>CM070765.1:8215950-8924927 GCA_036346245.1 Bonia amplexicaulis
GCCTCCACAACCATGTACATTCCCTTATCCAATCCAGCGACCTTGATGGCGCATCCCTCACTGCCCTCGCTGCCATCTCCTCCCGTGTCTGCCCCAATGTCGTCTCTAACAACATCCTCATCCTCGCCTACTGTGAAGTCACCTACGTCGACTCCGCGCTCCACATCTTTCGCGAGGTCCTTGACAACACCCCCTTCTCCCCTGAGGCCGTTGCCTACCACCACCTCACCAAGGGCCTCGCCACTGCCGGCCGCATCTTTTGGTCGAAGGTTGTAGGTGTGGTGAATTTGGGGGAACACGATCCATGGAGGAGGAGAGCAACCAGGATCACACAGCTCACTCCAATGGCTAGATAGGTCTCTCTCTTCCTCCCTCCCCGCGCATGTGCTTGTGTTGCTTGGATTAGTGTGGTTGAAATTGCTAGTGTTGACAGACGCCTCCTTGCTGGGGAAGGAGAAGGAGGCAGCCAAGAAGATGGTGAAGATGTCAGAGACCTACGACTTCATCCCTTATGGTGACGACGGTGGCACCAATAGCGAGGGTACATGCGCCTGATGCTCGTTCCCAAATCTCTATCGCTTGTCTTGTAGTTCACTCAGTTCTAGCCAGCATTGTCACCAAGGATCTCATTGGATTGGATTTTGTTAGTTTGTGTCATCGAAGGATTCCACGAGGGATCCAAATCCTCAGAGTCTACGGGTGCGGTAATGCTATCATCGGCGTAGCCGCTCGACGTCGCCAGCTGCATTGGCTTGTCGGATGTCCTGTGCGAGAGGATAAAAGACATGCCTGATGACATCAGAAGGTGCGTGGCCCACCATAGGACGCTTCCAACCGCCTCCAACACTCGGACTCTTTCGACCGTCTATGACATTCGGTCGCTTTTGACTGCCAACTGTACTTGGGCATCACCGACCACCTTTGATACTCAGTCATCTCCGATTGCTCGCTTGCTCAGAAATCTACGACTGCTCATGGTACTTGTTTGACTCTAACACCTTGGACTGCTCGCCGTGCTCGGACGTCACCGACCACCTTCTGTGCTCAGTCGCTCACAACTGTCGTGCATTATTCGATCGCTTACGACCGTCCGCCGTACTAGGATGGCACTGACCACCCTTGATACTTGGTCGCTTACGATCACCTACTGTGCTTGGTCACTTACGACCTGTGGCTGTACCTAGAAGTTATCGATCGCTTGCTGTGCTTGGGAGCTTACGACTATTTGTAGTGTTCGAACGTCACCTACTGTCTTCAAGACCGATTGCTATATTCGATCGTCATTGACTACCGTCGGTATACGGATGCCTCCATCTGTGTGTCATATATGAGTGCCTACGATCGCTTGTCAAAGACGCGCGCTTTCAATCGCCTGCGATACTCAGGAGCTCACGACCACTCACCGTACTCGAGTGTCGTTGATCGCCTTCGATATTTAGACTTCTTCGACTGTCTTTAGAACACAGGTGCTTTTGATGGCCTACGATACCCAGGCACTCACGACCGCTCGTCGTACTTGAGCGTCGTCGACCGCCTTTGATATTCAGAATTCTTCAACCGCCTTTGAAACACAGACACTTGACTGGCTATGATATTTAGGCACTTTTGACCTCCTACCATACTTGGGAACTTTCAACCACATGCGATACTCAGGTGCTCATGACCGCTTGCCATACTTGAGCATCGTCGACCAGCTTTGATATTCAGACTTCTTGCCAATGGAACACAGATGCTTTCGACTGCCAGTGATACCCAGGCGCTCATGATCGCTCACCGTACTCAAGTGTCGTCGATCGCCTTTGATATTCAGACTTCGTCGACCATCTTTGGAAGACAGGCACTTTCGACCAACTGTGGTATTCAGGCACTTTTGACTCCCTGCCATACTCGAGCATTTTCAATCACCTGCGATACTCAAGCGCTCACAACCGCTCACCATACTCAAGCGTTGTGGACTGCCATTGATATTTAGACTTCTTTGAGTGTCTTTGGAACACAAGCGCTTTTGACCACCTGCCATACTTAGGTGCTTTCCACCACCTACCATACTCAAGCGCTTTTGATCACTTGTGACACCGGGGCACTTATGACCGCCTTCAATATTTAGACTCCTCTGACCGCTTATCAAAGTCGAGTGCCTTTATCCGCTTGTCAAAGACGAGTGTCTCCAACCACTTGTCGAAGTTGAGTGCCTCTGACCGCATGTTGAAGTCATGTGCCTCCAAGCACTTTATGAAGGCAGGCCTATGACTGCTAGCGGAAGTCGAGTGCCTCCTATCGCTTCTTGAAGATGGGTATCTCTGACCGCTTCCTGAAGACGGATGTCCCTGACTGCTTGTCGAAGTCGAGTGCTTCCGACTTAAGACCGCGAGTGATGGTCAATGGCTTTTGACTTACGACCATGAGCGAGGGTCGACAGCTTTCGACTTACAACCACAAGCGATGGTCGAGGGCTTTTGACTTATGACAATGCACGATGGTCAACAGTTTTTGACCTACGACGATGAGTTGTGATTGATGGCTTCCGACCTGCGATGACGAGTTGGATCAATGGCTTTCGACTTACAACCATGATGTATGATCGATGACTTTCGACTTAGGACCACGTGCGATGGTCAGCGACTTTCGACTTATGACCACGAGTGATGGTTAATGGCTTCTAACTTATGACCATGAGCGATGGTTGATGGCTTGAAACATACAACTGTGAGACCATGTGGAGGTCACCCCATGGTTGTGATGAGTAATTGACTCTTGATCTAGGAAGATTGAGTTTGGTTTTTGAGGTTTGAGCTCACTCGCAAAGTCGTAAGCCTTAAAATTGTCGTGATCGCCACGCCTATGTTGTCCTTAGTTGGAACCGAGTGAGGAGTTGAGCAGTGGTCGGAGGTCACAGGATGTTTACGACCACTCGGCGTGATCGAGGCTATCGACCACGCGTGGAGATCTACGATCACGTTGTGGCCTTCTCGACAAGTTTAGCCGTGGTCGAAAGTCTCGGGTGGAGCACGACCACGTTGGGTGCCATACGACCACGTTTGGTCGTGGTGAAACCCTTCGAGTCTTTGTCGACCACGTTGGTTGTGGTTGGAAGGTCATACGACCACGTTGCGGCATCCTCGGTGAAAATGGCGTTGATCGGGTGTCGTGCGACCACATTGGAACCATCGAAGTCGGAAAACATGCGTGCGACCAGTTTGGCGTTGATCGGAAGTCTCGGTCGTTTACGACCACGTTGTGTCGTCTTCGACCACGTTGCGTGAATCGGGACCCGCCGAAGACATACGACCACGTTGAGCGTGTCGGTGATAGCGGGTGGCGTCGACCACGTTGGTCGTGGTCGGAAGGCTATCGACCACGTTGGTCGTGGTCGGAGGCCGCCAGGCCATTCGACCACGCCTCGACCACATTGGACTTGGTCGGCGATCGGCACTCGGGTATTCGAGCATGTAGTAGCGCGGGTCTTGATCACGTTGGCGATAGGGAGTCACGACCACGTTGTAACTCGAGGCTTTCGACCACGTTAGCGGTACTCTCGACCGTGGTCGATGGAGCTCATTAAAACCGGTCGTATGAGCTCGTTTTCGGTCGATTCGCGGGGTTTGGTCGTATGGGTGTGTAGTGAATTCATGGACCTTGTGGACTTGTTGGTTCATCATTATGACAGGTCTTGTTGCAATCTAATTTCAGTGGAAAGAGTTGAGCTCGATTGGGTGTGAAAAGTCTTGAACTTGCGGTAAGGTTGCTTTGAGCGGTGCGAGTTTGGTTTCTCTGTTTGAGCGGTGGTCATAGCGAGCTTTGAGGCTGCCGTGATGACTTGCTGTGTGGTCGAAGGAAGCAGGGAAGTCTTCGAGGGCTTCGACCACTTCTTGTCTTGTGCTTTTGAGTGGTCGTAGGGAATTTACGACCGGTGTTGTCTTTGTGATACTTGTGCCGATTGATGATCCATGTGCATTGGCGGTGCTATGTGATGGTTTGCTTGTCTTGTGGTGCAGGACTTGAGCTATTTCATGGTGAGGCGTGGGAGGACCGGGACTAGGCACGGAGGTGTTGAGGTCCGACGGTCGGAGACGCCAAGATGATCGAGTGGTGAGGTGGTTGTGGCCGGGAGTCGAGGAACCGGGCTGAACCGCCAGAGCTGAACACAATGGGCAGCGAGGTGGACCGGGACTAGGCTCAGGGAGGAGCTGAGGTCCAGACGGTCAGATGCCGGGTGCGGTCGTGTGCGACGAGATGGACCGGGACTAGACTTAGGAGAAGTCGAGGTCCAGCGGTCGGAGATCGCGCGATCAGTGCGGTCGATCGATCGGAAGACAGCACTGATCAAAGAGTGGCGCGGTCGATCGAGGTCCGATCGGTCGGTTGCGGGACTTTGAGACTAGTCGTGGTGAGGCATGGATGGTCGAGACTAGGCACGGAGGTCTTGAGGTCGTGAGCGCCGGAGATGCCAAAGACGACGAGGTCTGCAAGTGGTTGCAAGCGTGGGCGGCAAGGCTGCGGAGGAAGCTTCCGGGAAGGCAGCAGAGTGGCATTTTGGAGAAATGGCTAAAGGCTGCAAAGGGAAGCTGTGTCTCTGCGAAAGCAGTGGAGTTGTTGGCGCTAATGGGCAAAGTGCGGGTCTGTTGGGATAGCAGGCAAAGCATTTGAGTTAGCGGGCAAAGTGAGTGATAAAACCCGGTGTTAGGTGGGGTTTACGGGTTATCCCCAGTGTGGACTAATGGATGGATCCATTAGGGTTAGTCTCGGTGTGAGGCTATAAAAGGAGAGGGAGGCACGAGAATGTTCGAGTTGGACTACTGGGCCTTGGGGCGCCCGCCTCCCTCCCTTGGGAGTTTGTCTGCATGTGTTCGCTCTAGGGTTAGAGCTTGCCCTCTCGAGGGAGTGGTCATGAGAGTGAGCTTTGTCACGGAGAAGCAAGCGGTGTGTGCTTGAGCTCCTGCGTATGTGTTCTTTCCATTATCCAATTGCGTATGGGGACTCATTTCTCTATATCTACCTTTGAGTTATTTTGTTTGAGATATTTTGATCGCTCGGTTCTGTTCTTTCTTTGTTCTCTGGTTTGATCTGTCTTGTTTTGAACGGGTTCCTTTTACGTAGTCTCGGTTTTGTTTTGCTCGGGCGGGATTCATTCTCTAGACCACTTGGTCGGTTCATTCCAGAGCAAAAGTCGAATCGGAGAAGAGTTTGTGTTTTACATTGTGCGCCTCAAGTTGCTCTGTTTAGAATTCGACCATGACGTTCTATCCAACCATAGCAAAGACTTCTGATCTTCTTGGTAATTTATCTTCCAGAGGATGTTAACTCTCTGTCGTAAAGATCTCTCTTCCTTTTGTTCAGAGGTTAGCAAGTTTTCGGATTTTTGTCTTCTTGATCGTGCTTTGGGCGATTCTGCTTTCGTTTGACCACGTAGTAATTACTATTCATTTTATTGTCGGACACGACTATCTTCTCTGTGGTCGATCGACTTCTCGGCTTCTAGTGTTCTCGACCAAGTCGCATGCGATTGACCACTAGTTGGCTTTCGACTACGGTGTCCGCGAGCAGACCATAACTACTCTCTCCGTTGTTAGATCGTATTTCGACCATTCAGTCTTGATTCGACCACGTTCGTCGTTCGATCACCTGTCGCTACGATCACTGCATTCGATCACGGCAAAACGTTTCGACTGCTCTGTATTTCTTCTACCAATATTTATCTTTGACTGTCTCTCTCGGAATTCTAGTGAGCATTTGATCTTTGTCTTCATAGCTCCCTAGCTATTGGAGAAAAGATCGGTGTGAATTTTTAGAGAGTTATTGAAGGCACCATTCACCCCCCCCCTCTGTTGCCATTTCGGTCCTTCAACAACCATGAGCAAATGCTGATGGATTCCGACGTATGACCCCAAGCGATTGTCGACGGCTTCCGAGTTACAAGCATGTGTGATGGTCAAGGTCTTCCGACTTATGACCAAGAGCGATAGTGGATGGCTTCTATCTTATGACCACAAGTGATGGTCAATGGCTTCTGACTTACGACCCCGAGCGATGGTCGTCGGTTTCTGGCTTCTGACCACAAGCCATGGTCGAAGGCTCCCAATTTATGACCATGATCGATGGTCGATAGCTACCAACTTATGACCACCAGCGATGGTCAACCGCTCCCAACTTGTGACTACAAGTGATGGTGATGGCTTTTCGACCAGGGACATCTTCGATGACTTTTGACCACGATGGCTTTTGACCACGGACATCTTCCAATGGATTTCGACCATGATGGACTTCGACCACTACCATCTTCCGATGGGTTTCGATCATGATGATTTTCGACCATGGATGACTTACGCTGGCTGTCGACCACCAATTACGTTTGATTTTCATATGGCTTCCAGTTTGCTTTCACACTATGCTTATTGGTTTTCTTTACTTTGTTCCCCTTGTGGGTCTACTTCCATATAGATTTAGCTTGTTACAACAAAATCAATTTGTTTGAATGCTTTTCCACCCTCGCTTGAATCAGTTAGCCTTTTACTATATAACAACCAATCTTGCACTATGCCATAATCACCACATGCATTGATTGGAAGTAAAGAGCTACACCTTCTATATCTCTTAGTTTTTCACTTTTTCTATCATGCACATTATTTCTTTCTAATGTACAGTTAACTACATCTATATAATAGCGGCTCGATGTATTGATTTAATATGATTTAATAGCGGCTCGATGTATTGATTTAATACGATTTAATAGCGGCTCATGTATTGATTTAATACGATTTTTTTAGTCCATAGCAAAGCACAGGCATTGAACTAGTATGGACATATGTTAGAAAACATGGTATTGGATCGAATACCATGAGACACTAGGGGAATTGTTATATTCTTAAGTGTCATTTGTTGGTCCCATAAATAGTGCATGCATGATCCTTATACCTGAGATCATCATAGTTTCCTACATGTGTAATAGTTTACTTATAGATTGCCAAACACTACTCCGTAACTAGGTGATCATGAAGGTAGTTTTCGGGTTTAATATGAAACATGCGAAGGAATATCAGATATCTTTGGGCCTCTCGATATGTTTAGATTAAGAAAGGTCATGGTCATGCTTCATATGATTGAGGAGTTAATCACAAACTAAGTAATCCACTAGAGGTTCAAGTAAAAAATTGAGCTATCATAGGATGGTATGCTTCTCACCTTGAGTTTGATCTAGTATCATGAGGTAAAGAGATCGGTATATAAGCACTATGTAGGTTTGTTCGATGTGATTTTTATGTATATTTAGGGGTTGTTATGCCCTATTAGGTATCACTACTGACTTATGGACCAAAAAGGAGTTTTTGGCTTATGGGCAAATATATATGAATATACAGGGTCACACACTTAACAGGTTGGAATGATAAGGGTCTGGACGATAGACTCCGAATGGGATACGACCTCTACTCGTATTGGATAAAGATCTAGTCAGAATCTTTCTAAGTTGGATAAAATATCTAATCATATCGGATAAGAATCCGATTGGAGGCTATATATAGAGAGGTGTGGGGCTAAGGTAGGTATCCCAAGACACACTCATCGGAACCCCTACTGTGGGTGTTGGTACTAGCATATTGACGCATGACATTTCATCCATAGACGTGTGGATTTCAGAAGAGGTGCTGCTACGACTACAATACTTATCCAGACGATCACAAGGAGGAGACAATTGGCCAAAGGACGATCAACTACTTTCACTACTCTGACACGTGCTACATTGAACCAGCCACTTCAACGCTACTTTTGCTGCATTGCACATCTAGTTGTAATGATCTATGATCTCTTACTCATATGGCTTCCTAGTTTGTGCGGTAAATTTTTTTTAACCTGCGGTAGTGTAGCCTTCTTGTATTCCACAATGGTATCAGGTCATCTTGTGAAGTATTTGATCTAGATTTGTTGCATATAGTTGATATGTGGTGGTAGTAGATTGGATCTTTTACTAATCTGATATGATAGCTTAGATCGGTTTATGTTAATGGATTAATTTAGGCACTGGTTGATGAGATTAATTAGTTTCAGTGATACTAGATGGGTCTGTGGGAGGTATGAATTGACAAACCGAGTTGCTATTCTTTCTGGAAACCTCCTGTGCCTATCAATGTGATTGATCAATAGAAAATTAGGCCGATCAAATTGGTTCAGAATTGGGTTAATGTGATTAACCCGAAGAAATTTTGAAGGGCAATTTCGTGAATAGAATTTATGCCCTAAAATTTTTTTCCATGGACCGTCGTGCTAGGTAGTCGTACAGTGCATTATAGGTATTATGTGTTAATGTTGCACGATAGAATTGGATTCTATGCATAACTCATTTTTGCAGTGTTGTATGAATAGTGTGGCCCATTGTATGTGTGATGCATTATGAGTTTTTCATGGCCTACATCATGCTGATTTATAGCCATGGACTAAATATTATTATATAATGGCATGTGTGTTAACTTGTAATGTTGATATTTTCATATGTAATTCATTGTTAGTGTTAGGAGTAATAGCTAAATAGATGAATGTAGTAACCTCAAGCATTGATGGCTTAATAGATAGGAAGTGTGCTAATGGAGATTGCCATGCTAAGGGTCATACTGTCTCATAGTTTAATATGATTAACTATGAATATTTTTATGTTCATGTTATTATTATTTGGATGTTTTTAACATGATAAAATAGTATCCCTCTAGAAAAATTAAGTAAAACTTGATACCCTTCCAATTATTGTATATATTGTTAGTATCCCTCTAGAAAAGTCTTGTATGTTATTTTATATAGTGTAGAATTTTTGCATATACTTTTTACATTGTAGACAATATTACCATCTTCTTCCTCCACACCCAATTTTAACTTGCGATATATTCTTGAGAAAGAAAAACTTAGTGGAACAAACTTTATTGACTGGTATCGTAACTTGAGAACTGTTCTCAAGGAAGAATCGAAGGAATATATTCTAGAGGTTCCATATCTTAATGAACTAGCTGAATATGCTACTCGTGCTGAAAGGAATAAGTATAAGAAACATAGTAATGACTCACTTGAAGTTAGCTGTCTCATGCTTCCCACCATAAACTCTGATCTTCAGAAGCAATATGAGAACATGTATGCCTACAATATGATTGTAGGCCTTAAAGGCATGTATTTTGTGTGTATGTTAGCTGAAGGAAGTCCGATCAGCTCTCATGTAATCAAAATAATTGGTTACATTGAGACTTTGAAAAAGCTTGGTTGTCCCCTTAGACAAGAGTTAGCTACTGATATGATTCTTCAATCACTCCTTCCGAGGTTTTAGTCGGCCATTTTGAACTTTCATATGAATAGCATAGAGAAGTCAATGACCAAGTTACATAGGATTCTCAAATCAGCACAGGAGAGCTCTAAGAAAAACTCTAATTATGTGATGATAGTTCAGAAGACTACTAGCCTCAAAAAGAAGTCTAAGGTTTTGGGCAAAAGAAAGGGTATGGGCAAAACTCAAGATGAGATCTCGAGTATCAAATCTAAGTTTCAGAAGCTCCAAATTGGCACTGCACCTAACACTATTTGCTACCATTGCTGCAGGACTGAACATTACAAGAGGAACTTCAAGAAGTACTTGAAAGAAATGGAAAAGAAGAAGGGAAGTGTTTATGTATAAATATTATAAATCTTGCTACTTCTCATATTGGTTCTTGGGTATTTGATACTAGATCGGTTGCTCATATTTGTAACTCGATGCAGGGGCTGATATAGAGTAGGAGTTTAGCAAGAGAGACAAGGTTGACCTTCATGTGGGCAATAGAGCAAGAGTTGCTACATTGGTGATTGGCACTTTAACATTATCTTTACTCTCATGATTAGTACTTTTGGAATTAAATAATTGTTGTTATGTTCCTATCTTAAGCAAAAACATTATTTCTGCTTCATGTTTGGGAGCAGAATGTTGTGAGTTTAGTATAACGAACATTTGTTGTTCAATTTATTTGAATAATATGCTTTATAGTCATGCTCCATTGGTGATTGAATTATATGTTTTAAATCTTGAGGACATGTCTATCTATAATATTAATGCTAATAGACTTTGGTCTAATGATTTGAATCTCACTTATATTTAGCAATGTCATTTGGGTCACATAAATGAGAAGCTCATGGTGAACCACCATAAAGTTTCTCTTCTAAACTCATTTGATTTTAAATCGTTTCAAACATGCGAGTCTTGTTCACTTGGCAAAATGACTAATGTACCTTTTGCTGGTCTAGGTGAGATGGCAAATAACTTGTTGGTCTTAGTACATTCAGATGTATGTGGACCAATGAGCTCGTCGTTTGATCTCCCTCTCTCGTCCACCTCCGCCCCTATAAAAGGGAGTACCAGGTGCCCCTTCTTATCCTCATCCATTCCCAAAAATCTCAAGTCCTCTCTCCCTTCCTCCTTGCCGCAATCAACGTTTCTCTCGCCAACCGAACGCCATTCCTTGGTCATTTTGCCTACAGTGGAGTTCTGCCACTTTTAACCACACCACCACCTTCGTGCGTTCTACACGGTGCTTCCCTCGCCTTCGCCGAAGCTTCGCCAGAGCATCGACGCCACCGTGGGCCAAATCACGCCGCCATTTCTCTCGTTGCCGTCAGCTGACCGTGTATGTTCCACCACAACCGGGGTGAGCATCAAGTTCCACGTGTTCCTCTCCTTGTTCCACTGTAAACATCACCCACTATCTCCTTTCCGTTTGCTCGGAATGCCGACGTCAACCCGCCAGTCGCCGAAGGTCTTCTTCACCGTGTTCCACTACCATCCGATGTCCTTTGGTCGAACTGTCTATACCGTTGAGTTCGCCTCGACGCATTCTACGTCCTGCTTCCATCGCTATCACTTGAAGATACCTAAGTCTTCACCGACCTTGTCGAGCCACGACACTAAAATTGTTTCTTCGTGTACATTACTTTTTTGGTGAGTTATTTGATTTTTGTTCATGTCATATCATGTCTTAGCCTCTAAGCAATTTATCTACTATTTTATTTAATTTTTCGTGGAGTCAATTGTCAAAAATTGAGCTTTCCGCAGAAATAGCCATTTTCGACTTCCGCCGTCGATGGAGCCGTCTCTAGTGAATTTCTGGCTAAGCCGATAATTTTTCGAGCTTCACCATACCGTGTTCTACCCCGTACTTACCCTACATCTCCATGTTCCACACGTGAATATTATCTCTCTCCAACCTGTCATTGTCGCTACCATGTCATCACTGTCGTTTTTCTCCCACCGCCGGTGATTGCCGACGTTCCTCATTGCTATACCCACGTCACCACCTTCCCCTCATCGACAGAGTTCCATTTTGCCATTTGCCGGCCACCTCGCAGCCTACCTCGCCGACGCCTCCACCATGTTCTTTTTATCATTTCATGTGATATTCAAAACTTCCAGATATTCGTTCTCGCTCATACAAACTCCAATCCGTTGATTCTTTCTCCTAAATTCATATAAAATCGGAATCTATCCCTCAATATATATTTTATAATGTTTGGAATTTATTTGGAATTTATTTGAATTTATTCGCTTTGGTTCTTTGCGTTTAGATTATGACGATTCCGGAGAGTACGATTTCGATGATTCGCAGCATCAGATCTTCAAGCAAGGCAAGTTACACCTTTGATCGTGTTGTTACCAGTAATTTAAATTAATTATGTTGTTTTTAAAATTATTATGCATGCGTACTTTTATTCAAACATAGTTCAAATTCCATTTAAATTCTAGTTATACCCATGTCCTTTGTATATTGCTAAATTTGATATTGAACAATAATGCCTTGTCACCCTAGATGAAAACCTACTTAGTACATTAGTATTAACTAGAAATTTTATAGAATTGGTTAGCCATGCTCAGAATAATTTGGGTGGGAAGATTTGTTTCATATAAAACGATGATTTATAAAATTTATTCTTGACTTTAGTGAGTCAAGAAGGTATATTAAATCTTTCAAAGCAAATTATAAAGAAATTGGTTTAGACTTAGGCAAATGGTTGGGTGGTGGGTGCTTGCTGGCATGCATTGTTGTTTGATGACACAATGTTGATTGCCAGGCACAAGGGGTATGTGGTTTGTACCTAAGTCAGTTAAGGACCGATCTGTGAGCTACTGCTACAAAGCCCTTTCGTACTACCACAAGGTTGGTATGGGATAGTCCTGGCTAATTAATTTGAAGGTCCCAACATGAGTCTCGCTGTAGGTTGAAAGTGAGCGTGGCGTAGACCACGAGAAGTCTTACTCGGCTCAAGAGGGGGCTCCAACTTGTGGATTAAAGTTATGGTGAAACCTCAGTGTTGGTTTGGCCAGGTTGAAGGCTTTGCATTGTAAAGGCTTTGTAATGATCTCCTCGTCGCACACCAAAGAAAGTGTGTTTATCTGGTGGCAATATGGGTAAAACTGTACAACCTCTGCAGAGTGTATAATCTATCCTGGATAGCCGTGCCCACGGTCATGGCAAGTTTAGTAAAGTTTTTCACGGATTAGACTTTGTTTTTCAAAATGGTTTATGAAAACCTTATGGATGGATGGAATCTATGAGAGATTGAAAAATGTATGGATGGATGGAATCTATATGAGATCTTTTTGGACAAGATGGTCCAGGTGGGATGCTCGTGGATAGGTTAGTGTTTGGTTGGAGCCTGCACTAACGATATTATTTTGTTAAAATCTTGTTTCTATCTATTATATCAAATTTAGCTTTTGAATCTACTTACAATATTTATTTTAATTCTGCTTTTCGCTCAATTAACCTTATTATGTCTTCCTTTGACAATCCTTATGTATGCATTAACCCTGTTAAATCTCCTGGTGTAACTTGTGGTGTAATCTTATTATGCCTTCGTACAATACATGTTTTTTCCAGCAAATCTCGCTTCAACCCAAATTTTGAGAATATTGCACGATTTTCTTAATATATCTTGCTTCAACCCGATCTCTTGAGGCTACGCAGGCTTCATTTCCATTTCCGTTTCCATGCAAAATGATATTGAAAAAACAGCGGGCTTCACTTCCATTCAAAATGGAAATAAAAAAGCAAGCTTCCTTTCTATTTCGGTTCAAAATGAAATTTAAAAAATGAGGACAACACCCCCAGTGCCTGCCCCATTTAGATTGTATCATCCATATCCAAAATAAACAATCTTGGTGACGGATGTCGAAACGGACATTGAGGGTAGGTGCAACAGGGACGAGACAAGAGATAGTGTGCGTGGCATGAGACCTGGGTAGATTGTTCCTCGGTTGTTATTTTGTAAATACTACTTATATTTAGTTGATTAGTTGAGTCAAATAAAAGACTGAGAAAAGACCTCCACGAGAGTTATGGGTTATGCGACGCAATTCCAACACCTACTGCAGAATAGATAGGCGATGCCGATGCGGCAACCTAGCTTCTTCCTCTTCCGGCTCTACTTCCTGCTTCCTGCCTTGCCTCTTCTTCCCCTCTGCTTTGCTGCTTCTTTCCTTGCTTAGGCTGCAGGAGCAGCACAAGCAGCTCGGCAGCACAGCAACGCAGCAGCGACAACAGCGCGGCTGCATGACGGCGGCGAGGCGCACGCATCAGCGGCAACGGTGACAGAAAAACAGTGCACGGCAGCCCTTCGGCACAGCAATACCTCGGCGTGGCGGCAGGATCAAAGCTATGATTATTTTTTAATTGATTCTAGGGCATTTAATCAAAACGTATGCCGGAGCATGATCAAAGCTAGCGGCGCATGTAAACACGACTAGATTCAAACTCCCATTTTTTTTTGTTGCACGCACAAGTATATGAAAACACAACCAAAGAGTAGTACACCGGATGCAGTACCGTACGCTTCAAAAACGCAACCAGATATTATATTACTCGGTTATTTCCTGCATTCAGTTGTTGTAAGAATTTAAGCGCTTAATTAGCACACGACGGTGGCGCTTAACACCCGGAAGTCCACCGGCACCTCCGAGGAGTAGGTGAAGAAGAGCGGCTTGCCATTGGAGATGGGCTGCTTGAGGACGCACGTCCCCTCGGCCACCTCGACCTTGCTCGGGTCCGGCGGAACGGCGCTGTCCTCGACGCTGCCGCACCAGACGTGCACGTCCTTGATCTGGCACGGGCACGGCGTGTCGAACTCCACCTGGTACTCCGTCTGGCCCTTCACGACGTTCCCCGTCTTAATGACCGTGGAACTTATGTCCGACTTCGGCTGGCAAGATTTTTGGGCATCACCTGCATATCGACCGATGGCAAATCGATTGGAATTGGTCTATTGAGTACTGATCCACACGATTATGGTTATGATTATGGGACACGAACCTGTATGCAGGTGGCAAAGAAGGGCGGCGAGGACGACCAGGAGAGCTGTGGCCTTGGCCATGTTCTTGATCATTTCACTGTTGTTGATTCTAGTTTTTGTGTAGTTTCCTCCTACTGGTGTTATGGAAATTGGGATTATATAGGCTCGCCGGAAGGTCAAATGGCCGCCATGCATTCATTTCCTACTGTATACAGCGAGGAAAATCGAACGGAATATGGAATTTAATCAATAGTGGTATTTCATTCTATAGCGCTGATCACGCACGCCTTCCTTAATTTCCGATGACAATTGATGCGCACCATCGTCAACTTCGCACTTTCTTAAACTGGAACCTCTACAATATATCTTTGGCCAATTGGAGCAGAGAGCGGTGTACTTTCCTACAGAGAGATTGCACCGGCTCTTTACCAAATAGCCACCTATAAAGTGGTGATCCTTGCTTTGCATATCTGAATTTCTTTTGTACCAAAAATTGTTTAATTTTCTTTCTGGGCTTACGAATCGCCCTTATCAAACAGGATGTGCTATAGAAAATCCTAGCAGAATTTTAATAAGCAAGCATTCAATTTGGAGAACGATTGGAAGGCATTTATGTTCTTTCTTAAACCTGACGTCAATTAGGCTGGTCCCCTGGTAATTCCCATCCAAAGATTGACCATGGTCTTTGCAAGACTCCCGAGTGCAACCGGCATGCGTGCCATCTATCGCGGTAGCCAACCCAAATAATCTGTTTGAATCCATATGTAGAGATGTTATACTTTTGCAACGTATAGCTCGAAAGTGATGAGATCTAAGATAAGAGACAACCATAAGAAGGCACTTAATTTGTGGACCAGTACCAATTAAGAAGGAATAAGTCAATTTTACTTCCCTCAAAGTTTCTACTTAACCCCTGAACTACAAAAAACAAGGTAATCCGCTAATGTTCCCATCTCTTGACTCTCATCCCTCTTTCCTTCCAAAAACTTTAATTCCTCCCGATGACCCATCCTAGTTCATTTGCTTCATTCTACATGCAAGATGATCTATTTATACAAAATGAACCAATAATAAGATTGCAAGTGAACCACCAATTAGGTGGAATGGGTCAGCCCACTTGCATCTCTACTTACACCATTTCTCACATCAGCTGACCTGGCAGAGCGCAAGCTGCCAAGCTTGTAGCGGTGTGAGGTAGCAACCTAGAGTGACAAATCCTTCCAATGGACACCTTCTAACCCTCTCCAGTCTCCACCCTACTCCCCAAGTGCATGCACCCATTTAGTAATGTTGTGAATTCTCAGTGAGATCTTTGATATCTGTAGTACTTCCTAACTCATGCATGCTTTTCAGAGTACATAAGCTGAACCGCTAAATCTTTTACCTTTGATCCTCTTGATCTTCTTAGCATTTCTTTAGCTTAAGCTACTTTTCCAAGCAATACGGTTTTGATGTAATGAAGTTTTCAGTATCCTGCAAACTACCAAATTACCCTCACCTCAACCCGGCCTTCTTCTTCCCTAGCAAGCAATTGCCATATTTGCCACGTGTAGTTGCACTAATGACTAGCAACTCATTAGCAAGTCTCACTCATTCCGATTCTACTGAACCATGCCTCACTTGGTGTAATATCCTGGATTTCGCTACGTTTTTAAAGTTTTTAAAATAAAAATAATCATTTAGATTTTTGTTGAATTAATTAAAGTTTAATTTGAATTTTTAGATATTAAAAGATTCAATGTGAATACAAAATCAATTAAATAAAAAATTGTTTTATTTGGGTTCCTTGTGTTATAAGGAATTTATTGTGTTTTCTTAAATTTTTGGAGTGTAATTGCTATTTGTTGGAGCTCAATTTAATCCACCTAAATTCTGATATCCAGAAAACCTTGGAAACTCCGGAAAATCCTTGTTGGCCAAATCACCTGCGTTGGCTCACCTTCTTTCGCCAGCCCATTCGAGCCACCGCTGTGATCGACAAGCGAGCCTTGCTTGTCAGCTCAACAATGACGAGTCATGTTCTTCTTCGTCCCCTGTTTTTGATTTTGTCCTGACACACCCCGTCTCTGTTTCAAACTCTTCCTTCTTTCTTCTTTAACATTCACCAAGCCACGTTCTACCCTACGTTGCGCGAATACTTCGCAAAAGTCACCTACCAGTATCGGATACTGTACAGGATACGGATACTATCCTGATATGTATCCTGCACGTATCCTAATTTATTGATTATTCAAAAAAAGAAAATAATTCCCGATACTTCTCCGATACTTTTAACCTAATATCCCCTACCCACCACGCCTGCGAGCCAGATCCAGATCCAATCCCACCCCGCTACCTCCATGCATTCGACGACCGACGCCCATCGCCTCCGCTCGCCAACCGTGTAACATCCCGAAATTTGGTTATTTCAAAAATATGGAATTTTAAAATCATTTCTTGCATTTTTTTGGCATTTGAATTTCTTTTGAATATTTAATTGGAATCTTTCTGAGATTGGTGGCATGCAAATTAAATATCAAAGAGTAACCCCAAATACCAATAATAGAAAACTAGAGTTTTAAATACGAATATGAAAAGATGATCCAGAATAAGAGAAAAGGAACCCGATTTAAAATATAAAATCTCATGTTTTGGGAATAACGCCATAAAGAGCAACAAAAGTGAAGGAATGAATTACAAACACTTATACATACGTATATATATATATATATATATATATATATATATATATATATATATATATATATATATATATATATATATATTACAATTTGTACAAAGAAAAGTTTAGCAATATAAGAAATAAAATATATGTATGTATATGCACATATAACCTAAATAATAATAATAATAGTCCCTCTCATTCAATAACTAAAATTTAAAGCCTAAATTCCAAATGTCATGCGAAAATCAAGAATCGTAAATATGAAACAAAATTTAAATTAAATATGAAATATCAAAGTTAAGCCCAAACATTTCTCTCCTCTTTTCATCTACTATTTATTTTCCTCTCTCTTCCATGTGGGCCCCACTCTTTTCCTCTCTATTTCCTTTCTTTCTCCCTCCCTTTCCTCCACGGCCTCGGGCCTCCTTCTTCTTGCCCCCCAGCAAGCGCTTGCTTTCTCCTTCCTTCACCGCCGGGGTCCCCTTCCTCCTCACTCGTCCCAACAGAAGCCGCGTGACACGCCACCGCACCCACCCCAATTGCGCGCCATGCTCGCTGCCCGTTGTCGCCACGACGCCACCGCCTGCCATCGCCGCCCGACATCACTGCCGCCTCGCGCGGTGTCGCTCGTGGCCAGCGGCGCCTTGTCGGGTATAAGGGCCGCCGAGGCTCCCAACTGCACCGCAACACCCCCTTCTCCCTCCCAGAGCAAGCAATTGAGCTCCCGTGCCCTCCAGCTCGCTGGCGCCCCCTTTCTTCCCTACGGCCGGCCAACGAGCTCGCCGGCGATTCAAGCCAAGCCAGCTCAATTCCTTTTACCCAAACCATCCTCGGAGCACCCCAAAGCCATCCCCGGCCTCGCCGGAGCCCCTCTCCCACCCCAGCTCATCGCATCGTCTCCCACACTGGCTCCCGATGCCACCTCTCTCGCCACCTCCGGCCACCGCAAATCGCCTCAAGCTCCTCGGCTCGTGCTAGCGCCTCCTTGATTCCTTGTACTCCCAAGAACCCATTTTGCGGTCACCACCCCTCCCGGCCGCCTCCCGGGCGACGCCACCGCCCTTCCTCGTGAGGACTCTCCGCCAAGCACCCCCTCGCACTACCTCAAGGGAAAAATCAACCCTTATGGGTTGAGATGCTTGCTAGCCTACCGGCTAGCGCCCATTCCTTTCCCCGGCTCCCTCGGTAGCGTTCGAGCCCCGCTCACGCAGCGCCGAGGTTGAGCCATTTTTTTTAAACGCCGGTGACAGTGGGCCCCACTGTCGCCGACCGCCTCACAGATCCGGTGACAGTCGGGCCCGACTGTCGAGGCGGTGGCAGTGAGAGTGCTGCCGCCAGGGAGCCCTCTGTCGGCGCCCGCGTGGAGAAGGCGCTGCCGCCGGGCCCCGCATTTCAGCCCCCGTGTGACGCGCGTCCGGCTGACATCGGGCCCCACATGTCAGGTTTTGTAATTTCTGTAATTAATTAATCCGAAAGATTTCAAATAGGCATAACTTATTCATTTTAACTCCAAATTGAATGAAACAAATTTCTAAATCTGTCTAAATTCAAGATCTGTCCAGTGGAACAAAAATTATAATTTTTGAAGCTCATTTAAATTTAGAGAGTAATTTAGAGTAGCTAATAAAATTTAAATTGGAGGCAAAATAGATTATGGGATATTTAAAATGGAATTAGTTGTCATAAAGGATTAATGTGCCTTTAGTGTTTATTTTAAATCCAAAGTCAATTAAAGGCATCAGTAAAGAAAAATGAGTTTTGATTAAAATGTCCAAATTTAATAAAGGTTGCCCTTAATCAAAATTATGATAAAGGCCAATGTTAGCAAGCCACCAATAATAAGTCTTAGTGGTAGTTTTTGCTGAATATCAATTATTGAAATATGACCCTATATAACAAACCTTGCCAGATAAAATCATACATCTGACCGTAACTCATGGAACTTCCTAAATAAATACAAAAATAATAAAAGAAGGTTTGTAATAAAAAGACCAAGTCATCGTATTCTACCACCGACCTTGCCTCAAACCACCCGGATCACCCATTAACTCATAATAAAACTAAAATTGAGTTTATTCGGATTTATTTGGATCTTTTGAGTTATTTGCCTTTATATTGAATTCAGTTGCTTAGCACGTAATTAGAACTGGAGTTCTGAAGAATCGAGGAATCAAGTGAGATCAAGTGCAAGTGAAGACAAAGATCAGAAGCTCAGCCCTTGAATGAGATCGCTTTGAGTGAGCTCAAGGCATGATGACCGCCAAGCGTAGTCAATGCTTTGATCATTTTGAGCCTATATTTTCAATAAAGTATTTTGGTTTAAGTATTATAATTTGCATGCTTATATTTATGTTGCAATACATATTAATTTCAGATTTTAGATATATGCCCATGTTCTCTTGGTATAGTATACATCCTTTGCAATACGTTTGGCTATGTGATCCTTGTCACCTTAGTAAAAGTAATAATGCTACAACTCCTTTGAAACTAAGTCTATAATTATAAATGCCATGCTTAGAGTTGTTTAGGTAAACAAGGGTGTGAGAGCACCCTAGCATATCTGACAAACTCAAGAAAGTAGTTTTGGGCAGTCATTGTGATGATGACTGGTGTATGTTGGAATAAGTATTTTCGTTCCAAAAAGAACCCCGCATGCTGAATTATCTGGGCGGATGGTTGAGGGTGTGAGTGTTGAATGGTGCCGTGATAGCACAGATTTGTGATAAAGGGTGCCGTGATAGCACAAGGGGATCATGGTAGAACCGCCCAGATAACCATTAAGGACTGAATCTTGTGATGACCTCCCACGGTACAACAAGTGCAACCACATGCTGGCAAAGTGTAGGCAGGGCTAACTAATTTGCATGGACTTAGCAAGAGTTGCTTCGGTGTGAACACGGGCGGGTAGAGGATGGCCACATCCTCCGACGTGATGGCGCAAGAGGGGGCTTCTGGAAGGGTGGTCGTACCCGGAGGAAGTGGAAACCTTAGCGGTCGTAACTCTGCTAGAAAAATGCATCGTAAAAGCTCTGTGATAGTCTACTCAACCGCATGGCTAAGGAATCGTGTGGGGCAATGAGCAGATCTATCTCATGTGGGTAAAGTGTACACACTCTGCAGAGTCAAAAAAAACTATTCGAATAGCCATGCCCACGGTCAAGGGCGGACATGGGAACTTAACTAGATATAGTTCTGTTTCAAAAACTTTGTGGGTGGAAATGGAAAAGTGGAGGGCAGAGAAAGGCCCTTATTTGAATTGTCCTAGGTGCCGTCCCAGTGGAAATTGTCCTGGGTGTCGTCCCAGTGGTAATGTAAGCGGTTATAACGCTGAAAAGTTAAGCATATGGTGCAGAGACTATGAAATGGTGGATAGAATCTGGACCCTTATTACTATTGCATTCTGTCACATTATGTTTTGTTTAAATGGCTAAGTCTCGGGAAGTTTTATGGATTATATTTCAAAAGCAAATAATGGCAATGCTTCTCCTAAAATAAAATGCCAAGAAAAATAAATAGGGTCGTAAGAAAAGAAAATGACTGTTGGGGTAAATACTTAACAACGCTTGGTGGATTCGTGTCAATCATAAATAAGGGAATGGTAGGAAGGAGTCTAGGAGAAATAAATTGGCGGAGTCTAAATGAATAGATAGGCTAGATAGATGACGTAAATGCTTTTGGAAGATTAGAAGGGTGAAAAGGTAATTACTGGAATGAATGGGATTAATAGGATTTGATCTAGATGGATGAATTGAATGTGTGAAAATTTGGAGATATGAGAATTGGGATGTAACCTTGTTTCAATCTTGGGAAGAGATACCGATGAATTAGTTAGAGATAGATGATGGGTAGTAAGGATTAAAATGGGCGAGTAAATTACGAATTGGATCGAGAACAAAAGGATTGAATTGTAGAATATGCTGATACAGATGATTTCGGTGGTTCAAAAAGTAATCATGTTAGAGAATCATTAGAATTTAGAAGTGAAGAGGTGGTGGTTAGTGATTGCAAAACTGGATTATTAGGAATACAGAATACAAAGGTATTGGTGGATTTGAATAGAAGCATGTAAATAAAAGTTGTATGTTCGGTGGATTAAATAAATAATGTCGACTTGTTCGGTGGATTAACTAAATGATGTCACCGCTGCTTGGAGTCTTAGACAGCAGTCAGTAAAGAAAATATGTCCTTGGTGGGTTAAGTCAATTATGGTAATCGCCGTGTATAGTCCTAGGTTGCAACTATATCATTAGGGTTCAATAATGACAATGCTACCAAAAAGAGAAGTTGCTAGCAAATAAAACAACCCGAGCCTTTCCTTGATAAGCCATGCATACTGTTTATCTGCATTCTGTGTATTGGCTCGCGGAGCACGGTGGTTAGTGTGCTCACACTCGCTCTCACAACAAATCCAGAGTCAAGGATAAAATCATTGTGCATCAACAAGACTACAGATCATGATGGCAAAGAAGATGAAGATGTCAAGGGCTAGGTCGCGAACCTCCGCTGGTCGCACGTGGGCAAGTCTTGAGGGTTCCCCTGTGTGCTTCGTTCTTCCGCTACTGCAATTTTCTGATTTCGGCCTAATCGGCCCGTGTAAGTTTACTATGTTATTTACACTTCCACTTGATATGTATTTGATATTCATTTCTGTAGCTGTGAGCACTATCTACTGATCCAGGGAATAATGCAATAAATCACAGAGGATTCCGGATGTAAAATCTTTGGTCTGACAGGCATGGTATCAGAGCATATTGACTGCAGGTCGTGACCTAGTTAGCCTGGCTGTTAGTCTCATGATTAGAAGTATTTCCTCAATACTTAATTTCAAAACATATAAGTTATATGGCTCAAGTCTCCTCTCTCCTAGATGGTTCCCTCTCATCTGTATGCTGCCTTAGCCACTTTCCCTTCTAAAGCTCTCTTAACCCGAATTCAAATGATGGAAATCCAGTACTCCTTCTGTAAACTCCCTTTGAAAATCTGTTTTGGGGCTCAAAGCTATGATGTTTAAATTTAAACTTAGTTTCAAAAATTGTTTACCCTTGGAAGACCGACTATCATATTGTTTATGAAATCCATTTTCAAACTCCTTTTAACAAACCCTGATCTTCCAAGAAAATGACCATAAGCTCAACTACTTACCTAAAACTTATTTAAAGATTCACCTTGGTTTCTCCAATAGCTCCAAACAAAGTTATTCCTTAAAAGTTTTCCCCAGCAAGGACCTTGTTTTTCAAAAATAGATCATAAGGGTTAACCTTGAGGTGTAACCTTTGTAAGAGTTATGTTGGTAAAAACTTATTTCCCACGATTGGTTTTGTCACCCTTAGTTAAAAGAAAATTCTTCTTTTTGCCACAAAGTTTCATTTAAAATAATAGTATTAATAATGATAACACGGGAATGAGTATTGATATCACTCAAAGTGCCCCTAAATACTTTCCTCTTCTGTCTATTGATCAAACAGGAAAAATTTTCGATCTTCTTCTCGTGCCTTAGGAACGCCGACAATGTTCATGGAGATACAATGATCCTATTCTAAATAGGCTATGCAGATGAACCCTGTACTCTCTTTTGTGTGCGCCCCTGAATAGACGCTGTATTGTCTCCAGATTTCACTTTGGCCCTGTGCACTGCCTTCTTGCCCTCAGGCATCCTATTTTCGCAGTCACAGAAAAGCTTGATTTCAAAATTTTGTGTGGTTCTGTATCACCCCAGCTTCCGGAGTACTCTCTTTGAAATTTTATGGGGTTAGAATATCTTACCTCTACGGTGTGACACTCGTCTCATGCTGTTTCCTCTCACCTTTTCTGGGAAATCCTATTAGGCCGATGGATAGAAGCAAGACCACTACCACAGTCAGGAGTAAGGAGGGAAGAATAATAATTGATGCTCGCAACAGCCCCAACCATGTGTACCAGCCATCACAAGAATTCACTCTACGAGAAAAATCAAAGAGAGGCCATCATCATAAAAATAACAGCAGCCCTACACTAAGTAAAGGCACTCAGAAAAAGAAAGGCAAGTGTTTCAGGTGTGACGACCAGGGACATTATGTGAATAATTGCCCCATCGATAGGAAGGACAAGCGAATAATGGATGTTGTCACCATTAGCCTCAACTCCGACGAAGAAAAGCAAGTTGCAAAAGCTTTGTCACTAGACAAGGAAGCTACACTGAATAGTAAATGCAGTGAGTGTGGCAAACCAGGACATGTCGCACAACACTGTCCTCCATTGCGGCAAGTTGGCCGGGAAGCCTGCTTCACCTGTGGCCAAACCGGACATTATTGCTACAACTGCCCAGTTCCCTACTGTTTATACTGTGGGAAAATATCATTATCCGGATGACTGCCTCGCAGCTCTAGTAGCTTGTAGGCGTTGTGGAGAAAGGGGACAAGAGAAAAGTCAATGTACAATTAGCTGCCCCAACTGTGAAGAAGACCACTTGCCAGGAGAATATCCAACCAGCAAGATCACTTGTTTTCTCTGCGAAGGACAAGACCACTGCCCTAAGGAATGCTCCCTGAGCCCGTTGCTGACAAAGGCAGCTGAGATGCAACGAATGAGTCTCCAGGTTGCCATAGGACTTATCAAGCCCGAAGTTAGAAGAAATAACTAATGTCAGTAACCGTTTATTTTAAGGGGGGTAGCAAGAGTAGACCAAATGTCGGAAAAGCTGCTGTGATGTATAATTACTTTTGGGAGTATTGATATGATGTATGATCACCTTGGAGGTGCAACAATTTATATTAGACTTAATCGAACCAGAACACAAGGATCCGCAAAGCCAAAAATCTACTAAAGGTAAGGATTATGAGATGTACCTTTAGCTAAAATCATCAGCTTGTCAAAACCCTTGGGTAAGGGCGTGATCCTAACAAAAGTGAAGAACCACCCTATAGATGTGCCCATCATCACCTCTGCATCCCTAAGGCTCTCTACCCCTAGGGCACCGACCATTGCTACCCACCCATCAATATGGAATTCTATAACCGCAAGTCCAATAGACAATGCGACTACTTCGTTCTACGATGGTGTGAAGACAACAACATCAAGAGCAAGTAATTGGGAGTTTACGACCTATCCAGGAGAACAAGGTATCCTCTCTCCCCTTTTGACTCCTCCAAGTTCTAACCCTTATCGTGCAGATTTTCACCTCTCCGGGAAGCTAAAGAGTTAAACATCGGATGACACCCGGAATCCTATTGCTAGCCTTAGCTAAAATAACCCCGCCTCCTTTCCTTCTATTCTACCGGAATCTCGAGGTCGAGATTCATTTAAGGGGGGTAGATTTGTAACATCCCGAAATTTGGTTATTTCAAAAATATGGAATTTTAAAATCATTTCTTGCATTTTTTTGGCATTTGAATTTCTTTTGAATATTTAATTGGAATCTTTCTGAGATTGGTGGTATGCAAATTAAATATCAAAGAGTAACCCCAAATACCAATAATAGAAAACTAAAGTTTTAAATACGAATACGAAAAGATGATCCAGAATAAGAGAAAAGGAACCCGATTTAAAATATAAAATCTCATGTTTTGGGAATAATGCCATAAAGAGCAACAAAAGTGAAGGAATGAATTACAAACACTTATACATACGTGTGTATATATATATATATATACAATTTGTACAAAGAAAAGTTTAGCAATATTAGAAATAAAATATATGTATGTATATGCACATATAACCTAAATAATAATAATAATAGTCCCTCTTATTCAATAACTAAAAATTTAAAGCCTAAATTCCAAATGTCATGCGAAAATCAGTAATCGTAAATATGAAACAAAAATTTAAATTAAATATGAAACATCAAAGTTAAGCCCAAACATTTCTCTCTTCTTTTTCATCTACTATTTATTTTCCTCTCTCTTCCATGTGGGCCCCACTCTTTTTCCTCTCTATTTCTCTTTCTTTCTCCCTCCCCTTTCGTCCCTGGCCTCTGGGCCCTCCTTCTTTCTTGCCCCCCCCCCGCGCGAAGCGCTTGCTTTCTCCTTCCTTCACTGCCCCGGGTCCCCTTCCTCCTCACCGTCCCAACAGAAGCCGCGCGACACGGCCACTGCACCCACCCCGAATTGCGCGGCCATGCTCCGTTGCCCGTTGTCGCCACCGACGCCACCGCCGCCATCGCCGCCGACATCGCCGCCGCCTCGTGGTGTCGCTCGTGTGCCGCCGGCGCTTGTCGGTATAAGGGCCGCCGAGGCTCCCAACCGCACTGCAACACCCCTTCTCCTCCCGAGCAAGCAATTGAGCTCCGTGCCCTCCATTTCGGCTGGCGCCCCTTCTTCCCTACGGTAGCCCAACGAGCTCGCGGCGATTCAAGCCAAGCCAGCTCAATTCCTTTTACCCAAACCATCCTCGGAGCACCCCAAAGCCATCCCGGCCTCGCGAGCCCCTCTCCCACCCCAGCTCAAGATCGCATTGCCCCGCTCATGCGGCCTCCTCGATGCCGACCTCTCTCGGCCACCCTCCGGCCACCGCAAATCCGGTGAGCCTCCCGTGATCCCTCCTCGCTTGTCTGCGCGCATGAAATCCCCTTCCTCCCCGACGGCGCCGCCGCCCATTTCATCCCGACTCCGGCCGGCGTCGCCACGGCTCGCCTCAAGCTCCTCGGCTCGTGCTAGCGCCCCTTGGATTCCTTGTACTCCCAGCAACCCATTTTGCCGGTCACCACCCCCTCCCCGGCCGCTCCCCGCCGGCGACGCCACCGCCCTTCCTCGGCCGAGGACTCCTCTGCTCAGCACCCCCCCTCGCGCACTACCTCAAAGGGAAAAATCAACCCTTATGGGTTGAGATGCGTCGCTAGCCTACCGGCTAGCGCGCCATTCCTTTCCCCTGCTCCCTGCGTTCGAGCCCCGCTCACGCAGCGCACGAGGTTGAGCCATTTCTTTTAAACGCCGGTGACAGTGGGCCCCACTGTCGTGACCGCCTCACAGATCCGGTGACAGGTCGGGCGCTGACTGTCGAGGCGGTGGGGAGAGAGCCGCCGGTGGCCCACCTGTCGGCGCCCGCGTGGAGAAGGCGCCGCCGCCCCCGCATTTCAGCCCCGTGTGACGCGTCCGGTGACATCGGGCCCCACATGTCGTTTTGTAATTTCGTAATTAATTAATCCGAAAGATTTCAAATAGGCATAACTTATTCATTTTAACTCCAAATTGAATGAAACAAATTTCTAAATCTGTCTAAATTCAAGATCTGTCCAGTGGAACAAAAATTATAATTTTTGAAGCTCATTTAAATTTAGAGAGT
Organism: Bonia amplexicaulis; assembly: GCA_036346245.1. NCBI lineage: Eukaryota > Viridiplantae > Streptophyta > Magnoliopsida > Poales > Poaceae > Bonia > Bonia amplexicaulis. Next base: position 8,242,151 of record CM070765.1, read on the forward strand.
AATTTAGAGTAGCTAATAAAATTTAAATTGGAGGCAAAATAGATTATGGGATATTTAAAATGGAATTAGTTGTCATAAAGGATTAATGTGCCTTTAGTGTTTATTTTAAATCCAAAGTCAATTAAAGGCATCCGTAAAGAAAAATGAGTTTTGATTAAAATGTCCAAATTTAATAAAGGTTGCCCTTAATCAAAATTATGATAAAGGCCAATGTTAGCAAGCCACCAATAATAAGTCTTAGTGGTAGTTTTTGCTGAATATCAATTATTGAAATATGACCCTATATAACAAACCTTGCCAGATAAAATCATACATCTGACCGTAACTCATGGAACTTCCTAAATAAATACAAAAATAATAAAAGAAGGTTTGTAATAAAAAGACCAAGTCATCGTATTCTACCACCGACCTTGCCTCAAACCACCCGGATCACCCATTAACTCATAATAAAACTAAAATTGAGTTTATTCGGATTTATTTGGATCTTTTGAGTTATTTGCCTTTATATTGAATTCAGTTGCTTAGCACGTAATTAGAACTGGAGTTCTGAAGAATCGAGGAATCAAGTGAGATCAAGTGCAAGTGAAGATAAAGATCAGAAGCTCCGCCCTTCGAATGAGATCGCTTTGAGTGAGCTCAAGGCCGCGGTAGACCGCGCCAGGCGAGTCAATGCTTTGATCATTTTGAGCCTATGTTTTCAATAAAGTATTTTGGTTTAAGTATTATAATTTGCATGCTTATATTTATGTTGCAATACATATTAATTTCAGATTTTAGATATATGCCCATGTTCTCTTGGTATAGTATACATCCTTTGCAATACGTTTGGCTATGTGATCCTTGTCACCCTAGTAAAAGTAATAATGCTACAACTCCTTTGAAACAAAGTCTATAATTATAAATGCCATGCTTAGAGTTGTTTAGGTAAACAAGGGTGTGAGAGCACCCTAGCATATCTGACAAACTCAAGAAAGTAGTTTTGGGCAGTCATTGTGATGATGACTGGTGTATGTTGGAATAAGTATTTTCGTTCCAAAAAGAACCCCGCATGCTGAATTATCTGGGCGGATGGTTGAGGGTGTGAGTGTTGAATGGTGCCGTGATAGCACAGATTTGTGATAAAGGGTGCCGTGATAGCACAAGGGGATCATGGTAGAACCGCCCAGATAACCATTAAGGACTGAATCTTGTGATGACCTCCCACGGTACAACAAGTGCAACCACATGCTGGCAAAGTGTAGGCAGGGCTAACTAATTTGCATGGACTTAGCAAGAGTTGCTTCGGTGTGAACACGGGCGGGTAGAGGATGGCCACATCCTCCGACGTGATGGCGCAGAGGGGCTTCGGAAGGGTGGTCGTGCAGGAGGAAGTGGAAACCTTAGCGGTCGTAACTCTGCTAGAAAAATGCATCGTAAAAGCTCTGTGATAGTCTACTCAACCGCATGGCTAAGGAATCGTGTGGGGCAATGAGCAGATCTATCTCATGTGGGTAAAATGTACACACTCTGCAGAGTCAAAAAAAACTATTCGAATAGCCGTGCCCACGGTCAAGGGCGGACATGGGAACTTAACAAGATATAGTTCTATTTCAAAAACTTTGTGGGTGGAAATGGAAAAGTGGAGGGCAGAGAAAGGCCCTTATTTGAATTGTCCTAGGTGCCGTCCCAGTGGAAATTGTCCTGGGTGTCGTCCCAGTGGTAATGTAAGCGGTTATAACGCTGAAAAGTTAAGCATATGGTGCAGAGACTATGAAATGGTGGATAGAATCTGGACCCTTATTACTATTGCATTCTGTCACATTATGTTTTGTTTAAATGGCTAAGTCTCAGGAAGTTTTTATGGATTATATTTCAAAAGCAAATAATGGCAATGCTTCTCCTAAAATAAAATGCCAAGAAAAATAAATAGGGTCGTAAGAAAAGAAAATGACTGTTGGGGTAAATACTTAACAACGCTCGGTGGATTCGTGTCAATCATAAATAAGGGAATGGTAGGAAGGAGTCTAGGAGAAATAAATTGGCGGAGTCTAAATGAATAGATAGGCTAGATAGATGACGTAAATGCTTTTGGAAGATTAGAAGGGTGAAAAGGTAATTACTGGAATGAATGGGATTAATAGGATTTGATCTAGATGGATGAATTGAATGTGTGGAAATTTGGAGATATGAGAATTGGGATGTAACCTTGTTTCAATCTTGGGAAGAGATACCGATGAATTAGTTAGAGATAGATGATGGGTAGTAAGGATTAAAAATGGGCAGAGTAAATTACGGAATTGGATCAGTAACCAAAGGATTGAATTGTAGAATATGCTGATACAGATGATTTCGGTGGTTCAAAAAGTAATCATGTTAGAGAATCATTAGAATTTAGAAGTGAAGAGGTGGTGGTTAGTGATTGCAAAACTGGATTATTAGGAATACAGAATACAAAGGTATTGGTGGATTTGAATAGAAGCATGTAAATAAAAGTTGTATGTTCAGTGGATTAAATAAATAATGTCGACTTGTTCGGTGGATTAACTAAATGATGTCACCGCTGCTTGGAGTCTTAGACAGCAGTCAGTAAAGAAAATATATCCTTGGTGGGTTAAGTCAATTATGGTAATCGCCGTGTATAGTCCTAGGTTGCAACTATATCATTAGGGTTCAATAATGACAATGCTACCAAAAAGAGAAGTTGCTGGCAAATAAAACAACCGGAGCCTTTCCTTGATAAGCCATGCATCTTGTTTATCTCGCATTACGTGTATTGGCTTGCGGAGCACGGTGGTTAGTGTGCTCACACTCGCTCTCACAACAAATCCAGAGTCAAGGATAAAATCATTGTGCATCAGCAAGACTACAGATCATGATGGCAAAGAAGATGAAGATGTCAAGGGCTAGGTCGCAAACCTCCAGTTGGCAGCCTGTGGGCAAGTCTTGAGGGTTCCCCTGTGCTAACTGCTCCCTCCATCTCGCAATATAAATTCGACACCCATGTCTAGGAGGTGCATTATTTAAATAGTATTTAATAAAATTAGATCATATTTGTCTCTAATAGAAAAAAGTAGTTTATATCTATCTAATAGGAGCAATTATGATCCAATTATACTAAATATTACTAAAATAATGTGTTTTCTTGATATACAGGCCAAACTTATATTTTGGGACATAAGAAGAGAGTAGCTAGTTTCAAAAGGAAAGCATTGATTTAAAATATTTACATACAACTACAGCAGGTACTTAAGGACTATGCTTGCCTCATTACGGAGGATAGAGCCTAAGATTGTTTCGGAAGCATGGGTCTGTTTATTTGTGTCCAATATTTTACAATGCTTGCTATCTTTTAGGACGAATTTATTATTTTGTGGGTTTCGACTGGATCAAGTTTCAGCAGACCACGCTATAAAGTTTTGATTCAGGTCGATCAATCTGCATCTTTAATTATGCGCTGGTCATGCACTTGACACTTCTTGTACCTTGAAGGCGAAGAAATGAATCACGCGGGAGGGCATCGTTTCAGACATTAAGTGATCACCGTGTCTATGATAATATTCTTCTATATATACAGAAACAAAAACCTAACTCACTACTGCACCGCACACTTGTTGATGTATTTTAATTGCATTGTCGTGAGAGAGTAGTCGAGCATGTTGGTTTAGTCGTGGTCATAAGTACCATAGTCGTAAGGATTTCGTTTGATTGTAGTCATAAGACTACTGTAGCAGTCCTACTCGTGAGAGTATAGTAGTAGTCGTACTAGTGAGAGTATTATAGCAGTCGTGGTCGTAAGTCGTACTCATAAGAGTACTGTAGTGTCATGGTCGTATGTCGTACTCGTAAGAGTACTGTAGCGGTCGTAGTTGTAAGTAGAATTTCTGTTTTGTTTCCGTATTTTTCAATGGATTGACTCTTCAGATCGTGGGCTGATTTGAGGAAGATTCAGGCCACTACTTTGCGTGTAACTGACTGATGTAGCACTGAATAAAAGGAAGAAAATAGAAAAGGCATAAAATCTCTCTCGCGTGTGTTGTAAACTCTCTCTCTCTCTCTCTCTGAAACTCTCTGCATTCTCATTGTTTGACGACACTGTTCGTCATCCAGCATAGTTTAGAGATCAGAGATTGTGTTGGTTTTCTAACAACACTTAGGTATCAGAGCGGTTTATAATAGGTCCTGTGAAGATGCCACGAGGAGCCAGATCTGTCTCGCCGATGCCATTCAAGAGTGGAAGCAGCAGCGGCCGTTGGGAGCTTGTGGCACAGACGGTGCCTAAGGAGGCAGGTGTGACTTTGCATTATCCGCAGCTCCCATAAACGAATTACTTCGAATGGGCTCTCATCATGAGAGATAACATCAAAGCTCAGGGAGTGTGAGAGGCAATTGAACCAGGTGGCACAGATTTTCAACTTGATCGAATGGCATTTGCGGCTATCCTTTAAGCGGTACCCTCTGAGATGTTGCCAATGCTCGACAATAAGGATTCAACCAGGGGATTGATTGTAAGAGCACCACCAGTGTACTACACATGTTTGCGAGGTGCTTGATAAGATAAGTTGGCGGTCCCAGAAGCAAAAGGTAGTGGTGTTATCCTTGTGTGAAGTGGAATATATCGCTGCTACTATAGCTGTTGTTCAAGGAATATGGCTTGCTCGGTTGTATGGGGAAATGGTGGACAAGGAGCTGGAAAAGATCTTTCTCAAAGTGGCAACAAGTCTGCAATTTCATTCTGCAAGAATCCCATACTTCATGACTGGAGTAAGCATATTGATATGTGCTACCATTTCATTAGGCAGTGTATGGAAGAAGGGAGAATTGAAATTGTCTTTGTCAAGTCTGAAGAGCAGCTGGCGGATACTCTGAGCCACTTGGTCATGCTCGGTTTCTGGAGTAGAGAAGCTGCATCGGCATTGTGTAGGTGTAGTGAAAATAGGGAGTGAATGTTGATGTATTTTCACTGCATTGTCATAAGAGAGTAGTAAAGCACATGTGGTTCAGTTGTGGTACTAAGTGTCGTGGTCGTAAGGTTTTGGTTTGGTGATAGTCGTAAGACTACTTTTCTTCAGACATGGGTGACATAAACAAATAACTAAATATGGCATCTTTTCTTCACAAACAATATTTTGTTACGTCTACATTCACTTAGGTCAAAGTTGTTCCCAATGGTGACATACATTGTCTAGATGTACATGAATTAGTGCATAGTGGATCAAAGGCTGTTATTAGTAGGTAGGGATCGTCTAAGTGATGTTTGTTTTACGAGAATTAATCTTATCTCCTACAATCACTAAGATCATAATATTGTGAATTTATAGTTGTCTTGGTCCCCTTTTCGGTTGTTTGTAGGGAACTTGAACTTCTAGACTTTGTGCGAGCTTGATTAGAAAAGTGTCTCTCATGCACTTTGTGTAAATTTTAGTTATTAAGCTTTTCCAATATTAGTTAGGTTACTTTTGTCTTCTGGCATATGTTGGGTTGTATGTCCAATGCCTGAAGCCTTAGTTGGCTCTATTCTCTTGCAACATATTTGAAAGAGTGAGGCTAGTCAAAGACTTGTGACTTGTCAGTTACATAAATGCATAATTAATAGACTAATTTAGTTAGTCTATTAAATAGGTTTTTGGATGCTATATAATAATAATGTGCATCATACTTAGTCTATGATATTCACTTTGTGTTTTATATATCCCATACTGAAAAGCAATTTGAATGCTTCATAGATATCAACTAAGCGAGATGATGTCCGCTCACTATTTGGACTTAGTTTCACCGAATGCATCTGGTGACCAGACAAAAGGAATAACTAAGCAAGAGGGCCGGTGCATATCAAAAATGCCTGAGAGCCGAATGACCATTATGGAGGTTAACGATAGTTCTTTGTATAGCTAAAAAATTCAGTTTTGTGTTACAAACTATTTGTGATAGTTCTTTGTATAGCTAAAAGATTGTCTGTTTTTCGGCTAGCCTTAGGAAATGCTAGTCATGCCCTCTAGAAACAAGCAAACAGAATACAGATAAATGACATTTAAGTGAATTACAATTCGAAGTGATTTACACGTCAAAGTGAATTGTGGGGGTGTGCAAGACTATATTAGTGTTACCATGAAATATGTTGGTGTCCTAGAACGACTTATCTTTTGACATTGAGATAGTAAACTAGATAACATAAAGTCACAACTCATAACTTATTTGTTCTTCATTTAAATGAATGACGCCCCAAATATTTCATGGTAACACTAACATAGTCATGCACACCCCACAAGTTAAATGAGCTAGAGACAAAGTTATATCATATATCATACTTGACAGCTAAAACTATATCAGTTGTAGTAGTAGTTCTTTTAAAACACCCTTCTAATGAGAACTTATAGCAATATTATATGCCAAGATCAGAAAAAAAAGACCAATTTGTCCATAAATTCTTCTGGAAAGTAGTCAAGCTACTCATGTTTGTATTTCTAAACAACTACAAGAGGAACATTAAATCACTATATATTTGGGTTTCAAAGAGCATGAAGCAAGTCATACACTTCAGTGTGTCAGGTTCTATGAAGTAGGTCATGCCTATTGTCTCCTCCTCCTTAACATGATGTGTGTTAGGCTTGGTTGTTGTCTTAGGCATATTTTGTCACCATTTTCGTGACTATCCATTGGCTTCTTAGGACCAAAGATGAAGAAAAGCAGTGCGTAGAAACCGATGGATAGTCGCGAAGAAGGCATCGACTACGCCTAAGATGGCAACCAAGCCCAATACGCAGCATGATAAGTAGAAAGAGACAGCAGCCATGACATACTTCATAGAACCTGACAAATTGCAGTGTGTGATTTTCTTCATGCCTTTTGAGGTCCAATTATACAATGCTTTAATGCTCATCTTTTAGTTATTGAGAAATACCAACATAAGAAGGCTAACTACTTTTGTAATATCCCGAACGTCGTTACGGCATAAGATTTTAAATCCATCGCGGAATCGCCGGTTTTTCGATAAATCGCGGGAAGGGAAAAATATGAATTGTAGAACTTTGTAAAATAAATTAAATAAATTAAAATATTTAATTTGGATATTTTGGGCTGTCCGGAGGGGTGGGCCAGCCGCTTTGGGCCAGTAAGCCCAAATGGGGCCTGCACCCTCCCAAACCCTAGCACCCTCTATATAAATCCTCCTTGGCCCCTCCCCTCTTTCCACCCCAAACCAGCCACCACCACACCCTTGGGCGCCCCCCTTCTCCCCCCTTGCTGCTGCCATGGTGCCAAGGAAGAAAAGAAAGGGAAGAGAGGAAGGAGAAGGAGAAGGAGAAGGAGAAGGAGAAGAAGGAGAAGAAGAAGAGGAAAAGATTGGGGAAATCTCTTCATCTAGGTGGTCATGTCCCTGAGCGCTCTTGAATTTTTGTTTATCTTCACTTCATCGGATTGAGGCAAGTAAACGTAGCGGTGGTTGCTACCGTTTAACCTGTTGTTCTTACTACTTTCAGTTTACATTATTATCGTAATTTGATACAATTGCCATGATTGCATGATATTTTAATTGTGTAATTCTTGCTTAGTGTTATAATGTTGATCATAAAATTAGCATGTGGTGGTTGTGAGTTTGTTGAGAGCGTGATAATGTTCCTTGCGGATGAATTAAATTGATTAATGAATTTTCATATCATTCATATCACTCATGTCATATCATGTCCTTTGTATGTGGATGTCGCCGCTTATAGCCGCGACCGTACCGTCTGAAATCGTATATTGCCGTGTCGACGCACCTCTTCGCCCGCGGGAAGCATTCGTATATTGCCGAAATACGATGCATCGCACTTCCTGCCCTAGCAAGAGTAATGTGGAGCATAGCATGAGCATTCATATGCATTCATATGCATTGCATTGTGGAATGATCATTTGCATACATATGCAATATAATGTGGTGAAGTTATTTTGTGGAATGTACAACTTCATAGTTGTAATGTGGAATTGGCTCTTGTGAGCTATTGACGGAATGAAGGTTGTGGTTGTGATCTTGAAATGTGGTTCGTCCCTTGTGTGATTGTGATGGTGGCATGAAACTCCTTTCTCTTGCTTTACTTGTTTATAGTAATTGTGGATATGAGAAGTAATATAGTATTGAAGTAAGACATACATATGTTTTATTGCCTTTGGTAGTGGTAGTGGTTGAGGATTTAAAGTAGTCAATCATGAATTAATTGTTAATGTTATACCGTCATTGATAGTGAATTGAGGTCGAGAATATATACATTGTTAATTGTGGAAGATTAAATGTGGTTGGTTAATCTATTGTGGTTTGTGGAGGAATAAATGTTTTCTTTTGCATTTAATACGGATAAAATGATTGCATTCATATGCTAATTAAATCTGAAATTTAAGAGGTATGATTCATGAAAGTTTATGGTGGTTTAATATTTATGAACATAAATTGTAATTGTGGATGTATGGGATTATAATGATGATGTTTAAATTGCTTGTAGTTTGAATAACTTGTTAAACGATCGCTTCTTTGAGATTTTTATCTCACTCTTGCTTCCCCCTCCCTACAGGTGGACTTTGAGCATGCATTGGGAAGGGTAGAGCGGCACCGCATTGATGCACTTGTATTATAATCTTAATGCCGAAATAAAGTTGAAAGAAATCTAGTCTTTGTTTAGCTATTTTATTGAAAAATGTTTCTTCTTAGTAATATTAAATTTGTGTACCGTTCCTATAGATATTTTGTTATAGTTGATTATGATTAATGAATTGTTATCTCTTTTCTTTATCTTAGTTGTTTACGCTTCGCTTATACTATATTGTTTTGTAATTGTTGCTAGTTTAGTTTATTTTATAAATTGACTAGTCAAGAGTAGCAATAGTAGCATCCGGGGCATTGTGGGTCTGGGGTGTTACTGATTAATATCGAGCGGGCTTTAGGTCCGTGGTACTTAAACTATTAAATTGACACACTTGCACAGTTGGATGGGATGGGTCAAGCATTGCATTTATGCTTTTGACATGTTGCATTAATGATTTATGTTATGAGATGATCTTGTATGATTATTATTTGCTCCTATGACTGTTATGAGTGAGAATTGTTAATGATAATATGTAGAGATTGTTTTTGCTGCCTTGGCATTTGCGAGTTATATCATTGTTTGCGAATGGGGATAGCAATGTAGTTACCTCGGGTAACTTAATTGCAAATGTTGTGAGTGAATTTCTTAGAAAGTTGTTGTCTTCCTTAAGTTGATCCTGGCCGATTCTTGGCCTAATGCAGTTAATGAATTTCTTTTGAGTTTGTGATTCTTGCAGTTGAGGGTATGCAATTGGTCTCTACCTGTTCCTTGAAGCAGTTATTGCTTCTTTCCGGACTAATGAGATACTTTTGCTACCTGTGCTTATTGTTGGCTTGTAAGGTTAGTTCCTTCGTGGGAGTTTGTCTTGTTGTGAATCATGGCTTATTGGTTCGCTTGGTATTTTCTTTTATAAATGCAAGTTTTGAGTTGCAAAACTCATTAAAATGTGAAAGTCTTGGATCTATGTTTTCTTTTAGATTATTTCGAGTGTTGAAGTTTATTTTTCATCTCTTTTCTAAAAGAGAGTGGTAAACCTTTTATGGTGTTTTGCTATGCTTAAGTGGAAGGTGGTAATCATATAAACTAATTTATAAGGTATGAATTGTCAAGCTGAGATGTTAGCATGTTGCATAATTAATTTTAATTAGCATCCTCGGAAGTGTAGTTTATTATTTTGATATCACCTTGTAATAGTTTCTGGAAGTATTGTGATTTAGATTTTGTCTATATATGTTTGGAACTCATGGAGTTATTGAGGGTGTGCAAAAGAACGAGAATGATTATTATGATTGTTTAAATTTCGATCATGTTGGGTAAATTGAATTATTTTAGTCTTTAGTAATTAATCTGACCGTTTGGAAATTAGTAGGTAAGGATGTGTTGGAATATTGCCTTGGTAATATTGACTTTTAACCTGTCATTTATTTAGATACTTTATGAGCTTGTACAATTACTAGATTCATCTATCTTTCACCATGTTAAATTGTTGAGACATGTATAAAGAAATAGATGAAGATTAATGTATTGACTTGTAGAATCTTGTCGTATAAACTGGTATTATTGAAGTTTAAATTTGTTTCCGTTCTAATTTCTGAACGTAAGGAGAAATATTGAATCTATGTTCATGATTGATTTATGATTGTAAATAGAGTTAGATCATGAATGTTGTTATGATAATTTAATAATCAACTATTGCTAGTAATGAATAGAGTACAATCAATTTGTACTAAATTAGAGTTGAGCATCAATAAGAATTGAATATATGAAATTTAATGAGAGATTTATACTAACATGTTTTGTGAGATTGCCCTGTTCTAACATCATCTTGTTTAAGAGCTTTGCTTTAATATGGTGGCTTATGCACTAGGATTTCCTAGATTAAATAGTCACAATCTTATCTAGATAATAGAAACATGATGAAGCATTTTCTTGTGTTCCTTTTGGAAAAATTTATGACGTGATTTGTGGATAAGATGAAGCCTGTTAAGAATGTATTATTCTGATGTTAGCATATTGGTCAGCATGTGGTTGTGGTGATAATGCTGAATGTTGTATAAATAAAATAATTTGGTAACTTCCATGATATTATTTGAGTCAAAAGTTTTGATCTGTTTTTGCGTATGCGATCTTTAGATCTCATGGCTTTTGTGGTAACTGAAATTGTTTTGAGCAAAGTGTCGTGTTGAGAGCTTTTATTAGTTCTTAAAGAATTAATGTGTTGTGGTCTTCAAATCTCTTTTGTTGGATCATCAAGGTAATACCGTAATCAAAGAAGGTTGTTCTCTTTGTTAAAAGAAAAGTTTGTTAAAAGTATTAGAGGTTGAAGTCAAGTTGTGCATTTCTTTTTGTGGTGTGTTTGACTTCTTATTCTTGCCGCATAAGAGTTACTTGAGCTCAAATGGCAATATATTCGCCGCATAAGAGCTTCTTGAGCTCGAATGGCAATACTGTATTCTTATTTGTTTGAGATTTTGTTTTTTCTTCTTGAGAAGGCATGTGCCTTCACCGTGATCTTATCTTTTGTTGTCCAAGATTTATTGTTATTTCTTCTGGTCTTGTGTTTATTGCGGATGGTAACATCTTCCTTTGTCCTAGAATTTACTTTTTTTTTGCCTCTCCAAGAAAGGGGTATTTGATTTGGGTTGCAAAGTCTTTTAAGATGTGTATGACATCTAGTTGGTGTGTTGGGCGATGATTTGGAAATCCTTGGTTTAAGGAAGTTAAATTTCCAAAGGGAATGGATTGGGAAATTAATAATATCTCGAGCAATAATATGCTCACTTGATTCTTGTTTAAACTGTGTGTTTATGGAAGAGCTCATCTGCAAATTGAGTTGTTATATGTTGTGGTGTATTCTTTTCCAGTTAGGAAAAGAAAATGATTGTTTTGGTCAGTCGAGTGTTTTTCACTCTTGGCTTGTGCAGTGTGGTTTCTCCAAATGTCTATTTGGAGAGTGTGAATGGTTTTGTTGTGAATCCTTTGTTTTGGATCGTGGTCCTTTGAAGGAAGATTGTTTACTAGGGTGTTGCTTGAGAATGCTTCATTCTTCTTGTGGTTGTGTTACACTTGTAACAGTTATTGTTTGATCTTCGAGTATTGTTATGAGTGGAATCTGTGAATGAATTCTTTAAAAAGGGTACAATGTATTATCCCGATTATAATATATAGAGAAAAATATTCTAAGAGGGAGGATGGTATTAGATAGTGGCTTGATAGTTTTGCGAGAATGGCAGATCATTGGCGCTCGAGCCGGCAGAAGAGTTACGGTGCTCGGCGTTGTCCGTGGCGTGTCGTGGACTCATCGGAGTTGATGTGGAGGCCCTTTGACGAATCGGCCGAGTAGGAGGTGACGTGGGAGCTTGAAGTTCAAGTGTGGAAGAATGACCCAAGTTCTTGAGGCGGTAAGAACCCGTAGTTGTTGTTCTATCCTTGGGTTGCTCTATTCGTTGGTTATTCTTTCCTTGGTTGTTCTTGTTCTTTGTCTCGTGGGTTGAGGAGCGAGATTCGAGGACGAATCCTTTTAGGTGGGAGAATGTAATATCCCGAACGTCGTTCTGACATAAGATTTTAAATCCATCGCGGAATCGCCGGTTTTTCGGTAAATCGCGGGAAGGGAAAAATATGAATTGTAGAACTTTGTAAAATAAATTAAATAAATTAAAATATTTAATTTGGATATTTTGGTTGTCCGGAGGGTGGGCCAACCGCTTTGGCCAAGAAGCCCAAATGGGGCCTGCACCCTCCCAAACCCTAGCACCCCTCTATATAAACCCCTCCTTGGCCCCTCCCTCTTTCCACCCCAAACTAGCCACCACCACACCTTGGCGCCCCTTCTCCCCTTCTTGCTGCCATGGTGCCAAGGAAGAAAAGAAAGGGAAGAGAGGAAGGAGAAGGAGAATGAGAAGGAGAAGAAGGAGAAGAAGAAGAAGAGGAAAAGATTGGGGAAATCTCTTCATCTAGGTGGTCATGTCCCTGAGCGCTCTTGAATTTTTGTTGATCTTCGCTTCATCGGATTGAGGCAAGTAAACGTAGCGGTGGTTGCTACCGTTTAACCTGTTGTTCTTACTACTTTCAGTTTACATTATTATCGTAATTTGATACAATTGCCATGATTGCATGATATTTTAATTGTGTAATTCTTGCTTAGTGTTATAATGTTGATCATAAAATTAGCATGTGGTGGTTGTGAGTTTGTTGAGAGCGTGATAATGTTCCTTGCGGATGAATTAAAGTGATTAATGAATTTTCATATCATTCATATCACTCATGTCATATCATGTCCTTTGTATGTGGATGTCGCCGCTTATAGCCGCGACGTGCCGTCTGACGTCGTATATTGCCGTGTCTGACGCACCTCTTCGCCCGCGGAAGCATTCGTATATTGCCGAAATACGATGCATCGCACTTCCTGCCCTGGCAAGAGTAATGTGGAGCATAGCATGAGCATTCATATGCATTGCATTGTGGAATGATCATTTGCATACATATGCAATATAATGTGGTGAAGTTATTTTGTGGAATGTACAACTTCATAGTTGTAATGTGGAATTGGCTCTTGTGAGCTATTGACGGAATGAAGGTTGTGGTTGTGATCTTGAAATGTGGTTCGTCCCTTGTGTGATTGTGATGGTGGCATGAAACTCCTTTCTCTTGCTTTACTTGTTTATAGTAATTGTGGATATGAGAAGTAATATAGTATTGAAGTAAGACATACATATGTTTTATTGCCTTTGGTAGTGGTAGTGGTTGAGGATTTAAAGTAGTCAATCATGAATTAATTGTTAATGTTATACCGTCATTGATAGTGAATTGAGGTCGAGAATATATACATTGTTAATTGTGGAAGATTAAATGTGGTTGGTTAATCTATTGTGGTTTGTGGAGGAATAAATGTTTTCTTTTGCATTTAATACGGATAAAATGATTGCATTCATATGCTAATTAAATCTGAAATTTAAGAGGTATGATTCATGAAAGTTTATGGTGGTTTAATATTTATGAACATAAATTGTAATTGTGGATGTATGGGATTATAATGATGATGTTTAAATTGCTTGTAGTTTGAATAACTTGTTAAGCGATCGCTTCTTTGAGATTTTTATCTCACTCTTGCTTCCCCCCCTGGTGGACTTTGAGCATGCATTGGGAAGGGTAGAGCGGCACCGCATTGATGCACTTGTATTATAATCTTAATGCCGAAATAAAGTTGAAAGAAATCTAGTCTTTGTTTAGCTATTTTATTGAAAAATGTTTCTTCTTAGTAATATTAAATTTGTGTACCGTTCCTATAGATATTTTGTTATAGTTGATTATGATTAATGAATTGTTATCTCTTTTCTGTTTATCTTAGTTGTTTACGCTTCCGCTTATACTATATTGTTTTGTAATTGTTGCTAGTTTAGTTTATTTTATAAATTGACTAGCTGAAGAGTAGCAATAGTAGCATCCCGGGGCATTGTGGGTCCTGGGGTGTTACAGTTGGTATCAGAGCGGGCTTTAGGTCCGTGGTACTTAAACTATTAAATTGACACACTTGCACAGTTGGATGGGATGGGTCAAGCATTGCATTTATGCTTTTGACATGTTGCATTAATGATTTATGTTATGAGATGATCTTGTATGATTATTATTTGCTCCTATGACTGTTATGAGTGAGAATTGTTAATGATAATATGTAGAGATTGTTTTTGCTGCCTTGGCATTTGCCAGGTTATATCATTGTTTGCAGAATGGGGATAGCAATGTAGTTACCTCAGGTAACTTAATTGCAAATGTTGTGAGTGAATTTCTTAGAAAGTTGTTGTCTTCCTTAAGTTGATCCTGGCCGATTCTTGGCCTAATGCAGTTAATGAATTTCTTTTGAGTTTGTGATTCTTGCGTTGAGGGTATGCAATTGGTCTCACTGTTCCTTGAAGCAGTTATTGCTTCTTTCCGGACTAATGAGATACTTTTGCTACCTGTGCTTATTGTTGGCTTGTAAGGTTAGTTCCTTCGTGGGAGTTTGTCTTGTTGTGAATCATGGCTTATTGGTTCGCTTGGTGTTTTCTTTTATAAATGCAAGTTTTGAGTTGCAAAACTCATTAAAATGTGAAAGTCTTGGATCTATGTTTTTCTTTTAGATTATTTCGAGTGTTGAAGTTTATTTTTCATCTCTTTTCTAAAAGAGAGTGGTAAACCTTTTATGGTGTTTTGCTATGCTTAAGTGGAAGGTGGTAATCATATAAACTAATTTATAAGGTATGAATTGTCAAGCTGAGATGTTAGCATGTTGCATAATTAATTTTAATTAGCATCCTCGGAAGTGTAGTTTATTATTTTGATATCACCTTGTAATAGTTTCTGGAAGTATTGTGATTTAGATTTTGTCTATATATGTTTGGAACTCATGGAGTTATTGAGGGTGTGCAAAAGAACGAGAATGATTATTATGATTGTTTAAATTTCGATCATGTTGGGTAAATTGAATTATTTTAGTCTTTAGTAATTAATCTGACCGTTTGGAAATTAGTAGGTAAGGATGTGTTGGAATATTGCCTTGGTAATATTGACTTTTAACCTGTCATTTATTTAGATACTTTATGAGCTTGTACAATTACTAGATTCATCTATCTTTCACCATGTTAAATTGTTGAGACATGTATAAAGAAATAGATGAAGATTAATGTATTGACTTGTAGAATCTTGTCGTATAAACCGGTATTATTGAAGTTTAAATTTGTTTCGTTCTAATTTCGAACGTAAGGAGAAATATTGAATCTATGTTCATGATTGATTTATGATTGTAAATAGAGTTAGATCATGAATGTTGTTATGATAATTTAATAATCAACTATTGCTAGTAATGAATAGAGTACAATCAATTTGTACTAAATTAGAGTTGAGCATCAATAAGAATTGAATATATGAAATTTAATGAGAGATTTATACTAACATGTTTTGTGAGATTGCCCTGTTCTAGCATCATCTTGTTTAAGAGCTTTGCTTTAATATGGTGGCTTATGCACTAGGATTTCCTAGATTAAATAGTCACAATCTTATCTAGATAATAGAAACATGATGAAGCGTTTTCTTGTGTTCCTTTGGAAAAATTTATGACGTGATTTGTGGATAAGATGAAGCTGTTAAGAATGTATTATTCTGATGTTAGCATATTGGTCAGCATGTGGTTGTGGTGATAATGCTGAATGTTGTATAAATAAAATAATTTGGTAACTTCCATGATATTATTTGAGTCAAAAGTTTTGATCTGTTTTTGCGTATGCGATCTTTAGATCTCATGGCTTTTGTGGTAACTGAAATTGTTTTGAGCAAAGTGTCGTGTTGAGAGCTTTTATTAGTTCTTAAAGAATTAATGTGTTGTGGTCTTCAAATCTCTTTTGTTGGATCTGTCAAGGTAATACCGTAATCAAAGAAGGTTGTTCTCTTTGTTAAAAGAAAAGTTTGTTAAAAGTATTAGAGGTTGAAGTCAAGTTGTGCATTTCTTTTTGTGGTGTGTTTGACTTCTTATTCTTGCCGCATAAGAGTTACTTGAGCTCAAATGGCAATATATTCGCAGATAAGAGCTTCTTGAGCTCGAATGGCAATACTGTATTCTTATTTGTTTGAGATTTTGTTTTTTCTTCTTGAGAAGGCATGTGCCTTCAGCTGTGATCTTATCTTTTGTTGTCCAAGATTTATTGTTATTTCTTCTGGTCTTGTGTTTATTGCGGATGGTAACATCTTCCTTTGTCCTAGAATTTACTTTTTTTTTGCCTCTCCAAGAAAGGGGTATTTGATTTGGGTTGCAAAGTCTTTTAAGATGTGTATGGCATCTAGTTGGTGTGTTGGGCGATGATTTGGAAATCCTTGGTTTAAGGAAGTTAAATTTCCAAAGGAATGGATTGGGAAATTAATAATATCTCGAGCAATAATATGCTCACTTGATTCTTGTTTAAACTGTGTGTTTATGGAAGAGCTCATCTGCAAATTGAGTTGTTATATGTTGTGGTGTATTCTTTTCCAGTTAGGAAAAGAAAATGATTGTTTTGGTCAGTCGAGTGTTTTTCACTCTTGGCTTGTGCAGTGTGGTTTCTCCAAATGTCTATTTGGAGAGTGTGAATGGTTTTGTTGTGAATCCTTTGTTTTGGATCGTGGTCCTTTGAAGGAAGATTGTTTACTAGGGTGTTGCTTGAGAATGCTTCATTCTTCTTGTGGTTGTGTTACACTTGTACGATTATTGTTTGATCTTCGAGTATTGTTATGAGTGGAATCAGAATGAATTCTTTAAAAAGGGTACAATGTATTATCCCGATTATAATATATAGAGAAAAATATTCTAAGAGGGAGGATGGTATTAGATAGTGGCTTGATAGTTTTGCGAGAATGGCAGGATCTGTTGGCCGCTCAGAGCCGGCAGAAGAGTTACGGGTGCTCGACGTTGTCCGGCGCGTGTCGTGGACTCATCGGAGTTGATGTGGAGGCCCTTTGACGAATCGGCCGAGTAGGAGGTGACGTGGGAGCTTGAAGTTCAAGTGTGGAAGAATGACCCAAGTTCTTCGAGGCGGGTAAGAACCCGTAGTTGTTGTTCTATCCTTGGGTTGCTCTATTCGTTGGTTATTCTTTCCTTGGTTGTTCTTGTTCTTTGTCTCGTGGGTTGAGGAGCGAGATTCGAGGACGAATCCTTTTTAGGTGGGGAGAATGTAATATCCCGAACGTCATTCTGACATAAGATTTTAAATCCATCGCGAATCGCGGTTTTTCGATAAATCGCGGAAGGAAAAATATGAATTGTAGAACTTTGTAAAATAAATTAAATAAATTAAAATATTTAATTTGGATATTTTGGGCTGTCCGGAGGGGTGGGCCAACCGCTTTGGGCCAGTAAGCCCAAATGGGGCCCGTACCCCCTCCCAAACCCTAGCACCCCTCTATATAAACCCCCTCCCTTGGCCCCTCCCCTCTTTCCACCCCAAACTAGCCACCACCACACCTTGACGCCCCTTCTCCCCTTGCTGCGCCATGGTGCCAAGGAAGAAAAGAAAGGGAAGAGAGGAAGGAGAAGGAGAAGGAGAAGGAGAAGAAGGAGAAGAAGAAGAAGAGGAAAAGATTGGGGAAATCTCTTCATCTAGGTGGTCATGTCCCTGAGCGCTCTTGTATTTTTGTTGATCTTCGCTTCATCGGATTGAGGCAAGTAAACGTAGCGGTGGTTGCTACCGTTTAACCTGTTGTTCTTACTACTTTCAGTTTACATTATTATCGTAATTTGATACAATTGCCATGATTGCATGATATTTTAATTGTGTAATTCTTGCTTAGTGTTATAATGTTGATCATAAAATTAGCATGTGGTGGTTGTGAGTTTGTTGAGAGCGTGATAATGTTCCTTGCGGATGAATTAAAGTGATTAATGAATTTTCATATCATTCATATCACTCATGTCATATCATGTCCTTTGTATGTGGATGTCGCCGCTTATAGCCGCGATCGTGCCGTCTGACGTCGTATATTGCCGTAATACGACGCACCTCTTCGCCCGCGGGAAGCATTCGTATATTGCCGAAATACGATGCATCGCACTTCCTGCCCTGGCAAGAGTAATGTGGAGCATAGCATGAGCATTCATATGCATTCATATGCATTGCATTGTGGAATGATCATTTGCATACATATGCAATATAATGTGGTGAAGTTATTTTGTGGAATGTACAACTTCATAGTTGTAATGTGGAATTGGCTCTTGTGAGCTATTGACGGAATGAAGGTTGTGGTTGTGATCTTGAAATGTGGTTCGTCCCTTGTGTGATTGTGATGGTGGCATGAAACTCCTTTCTCTTGCTTTACTTGTTTATAGTAATTGTGGATATGAGAAGTAATATAGTATTGAAGTAAGACATACATATGTTTTATTGCCTTTGGTAGTGGTAGTGGTTGAGGATTTAAAGTAGTCAATTATGAATTAATTGTTAATGTTATACCGTCATTGATAGTGAATTGAGGTCGAGAATATATACATTGTTAATTGTGGAAGATTAAATGTGGTTGGTTAATCTATTGTGGTTTGTGGAGGAATAAATGTTTTCTTTTGCATTTAATACGGGATAAAATGATTGCATTCATATGCTAATTAAATCTGAAATTTAAGAGGTATGATTCATGAAAGTTTATGGTGGTTTAATATTTATGAACATAAATTGTAATTGTGGATGTATGGGATTATAATGATGATGTTTAAATTGCTTGTAGTTTGAATAACTTGTTAAACGATCCGCTTCTTGAGATTTTTATCTCACTCTTGCTTCCCCTCCCTACAGTGTGGACTTTGAGCATGCATTGGGAAGGGTAGAGCGGCACCTTACCGATGCACTTGTATTATAATCTTAATGCCGAAATAAAGTTGAAAGAAATCTAGTCTTTGTTTAGCTATTTTATTGAAAAATGTTTCTTCTTAGTAATATTAAATTTGTGTACCGTTCCTATAGATATTTTGTTATAGTTGATTATGATTAATGAATTGTTATCTCTTTTCTGTTTATCTTAGTTGTTTACGCTTCCGCTTATACTATATTGTTTTGTAATTGTTGCTAGTTTAGTTTATTTTATAAATTGACTAGCTGAAGAGTAGCAATAGTAGCATCCCGGGGCATTGTGGGTCCTGGGGTGTTACAACTTTTCAGAAGAATTTGTGGATTATTGGTTCTCTTTTTCTCATCATAGATTATATTATTGCTACAAGACCTCATTGGAATGGTGTTTTAAAATAACTACCACTCCGACTGACATAGTTTTCGCTGTCAAGTGTGATATGTGATCTAACTTTGTCTCTAACTCATTTAAACTGTGGGGTGCACAAGACTATGCTAGTGTTACCATGAAATATATGGGCATCATTCATTTAATTTAACAAAAATTAAGTTGTGAGTTATGACTTTATGTTATCTACTTTACTACCTTAGTATCAAAAAATAAGTCGTTCTAGGATGCCCACATATTTCATAGTAACACTAACATAGCATTGCACACCCAACAATTCACTTAGAGTTGTAAATCACTTTGAGTTCTAATTTACTTATCTGTCATTTATCTATATTCTGCTTGTTTCTTTTCGGAGAGCATTGGTAGCATTTTTTGAGGCTAACCAGAAAACAGAAAAAAAATTTATCTATACAAAGAACTATCACAGACGGCTTTTTTGTATTAGCCGTCTATGATTTGTTGGATATCACAGATGGTTTTTAAATAAAACCGTCTGTATTGTGACTCATCATAGACAGTTTGAGAACTGTCTGTGATAACCACCACCAGTTATTACTGACATAATAAATTAGATGGTTCAGAAACTACCTCTGTTAATGATTACAAACCGTCTGTAATGACCTTCTCTGACTTCTCAAGGAAATGGACTTGTATTGTACCATTCTTGTCAGATAAACACAGACTATTGTTTTAATTTGTACCGAGATCTTTCTTTCAGTAAAGATTCAAGACAACGTGCTGATTGAGTGCAATTAATGCTTATAGTGTGCTGAAGTAAACACAGATCACGGATATCTGAATTCTGAAATGATCACTAATACATTTTTTCTCAGGCATGCGAATACAATCCATCCAGACCAGAGTCGTCTAAAATGATCTGATTTCGTCGGATTTGACACAAATTAGACTTTAGTTTGTATCAGAACTCTTATTTTAAACAAGATTAATCAAAATCAAATACTCTCTCAGTTTCACTATATTTGTCGAGTATCTGTTTTAATATAACTATTCATCGAGGGAAACTAGGGTGCAGTTATTACAATTTTTTACTCTCTACCCCTATTTAAATATTTTGAAAACGGTTAAGTAGTTGTAGTATGTCAGAAGTATGCATGATTATTTTTTATTAATCAATTCTTAGATTTAGTGTTTTTTGGGTGTATGCTTGGTGGACCGATGGGCTGGACAAATATTGTCAAACACAGAGTAAACGCCTATGACCACTAACTGGTGGCTAGACTAACACGTATGGCGCATGCATCTCATGGCTAATGGTTATTGTTCCAGTCTCACCCACTACACATTGCATGGTTTTATTAATGGATTTTCTATAATTTAATTCCGTAACTTCTAAGCTGCTAGGCCTTAAAACTGGAAATTAAATATGGTGGTTAATGTCAGCTTTTTTTTTTTTGAGAAGAGATTATTGTCAACTTCTACAGAATACAGATGGCAATAAAACGTTGCAGATTATATATGGGCCACCGCATTGTCATATGATGGGCCGACTGTGACTGACACCAGAACATCGATATTAAAAGGACCGTGGGCCGTGGCCCACACCGAGCATACCTTGTTCAAGAAAGATGAGGCTTTGGTCTTGTTTTATTGGTGCTTTTGGTTTTGATGTCTTCGAAAGTCAAATTAATGAAGATAATTTTTAAAATAGATTTTTTAAACGGTTTTAGCCTAAAATCGTGTACATTGGTCATATCGGTATCTCTACTATCCATTGTTGTCTCAAAAACGTAGACAAAAATCATCAGCCATATCAAAAGCCATCGGTCGCACAAAAAAACATGCATTTTTTATTTGGGTGTTGATACGTTTTTTTAGGAGGGAGATATTTTTTTAGAGGAGATGGAGGATAATTCATGACCGTTGGATCTCTAATCCAATAGTTATAAATCTAGATAATAGTTAGAAAGAAAATATCCGGATGATATCTAGATATACCCTACTTTTTATTTTAAAGACTGACAGAACATCATAAAACTTCGGCAAAACCGCGAAAGTAACACGCACGACATGGATGGGTTTAGGAGAGGCCATGGTCAAATCCGGCAAAGCGTGGAAGTAGCAGAAAGAGCGTTCACGACTTGCTCAAAAGTAATGGATGAGAAATGACGGTTGGCAAAAACTAAAAAAGTAGGGCCGCCACGTAGTTTGAGAAAACACCAACCCCAACGAATTCAAGTATACTTGACTATGAGTATAAAAAAGAAAGTAGTAATAGCCGTAGACTAATTATTTACATGGTTGAGTGACTAATCCCTGGATAGCTCTCCACCACACAAGGGAACATAGGTAAAAATCACAAGACTGCACCAAAACTCTAGCACTACAACTAGAATCTCGATCACCAAGATGAAACCATGATTGGATCTCAAGAACACCTGAAACAACATGGCTACCGAAACATGATGATTTTTTATTTTATTCAACTCAATGCAATAACTTCTACCCTCTCAAAGAACACATGACTTGAGATTATATAGTCAACCATCGCTAACCTCCCACGGCAACAAAAACACAACTCACACCCAACCGACTTGAATTGAAACAACCTGGACATCAAATCCTAGTTTCCTTTTACATCTTGGAAGCACGAATTAACAGCTAACTCAAGGATAAGAAAGTAAGAGATAAAAAAAGAAACAAACTAGCTAAACAAAGGACACCAAATATCTCGAATGCAAACTTAACTTGTAGACGCTTGTGACTCCTTCTGCCGCACATGGCCAACCTAACACACTCTCATACGCGATCTTGCCTCCACATGCTGCTTGTTCATCCAAACAGCTGGTTGTAAGAAATTACGTACTGGTCAGGATTAGCTATGATCTGGTCAGAATAAGTTGTGTCCTAGTCGAGAGCGCCGGGTTGGTCGGACTCGACCATATTGGTCGTACCCAAGCACTGGTCATAACTGATTACTAGTCAGAAGCAACTAGCTAGGGTCTGGTCGGAGTCAACTAGTACCTGGTCAAAATCGACTAGGACCTGGTCGTGGATTAGTGGACAAGATGGTCCATAATCCCCTCAGCCACCTTGCCTTGTTTCTCGTCGTCTCCTGATGACAAATCAGCACTGTCATGTGAAATAACCTCGGATTGTTGTTTAGGAACTCAAACTAAAGCGGTAGAACTAGGTAGGGCCACATCATTTCACTACTAGAAAACGGATCATCCCTCACGGGCCTTAATTTTACTGACGGGTCCGCATAGAACGTGAGGGATAACAATTTATTGTGACGGGCCCACTTATCACCGTCAGAAAAATAAATTTTACTGTCGGGCTCCTTACTCCGCCAATAAAATACTATATTTTTGTGACGGTATTTAAAGAACCGTGAGGATAATTGAAGATAAACCGTGAGGTTTTCCACCGTCGAGCTAATTCTCCACCCGCTAAGCATTTCGTGCAGTACTGGAATGAAAACCCTAGGTATTATCCCCAAGCGCCGCCGCCACGCCTTCCACCTGGATTGAAACCCGAGCTTCCCAATTTTCGCACCGCCGCCCGCCTCTTCCGCCCATTCCTCGCCGCCTCCTCCGTCCCATCCACTCGCCCGCCACCTCCGCCCCATCCGCCGCCCGCCACCTCCGCCCCATCCGCCGCCCGCCGCCTCCCCCATCCGCTCGGCCGCCTCCTCCGATTCGCCGCCCCATCCCATCCCCATCCCGCCCGCCGCCTCCGCCCCATCCGCTGGCCGCCTCCTCCGATCCGCCGCCCCATCCCCATCCTCGCCCGCCGCCTCCGCCCCATCCGCTTGCCCACCTCCTCCGATCCGCCGGCCCCATCCCTCGCCCGCCTCCTCGATCCGCCCCATCCCTCGCCGCCTCGCCCCATCCGCCCGGAGATGCTACGACGTGGAACACCTACACAAGCTCAGGTAATATCGTTTAATACCTACAATTATTGCCTTGTGTACAAACAAAATTCCCTACGAACTATTATTTTGCCTTGTTCTGGAGTACAACTTCCATCTATCACCTTTGTCGTACGGAGGACCATTTGTACTATACAACTAATTTTTTTGGTGTGTCAGACTGTCAACAAGCAGTACAGTAGTGAGCAAGTGGACTCATGTTGAATGTTCTAAATATGGGCATAACCTGAATCTCATTTACTTATAGTTCATGGTAAGGTGGCAAATGACTTTTCTACTAGTTAGTACACCCATACTTGTGAGTTGTTTACGAGGCTAAACTAATCTTCAGTATATGCCAACCTGCAGCTAGCTATGAACATTTAGATCCTTTTTTTTGTTGCTATGGTCTTTTGTGCAGTTATGAAAACAAGCTACTGCGCATATTGTACAAGACATGATATTGTTGGATGTGTATTTAATATAGGATTGTGATAATTCATACAACATTACAAGTCATTACGGCTTCTTCAACTCAAGTTGACATAATGTTTTCACCTTGCAGCAAGGGACTGGGCTTGGGACTGGATCCTCTCATGTGGGCTCAGGCTCACAACCAGATGACGGTGCTGTCAATGGTAACGTTGATGTAAACGACAGGGACAACTGCAGTGGCGACATTGATGGCGACAACAACCATGCTGCCATGTGATTTTCAGTGATTTCTTATAGTTCTTTTGACTAGCTGAACTTGAATGTAATGGAAATAGAGACTTTTGTATCTGCTACTTGATTTTACATGTCTTTTGGATGGATGAACCAATATGGAGGTGAATTATGAATTGATATGCTTGTGTGAATATGAATCAATCTATGGTTATATGATGGTTCTTGATTTTGTATGTGGTTATGAATCAATCTAGCAGTGAATTATGACTTTTGTATGTGGTTCTTGATTGATGCAAGGATGGTGTTGTGATTAATTTGATTATATGATACGGATGTGATTTAGATATCAACGCTTATCTTGTCGCTTTTTCCTATTTTATTGTGGTGAAAAATCATTATAACTACAACAATACCCAATTTTCGCCATACGACATCAATTTTGCTCACGGTTAACCGTCAGCAAAAATTTTTTCCCTGCCCGGTCTGTTTAATTTTCCTGATAGTTTCGCCTCGGAAAATTTATTTTCTCGACGTTTTGCTCGTCAGGGAAATTTATTTTCCCTCGCGGGTATCACCGTCAGGTTAAATTTTATTTTGCTGACAGTTTTGCCCGTCAGGAAAATTACATTTTACTCACGGGTAGTACTGTCAGGTTAAATTTTTTTCGTGACAGTTTTGCCCGTCAGGAAAATTCATTTTTCCCTTACGGGTAAAACCGTCAGGTTATATTTTCTGACGGGGTTCCGTCGACCAAATTTAATTTTCCTTTCCAGCCAGCCACGAGGGTTTTGCTCGACGGAACCCGTCGATGAAATTTTAACCTGACGGTTTTATCTATTTTCCTGACGGTTTTCAACCGTGAGGGATGGTCCGTTTTCTAGCAGTGTTTCGATATGATTGGACTGACTGTGTTTAACTTTGTTGTAGATCAATATCTACATCTATATTTCTACATTTACATCGTGCTGCCCATCACTCTTTACATGATCACAAGGTGCGACTAACAATGTATCCTTACATGAGTTGTTTCTAAAACCTATAGGATTTTTTACCTTACTTAAAAGCGTTTTGAAACCTAGTTGTAGTCACGTCTCTACGTACTATAGGACTTTACACCATAAAAAGCGACAATATGATTGAAATTTAACCAAACACAGCTATGTATGCAAACCTTCATTCACATCGTTACCTTCATGTATACATAGAACTGGTTGACTTCTTTGTTTTCTAGTCATGTATACATTTGCATGCCTTTTGTGCCAAATCTTTTGTCATAGGACACATGGTTCCTAAGGTCCAAGAACCCTCAAATTCATTTGGAGTTGAGATAACCAAAAATGACGATCTCTTCAATACGGATGAGTTTCATCTTCAGAGTTTGCAGTTGGCCGGGCATGACGCTACATGTAGTACATTGCATCCTATCTGCATTATTTGACAATTTAGCCTATGCACACAGAAAAAACAACAACACTTCCAACAATGAGTGATTAAAATAGACTCATTTGGTGAAAAATGTCGACACAAAAGCACAATGCTAAAATCAACTCGTTAAAATGACGTCATTTTGGATATGGAGGTTGTAATTAAACCTAAAGCTAGTGAGAGAACAGAGCACTCTAATATGAAACATTAATTTGATCCCGTGAGTTAATATATTTTTTTAAGGAAACAGAGAGTAAGATATAGCACTACTACGAAAAGGATTATCACATACAGTTCAAAACCATTATCACAAACAGTTCCTAAACCATCTGATTTCATGGGTCAGTGATAATAAGGGTTATCACAGATAGTTTTCAGACCGTCTGTAAAAATTGTATTACAGATAGTTCAGAACTAGAACCATATGTGATCGTTCGTTATCACAGACGGTTTAGAACTAGAACCAACTTTAATGTCTCTCGGCAATTGGACGAAGAGTTCTCGTCGAGTCGGATGTTGCCGGAAGGAAGGCGTGCGATGGCCGCCCCTTGATGTCGTGTGATCGCCATGCAATGGGCGCCCTGACAATGTTGTACTGGTGCTACGCGACGACCGCCCCGGGGGTCTCCTCCTCCTGGGGCAGCGGCTTGAATTTTGAATCTAAAGCTCTAATAGCACTTGTTGCAAATAATGCACAAAAAATAGAGACAAGAGACACGAAATTTTTATGTGAAAACTCTTGTGGGAAAAAACCATAGGCGCTCGAAGGCAAATCACTGTAATGAGGAGAGTTTACAATAGGACGTTTGCTCTTGAGCACACCTCTTCCTATGGACTACTAAGGTATATATATAGTGCGAGGGAAAAGAGTCACACACAGAGAGAACGAATTAGAGTCGGTTGCTACAGATTGACACCATGTCTGATACAACCTATGCATACACCTCCCAAACCACGCCTGGCATGAGGCGTTGAAATATCCTGCAAGGACATAGTACGAATTCGAACCAACTTTAACAATTGCAAGAGGAACTACAAGAGCATAGAAAACACAGGTCATGAAAAACTAGAACATGACACATCGTGACCAGATTGAACAATTCAAGGAGTTCTGCTCGATGCATGAGAGAAGAAAGAAGCCATTCTAGCATTCTTTATGATTGATGTTCTTCACCAACCTTCCTCGAAAAAAAAATGTTCACCAACCTATATTTAGTTTCTTCCAAAGCAATCAAGTATTGAGATTTTTTAGATCCAAATTCTATTGGCACATGAGAATTTTTTAGATATAATATCTTTCAGAACTCCTTCAGAGCATGAAATTAATATTTTCATTTATAAACACCATTTTCAACCACAGGCCGGTTTATCACAGGATGTACCACCAATAAACAACTAAACATTCGTATCGATTGACATCACATTGATCACTTGTAAAGAAATTAAAAAAGAAAGAACCTAAACGAAAAGAAAAAAACAAATACACTACCCATGCACCCATTTCGCCCGGCCTTTTAACTTTCGTGCTAATTTTGGGGTATATATATATCTCCAGTTGCTAGCTTCGGTTGGCGGTCATGGTTTGGGAACGGATGGTTTTGGGGTAGAGGAACTTCTTGCCGCCGACGGCCTCGAGGATCTTCTTGCTCAGGGCGTCGCCGTCCTGCTCGCTGGACTTGGACACGTAGAACGTCCTGGAGAACCAGTCGACGAGCTCCGGCGCGGCGCACATCACCATGTGGAACGGCCAGTACCACCCGGGCCACGTCACGTAGTAATCGCCCCGCCGCACGCTCGCCACCGCCACCTCCGCGAGCGACTCCGTCTTCCCCACCGGCAGCGGTCCGACGTTTATCTACGACGGTCCAAGATTACACAGTTCAGCGATCATGCAAGACCGTTCGTTGTTACGTATACGAGAAACTACTGGTCAGCAAAAGGATATAATACATCGCGAGCCTCCTCGTCGACGCCGACATTGCCATCCTTCTGGATGCCCTTGCCCATGGTGAGGTTGGACACCACGTATCCCGGCATGAGGATGGTGACGCGGACGTCAGTGCCCAGCTCCGCCCTTAGGGTTTCGTAGAACCGGATGACCGCACCTTTGCTTGCCTGCAAGGACATAAATGTATCAGGCTCCGCGTTCGCAGCAGGGTTAACATGTACCCTACCCTACTAGCAATTCTGTCCATGAATTGATGAGTCTGAGGAACAAAGTTACCAGCAGCCTGTCTGACACAGAGAGAGCTGTGAGCCCAAGAACATGCCAGGATTCCAGCATGCATGTCAGAGTCAGGCTGCGTGTATTTAGTTTGCCAGATTCATCCATCATGTTGGTGCATTGGTGCAACTATAAGAGATTTGGTGAGCAGAATCTGTTCTCGCTATTCGGGCCCTGTATATTCAGCTTGCTTACGTACGTTGTAGAAGCTCATTCTCGCCGTTGGAACTCTGCCGGCCACCGACGACGTCACGACGATGTTGCCGCGGCTGGCTTTCAGGTAGGGCAGCGCGAAGTAGGTTGGGTACACGGCACCCCAAAAGTTCAGATCCTACAGGGAAAAATATTGGAAATAACAAATAAGTTCTAATGCATATTTATATGAAAAGGATTGACCAAATTGACAGGAGATGATGTAGGTTAGTTTGGGTCTGGGAGTGACTATTGCACAGACGGTTGAAATTTTTTTATCTTTCAATTATCCGAAGTTGCACTCTCAATCACTTAAAGTTGCAGGTGATTTTTTTAGAGGAGGGCTGCAACTTCAATTGATTAAGAGTGCAACTTTAGTTGCACTTTGAATTACCTGAAGTTGTGATTGTTTTTTAGAGGGGGACTACAACTTCAGTTGATTAAGAGTGTAATTTTAAATAACTGAGAGATAAAAAAATTACAATCATCTTTGTAATAGCAAAACCGTTTGGGTTTATGTTCTTAATTAGCTGCAGTATGGTAACCACATTGGACTGGACCATTCGAGGAACCATTTGAGGGGAATATCTTAGTAACGTATGAGGTGTGAACAAGCTAACTTCGAGGACATTTAAGACTTACTCGCTTATTAGGACACTGAAAATTTCTCGTTGAAACGTCTTAATATTTCGGGCTCTTTTTTTAAGACCGGTTTATTATATTGGCTATGTATAACATTAGTAAAGATTAACTGCTATCTCATCAAAATATAGAAGTAGTTGATTTGTGTCGAGTCGCTTACAATCACGTTATGGAAGGCGGTTATGTTGGTGATGTCTTCAAAGAAGCAGCTGGACCAGATTCCTGCGTTGGCCACCAGGTGATTCACTGCAGTGATTAGAGCAAAATCAGTATTTCAATTTAATTATTAGGTAACTCTGAATTTTATTTATAGAACTATTATTCTTAAAAAATATGAACATATCTAAAAAACATGTATAGAAAAAAGGGAATATTTTATATCCATGTTTTATATCCTCCAAATGAGCTATACCCTCTCTTAATTACTAGACATAATTAAGTGCGGATCAAACAAGAATCGACAAGTTGATGGACCACTCAGTACAAACTACAAGTGAGTAGCTGTGACCATCTTATCAACCAAATTGAAGAAACATCCTCACAAGTCACATCACTATTGACCAAAGTGATTTGCTTTTACCAAGGTTCATGCACATATATTTCTGTGTAGTTCTGTGCTTGGCTGAGAAAGCACGACGGTTTAGGTGGTGATCATTTTAGTTTATTTTGGTGGTTTATGACTGAAAAATATTGTAGCTGATTAAAAAAATACTATAGCTGACAGAAGTTTATTTAACATAATTAAATTTAAAAAAATTAAAAAATATGTTAGCCCATCACAAACAACATAAACGAATACAACCGCAAAAGCTCAAAAAAGCCAAAAATTCAGAAAAAGTTATGAATAGTAAAAATAAGCGGAAGGTAAAGCTGAGGGGCCTTAAATTAGAGGTCTTTTGAAACATGAAAAAAACTTACCCCTCTTTTTTTTTTTACTAAATAGATTGGCTTACGGTTTGTTCAAAAAGCATACCATGCTAAACTGGCTACGTTATCTACGGAGTGTTGCCATTTGTACCACCAAGAAGTCAAGAACTATGCGTCAGCATATCAACTTAATTTTGCACGTCTGCTTCTAGCCGTAAAGTCTCAGAAATACTTTTAGAGTTCGAAGTTTCTTTTTGTTAAGTTAAAATCTAGCCTTAATTATTAATGTCCCTAGAGGTTTCACTTCAACGACCTAGGAGTCAAGATTAGTAGTATTAATAAGATTAGAAGCATTCATTTTTCGTACTCTCCCAAATAATTTTGTAGACACTAAAACAAGATTTCGTTGGCAAAATGGCAACGTATGCGTAGTCGCCTTCGTGTAAAAGAACGTCAAAAACGTCGCTAGCAATTAACCAGAGCAATCCATCAATTAAGCGTCGAAACAAACCGTCAAACCTCGAATTAAAGCAGACTGTCGATCACTCATGCAAATTGAAGTAGATAGCAGAAGTAAGTTGACGGCTGCTGCTGCCGATCGAAACGATTACTCACATTTGCCGAAGTGAGCGACGGTCACCTGGACCGCCCGCTTCGCCTCCTCCATCTTGGTGATGTCCGCCGGCACGACGAGGGCGTCCGGCGCGCCGAGCTCGCGCGCCGTCTTCGCCACGGCGCGCAGAGCTATCTCCGTCCTCGCGACCAGCGCCACGCAGGCGCCTTTCTTGGCGTACTCATACACCAGATGCTGAAAGGGGGGAAAAAAATCAAAGATTAACTGTTTTGCAACAGTTGTTTAGATAAAAAGAATGCGGATTGCACATGGTAAAAAAGGAATAAATAATAGGGTTTAATTATTTTTCAACAGTTTTTTGGCTGGCGCATAAGTGGGCAATACAGAAACAAAAAAATAAATAGCATGGTCTCCCTATTTTTGCACAGTGTCATGTAGTGACGCTGCAGCAATTAATTTAAATGAAATGGTGTTGACCAAAAAATAATAGCGCTACGTTTTGTTCCAGAAATTTGATAAGGATCGAGTCGTGAACGCTATACGCCGTTGTATGCTTCTATCATTTCTCTTATATTATTATATTATCTCTTTCATTGTTTATCAAATAAATGTGATATTCAAATTCTAAACTCTTAGGCAACATCACCAAAACCAAAGTTGAGTTACTTTTATTTCCTGTTTACTCCGTATTTGACATGTTACTGTTTCGTCCTTTGTCCTCATACGAGCCCAACAAGCAGGTTGGTACTCTCTGATGTGCACTGTGCTACACCGTCGAATCGTTCACGTCAAGACTACGAGCATATGGCATGTAACAAACATCCGTGCCTTTTGTTTTTTTAATGGCACTGCAGTGTTTACTAATATTAAGAATCTAAAGCTCATTGCTGAAATTGTACCGTAGTGGTTGAAATTTCACTGTAGTTGAAGGTGGCTTATTTCGTGTAATTAAATTTTAAAAAAATAAAAATAGAAAAATATGCTAGCTTATCACGAACAACGCAAACGAATATGGAAAAAAAGAACCGACAAAAAGTTTAAAAAACCAATAGTTTAGAAAAAAATGAAATTTATAAATAATAAAAATAAGCTAAAAACTGATATCGAAATGGGAGAGGCCTTATAACGGGCGAGTTGATGGTTCGCTGCAGGTCATGAATGGTATTTACTCCGATGACTGTAGAACCACATGCGGCTGTGGCGGGAGCAATGGCCGCAGGATGCATGAGAGGTGCTTCACTTCAAGAAGGCTGATGGGAGGGAACCTAATAAGCTCTGAATTTAATGGGATGGCCGGTGCAAATTTATTACTACTTCGGCCTGAGAATCCAGCAATCGATATCTTGATAGCTAGGTTCAACGTCGTATATATCAACCCTAGTATATATGCTTCACCGATAAATTTTTACGTGTACATAGAACCTTCCTAGTGGGAAGTGATCTACGTCATCGATTATTCCTGATTTAATTTTCGGCTGCCTATATCTCTCCTCTTTATATCATTTCATTGATATTTTGTGCGGGTTTTTTTTGGTTTTACATAAGGAAAAGAATTCGATAGCGGTGAAGTGTAGAGGTGCAGGATGGCATATTAGTACAGCAGTCACTACCGGAAAGCTCCTATATGTCGAGTGTCCTGAATTTTGCCGAGTGCAATCCATCGGGCACTCGGTAAACAACAGCTTTGCCGAGTGCCTTAATGGGGACACTCGGCGAAAACAAGACACTCGACAAAGATCTCTTTGCCGAGTGCGGAGAATTAGACACTCGGCATATAGGAGATCTTTGCCGAGTGCTAACAAGAAAACACTCGGCAAAAATAAAACACTCGGCACCAACCGCCGTCCGTTAGGTGTTAGCCGCCGCCGTTAGACCTTTGCCGAGTGTCTGGAGATGACACTCGGCAAAGAGCTCTTTGCCGAGTGTTTTGTTTATGCACTCGGCAAAGAAATAAAAACCTTTTCCTCTCCTACCCTTCAAACTTTTTCTACTCTCCACATACAAAATATGGTACTCCATGTTAAAATTTGGTATATTTTTTTATTTGTTTGTTATATTTAATTAATTAATTGCATTTCAAGCAATTTTTTGAATCAAGTCAAATTTGAACTGCAAGTGATTCAAATAATAGGAAAGAATGAGTAGAAAAATGATATTCATGTTATTCAGCCCGGTTTGAGGCCTTACCTGTTAAATAAAAAGGAATTTCGAACATCTTGTTCAGGAAACACGACCACAAACGTGTGGCCGAATGGTTTTTAAATTTTAAAAAAGCAAGCGAAGTCTCGAAAATCATGAGATTTGTCAAGATGTCATGATATTATACGTGGAGGCTGTGGTAAAAATTGATAAGATTTCGCATAAGTTGTCACATCGATGTTTACAAACTAAAGCAATTCTGAAGAAGAAGCGTAGAGTTGAGACGGATCAGGTAAGATTTGGAGTCAAAGTGACGGTCGAATTGTGGTTTGACTACAAAACTTTTGTACATGCAATAGACAATGAGATTGTTTCATGTGAAATTTTGGTAATTTTTCGGATCCTTTTGATAATTTTAATTTTAAACCTAACTGCAATTATAGAATTTTACTTGATATAAATTGAATTTGAGCTATAACGCATGAAATAATGGTCTAATATTCGTAGAAGCATCGAATATGCATTGTTGAGTGAATTTGACAAGGCATTTTCAAGCACATTCGAACAAATTTGTAAAACACGCTACGAAAAAAGAGAGGAAAGGAAGTTTTATTTAAAAAAAAATCTTTACCGAGTGCATTGTGAGAGGCACTCGGCAAAGATGAGGAGTTTGCCGAGTGCTCGATCGGGGCACTCGGCAAGGAGAGGTTGCCGATTGCCCGATCGGGGCACTCGGCAAACAATCTGACACCTCGGATCGGGCGATCTCCGGCGTTGGATCGCGGGACACGGAGGCGAACGTCAGCCCAGATCGGGCGCTGGCCAACCTAACCACGCGGTCGCGAGGCGCCTCGGCCTCGCACCCAGCCGCCTCGGCCGCATCTCTGCACCTCCACCCGATGATCGCGCCGCCCCACCGCCCACCGCCGCCCCCGCCCGTGAGCCGTGGCGTCGCCCCGCCTCGGCCCGCGGATCTCCGCTTCTTCTTCTCCACCTCGGATCTCCGCTTCTTCTTCTCCGACTCTCCGCCGACCGCCAGACAGCCCCCAGCCTCCCGCCTTCTCTCCGCCTACCTTAAATCTTGTCTCACATGCAATCTCTTCTCTTTTGTGCGAATCAATCGGCTTGAATAATATGCCTCATGACCCACCACATCGGTCGGGTGACTATATGTGACTTGTGATATGTGATATATTGTGACTATATGTGATATTGTGACTTGTGATGTGATATTTGGA
This sequence comes from Bonia amplexicaulis, assembly GCA_036346245.1. NCBI lineage: Eukaryota > Viridiplantae > Streptophyta > Magnoliopsida > Poales > Poaceae > Bonia > Bonia amplexicaulis. The sequence goes on from CM070765.1 coordinate 8,275,254, forward strand.
GACTTGTGGTGATATATGTGATATATTGTGACTTGTGGTGACATATGTGATATATTGTGGACTATATGTGATTACTTGTGGTGATTACTTGATGATATATCTGTGATATTGTGATTTGTTTGAGTGGGGTGCAATAAACATTTAAAATTGGCAGTTTTCGGCCACTTTGCCGTGTGTTACACTCGGCAAAGGGAGACTTTGCCGAGTGTCATGGTAAAAACACTCGGCAAATTAACGTTTCTGGGCATTCTGGGAACATACTATGCCGAGTGTTGTGATTTTGCCGAGTGTCATGGTAAAAACACTCGGCAAAGTAACGTTTCTGGGCATTCTGGAAATGTACTATGCCGAGTGCTGTGGTAAAAACACTCGGCACAGTTTTAAACTTTGCCGAGTGTTTTTACGAGAACACTCGGCAAAGTTTAAAGCTTTGCCGAGTGTCTTTACGAGAACACTCGGCAAAGTTTAAAGCTTTGCCGAGTGCCATTCCGTCCTGGCACTCGGCAAACGACAACGTCACCGTGTTCTCGCCGTCCACTGTCCTTTTTTTTGCCGAGGGTCGTTTCGGCACTCGGCAAAGACTTTGCCGAGTGCTCGATGAAAAGCTCTCGGCAAAGAGCTCTTTGCCGTCAGAAACTATGACGTGTGAGCTATGCCGTGGGTGGCACTCGGCAAAAACTTTGCCGAGTGCCACCGCACTTAAAAAAGTCACGAACCCGATGAGTGAGTACAACCCATGCAGGCTTCGATGAAAAAAAATCAAAATACCCTATTTCAGAAAAAAAAATAGTGAAGCTGATATTTTTTATGTGTACGTTTGTGTGCTATTATTATTATTATTATTATTATTATTATTATTATTATTATTATTATTATTATTATTATTATTATTATTATTATAGTGTCACTAGAGTTAGTGTTGACCAAATTAGTTGCGCTTGAAGGAGATATTTTCTTTCGTCCCAACTATATAGCTGTTACGAAAATGATTATGAAATATCCCTTTCCCAAAACAGAAAGCTAATTGAATGTTTAGCCTATGCAACAATTTTGTTGAGATGTTTCTCTCGTGAAGATTCAGCATCATTTCCACACTAAGAAGAAAATGACCCTGCATGTTTGATTAACATTTCTCAGAAGCATCTCGAATCTAAATAAATGGAGAACCAAACCTATCATCAAAGCACTCTCTCAAAACACGATGGCAAAGGTAAAGCTGCAATCACCAAACCAAAATGAGAAATAAATTTTATTTGATGCCGGCCAACACGTATAGATGGTATTAGTTTTGATGATTCGACGATGCATGTCACGGTCGACACAGGTGCAAATTTAGTTTGTCTATATATCATGCCCCCACTCACTAATGATGTCCAGAACTTTTGCTTTTTTAGCTTCCACAGGCTTTAAATATCCAAATCATACCAACAAAAAGCCAACCAAACCCATTTAAATTACGAACACCCGATCCATGCGTCTTTAATTTTTGTAGCTGCTTCTGCGAGACCAACATAATGCAGTCTTGTCCAGCCCAACCACCATGGATAAAGCACGATTCCATATGCCCCAAAAAAAGAAACAAAAAGGGAAGAATTTGCGTGAAAATAACTGTGCTCACGTTTGTTTTTTCAAAAAATAAATGAATTCAAAAGAGTGGCAAAAGTGTCCAATTAAACCGTCAAAGATGTACTCTATGTTACGTACGTACATGCATGGGAGAAAAACGTTACGTGTACGACCCTCTATGCCTGGGAAATGAGGAATCCTAGGCACGGGATAGAATTGTCCCCTCGGTCTCACTGATGAGGAGGAGGAAGTAGTCACTGGAGAGAAAGAAGAAAGGGTCGTCAGAGAAGAAGTCGAAGATGTTGATATACAAATCTTTGTGTATATCTAAAGATAAAAAATTTAAATAATTATTTGAAAGAAAATTTCAAATGATTTTTGTCAGAACTCGTTTCCTTTCAAACCCGTACAGAACTCTCCACTCTCCAGAGCCAGCCACTGACAACAGGCGCCACCACGGTGCATGCGATGCACCCGTAGGTCGGACCCGCCTAGCCGGCACAGCTTCTCTGACTTTAAGAAGTAAAGTCACAGTGTGACTTTGCTTCGTAAAATCCGTCCATCCGGCGATCAACGGCCCAGATTAATCTATTGTTTTTTAATATTTTTACTTCTAGTTTTTAGCTTTTTTATTTTTATCTTTTTCTAGCTTTTTCTTTTTTTTTATATTTCTTTATATTATCTGTGTTAAAATAACATATTTTTTAAATAAAAATAACCTATTTTTTATTTAAAAATATGTTATTTTAACACAGATAATATAAAGAAATATAAGAAAAAAGCTAGAAAAAGATAAAAAACTAAAAAACTAAAAACTAGAAGTAAAAATATCAAAAAACGCTAGATTAATCTGGACCGTTGATCACCGGATAGATGGACTTTACGAAGCAAAGTCACGCTGTGACTAAAGTCAGAGAATCCCGTGCGCCGCCTGGCAGTGGTCTTCGTCCGACAGATTCGTACGCGTTTCGTACATACGCACCCATACACTGTGCATGCACGTCTATAGGTATATATACGTAGGCACTGACCTCGCCGATGCCGGAGGAGGCGCCGGTGACGAGCACGACCTTACCGCGGAGGTCCTCGCCGGCGACGAAGGGCCGCACCAGCAGCCTGGCGAGCAGCCGGCAGACGAAGGACACCGGGAGGTAGACGGCGAGCACCAGCACCAGCCCTACGTGCATGAAGCAGCCGAGGAAGCCACTCACCAAGGTCTGCTTGGCCATGTCGGTCCTCAATGGCTGCTCCCCTAGCTTGCTTGCTCCTCTCGCTAGCAAAAAGGGCTGGCTGGCTGGCTGGCTGGCTCAGGCGAAGGCGGCTGGTTAGGAGAGGCAGTGGAAAAATGGGGAGCTTGTGGTGAGGTATTTATGGAGCGTGAAGGGGTGGAGAGGGGAATTGATGGGTGGGTGGGGGTCGCTGCACCGTTAGGGCAATACACTAATAATAATAGTAGTAGGGGTGGTGGTAGTAGTATATTATATGATATTGTGTTACATGGAATTAATATATTTGAGGTATTTAACTATTTATTTATGTTGTAGTCAGAGGGTGAGAAGTGTGTGTACTGTTGTGCATTGGTTGGCCTGTGGTTAGAGACAGGGTCTCCATGGTTCCGGCAAGTGCAACGTAAAACTCACTCCAGATTGGTGTAATGTTGAGACTAGAGCTTTGGGTCGCATTATACCCACCATGATGAAGATCGACGGCGCCCGCGATGGTGGTGGTGGTGACGATCTTCCTTTCTCTCGTACCCATCTCGTTAAAAACTAGTTGAAATTGAATTAGTTGCATAAAAACATAGGCACGCAATGACGTAAATATTTTGCAAAAAAGTGGAACTTCCTTGATATTTTAAAAATACAATGTTACTACCACGTTAAAAACTATACACCCTAGAGTGGTTTTCCCGAGTAAGAAAAAGAATACAGTAACAATATATGTACATACTATAACAACATGCGTACATAGTTACTACTCATCAATGTCTAGGTCGTGCATACGTTCGAGGTCAACGTACGCCTACACGATTTCAGGATCCTCCAGTTGATGCTATTGTCTCTCTTTAGGTAATTCCTATTCTTTAGCACATATGAATGCCTCCACCATCTTGGGCATGAGGGATGATCTCCTTTCTACAATTATTCTCTCTATTGTATTGAACGTCTCTTCTGAAGAGACGGTGAACACCAGCACCAGAAGAACATCCCGTGAGAAATGTGACAGCATAGGAAATATCAGCTTGTTGTTTTTCCACCACTCGAGTAAGTCAACGGGAGTCGGAGCTAGTGCATGACTACGGTAACGGTAGCGGGAGCTTACACTAAGTCGCTCTGCTGTCCTTTTTGTGCTTCAACTCCTTTGCATACCACTCAGGAGCTCCTTGGTACTCTGACTTCTTGGTAGCATAATGGATGGATAGTGATTGGTGAATAAATGGGGTTTTGAGGAGTGTAGAGGGATGTTAAAGAAATGAGGAGTATAGAGGGTGCTGAAGAAAATGGGGAGTGTAGAGAGATGTTGAAGAAATGAGAGAATGTTTAGTTTGTAAAGAAACAAGAAGTCTGAATGTTGCAGGAAGAAATGAGAAGTCTAAACTTGTGAATTTATATGCATCAGGAAGGAGACATTGCTCTTCAGTCTCGAACATTGCATCTTCTGAACATTGATTCTCCCAAACGTTTCTTCTGAAGTGAACGTTGTGTCGATCATTGTCTCTCTCAATCATCTCTCTACTCAGCTAGACTCCTACTGAGCTATTGGCACATTCTCTCAAGCGCCTACGCCTCCCTCCTCCATCCACCCCTTCTCCTCTACCTCCACCGGTCCCTCGGTCGCTCCTCCTCCACCTCCCCGGCCTCCTCCTCCTCCCCATCCCCACCCCTCGGTCGCTCCTCCCTCCACCTCCCCAACCCCTTCCTCCTCCCTCATCCCCTAGCTCCCCGTCGCCTCACTCTGTCCCTCCTCCTCCACCGCCGTGGCCGTCTCCTCCTCCCGGCCTTGCCCCTCCTATTCCCCTACCTCCTCGACCATGTCCTCCTTCCCGTCCCCAGTCCCTCCCTCCTCCACCTCCCGCCACCTCCCTCCCCAGTCCTCCTCCTCCACTGCCACCCCGCCCCCAGCCGCCCCTCCCGGCGACCCTGGCGACGGCTCCTCCCCTAGCCTCCCGGCGACTCCTTGCCTCCCTCCTTCCCGCACACTGCCTCCCTCCTGGGCTTTCACAATATCGCCGCCAAGGGCAATCAGTGTCGGCTTCGGCAGCACGGGTGTCTACTTTGGCTTCGGTGGCGCCGAGGCAAGGACACTAGGGCCAGCGGAGCGCTTGGGCTTTCCTGGCCTGGGCTTACGCGGCATGCAGACTGCAGCAGCTAGTGGCGCTGTCGCCATAGGAAGGAGGTTGAGGAGGCAGGCAGAACACCACCGGGGAACGGGGAAGGAGGGACATGGTCGCACCTGTGACCCGGGCTTTGAGGAGCTCACGCTGCTCATGTCCAACAGTCCAAGTATGACGCCAAGCTCTAGTATGCTCCTTCCCCTCTACTCCCTCTATCCGCTCTGTGATGGCTTGTAGGGTGAAAATCCATGGGATAATGGGATGGCAACAGGAGCGTGGCGGGAGGGGGAGACCGAGGCGACTGTGGGCGCTGGCATGCCGGTCGTGCCCCCATGCTGGTCGTGCTCGCTAGGCTGGGTCGGCCCAAGCATGGCACGATATGTCGTGCAGTGCTGCCCGATGGGCCGACTTTTTAGGCCCGGCCCTACCCGGCATTTGTGCCGTGCCAGCACAAGCTGTCACGTGGCGTTCCCATACCGTGCTTGGGCCGTGCCGAACCAGCCGAGCCTCGGGCTGGCATGTATAAGCCCAGTCCAACTCCCAACTTTAGTTGAGACCGGGAGCTAGGCGGCCAGCAGGAGGAGATGCCAGAATTAATACTGATGGTCTTGTCACCATGGGTCCATCCCTTTGAGAAAAGGCTAGTAGTCTACAATGGCGATTGCCTATATCTCAACTACTAGTACTAGACCACTTGTTTAGCTGCTTTCGTCGCACCGTAAAACTATGGCATGTTTAAAAGTGCTATGGCCTTTAGTTTTTAGTTGTGGTTTTTGAGTTTTGGCTAATGATGATTGTGATACTCATGTTGAGAAGTTACTTTATTCAATGTGGCTCCTGTAGTGGCTCTTATAAACGACTTATAGAAACCACCTTGAGAATCCACTCCTGTTCAACTTCCGACTTCTAAGAGCTAAAATTGAGATGCTCTTTGGAATAAGACCTAATTCAACTTTGACCACATTTTGTTTAGGCATGTTCATACATACTGGAGTTAAAGGTTTTGGCTGAAAATAAATAGTAGTAGCTAAAAGAAGTGGCTTCTAGAAAGATAGGTGAGCAATGGGGAAGTAAGAGAGATATACACGTGAGATAGGAGCAAACCCATGACATTCTGTCTTATCTCCAAAACAAGATGAGAATGAGAGCAAAACAAGATGAGAATGAGAGGAGTGAGAAAATCGTTTTAAGAAGACAATTTTTAGGTAGAGGTTAAAAGCAAAAGCAATATGGACAGGTCGTAATAATTAGTTGTGCTCATCGTACTGCAAAATAAATCATAACCTCCTTATTACTGGGGGACTCACATGGTCGCAGCTGCCACATCGCCGCGCCAACGCTCCGGCCGCCGTGTCCCATTGCTTTTGCGACTGTCTGGGAGCGGTTTTGCAAAAAGCCCTGTATTTTTCTGAAATTACGTACAGGTCCTTGGTTCTCACGAAAATGTCCCTGGTAGTTTTTTTTAGCCCCTCCACTTTGCAGGATGGCCCCCGCGGTTTTGGAAATTGCGCACGGGTCCCCATTTAATTACGTACATGTCCTCTTTTTTCCGAAAAAGCCCTTTGACTTTTTCGAAAATACGTATTTGCCCCCGGTATTTTTTAACAGGTCCTCGTTTTTTTGTGAAAAAACCCTTTGCCTTTGTCGAAAATACATATTTGCCCCCGTTTTTTTTTAAAAACTCCTCACGAATTATCGTTTTTTTATTTTGGTACGTACAGTGGCTGGCGCGGCGTGGCGCCGCGCCTATGAGTCTAGTTAGCTTCATCTCAACAGAAATCGAAGGACTACCAAGTATGTACGTACAACTGTAGTTATAGGGTGAAAGATGGTACTTACCCACTACTCTCTTCGTTTCAAAGTATTAATCTGGCGTATAGCATGGAGATATATTATTTAAATAATATTTAATAAAATTAGATCGTACTTGTCTCAATAGAAGAAAGTATGGTCCAATTTCATATAATATTACTTTAAATTTTTACATCCTAGGCTTACATGATTACCTACATTAATATCAAAATGCATTTGTACATTTTTTTACTTCTCTTTTCTCGATTTCACGGAGTTTTTTTTTTTGGTGAAGAGTGTAACAGGACCTTGTATCATGAAACAGCTAGAGGGAGTAGAAATAGGTAGCTCCGCTGTGCGCAGGTGTGCTTGTAACCATTTTGGAAGAGAACAAATTTGGGGCTTCCTTTGAATTTTCCACAGCTCAAGACAAAGAGGACATGATGGGTTAATGTTGGTAACATCCACATGTGTTAGGGGAGTAATCGTCTAACTTTATAGAATTAAATTTCACATCACAAACACAGCACATAATTAACACACCAAATCATGTGACAGTTTTGACAGCTTCATCTACCAAACAACCGTAGGCACTTCACATGATCTACTAGTTTGGTACCATGATACACTAGTTAAATTGAAGCTGTCCCCTTTACCGTATCCAACATGGAGATCATGAGAGATTAATCAGCAAAAGTAGTTCGGAGGATGGAGAAAATAAAGGATATCGATTTGCATATGGCAAGAAATATGAGGGTTGACCTTATCTAAGCTTGAAGTTTTCCAGAGTCGGTAGTACACATCGTATACTGCCTTTTATTGTTGCTGCAGATTTATGTCCATCAGTTGGATTTATCAATTAATGGTTGATTGCTGTAACTTTCACCCGAACGGGAAACCATCCGAAAAACAATGGACTATGCCATCGTAAAAATAAAATAATAATGGACTATGCCGTCCATACACCAATGCAAATTTATTAATGAGAAAATCCCTTACATATATATTTTCCTTTTCTTTCTAATTTCTATTATTTGTCTCAAACAAGCCGAGGATACGCTATAATGATAAAAGATTCAATTCATGGTTTCTCCAATGTGCTGACACCTTAGTGTTGTCGGGTTTTCCTGACGGTGACCGTCATGTAACACCTTAGTGTTGTCGGGTTTTCCTGACGGTGACCGTCATGTAACACCTTTACCGACGGTTTTCAAGATTTTCCTGGCAGTATCTGGACGTCCAGAATTCCCTGGATCCTGGTAGTGCACCTTCATATAAGTGAAACAACATTTCTGTAGGATCGTCGATGGGAATCAGAGAGATGATGAATGATTGCAACACCTAGCGGAAGCATTTTCTAAACTTTTCTGCCTTTAATTATTTAATCTGCAAAAAAACAGAAATAACGAAATGGAAAAACAGGTTTTTTTCTGATTTACTGTAGCAGTACCTACCTTGCTATAGCAAAATACTGTAGCTGTAGCGTGCACTGTAGTGTCTAGATAATGAGTTGCTAAAAGTGCACGTTTTCGTTCAATCTTTCAATCGATTTTTAATTAAAATTGTTTCATGTATATAAGTAAGAAAAATATCTAGATATAGATCAATACATAGAGAATCTATAGGAATCAAAAAACCAGGAAAAAGGATAATATATAAGAATTAAAAAACTTACAAATTTTATTAGAAAACCGAGAAACTGTTCACCACTTTTTTCCTTTGCGTCACAGACGCCTCCATGCCTGCGTTTTTTTTCTTTTCCGATCGCTCGATTTGCCACGGCGCCGCCGCACACATATCGTTTTGCGTCTACCAATCGGCCACCGCACACATATCTTCCTTTTTATACAGACTTCTATGACTCCTATTCAATCTCTATTCAAAACCCTAATACAACTCATTCAACTGAGCCTAGGACTTTTACCTCAACTAGACTTTTGGTCCACTAATTTTCAAGGGACCCGAAACCCTTCCTAACACGGGTTTTCCAAAATTCCAACTTTCCTAACGCGTCACATGTCGAAGCCTCCAGGACCGCACCTCCCGTAGCTTCACCACACATCATTCACCACGTGTCGTATCCTCCGGACCGCACCTCCGTAGCTTCAACATGTATCATCCATCTCTGATCTCCATGCGCCCTAAGCATGAGCCCGACTATCTCGCGTGACATCCTCGACCGCCTGGACTTCAGATCTCCCCATCCTAGTCCTGGTCCTCCTCGTCACCGACCACGATCATCTCCATACTCAACCTACACATGCAAAGATCAAAGAACATTTTTCCAGCACAAGTTCGTCCAAACTTGACCAATATCAATCCGCACACACGCGACACAACTCGCATAACAACGCTATAAGTGAATGATTGAATGATGAATTAGCTTCAAACATATATAAGTGAAGAACTAAAGCTGAAAAAGCATTTTAAGCCACAAATATCAAATCACTTCAAAACTTCTCCCCCTCAACACAAGAGAAGCAAAGTTAGCAAATTTATTTATGCACTTTTTGTGCCTTTTTCTTTTTGTATACCATGGCATGCTTGAAGTATACATCTTTTCAATTCTTTTGCTCATTTTTTTATAACATGCCAAATTGAGTGAACATAAAAGATTACAATATGAAACATGCGAGCCTCATAGTCAAGATTTAAAATAAGATTCACAATCAAGCTAATCATTTTCGATGAACATCGTAAAGTACTATCTATAATTAATCTAGTCAAAGTATTTCGCCATGTCCTATTTTAGTTCAAGTATAGCAAATTAATTATAACCAGTCATGATCAAAGCTACACAACATATGAGAAAATATGATAAAGGAATTGAAACAACTCATTTAATTTTAATAGCTTGGACTTGTTGAATTATTTGACAAGTATAATAAACAAAGCTTCTGAAATTTTTAAACATCAAGCTCCCCTTAGAATAATCCCATAAAATGTAACACACCCAACTCACTTCGCAAATGAGCAAAACGAGAAGTATCAAGTGACTTAGTGAGAATATCAGCCATCTGAAAATCAGACTCAACAAGGTGTAAGACTACATCACCTTTTTCTCATGGTCTCTCAAAAGTGAGATCTCTTGGAAGCCATCAAAGAGAGTGAAGAACCATCAAGTATTCCAATGAAGCAATGATGAAAAAGACCGGAACCCAATCTAGCTCATGTTCTTCATCCTTGTCAGTTGTTCTTACATCACAGGAAACATCGGTCTCACAATACTTGGGTTAGTGAAATAAGATCTAGGAATCCAGTACTGAGACACACGACAAACAGGAGAAACAAAGCTAGAACCAAAATCACGTGCATGTGAATGATTAGAATGCCGAAAAGAACGTGAATTATTTGTATTAAATTCCAATCTAGCATGTGAAGTAGATTAAAGTCATCATAAAAGTTCTCTAAAAACATAGCCTTCTTATTTGATCTAGGAACAAAAGACAATGCACATTTTCGTTTTAAAGCATTCAATCTTTCCTTCTTCTCTTTCATATCACGCTTAAAGCAAAATTCATGTAAGTGCTCATCTCTTCCACAATAGGTGCAATGGAATTTAACATAACTAAAATTCATTTGAGATGTAGATATCTCATGATAAAGCATCTGTTGAATTGTTTCTTGTGATGAATTAAGTCTAACTTTTAGTAGTTCACAATTAGAGCAAGTTTTGGATTGAGCATTTGAAATACTTGACTCTAAACATGTAGAAGAGCTAAACTTGAGCTTTTCAATTTTATCATTTTCAACTTTTTGCCAAATAGAATTACCTAGTGTTTGAAGAAAAACCTCCATCTGTTTTCCAATAGAGATAATCTGATCTATCAAAAAATGGTGGTTTACCTGAAAAGCGATCCCGATCTAATGCCATTGTAATCTGCTCTGATACCACTTGTATGATGGTTGATGGCAATCAGAGGGGGTGAATGATTGCAACACCTAGCGGAAGCTTTTTCTAAAATTTTCTACCTTTTAATTGTTTAATCTGAAAAAAACAGAAATAACGAAACAAAAATAGGTTTTTCGATTTCTCGTAGTAGTCTTGTAGCAGATCTGCACCTTACTATAGCAAAACAATGTAGTGAATACTGTAGCACACACTGTAGCGACTAGATAATGAGTTGCTAAAAGTGCACGTTTTCATTCAATCTTTCAATCGATTTTTAATTAAAACTGATTCATGCATGTAAGAAAAATATATAGACATATATCAATGCATAGAGAATCTATAGGAATAAAAAAACAAAAAAATGATAATATATGCAAATTAAAAACTCCCAAACTTTATTAAAAAAATGCATAAACTGTTCGCCACTTTTTTCCTTTGCGTCACAGACGCCTCCATGCCTGTGTCTTTTTTTCTTTTTCCTATCGCTCGATTTGCCATGGCGCCGCTGCACACATATTCTTTTTGCATCTGCCAGTCGGCCACCGCACACATATCTTCCTTTTTATACAGTCTTCTATGACTCCTATTCAATCTCTACTCAAAACCCTAATATAACTCATTCAACTGGGCCTAGACCTTTTTACCTCAACTAGACTTTTGGCCCACTAATTTTCAAGGGACCCGAAACCCTTCCTAACACAGGTTTTCCAAAATTTCAACTTTTCTAACGCGTTACGTGTCGAAGCCTCCAGGACCGCACCTCCCGTAGCTTCTCCATGCATCATCCACCACGTGCCGTAGCCTCCGGATCACACCTCCATAGCTCCAACACGTATCATCCATCTCTGATCTCCATGAACCCCAAGTATGAGTCCGACCATCTCGCGTGACATCCTCGACCGCCTGGACCTCAAATCTCCCCATCCTAGTCCCGGTCCTCCTCGTCACCGACCACGATCGTCTCCATGCTCAACCTGCACATGCAAAGATCAAAGAACATTTTTCCGGCACAAGTTTGTCCAAACTTGACCAACATCAATCCGCACACACGCGACACAACTCGCATAACAACGCTAAACAAAATTACCAATTATTCATCATCACAAATTAACCATTGTCAATTATTCATCACCAAATTATCCTACACTAAGCCACATGGTCTAACAATTTTGCTCCTAAATTTCAAAATAAGGTTTGTCCCACAACAGAAGAACTTGCAAGATCGTCCTATAGTTTTTAGACGATATCTTCTCAAAAAACTAAATAGTTCGTTGGGATATGGTCAACTACACTAGCATAGATTAAAATTTTAACCACGTAAATAAGCAAGCCATGTGAGTAAGAGATCATATATCGTTACCACTAGACACGCAGTGCAGCACAAGCAGAATTGAAGCTGCTAGTTTAGCGTAGCGCACGTCGGTATAGTGGAAGTAGCTGATCGTCCTCTGATCAACCGCCTCCTCATGATCATTCCAATCAGCGCTGCAGTCGTAGCAGCACCTCTACCGAGGTCAACACATCTGGGGATGGTACGTTGTGCGTCAGTGAGCTAGCACCAGCATGATAGGGATTATGAGAGATGGCGATTAGGGTTTCTATGGGTGTGTCTCGGGATACCTCTTTCAGCCTCGTGCCTCTCTTTATATAGTCGTCAATCGATCCTTTCGATCAGATATCGTATCCAACTCGAAAAGCCTCAAACTGGATTTTTATCCAATACAAGTAGAGATCGTATCCTACTCGGAGAGCCTCTGATCGGATTCAATACATGTAGAGATCATATCTCACTTGGAGTCTATCATCCGAATCCTTATCATTCCATCCTGTTGAGTGTATGACGCTATAGGTTCATGTGTATTTGACCATGGGCCGAAAACTACTTTTCGGCTCATAAGTCGGTAGTGATCTCTACTAGGACACAACGACTCCTAAATATACATAAAGATCATATTGGACGAACCTATATAGTGCGTATGTATCGATCTTTTGCCTCACAATACCAAATTGAACTCAAGGCGAGAAGTGTGCTATTCTATGATAGTTCAAGCCTTCACTCGAACCTATAGCGGATTACTCAATTGTGATTGACTCCTCAACTATATTCGGCATGGCCGTGCACTTACTTAATCTAACCACATCAAGAGGTCCAGAAATATCTCTCCCGTTATATATAGAAGGGGTAAATTCCATTTTGATCGTTCATATTTCTCCATATGTTTTATAGTAAATCCGAAAGCTACCTTTATGACCACCCAGTTGTGAAGTAGTATTTGGCAACCTCTAAGTAACTATTACATATGGAGGAAATTGTGATGATCTCAAGTTTAAGGATTCTACATACACTATGTATAAGACCAGTTAGTGACACTTGAGAATATATTAATTCCCGCAGTGCCTCATTATAGGGCAATTCAATACCATATTCCCTAACACATGTCAACATTATTGATTTGATATCTTTATATCCATGATCCGTAAAATATGATCATCAATCATTGCATGTATTGCTCTATAAATCAAAATATGAATAAGTTATATACTTGTTGATCAATATGAAAGACATTTATTCAAGAGACAAAATAACATATTATTCTAAAGATCATAAATATATAAGTGATACTATCATCTCTATGTTCCGACAATTGCCGGTGTTGCTCACCACGGAGCTTCACTTGGTTTACCCGCACCACGCACACCACGAGACCGAGGGTACACAGAGAGATGCTATTTTGGCGCAACAAGCGAATCGCTTTTATGTTGTTCATTCATATATTAAAAAGACCAATTAACATGCAAAACTAATAGACCATTATTTACGCACCGTGCGGCATGCTCCTCCACAAGCTGCGCTAACCCACAACTCTCAAATCATGCCGCACGTCACGGATGAAAGAATGACCGATTCAAAACACAAGTGACGCGCCTGATCGACCTTTGGGCTCACAACAAAACTCGATAGACTCTTGCAAACAAAACAAATAGATAACATATGTGAACAAAACCGGGATTACTTGTCAATCTCCTCCTAATTCCGCGTTGTTCACTTGAGCTTGGTGACTCCTATCCGCTCACGGTTCCGGAACTTTGACCTTCCAAGTGGTTTCGTCAGACATCCGCCACCGCTTCATGTTCTCACAAAATCCAACTCAATCCCCATTATCAACACATTGTCTAATATAGTGAAACTTTGTGTCGATGTGCTTACCCTATCATGGAGTACGGATTTTGTCGAGAGCAATGCGGACATATTGTCCATCTTCGCTTTGGCGAGATACCGGACTCCAAGAATATCATCGAGTAGTCGACTGAGCTGCACCCTTGACATGTTGCTGTAGTAGTATTTGGCAACCTCTAAGTAGCCCATAAAGAGCTTTATGTAGTTTGAGAACCATCTCGCTCATTGGTCGTGCAACATATACTTCTTCCATCAACTCTCCGTTGAGAAATGCGCTTGACGTCCATGTGATGCACGTACCGATTACGGTTTGTCGCCACGCCTAGCACCACTAGAGTCCATGAATCGACATCCAAATCAGTTCGCTCGATGGTGGCGATCGAACTCGATCTTGCTCCACCGTATGTGAGGTGTGCGGGCTTAGACCCGCACGTGGGCATCGCCGCACTAGCCGGTGATGATGTTGTTGCCGTTGTTGTAGCGGTGAGGTTGGTGTAGCAGGAGGCCGATTATTCAACATAGAACGGCTCGTTGTCGCCGCGCCCAGCTCCTTTGTCAACGCCCAGCCCTGTGATGATCTCAAGTCTAAGGACTCTACATACACTATGTATAAGACCAATTAGTGACACTTGAGAATATACTAATTATTAGCTCTTCTTCGTGAGATTCAATCTTCCGAGGACGACCCGATGCTTCCGCCAAGATTGTGGCGCCTCCGCCGCCTTGAGCCGCCCTATTAGCTCCTCGACGGAGAGCTCATCGAGATCGAGAAGAGTCTCGATCGACATTGCGATTTGCTCGTGCATTTCCGAGGGACCGCTGAAGAAACTTTCGACCTCATTATAGGGCAATTCAATACACATATTCTCTAATAATGTCAACATTATTGATTTGATATCTTTATATCTATGATCCGTGCTCGCAGAAATATGATCATCAATCATTGCATGTATTGCTCTATAAATCAAAATATGAATAAGTTATATACTTGTTGATCAATATGAAAGACATTTATTCAAGAGACAAAATAATTCATATTACAACAAAAACTCGGCTGCACTCTTGCAAACAAAAGATCATAAATATATAAGTGATACTATCATCTCTATGATCGCTTTTAGGGCATATCACTGACGAGTGTTTCTATGTTCCTTGTAATAAAACCAAATGTCATAATCTTGAGGCAATATATATAGCGCCTATGGTTATTAGCTAGTGAGCGCATGCAAATTAGATCGCTGATGTGCTTTCCGACCTGTGCTTTATACTCTCAGCGAGAGTAATATGATCAACATCTCAAAGCATAAGTGTTTTGATCACAAATTCCACCTCCGAGAATAATCTCGAGCGCATATTATGATCAACAACTTTTTTTAGGAGGTTGGGGTAGGTGATAAGAGGCTGCTAGATGAGTTAGCTGAACAAATTAAATAGAACGGTTGGTCTGAATCTTCTTCGCTGGATAGATATGTATGTGCACTGCGACTGTTCCAACAGATTTGCGCAAATGAAGGGCCTGTTCTTTTTGGCTGCGGCTTGTGGCTTTTGGCTGCGGTTTGTGACTTTTGGACTGTTTATACGAGAGATTGTAGAGTAACAGAAATTCACGTGCGGTTTTTGCCGATATAAATGAAGTCAGTAAAGTATATACTACAATTAACTAGTAGGCCCTATCTAAAAAAATACTCTATTTAGAAGCTAGTTACTGTAGAAAAGCCGAAAAGCAGCTTCTAGAAGCTGAAAAGAACAAGGCCGAAATCCTTAACATGCATAGCACTCATCTAGCAAGTAGGAGAATCACTGTTTCTCCACTATTCCAATCGGAGGCGGAGCCATGCTGTTAGGTTTAGGTCAATTCGGCGAGCCCCAAATATTTTGTTAGTTTTAGGTCAATTCGGCGAGCCAAAAATATTTGCATAACACACCCTATGTTCTATAGGAAAGTGCATAGAAGTTCAAGAATAGTGTAAAAAGTTTCAAGAAATCGACCACAAAATACATACTTGAGAGTTGAACCACTTCAAATTTAGTCGAGCTCCGCTACTGATTCCGTGTATGAGGTCGTACGTTAGGTCTACTCATGCAAAACTGGCAAGATACGTCAGGATAAGCACACCGAAAGAGGCTGCGCCAATACGCCGATCGACCTCGACTGAAGGACAGAGCTTATTTGACTTTGACATGCAGGATGAAGTCGTCGACTCGTAGCTTGCCCATACATACAGAGAACAGGCCGTCTCATGGAGCAGTTTCACATTTCGATAACTCGAGCATAATCCAGGTTACTTGAGGGCAAGACAGTTGCCGATGGCATTGCGTTGGGCGTTTATAATAGCATTTGTTCCTGCGAGGAACCGTCCCTAACGAGTCCAATTCAAACGATTCCTTCTAGTCAAGAGAGATATATTAATTATAGAGTAATACAAGATTGAACACAGAGAGATAAGGGAACTCATTCTTTCTTTATTGTTTTTTCTTTCATGTACACTATACAATGATTAGAACCCCTATTTATAGATTAAATAGAGGATGCTCACCAATGGGCTAGGCTTGCAGACCCAGGCTTAGGTTTCCCAACACTTCCTTTGGACGCTCATCCGACATGTTCATGCCTAATCAAAACTCCATAAAAACCCAATGAGAAAAAATGGTTAGCATGAGTGCACGATATACATTGTGTTATGTTGCATAAATTGGCACATTAAGAATCTTGGCCGAGAAACTTCGAAAACTCATCAAAGAAGAAAGAGTGCAATCCACCCAATTTTATTTAATCTACAAGATTTATTCTTTGAGTACTTCATTTTCGTGATCAAGCTTTAATAGTGAGCTCGAGAAGAATCTCCCTCTAAATTCTACACTTCTCTAAATCTCATCATGCCAATTCCACATACACACCTTTCAAAGTTAGATGATAGAAGTGACTTAGTAAATAAATCTACAAGATATTCACATGACTTAGTATGCAGTATCTTAATTTCGTCTATCTTTTACAATTCATAAGCATAGAGGAAATTGGGGTTGATATGTTTTGTAAGATGACTCTTCATGTAACCCATCTGCACTTATGCAACACAAGCTGCATTATCTTCATAGATAATTGTGAGAGATTACACGATATTCAATCCACATGACTGCTAGATGTGGTGAATTATTCATCAAAGCCAAGCATATTCTCGTGCAGCTTCGTACAATGTTATGATTTCCATGTGGTTTGTTGAAGTGCATACATGACTTTGCTTAGACGATTTTCATGAAATTGCAGATCTATCATACATTGCATACAAGAATAGCATGTTTGTGACCTAGCTGTATGTGGGTCCGACAGGTACCTAGCATCTACATAGCCAGTCATATTCAAGTCTTGATTCTTTTCGTAGAATAATCCAAGGTTTTGCTTCCTTGAAGGTATCGGAAGATATCCTTTATTCCGTGCCAATGCCTTTTGGTAGGTTCTGCACTATACTTTGCTAATAGGTTTACGGCAAATGCAATATTCAGTCTAGTGTAATTTTCTAAATACATAAGTGCTCCTATTGCACTTAAGTATGAGAATTACGGTCCAAGGAATTCCTCCCCCTCTTCCCTAGGTCGGTATGAATCCTTATCTTACTGTTAAGATCTCCCGAGCATCGGTACTTTTGATGGGTACGCCTTTTCAAACCCGAACCTTTGTAACACCTTTTGAGTATATGTGGACTGATGCACTAATATCCAAGTCAAGTAATTTTGGCCATGCTGGGCTAGCTCCTCAAACTCCCGATTCGTAATACATGTGATCTACATGTGCATGAAAGGAATATATAAGTTTACTGCAGGTATACATGCATGAAATAAATTGGGAAATGGTACAAAAGGTTCTCGTAATGTTCCAAAATTTTCTATGCATTTTTCTACAAATTTTACTGTTAATTTCAGTGATTAAAGGCAACTAAATAATTACGATTAATCAAAACAGTAAGTAAATATAACATAGAAAGTAATAATAATAGTTCCAAGCATGCTTCAAATGTTAAAAATAATTCAAAATTTCAATTCCCAAGACCCTTTTATGCTGAAATATGAATTTAAGTGAATTATGTATTTCCCAAGGGCTTAATGCTAATTTTCAATACTGAGAAAATTTTCACGTAATTTTTCGATTTCCTAGGGGCCTATTTGCAAAAATCTAGGCACCGGCCCACCTTTCCCCTTTTTTCTTTCCTTTTTTTTCTCACCCCTCCCTGGGCTGGGCCCGTTGCTTCGGCCCACATTGGCCCATTCGCCAACTCAAAGAGGAAGGGGTGGGATTTTCCTCCACCCCTGTTCACCTCATGGTGGTGCAGGGAAAAACGCCGATGATGTGGTGTGGCCGGGCGGTGAGTGCATCACGAGTCCATGCGAGGCGGCACCGGTGGGGAGCCCGTGCGGAGGCAGCATAGCGCAGTCAGAGGCCGACAACATAGCAGCGGCTGTGCTGGCCGACGGCGCTCGACACATGGAGTGGTTGTGCATGCCGGCGGCGCTCGATGCGCGGAGCGGCTGTCCAGGCCCGCGGCGTTCATGCCGCATGCGGGCAGCGGTGGCCATGCGGGGAGGGGGTGACACCGATGCGCACGGCGGCAGCGATGGCTCGGCCGCAGATGCGCATCTTTGCGCCCACTTCGTCTTGGGGAGTGGCGCATTGTGGCAGGGCTTAGGCCATCAGCGGAGCGTGGCATTCGGGCCTGTAGCAATGCATGGTGGCTCCGCCCGGGGCCAAGCGAGGGCGTTCGGCTTCACCCAGAGCCACGTGGCATTCGGAACGCGTCAGTGCTTGTGCAGGGTGTGCGGCGACTGGGAACGGGTGGTCGTGTGGGCCTCGATTAGATAGGAGCGATGGCCGGTGCCTCGGGCGATGCATGCACGTGGCCGATGTAGGGAGGGTGGCATATACAGGCAACCAATGCCTCGCGCCGAGCGACAATGGCTCACCTTGTGGGAAAACGGCAGTAGCGGCCACACAGGGCCGACGGCTTGGGTGGTGCGGCTGTGGGCCAGCGGAACGGTCGCGTTCGTGCAATGTGCACAGCGTGGCGGCCGTCGGTGCGTTTGGCCACATGAAAATTTTCCTCCCTTTTTCAATTTACAGTGCAATTAACATCTACTTTTTCATGTAATCTACCGATCGTCATTGTGCCGGCGACTTTAATCTGCTCACGGTAGATTAGAGCAGATTTACACTGTAGAAAATAATCTAGAAAGTGAAATTTGCAGAATTAAAGCGATCTAGATAGGTAATTTAATCTGCGAATGATTACCTTGTGATCCACCAGAGCGACTCATGCGAGTCCAGTCCAAGTGATTCCTCCTAGGCAGGAGAGATGGATCAATCACAGTGTAATGCAAGAAAATAGAAGATTTAACATAGAGAGATAGGAGACTCCTTCTTTCTTTCTTGCTTTTTCTTTCAAGTACACTTTACAATGATTAGAACTCTTTTTATAGATTAAGTGAAAAATGCCCACCAATAGACCACATTTATAGATCCAGATCCATGTTTCCAACACTAACCAGTGCGAAAGTTCCGGGCTTCCGGGGTACTCAATGATTAATTAACGGCCGCCAGAGCTTCAAACACTACAACAGAACATGGCTATGGTAACACTTGATCGCAACATAATACAAATTGTGTTACAGTAAAAACTCAAGAACACATACTTTGTGTCCCCACGAGACCACAGAACACATACTCAAGATGATCATTAAACGTGTTACAAGCATATAGTACAACAACATAAACATGTGTTACAAAGCTATCGGTAACATACAATATATATGTTACGGACATGTGTTACTTTCTCTCGTAGGGATAATCTTGTTCAACATTGATAGATTTGTACAAACAACACCACTACTAGATTGAAGATATTGATCTTTTTTTAAAAGAAATTGGAAGGGCAAAGGTAGAAGTCCTTAAATTTACACTAACTGTCCCTTATAACAAAATTGCAGTTTTTGGTTTGGAGAAAGGCCAAAATTCAGAAAGCGTAGAAAATATGTGGAGCCTCGCTGCTATTTTTCATGTTAGAAAATCTGCTTTCAGGTCGTGGAACTACAAGGCAGATTTGTAAAGTTGAAAATTTAATTATGACGAAAAGTGCTAACATGTTCTTCATACAAAATAATCTCGATTTGTATAGTATAAAATAATTAGACATTATATAAGTGTGTATACGTAATATTCGGACTAGCTAGGAGCTTTTCTAATCGCACTTATTTTTTCCATAAGTAATTAACATGGAACATTCTTTAAGAACAAACATTCATTGGACAACATAAATTTTCTCTCTCGATAACATGTACCCAGACAACGAATGTACAGTCCAAATGAGTTCAATAAAACTAGGCCAAAGCTAGAGGGTTAAAAGGAAATAAAAACGGGAAAGCTTTGGCAACAGTACATGCCAAAAAATTAACAACTGCAACTAGGTGAGCAAAAAATAATCGATGACATCGTTTGGAGCAATCTGAAAATCATTTAATCAGCTACCAATATTCCAAAACATCATCAGTAGAAATCATCACATTAAGAAGCTTTGCATCCAAGCATCATCACATGAAGCAAGCCTTCAACAGTAATTACATTAGCATAACTTCAATTGGTATGCGAAGCGCTGGATCGACAATAATTTTATTTGGATTAAATTCTAGTCGAAGCTTCTTTGGTCTTGCACAATAATTACACGTAGTTTGCTTCTCCATTATAGCAAAATCTACAAAAAAATTATTAATTTCGTCAATACAAAACTATAAATCTATAAATAAATTATACACAAAAAATTGTATCTAATATCTACATTCAATTATACACAAAAAAATTGTATCTAATATCTACATCCAATATTCCCCACCCCACCCCGACAACCCCTGATTGGATCTATTCATCCTCCCGCCCGCTGCACTCAAAACTCGACGCCCACGACCGCCTCATGACCGCCGCTTGTCGCCGCCTCCGCTCGCCGGCTCCTCGGCTCGCCCGCCACCTCCGCCGCCCGCCTGCTCGGCCCGCCGCTTCCGCTTCGCCCGCCGCTTCCGCCGCCCGCCACCTCACCCGCCGCCTCGGCTAGCCTGCCGCCTCCGCTTGCCGCCGCCCGCCCCTCGCCTGCCGCCTCCGCTTGCTCGCCGCCGCCGCCTCGCCCGCCGCCTCGCCGCCGCCTGCCGTCGCCGCCGC
Source organism: Bonia amplexicaulis (assembly GCA_036346245.1). Taxonomy (NCBI): domain Eukaryota; kingdom Viridiplantae; phylum Streptophyta; class Magnoliopsida; order Poales; family Poaceae; genus Bonia; species Bonia amplexicaulis. The sequence goes on from CM070765.1 coordinate 8,296,207, forward strand.
CGCCGCCGCGTCTCGCCGTCGCCGCCGCCCGCCCGCCCACCGCCGCCTGCTGCCTCCGCCCATCGCCTCCGACCGCCGACTCCATCCGCCGCCTCAACACCGCCCGCCGCCGCCTCCGCCGCCCGACCGCCGCCTCAACACCCACCGCCATCGCCACCGGCCGCCCGACCGTCGCCTCAACACCCACCGGCCGCCGCCCCATTGGGGACGAATCCCTGCATAAGGTTAGTATTTAACATTTTTAGTTGAACCTTTATGTATTTTTCTGTTATACCTATGTACCTTTGGCACACTGATAATCAATCTGGTGCAACAGGTATGCTCTTTGAGCCAAGATGTTAATGAGCTTTCTGATATCAGGTATGCTCTTGTTATATTTTTGCTTCTAGTTGTCTAAAATACTGCACTCATTCCAATGATGTCAAGTGGAGCGGCCAACAGTCACACGAAAGGAATGTATGAAAGAAAAGTTTAGAGGGTTTACTAGATTAATTTGTTCTGTGGATCTTGGCTTCTTTGGTTTTGCATATATGCTATTACTATGCTGATATATATGTTTGACAATGTTTATGATGCCTCTGGTCCCAACTTTGTTTTCTTTATATTTCTTAAAATGAGATGAGAAGAACCAATGCGGAGGCATCCTGGGTTGCATAAACAGCAAAGCATATTGGTCTGTATGTACCTATCCTATGTTTACCTGAAATACCTTATTAGGATCCATTTCGGTACTGTCACAGGTGAATTTGTAATAAACGAAGATCATTTTGTAATAGACTTATCTATTCTGTTATTCATCGCAGATGGTTCATTATATTAGTCTAACATCTAGGAGGGAGAACTGAAGTACCAAGCAAGTTGCTACATGCCTACATCAATATTAAGGTATTCTCGGATTCTCAATTCCTTATAAGAATTCATTAATTTCTTATTTTTATCTTTATTTATATATATATATATATATATATATATATATATATATATATATATATATATATATATACACACACACACACACGTCGTCAGTATCGGTATTTTTAGGAAAATGGCGAATCGCCGATCGCCGCATCGCGTATCCGTATCCGTGTCGGGTATCTGGGTAACATAGGCTGTCACCGCCCAGCCCGCTCAGGCGGACATGCCCTTCCAGGCGAGCCCAGCGATCGCCCGAGCTCCCCGCCGGCGGACGAGAAGAGTAGTTTCGGTGAAATTATGCATTACAAATACACCTTTGAATATAAGAAAATTAGGCTTGGAATGAGACTAATTAAAGAATTATCATGCACTTGCTACACGAAAAGTACACATACCTTGAATGGAGCAAACAAATTATGCAATTATTGCTCTCTACTATGTTTCAGTGTCTAATCCATTATTATTAGCATCAACTGTTGTCCCCTCAACATCTGTCCTAACCCACTGTTGATTCTTTGCATTATTGAACATTTCCCCAAGGTGTGATACGTGGAAAGGCTCAGCTTCTATATCATCTATCCATTCCTCATTGCCGGTGTCATATATATCTCTGGGCTTCATTTTCATTACTACAGACCACCCTGGGTTTGTTGGGTCCTCCACATAGAACACTTGATCAGCTTGGTTAGGAAGAATAAAAGGCTCATGCTCAATCTTTTCTCCAGTATGTATAAGATATGAGAAGTTGACAAGTGTGTAGCCATATTTGTCCTTTTTAATTCCTTTTCCAGAAATAACATCGACCCATTCACATTTAAAAAGTACTACTGAAAATTTTCCAGAGTAATTGAGCTCAATAATATCTATTACCCTCCCATAGTATGTAACATCACCTAAAATTGGATTTGCATCATTTGCTTTAGCATAGCTAGATGTTTTAGCAACAAGACCACTCCACTATTTTGTGTCACTCTATCCAAACGTTTAGACCTAAATCAAGCCCCGGGTGTTAAAAGCACGATATCTTTTGGCTGCATCAAGTGGGCCACGAGCTAGCCATCTAACATCTTCTTTGATACTACATAAATCATTTTTCCGCTCCAAATCCATTATCTATATAGTGAGAATCCATTTAGATTTTGACTTGAGTAGTATAAGTTAAAGACATGAAAATGGGTACTTACATGAGCTCTAAACCAGTCATGGAACTTCTCATTTTGCACACGCTCAATATATTTTGGGTTGACACAATATCGAGGATTTTTACTAGCAAGTCGATCAAGATGAGCTCGCACAATAATTTATAATCAAAATTGAAGTCATACAAAGGATAAATAAATAAAGATGCTATAAGTCGCAAGTAATACCTCAAGAATTTGTTAACATCCGGACAATTGAACAACACATATCGATGTGCTTGTACCTTTGCTAGACCCCTTATAACATAGCTGCTAGGCTTTCCAAGTGGTTTTCCAACATGAGAAAATATTGTTGGCCCTTGTTTCACATTAGGATGACAAGCTGATTCATGGGTATCATCATTCCTTGAAGGGCGGTTATGTTTGGTTTCAAAACCTTCAACATATCGTGAACAAAATGTCATGCACTCATCTGCCAAATATGCTTGACTATTGATCCCTCCGGATGAGCTTTGTTACGCATATGACTTCAACACACAAAGATACCTACATAAACACAAAGCGAGAAAAAGAAATTTGTTAAATATCTAGTGTGCAATACAAAACAAATACAACTTTATCTTTGTTAGGGAGAAATACCTTTCCACAAAGTACATAGAACGATAACACACAGGACCTCCTATTTTTGCCTCACTTGCTAAATGAATAACCAAATGCACCATAACAGTGAAAAATCCTGGTGGAAATATCATCTCCATGCGGCATAATGTCATTTTAATTCTCTCCTCCAACTTCTCAAGCTCATTTATATAAAGTACTTTTGCATTCAGTTCTCTAAAGTACCCGCATAAATCAAATAAAACAGATATGACATTATCTGGAAGTACACCTCGCAGAGCAACAGGCAGCAGTTGTTGCATTAGAATGTGGCAGTCATGACTTTTAAGGCCAGAAATTTTTCCTTGGGCAACATTTACGCATCTTGAGATATTTCCTGAATAGCCGTCTGGAACCTTTATATCATAAAGTACTCTACAAAATTGTTCTTTCTCTTTTTTGGACATGGTATAGGAAGCAGGGGGCAAGTAATACTTGTTATTAGCACGTTTTTGCGGATGCAGCTCTGATCTAATGTTCATTTCTTGCAGGTCTAGTCTTGCTTGTAAATTATCCTTAGACTTGCCCTCCAATCCTAAAAGTGTCCCACATATATTATCACAAACATTCTTCTCAATATGCATTATATCAAGATTGTGACGGAGCAAATTAAAGTCCCAGTAAGGCAAAGAAAATAGACCACTAACACACTTCCAAGTTTTTGACTTCTCAAAATTTGGAATTGCTTTTATCTTTTCCAAAACTGAAATTTGAGAATATGCAATAGGCTCTGCCCTATGTTCATCATTTCCATCAAAAGAAATGTCATCATAACGAATTCATGATCTAAAGGCGTAAATCGACGATGGCCCATGAAACAATACTTGTGCCCATGTTTTAAGCGTTTAGAGCAAGTTTCTTCACCACATGGCATACAAGCAAACTCACCATTAACACTATATCCTGCAAATATTGCAAGCCGGTGATAGTCACTCACAAAGGACAATATGACGACGAAGTTGAAACATCTCATCTCGAGACGCGTCATAAGTAGGTGTCCCAAACTCAAATAACTCGGATAATTCTTCATAAACCGCTCAAGAAATATATGAAAATCTTTTCCAGGGTAAGACGGGCCAGGAATTATTAGACTAAGCATAAGAGAAGAAGCTTTCATGCATAACCATGGAGGGAGATTATAAGGTACTAAGATAATAGGCCAGCAACTATAACTTGAACTCATCATCCCAAAAGGATTGAAACCATCACTAGCCATTCCAAATCTAATGTTTCGAGAATCTGATGCAAACTCAAGATATCTAGAATCAATTGCCTTCCATGCATTGAATCACCGGATGACGTAATGCCCCGTCCTTTGTACGTCCCTCGTCATGCCATCTCAATGCTATAGCTGTTTCTTTGTGCATGAATAGTCTCTTAAGCCTTGGTTTAATTGGAAAGTATCGTAACACCTTCCTTGGGGTTGCTTTCCTTCTTTCCTTGATAGTTAATTTAGTATTATCCTTTTTATTTTTCCACCTTGAAGTTCCACACTTGGAACAAAAGTCGTCATTTGCTTTATCTTTCCGGTACAACTGGCAATTATTTGGACAAACATCAATTTTCTCGTAATTAAGCCCAAGCTTTCCAATTATCTTCTTAGCCTCGAAAAATGTTCTAGGTATATTCTTACCATTTGGGATTGCTTGTTGCGAATGGCCAAGAAATCATTTAATGATTTATTACTCCACTTGTTAATGGATTTTGCATGAAACAAAAGTACAAGAAATGACAGTTTTGAAAGCTCACACCCTTCCCATAAGGGCTGACTAGCCTCTCTGATCAAGTCAAAAACTCGGGTTTCGAGAATCGGTCCGATTCTGATGAATTTGGGCTAGCAGAAGAATTAAATGGAAGTCCGTTATCTATATTTCCAAAAGCATCTTTGACTAACCGGTGCATATTAGTTTCTGTTCTTTCTTGTGATTGTGACTCCCTGTTAGCAGAGATGAATGATGCGGTTTCACCATGGCAGCCCCAAATTGTATATCCTTGTAGCATTCCATGACAAACTAAATGATTATAGACTTCACTTACAAAAGAACCACCTATTAACGATTTGACACATGGGCATCGATTTTGCTTTAGGACTTCTCCCCGTATGCAAAGTCAAGAAAACCATCTATCCCGCCAAATAGTCATTACTTGGTCTAGGAGAAAGCAAGAACTTCTTAATGGCATCTAAATCCACCCGCTCCTATGTTAAAAGAAGTAGTATTTATTCAAATGGAGCACAATGAGAACCATCAACTTCCATCAGAAATCAGATGATGCAAAATCTATAAATCAGCATGTTATTAAACATGGAGATGCCGTCGAACCAAACCTTGAGGATTGGCACCGATCCAGCAGCTTTTTGTCTCCATACCACGATTAGATCATGAGTCGCAGGCGCCAATCTGATGGGTAAATACATGTAACTTCTTGATGCAATTTCAGATTACCAATACTTATGGACAAAAAGTGAAATAAAACGTGAATGAGAGGGGAAGACAAAGATTAGAAATAGTAGAACAAAGTCACTTGCTGCCAAATGACGCTGACTCAGCAGATATCTTCTCTCCGACCTCCACTCCACCTCCTGATATCTTCTGCTAGTCAAATGGAAAAGGCCCCAATGAAAATAAACTCTAGCTAGCTGAAGAGTAGGAGAGAAAGCAGAGGCGAGGCATGTTCGGTCTGAGTAGTGATTAGAGAAGCGCAGGGAACGAGGAGTTTGGTGAGTAAAGACTAAAGGCTATTAATTGCCATATAAAGTGCACGAGTGCTTTTTTGAGGGAAAGTGCATGAATGCATTTTGATTGTGTGTGTGTCTATATATATATATATATATAGTAAAGATAAAAATAAGAAATGAATGAATTCTTATAAGGAATTGAGAAACCGATAATACCTTAATATTGAGCATGAGCAAGATTTAGGATGCTTCTAGCCGAGGTGACGAACGGAGGCGACCGGAGGGGACAGGCGGAGGCAACAAATGAGTTGATGAATGGAGGGCCCGCACCGGGCGAAGGCAATGACGACGCGGCGGGCAAGCCGCAACCGGAGGGGACGGACGGAGGTTGCGGCGAAGAGACAAGCGGTCTTTGGGCGGCGGAGGCACCGGGCGAGGCGAGCCGAGGTAGCAGGCGAAGGCGAGGTGGCGGGCGTCGAATTAGTGGAGGCGGGGGTGGGATGGGCGGATTTGGATCTGGATCTGGATGGCGAGGTGGGGGTTTGGGGATATTAGGTTAAAAGTATCAGAAAAGGATCCTGTAAGAGTATCGGGAATTAATTTCTTTTTTTGAATAATCAATAAATTCGGATACGTGCAGGATACGTATCGGCGCGTGTCGGGCGAGATCCGTATCCGGTATAGTATCGACATCGTGCGGCCGCGGTATTACACTCAACCCACCTTAATAGTTGACGCTCTCGGCAGCTCACCGCTTACATGGCAGAGGACCCAGAACCCCAATTGGTAAATGACAGTGGCCTAACGCGCACGCCGGCCACGCCATCATACAGCGAAGGTTTATGCTCTCGAACCAACTGTAACACACTGCCTCCAAAGTCACTTCAGCCCAGCTCGAACTGTAACACGTCTAAAAGGGTTAAAACGGAGGTGCTATGCATAGAGCGCAAAGGCATATAAGTTAGCCCTCACCCACCTAAACTCTCAAGGTGGCACTAAACCACCTATTACTACAGTCGAGGGCTGAGGCAGAGGCGCGGAGTCGGGCGAGGCCGAGGCGAGGCGCGAGTCGGGCGAGGCCGAGGCGGCGGCGGGGCGCCGGGACGAGCGACGACGCCGGATCCGGAGGCGGAACTGCGGAAGACGGAGGCGGCGAGGCGCACGAGCGGCATGACGCGAAGGTCAGGACGCCGGTTCTCTCTCACTCCTTTCCATATCCCACCCCTTTTAACAGCTTCTACTCTAGGCGAGCGCCGCATCTCCTCGCCTGGACGCCGCATCTCCACGCTTGGAAGCCTGGAAGCTCTAGTCGACCGCCTAACTTCGAAAAACTAGGCGACAGTCCCATTATGCTCAGCGACGGCCACCGGGGGCGATGATCACCCGAGGAAGATATTTAAGCTATGTGTTTTAAAATCCTTGAAAAAATAGGCATTTTTGCAATATCCTTGAAAAAGAGGTGTTATATTTTTTTCTACAATGGGAGTAATTTATAGCGATCAAACACAAAATCATGAAAGTTTCTCGCGTGTAACACACCATTCAAAAATTACTCCATGGCCTAAAATATTTCACGCTGAAAATCTCCCTTCATATACTTCCCTCTAATGTAGAATCTTCCCTCCAATAATCTCAGGCAATTAATCTCTCCCCTCGACTTCCCATGCGCCATAACTCACAGTTGGCTCCTTGACTCCTCGTATACATCACATCCTTAATCCGTGCGGGAGTAGCGATAGCGCCGAGCCGAGCGGGACTGCGGGAGCGGCGACGGCACCCAAAACCAAAAGTGCAGATCGAGATCCCGCCGCCTTCGTCTTCCTCTACTCCTCGCTCTCCTCCGCCTTCGCCGCCGGTCATTCTCCCGCACCGCCCGCCTGCTCGCATCGAGATCCCCGCCGCCCCGCACCGCTGCCCACCCCGCAGACCGGGCGCGCCGCCGCCTCTTCGACGCCTCGTCCCCACGGACCAACGCCGCCCGCCCGCCTCTCCTCCCCACAAACCGGGCTGCCACCCGCCGCCTCACGCACCAAAGACCGCCGCCTCCACGAACGCCGCCGCCGCCGGCTCCGCCTCTCCTCACGAGTCCCGACGGCATCGACACCGCTGCCGCCGCCTCCCGCCCGCCGCCTCTCCTTGGTCCTCCCCACCGCACGTAACGCCACTCGTCGCCTCCCGCCACGATTTCCGTGAAATGGCAAGAAAGAAAAGGTTGAATGTAGTAAAAATCAGTGCTGAATATACCGATGGAAATGGTGATGCCAGTGAGCATTTTATGGAACAAGGTGAACCAGTACATGAGTCACAGGAATTGGAAGATGATGAGATACATGTCCAGCAGCAACATGATGGTTCCATGAATATGTCAGGTACAGCTTCAATTATGATAGTTAAAACTAGTCTGAATTAAATGATTATATGGAAATCTTTGCATCGTAACTATATTATCGTTCTCATTCTATTTTACGGTGAGGATGCAATAGGAGAGAAGCGTGGAAGAACTACTTTAACACATATTTGGGACCTTCCAATAGGAAATCGAATAGTAGTCAAATGCAACAAGCTTGAACAACCCATTGGAGCAGAAGGTGGACTTTTAGGAAAATTTTTGGGCACAGTAGCAAGAAATGGGGGTTATTGTCCACTTAACTTGAAGGATTGGAGAATGGTCAAAAAGGATGGTGGAGCTGAAACAATACTTCAATTTGTAGAGGTATATATCCATGTCTGAGAAACTGTAGACAGAATACTCTACTTTGATTTCTATTGGCCTTTTCCTTCAAGGAAAAGATTTTCTCTGATCTTGCTTTTCCTCTTGCTTGAATCTACTTTACATACAACTGTGATAACATAGAAAATAGCACATTTATTCACTATATCTTAATGATTTCAGACAAAGTTCTTGTACCCTCATTTGTGCGAGAAATGGATATTAAAGTCAATAGGAGAGATTGGAGGCGATACAAAGCATCATTGAAGAAAACTCATTTTAATGCAAAGAAGAAAAGATCACCAGATAAGCTATGTCCTAAGATGTGGATTATGATCAATGGGTTGCACTTGTGAAAGTTTGGAAGTCAAAAGAAGGAAAGGTCATAACAGTGCAACAATATTTACATTGAGACTTTATTTCGAATTTTAAACATTTACATGTGTATGGTATGATCTCATTAATAGCGACTATTTCCATAGCAGCCCATAGTGAGAAGAACAAAATAGTCGTGCCATGATGAAAACAACACATACAGCAGGATCAAAGAGCTATGCTCGTTGGGCTGAGGATATGGTGAGTTGTCTTGCTTTGTTCAATGTTATCCTCTATTTTGCGTCATATTGTCTCAGACATTCTTTCTTTTCGTAAACAAGATAATCCTCAAAAGAAGCGACCACATAGAGCCATGGTTTACTTAGCAACTCACAAAAGAACGGCTAAAGATAAAAGTGAACATGTGGTATGTGATACACACATGCTTCTATCATACTATATTCATTGGATCGAACAAATATGGATTTAATTACTTTCACTGTCAGGCTGAGTTGGAAAACCTCATGAATGAACAACCAGAATTAGTACAAGATGATGAGGGAAGGGTTGCATGGAAAGGTGATGTCTTACATCAAGTTTTGGGTGATGAGAAACCTGGACAAGTGCATGGCATGGGACTGCTTCCAGTCCCAAACGATGTTTATGGGCAAACATCACGACGTCTCAAGAACATTAATATCACTACCATAGAGGGATCACCATCTGATGTAGGGATACATGTTATTGATGAAGTGCAGAAGTTAAAGGAGCATGTACAGAATCAAGATCTACTTATTCAAGAATTGCTTAAAACTAAGTCATGCCATGGGAACAATAAACCTGCAAAATTGTTCTCAAGAAAAGACAAACCAACAAAGGTAAAAAATTTTCCTTTAACCTTAATGTAAAAATTCATTCCAAACTGACATCCTTTTCCAGGAGAATAAAATAAAAGGACATCATAGCAATTATCAATCACAAGCAGTACATTATAAAAGAAAGGTATTTGTTATTATTTCTGTAAAACATTATTTCTCTTCAATTTTTTGTTTATCTCTATATTTAAATTTGCGAGAGTCCAAGGCAATGTAGCTGATTTTGAAGACTCGTGAGTGAACAAGAATATATATCAATGGTAATTCTATTACCTCATTAATACCAGCTTTATGTACTTCATATGAACATATACTAACTGCTGCTGTGCTCTTAATGGTAGAACAATGGAAGAGTGTTGGACCAATGTAACACATACGAGGACGATGACATGTCATTTTCATCGAAAAGGTTAGCATAATCATATGCATTTTTAGAACATTACATTTTGTTTTAGCAATATAAATACTACAATGATTTGATACATGATTTTGTGACTGAACTAGTACGACAATTATGCAAATCAACAACTATTACAATGTCAAGAAGCGCCGCCATCATCATGGTCTGCACGTTCTTTTCCACAAGAGGTAAATGTGTTGATAAATGACCTGATTTGAGTTTCTATATTGATAGCATGTAATAAATTTCACTGTGTTTCACTAGGGAACCGAACAACAATGAAAAAATTCCAAAATTGCATGAACAACATACAAGATCGGTGACTCAAACAGACTCAAAGATCATGTGCCTTCAAAGAAGACAAGACCTTCGCCAATGGAGGTAAAAACACTATGTTTGGATTCATATTACAACTAATTTGCTTATATATGCTAGTTATTGACGAAGTGATAAATATAGGTCGGTTCCATAGTATTACTCTTGACTGCAAAATATCCAAACAAAGACCAGGTGGCATATGCTACTTTGTTGAGCTGCAATCCATCTACAAAAGTAGGTGGTGTTGAGCTAGGCAACCAATTTTGGAAAGTACGAATCAATCACTCTTTGCGTAAAACGAGGCACTTGTACGACCATTGACCGCTGCAAGTCAATTGATGATGCCCATGCTAAAGGAATGTCGATTGCTTGGCCTTCAATATGTGTATGTTATTTCAACCTTGGTCCACAATACTACATACTTTTCATGTATCCTTAAAGCTAAGTAATGTTTGCTAAATGCGTGTTCTAAGATTAATGGTTGAAATCTCATACTTGTTTCACCTCATGGATAGATCATCGGGCAAAGATTTTAACAAGAATAGATAGATATCTTATCATATTGTAGTATGAAAAGTTTGTTGTTATTCTCAAGACTTGTGTTCTCAAATGGAATGTCATGGATGTTATAAAATTATGTGAACCATATTTTGTGAACGTTGGTGATGCAATGTTGTTATAAAAGTTTGTTGTTATTCTCAAGACTTGTATTCTCAAATGGAATGCAATGTTGGTGATTAGTATTTTGTGCAATATGTGATTCTTGTGAAGAAAATAATTCAAATCAATTGAATTGTCCTTTTGAAAACTTTTTTCTTTTTTCTCTCTCTAGATCTGTGTGTATATATATTATATATTAAAATATGTTGCCAAAAAATGTTTTGGTGTAAGGAAGCGTGTTGCTACTCATATTACAATGGTGTTACTGTTGCTCCAAAAATGTGTTATTGGGGTAGCTAGTTGTAGCACAAATTTGTGTTACCGGGGTAGTTTACTGTAGCACATAATATGTGTTCTTATAGATATAGATATGTGTTGCAAGGTAGTAACACACTTTCAAACATGTAGTAGCACTTATCACGTGTTACTTCAAACCTAGCTAGTAACATAGGCTATAAGAACACTTAAAAATTGTGTTACCGCAAAGAGTAGTAACACCTTTCTTGACATGTAGTAGCACATAGGTGTGTTACCATAGCTCCTTCCTGGTGTAGTGAAAAGAGAAAACCACCTCCAGCCAAGAAAATCTGAAATCATTTTAAAAAAACAGCAGAGAAAATTAAAACAAAACACGTCTGTTTGGAACACAAGATTTTCACATAAATTTCATAAAGAATAGCTCAATTCTTGTAAAAATTACGAAAAATTACCACGTTCCAAACTGATGCTATGTTTTATGCATGCCAAAAATCAAGAGATGTTAATCTTTTTATCATTTCAGCAACTAGCCAATTCGTTGAAGAACATGTTACCCACGGTATCATTACTACATAGTCTGACGCGTATTGATTGGTATTATAGCGGTCTCTTTGGTTCGTAGGCGCATGATGTGACAATCCGAGTTAGACAAATTTAACTGAGTTAGGTGTCCATTTTGTTTATAGCAGTGCTGATAGCAAGATATTTTTTTCTACTACTCTAGTCCCACACGTCAGTGACTTAAAAAAATATGATGAGACTCCTGTTTTATTAGTCAAAGTGTTTCGCCAATTTTGATAACTTAAAAGTTAGACGATTTTGACAAATAAAAATAGTGGCAAACTTTAGGAAACGTAAGTATACCAAGCAAACAGGCCCTGAGTCTTATCACACGTGAGCGAAAGGACTAAGAATGTGTGGCAAATCAGAATTATGGTAATGAATCAAGTACATGCCTAAAAAGTAAAAACTATGGTGCAACTGAAGTTGGAACGTGACAAAGTTAGACATCAAACCAAACACTCCATTAATCTGTTTTATAGGATGGGCAATCTACTCATATTTCAACAGTATGTGATAGCAGGATAACTGAATATCGATTCGTATAATACGATGTCACACATGAATGGATGGACACAGGACACTCCATTGTTTGAAGAACCCGTGATGCAAATTGTAGTAAGGGTGGCCCCACCTAAGCTCAGCTGACTTGTTAGGAGGTTGCAAAGCTTAAAGATGAGATATGTACAATGACATAAATGCCCTTAAGAAGGGTATTTGAGTGTAAAGATACAGTTGTAAAACACTACCCGTATGACTATATATATATATATATATATATATATATATATATATATACACACACACACACACACACACATGGTCTAGGCTATGAGAAACCCTAAGCATTGCTCACTTAATTCTTCACTACCGTATTTTTCTCTCTCTGTTTGATCTGTAACCACAATACAAATAAAACAAATGCACTGTCTTTCCCATGTTGATCGGTGAGCTCATTTAAGGTTGCACATGTTTTGCACCAAATGAGATGTTTGCACCTGATATTCATTACTCTTGCAAGCGTTCGGCATGGGCAGAAAACAGGAGTAATTGGGTGAGCGAAGGATTTTCTTGGGACGAGGAGCCCACGAGGGCCTCATAATGTCCGCAGCCCACGAGCTTGATCAATAAATGCCCTTCATACCGTTGGGACCGGGAGCAGTGATGCAGTAATGGGATAACCCTAGCGAGGTTCAGAGGTGCACGTCGTGGTGGTTACCCGACTTTTTGAACATTTTTTTCAGCCTTTAAATCCTATTTTTGATATTTCGATAGTAACTAATTTTTAAATAGAATATCATTTTAAAACAAAATCTACAAATTAATTATAGCAACTTTATTTATATCGCTTAAAACCATACACGAATTATTTGTATCTTCGTACTTTTTCCTATGAACAGCTAAAAACTATAAGCCGTAGCCATAAGTCGAAGCTAAAAAGAACACACCCTTTAAGGCCCTGTTCCAACCGGCTGGCTTCTAGCTTTCAAAAGCCCGAAGCTACTTAAAACGTGTTAGTTTTTTAATTTCAGTTTTTTGTTTTTTATTCATTTGCATTGTCCATGATAATATAATGGTTTTTTTTCTTATTTTTGAAAGCTAACAGCCGCTATAATGTATGTGCAGCTAAAAACCAACAACTGAAGCTAGAAGTCAGGGCTTTACGCCGGTTAGAGCGGGGTGTACAATAGTATATGACTTAAAGTCGTCTCTAAGTTTTTCATCTTACCTTAAGATAGTACTAGAAATATTATCTTGGGACAGTTTATCTCTAAAATTAATTGCTCTAACTATTTTATGTTATTTTTATCATACTTATCCTCACACTTCATTACTATTTGCATTGATTTATGTACTCAGGTTATTTGTTGTATACTCCTTTTGTCTCGCAATATAAGTCCTCGTTCTTGGGAAGCGTTGTCCCACAATATAAGTCAATTGCGAAGATCAAAGGTATAGTTATTGTATTATTATCACCATATAAAATAATTCAAGATTTTGCAACAAGCAGCGATTCAAGATTTTAAAATAATTCAAACCACTAAAAGCCGAGTATTTCAGACGGTACTTAAAGATTGGCCTTTCAGACTTTTTCTGCCTGAAATAACTGCATTCATCAAACGCCACCCAAAGATGAAAACGGTTTATTTGGATTATTTATCGTTCCCGATCTTATTTCCCTCGTCTAGTCATTTTTGCCCCCACCTGAATGATCGGCTAATGGTTTATAGCTGTGATCGATGATTTTTATTTTATTATGAGATATTATGCGATCGAATCAAATGATGATAAATCAATAAAAAAGACCGTCTCAATAAATCGCTTTGAAACGACAATGAAGAAACCATCATATTTATTTATTCGAGGTTAACCATAAACCATAAGCTAAAAAGAGTGAGATATGCTCTTTTTCTATAACGACGCCAACACATCAAACATAAGTAGTAGTATCTTGTCTTATTTCTAGTTTTTTGGGTGTAATATTTTATCTCTAATTAGAGACATGAATGTTATGAACTTAGGTATCTACATCCATTTTAGTTTGTCATTTTGTACTTTTAAAAATCTCGAAAGTAGGCTTGGATTTGCCATGCATACTCATCTTAGCCAAAAAAAAAAAAGCTAAGATATAGACTGATAAACATACAAACAGATAAAGTGTAAGATATATACAGATAAACATATAGACTGTACACATTCTGAAAAGTGAAAAAATAATTTCCCCCATCATATATATAGATAAACATATGAGATAACAGATAAAGTTACCACGCATATAGAGAAAAAGCCGTGTCAACTGCTTAGGCTATAGGATCCTAGACACTCTACAACCGGCAAAAACAGACCCACACATATGACTCACATCATCACACATTTATGTGCGCGCATCTAACATACATTTAAGAATTTTGCGGAGGCACTAAAATCATATGGGTATGTTTGGCAATAGCTGCGGCTTATGATTTTTGACTGAAATTTTTGAATTTTGGCTGTTTACGGTACAAATTACGGAGAGGGAGATACTCACTTGCGATTTTGGATGGTACAGATGTTGGGCTTTTAACATGTGCATCGTTTAACTTGTAGATCCCGTCTTGAGAAAATACTCCGTTTGAAAGTTAGGTACTGTAGCAAAAACCAAAACCGTCAACTTCGAAGAAAAAAAAAGCCCTATGAAGCATATGCACTTATTTTTTCATTAAACACACACGTATATATCGAATTCGATACTAGAGATCAAATCCGAGTGGGCTGCGAGCACTATATGGCAGCGCCAACCACCTGAGCTAAGCTCGATTCTTGATTCCTACAACCGGTCTAGAAACAGAGATGCTATGTTTTTCAAGCTTATACCGTACTGTAGCAAAGAGGACAATAAGCGGTACAGATCCTTAGGCATGGGATGTAAGATGGGTGGTCTAGTTAGACCCCTTGATTTGGTATTTTGGTAAATATGGTTTGGTACAGACGATATATATGGTAAACACGGTAATAAATACGGTATTTTTGAAAATACAGTTCGGTATCAATAAAACTCTATTTATTTCCGTACGGTATCGGTAAATACTATATTTACCAAAGTTGATGCAAATTGTGAATGATATAGTGAGTCTGCAACTTAAAGTCAAAAAGTAATTTCCCCATCATATCTTTACTATTATAAAAGAACGAGTTGGTGGTTGTACGTTTATTCTGCTCCAACTGCTATATTTTCTCAACTTCTCATCGTTCTCCATTTTCCAACCGATCAACACAATTCTCTATACATTTAATGAGTTCCGTTATGACGCACAGATACGTAACTAATATATAGATAAACATATGAGATAACAGATAAAGTTACCACGCATATAGAGAAAAAGCTGTGTCAACTGCCTAGGCTATAGGATCCTAGACACAGACTCTACAACTGGCAAAAACAGACCCACACATATAACTCACATCATCACACATTTATGTGCGCGCTTTAACATATATTTAAGAATTTTGCGAAGGCACTAAAATCATATGAAGCATATGCACATATTTTTTCACTAAACACGCATATGTGTATACCATATCCTAATTATTTATGTGAGACATATCGGATTCGATACTAGAGATCAAATCCGAGTGGGCTGCGAGCGCTATGGCAGCGCCAACCACCTGAGCTAAGCTCGATTCTTGACTCTACAACCGGCCTAGAAACAGAGATGCTATGTTTTTCAAGCTTACACTGATTACTGTAGCAAAGAGGACAATAAGCGGTACAGATCCTTAAGCATGGGATGTAAGATGGGTGGTCTAGTTAGACCCATTGATTTGGTATTTTGGTAAATATGGTTTGGTACATATCGTATATATGGTAAACACGGTAGTAAATACGGTATTTTTGAAAGTACAATTCGGTATCGGTAAAACTCTATTTATTTCGGTACGGTATCGGTAAATACTATATTTACCAAAGTTGACGCGAATCGTGAAAAATTTCTACACTTGACAGCACCAAGCTCAAAGTCAGTAACCCAAATTAACTCTGGATACACTAATACAATTCAAAATGTGTACATGCATAAGAAAGTATAGGTGGACTTCATATTGGTTGTGTTGTCCTCAGAGAAAACTTATCCGAACTTGACCATTAGCCCACTGTCTTGTAATTGACAGGTAAAGAGGATGACTCATTATGCACATCTCTATCTTTTTGCATTCATCATGTGTAAGCGTATAACTAAAAATCTTTGCGCTTGGAGCATCCATCTTTAGAGTTTTAATGAAAGCAACACAAGGTGGTTTGGAAAATGGTCATAGCTGAACTTGAGATCTTTAAAGAAGAGCAACCTTAGTTCCTATATGGAAGTCGGTACTAAGCACCATGCTATACCAACAGCCACAGGCAGCAGAGTGCTTATAATTACAGAAGGCTTGAAGCAAAGTAGCAAACAATCAAGGTGACAATCAACAGGATTCAACAATTCAAAGTCCATCAAATGAAGGCAATAATCCAACATAGTCCATACTCCTTACTCCATACCATAGTTCTAGTTGAAATGTTCAAGGTCCAACAGCCCAAATAGCAAATAAAAAGTAACAAAAGATTAGTTTTGCCTACCTATTTGGCATCAGTCCAATTTTCAAACAATAACAAAAGACACCTTTATTTTTCAAGCATCAAGGTCAATCCAAGGAGAAAACACTTGCTGTTGGAATAGAATCATCAACTTGGCCTTCCATTTTAATTACTACATGACACAAAAAATATAATAAGTTTAAGCAGTCTGCATCACTCACAAATAGAAATATTATGTCTAGATTATAGCTCATTCTTTAAATTTAGTCAAATCCTTTAGATTGGCTTCAATGTTGATGTGCTTTGAACAACACAACCAATCATATGAACATATCAAGTATAGGAGTGTTAATGGAGTCAAGGAGCTAAAATCATCAAGAACACGACCACTAGTACTAGCATTATCTACAATAATAGTACACACATTCTCAATGCCACAATCAAGCAAAGTATTTATCTAGTGCTTTTCCAATGTCTTCCCCTTTGCGGCTGTCTACCAAGCAGAAGTTAAGAATTTGCATTTAAAACCATGTAATTTTGAAGGGTTGAAGAAGTCCATGTGTCGGTTGTAAGACTAACAGTTTGATGAGAGTCCTTTAAAAACTTTTTTAGCTTTGCTTTCTTATCTTCATAAAGGCAGAAAACATCTATATACATTGTTGTCCTAGATGGTGCACTGAACCGAGGACAAGCTTTGGACATAAAGTCAATAAAACCTTCGTGTTCTAAAAAAATGAAAGGCAACTCATCTGCGATTATGTTCTGAAAAAATGAAAGGCAACTCATCTACGATTATCATGCGAGTAAACGCTGCCCTAACCTCTTCAACATTGTATTGCCAAGGAACTACACAACTACTTCGGCCATTTGCACTATGTTAGAAGCTTAATTAAGTTTGATTGTTGCTCCTAATAGGATGCTTCTTACAAGATTTTGCATGAGAGACCAGAGAGGAGGTTCCATTCTTTTGTGAATCGCAATCAAGGATTAGAGAACAATAATTGCATGTCTAGATTATAGCTCATTCTTTAAATTTAGTCAAATCCTTTAGATTGGCTTCAATGTTGATGCGCTCTGAATGACACAACCAATCTTATGAACATATCAAGTATTGGACTGTTAACGGATTCAAGGAGCTAAGATCATTAAGAACACGACCACTAGTATTAAAAGCTAATTCAGAAGCAATAGTTGATGTAGGGATTGCTGATATATCACAAGCCATTTGAAAACGAGGTGAGTTACATTTCCACTAGGAGAGAATGTCAAATCATTAACACCATATTATGCATCTTCAGTAAGGTACTTCTCTAATTCAGGTTTACCACTAAATTCACTAGTAACTTTCATTCTCTTATTGTATAAAGACTTCACACACTACGATAGAAAGGGTCATCACAGATCGTTCACAACTGTCATCACAGACAATTATCAAACCGTCTGAATTTATGTGTCTGTGATAATAGGTGGTTATCACAGACGGCTCTCAAACCGTCTGTGATAATTACAACGTAGATGGTTTTTCAAAAAAACTGTCTGTGATATATCAGGTATCATAGATGGTTCTTAAACATAGATGTGTGTGATATGCTAATTATCACAGACAGTTAATGCCAAAAACCATCTGTGATATGTCATATATCACATACGGTTCTCACACATAGCCATCTGTGATATCTTACATATCATAGATGGCTAATACCAAAAACCGTTTGTGATATTCATATAGCATAGACGATTTATTGCTATAAACCGTCTGTGATAGCTATCTAAATATCTATATTATTTCTTATTTTTCGGCTAGCTTCAGGAAATGCTAGCCATGCCCTCTAAAAACAAGCAAACATATTACATATATAGCACATGACAATCATTACATAGATCTCACAAATGAATTAAACAACTAAATGAAGTACATTTCAATGAATTGTTTGATTAAGCACAATTGAGGGATTACAATTGTATCAAATGTTTCAACATCTAATCTTCATCGTCGGGGTAGAACTCTCTAATCTTGTTTATGACCTCTGCTATCAAGAATTGGAAGAGCTTTTTTCGAATTTCGATGAGTCTGTCAAGATCGAATGTACTTACGTCAAATTCCATGCGCTGTCGCTAGGAGTGTTAAAGTCGTTAGCATAACTACATATATATATATACATATACATATATATAGTGATAATCACAAAAATAATTATTGGAAAGTTGACAAACGTTTAGATCATTCAACTTAGTGGCCATGATGTTCTCCATATGGCGGCAAACATAGAATCCACATACGTTGCCCTGTAGTTATTGGTAGCACTGCAAAAATAGAATTACGTACATTGGTATTATTAATTCTAGAGGTATTATTATGAAGTGTGATATAGGATTGTTTTGTTGTAATGGGTACTAGAAATCACGTCCTGTGTCGCAGTGTGGCTCTGGATTCCTTATGTCTCCCTCCCTGGTTAACATAAGCACTGAATGATCTATGTGATTCTAAAGCGTTAGCCTCAGCCATTGCAAACGAAGGAAAGATTACAATACAGTTATGTATAGATCAAGAGGAAATGAGTTTACCTATCAAGTGTTTGTTGCACATGGGTAAAGTCATGGTTGCTCCTAAGTAGGGAATCAAGGTATATTACCTTGCTTCATTTTGGTACAATTACAATCAGAATCCAGTGACCTCTAGTCATGTGTGTTACCATAGTGATTAATCCTAAGTTCATGTTGTGTACAAAGTACAAACAAAATTTGTATGGCAACCAGTGAAACACTTACCTTTGGTTGAAGGGTAACATGATATAGTCCTTATCACTATGAGCAAGCTATTCCCTCGTTGTGTAATCTTGGACGAAAAGTCTGTTATCGATGATGGATTGCTTAGAGACCAAGTGTGGGTCGAGGAAACCCACCTATTCACACCGTTGCTGGACTTGTTGAATTATTGATCTATATATAAGTAATGAGTTATGACATTTATCAGTATTACGTGAATGTAGAATTTGATTATACGGTACGCTTACAGTGTTCAGCATCATAGAAGTGAGGCATCGAGTTCGTCGAGGTTGAATAGTAAGAATAAGTCTTCGAAGGTCACAACGAAGTAGCTCAAGTCGTGGAGAAAATATGCCTCCGTGTATCTCATGGTGAATCCACTATGCCGGTTTGGCTTTATGTTGGACCTCTACATGTACCAGGTATGTAAAGTATTGCAAACCAGTCCAAGACTAGGTAACTATACTCGGGGACCAACGACACTCTGAGCATGAACTTTCATTCCCTAGGAGGCACATTAATCTTCTTCGATTGGGCCTTAGCGCCTCACTTGCGATACATTTTTAGCATCGTCTTCATAGAAGCTGATGCACTGGCCTTCTGAAGAGGAGTTTGAGGTGGAGTCATAGAGCGTTCTGTTTGATAGGTATAGTTATGTGGAGATCGCGGCACGAAAGGGTCCAGGGTGATGTCCCTCTTGGGCCACTGGACAAATGTGTGGGCGGCATCCCCTAGTGTCATGATTTCTCTGTTTGGGGGCCTCTCTAATGGGATGGCCCTGAAAACATCATTAATCATGTCCACCTGGACCTTCGCGAAACCGGTCCCTAGCTGGGCACCGTGCACCAACGTCCTTAGCATGCATGGATACGCCAACCCCCGCCCAACGTCAACAGGAATGGAGCCAACAACTCTGATTATGAGGATGCATGGCGTGACTTCCTACATAACGATACACAGACGTCCACCAGATCTATCTATGTAGTATTTTAGAGATATACATTACTTGGATGTCATTGATAGGTATGTGGGCGTCGCTATGTTCAGAAAGTGGCACGGACGCACAGCTACTCCAACGTTGAGGGGGACTGGGTACCGTAATAATGGGGGTGGCTTGCAACTGGTTGTGGATTTCTCTTAGTTCTTTCCTCAATGCATCTATGTCTCTTCGAAGTGAGGTAGTTATGTCCTCTAGTTTTGCAGCAAAGTCTCGTTTCATACTTTCCTCTTTCTTTGCCTTGGATCTCTTCCTACTCCTATACGCCTTGGAGTCGTTTAGGAATCCATACCTCCAAGATACGTAAACCCCTAGGCCTTGCATGCGACCTGGGTGTTTCTTGTTTCCTAGGGCCGTGGATAATATATTCCTCTCCTTGACTGCTTAGAAGGAGCCTTCAGAAGATTTGGTAGTCAATGTTTGTTGCAAGAGGCAATCATGTTATTTTAGACCCCATGAAGTTATGGACCTATTAATATGTAGGTAGTGTAACATTTTACCAGACGTTGGGACACTTCCTTATTTGTGGAGTTTTTGAAAGAGGCAACGTCTGAAGATGTGGTTGATGACCTTGCTTTTAACTAATTTCGGGCGTGCTCGTTTGTGATCCTGATAAATGGTGGGGAGGTCTCCGATTGGATTGCGACCTCATCCTCCATCCTCTATTGCAGGATTTTACCTGCGTACCAGCGGTGCCAAGTCTATGGGGTGAGTGTTTCATGCCTGTAGATTTATGTTTGTTTTACGGGAGATGCTTTAATGCTTTTCTCAAGGTGATTTGCACAACTTTTAAAGTATAATTGAATGGTGGATAGAATGTGCTTTGAGATTAAGTGTTTTGCCGTTCTTTTTTGTACGAAGAAAGGCTAATAATCGGCCCACTGCTGTGCTAAGCTCGCTTGCACAGAGTGGTAACCATCTAGTTGGCTCATTGGGAGCCATAGTTTCATTTGCATGCCCCAGTCGGCGGACTGTAATTCTTTGGTTTATGTTTAACAAAAGCTCATGTTTTGCTTTAAGAAAAAGTTCTCCCGTGCTGTCTTCCTCAGCTCCCGACCCAATTTAAGTTAATATTTCAAAAGGAAGAAAAAAGCAGCAAAATTAATATTGAAGTTCAATGACCTATTAGACACTTTGTTCCAAGTTTAGAGGTTGGAAATGCAATTTTCTGCTAATAGAATAATTCCCGTGTTGCAATACCCCTTAAGAGATCCGGATTATTACCCACTCGATCTATTACTAAAAAGATGTTATTTAAGGCACTGACAGTCTTAAAAGTTGTTTAACACTTAGTTTGCCGAACACAACTATCCGCTCGGATTAAGTTCATTTATACAGGCAGCAGCGCATTGCGTAGTTACAGGAGAAAGACTCGGATCATGTATTCAAAGTTATAGGCGTTAGTGTCTACATTGTTGAAGGTAATCTTGTCGAGTCAGTTAGCTGTTAGCGTCCGAGTCTAGTTTTCTTTTCTGAAGATGTTTCGTTTTCCCAGTCGGTTGTGAGTCCGTGCGGCTGTAGAGATATAGCCGGTTTTTCAGGTTTCAGTTTTCCTTCTTGTAGCCGACATCTTTCCTTGTTAGCAGATAGAAGGTTTGATCTTATTTGATCTTGTAATCAAGATAGAAGTTTTGCTATTTATATGAAGAGAAAAGCACCGAAAAGGGTGTTGGCAGTTTTAGCACCGAAAACTTCTGTTCCCATCTCTGCCTGCCTGTATCCTCTGCTCTGCGTTTGTGTTGTTCTGTTTTGGTTGTTTTCTGCAGGCTCCAGCGCCATACTGTAGCCCTCCCGGCAAAGAGGCGATTTCAGGCGTTCAGCTACTGTCTCTGCTGCGGCAGGCCGCGGTAGAAGATTATCTCTGCCGTGGCAGCACCCGGTGAGGATGTTCTCTGCCGTGACAGTGCTAGATAGTGATCTGATCCTGAAGCGATTACAACAATTGGTATCAGAGCTATGGAAGTCTTTGAAGTCCAAGAAGAGCTTCGTGTCACTGCAATATCCCCTTCTCACTCCGGATAACTATCCGGTTTGGGCCATAAAGATGAAGGCCCATATGAGTGCCTAGGGAGTCTAGGGCGTAATTGATCCGAAGGGAAGGACAAGGAGGTTGACGATCGATTGGATCAGACGGCGCTGCAGTGATTTACCAAGCTGTAGCTGATTCAATGATGCGGCAATTGATTAGCAAAGAGACGGCACGAGAGGTTTGAGCAACACTTCAAACAATGTATGAAGGTGTTGACATAGTAAAAGAAGTTTGGCTCTAGACTCTACGGGCAAATTTGAGGCAATGCAAATGGGAGAGAACCAAACGGTGGAGGAGTTTGCCGAAATTCAACAAAGTTGTCAATGAGATCAAATCTCTTAGCGACAAGGCTCTAGAAGATGAGGTTGCTATGAAGACATACTTGAGAGTCTTGCCGAGAGGTTCCTTTCGGTAGTGACTACACTCATGTATTTCCAAGATCTTGTGAAGATGAAGATAGAAGAGGTAACCGGGTCACTCAAGGCACATGAGCAGCTCTTGAAGTGGTACCAAACATGCAATGAGCAAGTGTTGCTCGCAAAGGAGGACACCAGGAACCGTGGCAAGCTGAACCATGGAGATTCATCATCTAGGGGTGGTCGTGGTTCATCCTTTGGCCGTGGTTCATCTTTTGGCCGTGGACAAGTACGTGTGGTATGGTCAGGCTAGCCAGAGAGGCCAAGGCTTCTAAACTGGTAGAGGTGGAAGAGGAGGTCGAGGAGAAAGAACTGGGCAAGGTGGTGGTGACAAACCGCAAGACAAATCACACGTCCATTGTTTTGAGTGTGAAAAGTTTGGCCATTACTCTTCTGAATGTTGAAGTCACATTTAGTGCCACAATTGCAACAAGTTCGATCACTATGCAGCAAACTGCCAAAGCAAGAAAAAAGTTGAGGCAAATCTCACTCGCACCCATGAAGATGAAGAGCCGACTTTGCTACTATCTCTCTGTGCTGAAGTTGCACCAACATTAATGCTAAATGAAGGAAAGGTGTTTCCAAATCTGGTGGAGAAGGGAGAAAAATACTTAGGTACAGCCAGTAGTATGGTACCTAGATAATGGGGCAAGCAACCACATGACAGATACATACTCTATATTTCATGAACTAGATGAGAAAGTACTTGGGGTGGTGCAATTTGGAGATGAGTCAACTGTTCAGATCAGAGGAAAGGGCACAATTCTCTTAGAGTGCGAGAATGGAGGGCAAAAATTACTGTCAGGTGTGTACTATATACCAAACCTTCGTAATAGTATCATAAGTCTAGGACAATTATCTGAAGAGGGGTGCAAAATTGAGTTGAAGAGCAACTATCTGAGTGTCTTTGACAGGAATGAATAGCTATTAACGAAAGTGCAGAGGTTAGCAAACTATTTATACAAAATTTCAATTAAAACCCGCAAACCGAAGTTTTTGAAGATTTCAGTAGATGATTCAGCTTGGCTGTGGCATGCTAGATTTGGTCACATGAACTTCCAAAGCCTCAAAGTTATGGCGGAGAAAGAGATGGTTATTGGCCTACCAAAAATTGACCATCCGAAGCAGGTCTACGAAGGTTGTTTGGTGGCAAAACAAATTCACAGTCCTTTTTCACCACAAACACAGTTTAGAGCATTTCACCCATTGGAGCGAGTACATGTCGACTTGTGTTGACCAATCACGCCACGAACGGATGCCGGAAACCAATACTTCATGCTTGTAGTTGATGACTATTCCAGAGCTATGTGGGTGTATATGCTAAAAGGCAAGGATGAGGCAATGCTTAGCTTTCAAAAGTTCATAGCGTTAGTAGAAAATGAAGTTGATCATAAAGTCAAGGCTGTAAGATCAGATCAAGGGGGAGAGTTTCTATCAAAAGAGTTTAACTTGGTTTGTGAAATGAAGGGCATAGCAAGGTTCTTTACAGCTCTGTACTTACCTCAACAAAATGGAGTCATGGAGAGAAGAAATAGAACCATGATGGCCACAACATGCAGTTTACTAAAAAGCAAATTTCTGCCTGGGAGATTTTGGGCTGAGGCAGTGAGGCATTCAGTTTACCTTCTTAACTGTGCCACCACAAGAGCACTTAATGGAGTTACTCGTTATGAGCTTTGGTCAGGAAGAAAGCCGAATGTTATACATTTAAAGGTATTTGGTTGTTTAGCACATGTAAAACCAAGCAAACACTTGAACAAATTGGATGACAGGAGCAATAAGATGACATATCTCGGCTCAGAACCAGGTAGTAAAACATATCGGCTATATAATTCGATAGAAAAGAAGCTTCATGTAAGTAGAGATGTGGTGTTTCAAGAGGATAAACATTAGGTGTGGGAAGAACATCAAGGCATGGAAAGAAATTTGCAGAACTAGGTTTCTTTTGAAGTAAAAATAGCAGGTGCGCAAGGGGCTAATAGCACAGACTGGGAAGATGCAGGTCCGAGTTCACCCCAAAGCACAGGTTCGTCGAGTGCAGAAGTAACTACAGAAGCTCGTGAGGCATCACCTGTACAAATAATCGAGAACACAGCTAAGGAAGGCTCAATTGACAGAGCACCGAAGATGAGAAGTATTAATGAGATATATGCACAAACCAAACCCGTGCAGGCTGATGAGATGTTGTTTTATGCCGTAGCTGAAGAACCTAAGAGCTATGAAGAAGCCAAGAATGATGAGAATTGGAGGGTTGCTATGCAAGAAGAGATAAGATCAATTGAAGGTAATAATACATGGAAACTCACTGATTTGCCTAAAGGTCACCGAGCCATTGGTCTGAAGTGAGTTTACAAAATTAAAAAGAATTCTTAGGGAGATGTTGTGAAGCATAAAGCACGTCTTGTGGCTAAAGGCTTTGTCCAAAAACACGGGGTGAACTATGAAGAAGTTGTAGCACATATGGAGATGATCCGTGTTCTCATTGCTATGGAAGCCCATGGTGGATGGGAAATTCACCACATGGATGTGAAAACGGCTTTCCTGAATGGAGACATTGAGGAGGAGGTATATGTAGCTCAACCACCAGGGTTTCAGATCAAAACACAAGCTGAGAAAGTGTTAAAATTGAATAAAGCTTTGTATGGGCTCAAACAAGTGCCACGGGCTTGGAATATGAAGCTTGACAAAAGTCTCTCGTCACTTGGTTTCAAGCGGAGTAAAACTGAACATGCTGTGTATACAAGAGGTGATGAGAATACAAGGTTGATTGTGGGTGTTTATGTGGATGACTTGATAATCACCGGAAAAAATCCGAGGGAGATTGTAAAATTCAAAGAGGAGATGATGAAGTTATTTAAAATGACAGATTTGGGGCTCCTAAGCTACTACCTTGGCATTGAAGTGAAGCAGATCAAAGATGGCATCACTTTTTGTCAATCGGCTTATGCTTTGAAGATACTAGAGAAGTGTAGCATAGGAGTGTGTAACCCGTGTCAAGTTCCAATGGAAAATCGCTTGAAGCTAAGAAAAACTAGCTCCGGTTTTCCAGTTGATGCAAGGTAGTATAGGAGCATAGTAGGGAGTCTAAGGTATCTTGTTCATACCCACTCAAATATTGCATTTGCAGTAGGGTATGTGAGTCGGTTTATGGAGAAGCCAACTCATGAACATTTGATGGTAGTCAAACACATCCGGAGATATGTAAAGGGCACATTGTTTTTTGGTTGCCATTATGGGAGAGGAGGTGAGAAGAAATTGCAGCTAATCGGCCACAGTGATAGTGACATGGCAGGGGATGTTGATGACCGGAAAAGCATGACAGGGGTGATGTACGTCCTGGGAGAAAGTTTGGTTAGTTGGCAATCTATAGGACCGGATGAGGCAACAGAGGGGGGTGAATGGTGTCCAAAGATTTTTCCTCCAAATATTCACATATTCCTCTTTCTCCAATAGATACAAAGCTATGAAGATCTAGGTTATGAGGTCTGCTAGATAACAGAGGAACTCAGATTACCTAACGACCAGATCAGAGCACTGTGTGGTCGAATTACGACCACTTGGTGGAAGCTCAACGCAGTCGAATACAACCACTCAGCAGAGACATAGGGCGGTCGATAACAGACGACATTGTTGGGCAGGTAACATGGTCGAGACCAACACCATGGTCAAAATTGACAACTCGGTCGATAGCCTGTACAGTGTTTGGAACTTCAACCACTCGACCGAAGAGCAACTTGGTAGGAAATTGACGATCAAACAGAATTCATTGTAGTCGATAACCACCAAATCAAGACCGACGAGATCGGAAGATGAGTGCAGTCGAAATCCACGTGGTCATAAGCTAATGGCATGGTCGTACGATCAATGTGGTCGAAGACCGACTAGCACCTGTAGCCGACTGCGGTCGCAGATAACTCATGAGACCGTGGGGGCACACGACCACAAGATCTATGACCATCAAGCACTCGGAAACCAGTGCAAAAGAGAGCAAATGATCTAAGTTTTGACCGGCAATAGCGTGGTCGAAATCGATCAGGTGCGGTCTAATACTTGACCTTGGTTGACACCAACATATACGTAAAGCCGGTCGACGTACCAGACACCAATTTCACTGACTTCAATTACACACGACCACAAAGGATAGAAGACATGAAGACCCAGCTGCTGGCCAAGAGCAGTCTAGAGTGGTCGAAAAGCTCAGTCGTGGTCGAATCAACACAGTGATGGTCTATTCTGTGACACCTTAGTCGAAAGCCAACTAGTGGTCAATCAGACAACTCGGTCGATAACAGACGAACCACTAGAAGCCGAGAATGCCGATCAACAACAGAGAAAACAGTCGCGTCCGACAATAGAGTGAACAGTGATTATTGCGTGGTCGAACGAGAAATAGAGGAAGTCGACAACGCACGACCGCAAGACCTGGTTTTCGAATATCTTTTGAATCATGGATCTTTTGGTCATGGGACTTCAAATACTGCAAGACTACATCCTCTGGATGAGGAATTACTAAGAAGATGAAAACTCTTCACTGCGGTCGTACAGAAAGACATTATTGAACATGAAACAGAGGAAACGCAAAGCTCACGACCTCTAACTCCGATTTACGAATAACTTGTGATTCTCGGATCTTTTGGTCATGAGACTTTAAACACTGCAAGAACACATCCTCTGGCTGAGAAAATACAAAGAAGTTGAGACTCCTCTGCCGAGAACAAAACAGAAGCAATGGTCGAACTCAGAGCAGAGGAGGTCAGACATAAAGGAAGTTCCAACAACCACTCCCCTCGGGAGGACCAGCTCTAACCCTAGAGCGAACACACACAGATAGACTCCCAAGGGAGGGAGAGGCGGCTGCCTCCAAGGCTCAGCCAGCCAACTCAACCCTAACTCCTGCCTCTCCTCTCCCTTTTATAGCCTCACACATGAGACTTTGAACTAATGGATCCACCCATTAGTCCACACTGGGGATAACCCATAAACCCCACCTAACTTCGGGTTTTATTTCTATGCACACTAGCGACAACCCGTTAACACCTGACATGTCACATCATAGTGGTTGTAACAGAACGGCTTCCTTTTTACAGCCTTGAGTCAATTCTCCAAATTGCCCCTCAAGCACCTTCCCAGAAGCTTCCTGCTCTCTTGGCACGATCGCACCTGCCTCCGACAGTCTGGACCTCAACTCCTCCTAAGTCTAGTCCCAGTCCATCTCGTTGCACACGACCGCACATGACCTTCTGACCGTCTGGACCTCAGCTCCTCCCTGAGCCTAGTCATGGTTCTCCTCGTCATTGCCCGTCGTGTCCACCTCTAGCAGTTCTAGCTCCGGTTCCTCGTCTCTCGGCTCGCAACCACCTCACCAGCCTCGATCATCTTCGGTGTCTCCGACCGTCTGGACCTCAACACCTCCTGTGCCTAGTCCTGGTCCTCCCACGCCTCACCATGAAATAGCTCTGAAGTCGTACAGCCACACAGACAAGCAAACCGTCACATAGCACCACTCAAAACAAGCAGACCATCAATTGACACACCCAACAGGTTTTCCAGTGCACAATCACAGCAAAACATCTAATCGCAAACCCCCTACGAACGAATGCACAACACATGAAGTGGTCGAAGCCCTAAAAGACTTCCCAGCTGCCTTCGACCACACAGCAGGTCGTCACGACCATCGCTTCCAGCGGCTATGACTACCGCTTTCCTTTGCTACAACCAACCAGTCGTAAAGCACCTACGACTACCAAGCTCAACAGCACAAACAAGAAAAGCACAAGGCCTACAACTTCATCCCAGATCGTTATGACCACCCTAGAGGTCATTACGACCGCTTACAAGAGGCTACGACCGCTTACTACGTGGTCGAAGTACCTTCCGACCACGTCCATCGCTTTCCACCATGGTCGAACCCCGTTCAGGCCACGTATACTGAGTTTCATTATGGTCGAAATGTCCACCGACCACATACAGCGAGATTCACCGTGGTCGAAAACCCCTTCCGACCATGTACTGTGAGATTCACCGTGATCGAAGCCCTTCTAACCACGTTCAGCGAGATCACACCTCCTCCCGGCCACAGTCAACACTTTTCATTGTGAACGAAACCTGCCGACTTCGTCTTCCGAGCACAATCAATGCCTACCAACTTCGCAGCGATGGAAGCCGAAGACCACAGACTTCGCTGCATGGACAAGGTCGAAGTCTATCAACTTCGCAACGAGTTCTAAGTCGAAGTCCAGAGACTTCGCAGCATGATCGAACTTGAAGTCCACTGACTTCGCCGCGTGATCGAAGCCGAAGTCTGCCTACTTCACAGTGTTCGAAGCCGCAATGTTCGAAGCCGAAGTCTGCCAACTTCGCAGCGTGATCTTAGTCGAAGACTGCCGACTTCGTAGTGTGATCGGCAAGTCTACCGACCGCAGCGGTGTTCGACGAAGTCTTCCAACCGCGATGAGTCGTAAAACTTCCGCCGACTTCCGACTCATCGACAATAAGGTTGTAAACCTTCCGGCTGGCTTCCGACCACGGCCAAAGTGGTCGTACCGACTTCCAATCACGACCAAAGTGGTCGTAGGTCTTCCAGCCAACTGCATGCTGCCGACGCCGTGGTCGTAAGGCCTTCAGCCGGTGACAATGAGGTCGTAAAATCATCCGACCACCCACAAGACTTTACAGAGACAGCTCAATCCTCAAAAACAAAACTCAATTTCTCTAAAACAAGAATCAATTACTCATCACAAATATGGGGACACCTCCATATGGTCTCTCACAATCTCAGAAGCAACGAGTCGTGGCATTGTCATCTTACGAAACCGAATATATAGCTGCAAGGGCAGCATCATGCCAGGGAGTTTGGCTTGCTCAGCTATTGGGAGAATTCATGGAGAAGGAAGCCATGAAGGTTGTACTCAAAGTAGATAACAAATCAACTATATCATCGAGCAAAAATCCGGTCTTTCGTGATAGAAGCAAATATATAGACACAAGATATCATTTTATTAGGGATTGTGTTGAAGAAGGGAGAATCGCTATTGAGAAAGGTACAGGTTCATAACCCTCTTAAGAAAATTTGAGTCAATCATACTGTAGTGAGTAGACTCCGCTCACTGTGACACCAACATATATATTGTCACGTAACTATCAAATACATAACTGGTCTCTTAGGATTTAGGAATCGTTGGGTTAGGGAACGGCCATTTGTTTCTTCTGGTACATCTCTTCTACTTCACTGTTGCCATTGCCTAATCCATCTACTATCAACCTCGCCTCCTCAAATCCAAATCCTCCACCCAAAAGTGTCCTCTTTCTCCGACTGTGTGCTAGGGATGGCGACGTTCAAATGGATTGCAAAGGCCAACCACCGTCCTGCTAACAACATTATAATTTATTTTAAAGTCAAAATGATCTAAAAACATAGTTTGCAAGTTTAATTGGGACATCACCACGCTCCGTAGGGTCTCTTCATGGTTTGCTTTGAGAAAAATCTCTCCCGTGCTGTCTTCCTCAGCTCAACAGGATGAAATGGCTGCCAAATTAATATCGAAGTTCAGAGACCTATTTGACACTTTGCTTTGCGCCAAATTTAGAGGTTGGAAATTAAACGCAGTTTTACGCTAATAGAATTCCCGTGTTGCAATTCCCCTGAAGAGATCTATTACTAAATAGATGTTGTTTAAGGCACCGACACAGTCTTAAAAGTAGATTAACACTTAGTTTGCCAAACACAACAACATCCGCATGGGATCATTTCATTTATACAGGCAGCGTATAAACTCTAACAAATTTACATATTCGATGTTAGGAGAAAGACTCCGATCACATATTCGATGTTAGGGGTTGGTGCCTACATGCACGTCATACACGAACTGAACTCTAACAAATTTTGACTACAAAACGTGTATAATACAAACGTGTAGTGAATGTGATGTGTAATAAGTAAACTTCCTCATTTCTCTTGAAGTACAAGTAGAAAAATAATTATGTGTTTTTTTTAAAAAAAGGGCCAATTGGTTCCTTATACGTCATCCGCAATGGCATTTGGGGTACATGCTTACATGTTCTGCCCTCTAATTTCACATTCTGGAACAGGGAAAACATTCTCCCGAAAAAATTCGCCTACCCCCACCCCTCCTAAATCCGAAGTTCAGAAATTTTCAAAAAAAATTCATTCGAATTTTTAAATTTCAAATCTGAATTTTTGAGGGAAAATGGAAAACAAAAAATAGTGTTGGTTTTGTGGTTTAAACTCACAACCTCATGCTCAACACTACTACAGAAATCCGTATTACAGACGGTTCAGAAACGTCATCACAGATGGTTTTGTGAGCCGTCTGAATTTATGGGTCAGTAATGATACAAGATCATCACAGATGGCTTTCGAACCGTCTGTGGTGCACATATCACAGACGGTTTTACTTAAGAACCGTCTGTGATATGTAAATATCACAGACGGTTCTTAACTAAAACCATCTATGATATTTATAAATAATAGAAGATTTTTAACTAAAAACCGTCTGTGATTATAACTATCATAGACGGTTTTTAGTTATTCCCTTCTACTTCTAAACATATTTCTGTTTATTGGCTAGCCTCAGGAAATGCTAGCCATACCCTCTGAAACAAGCAGATCAACATGTAGACATCCAATTCACATCTCAATTCATTTCACAAACATAAAACATATATTTTGCAAATTAATTAATTGAAATGAAATAAAATATCCATTAACAAATACAAAATTACAATCAATGTCAATATCGTATCCCAAACAAAAAAATTATTGTACGTTGTGAAACTCTCCATTTGAATTTACGATTTTAGACATCAAAAAGTACGCGCACTCTCCTCGAATTTGTGCAAGATCCGGCTGTTGCAATGTAGTTGTAGAGATGAGTGTAGCCTACCGATAGGAATATCAATGTGCGTACATATATAACCTGGTAAGTATGAAATAAATATGGAAAGATTGACAAACCTTAGAATTGGTGATCTTCGAGGAATCAAGAAGTAGTCTCATATGGTGGCAAACGTAGAATCCACATGTGTTGCCCAGCAGCTGCTGGTGGCACTGCAAAAAAATAGAATGTGTTAATTCAAGAGACATTACTACCAAGTGTTGTATATGATTAATTAATGTGTACTGGTGAATACCGAAAATTTCGAATATGTTTCAAGGGCTTGGCCTCTTCCGTCGAGCCACGTGTCTATGCAATGTACATGGCGAATGACCTTTGTGATTCGAAAAAGTTAGCTTAGTCATTCGAAAGGAAAGAAAAAGTACAATATAGTTATGTATGGAGAAAATGTACTTACCTATCAAGTAATTGGTCAATAACTGTGTACTCGAATTTGTTCTTACTTAAGGAATCAAGGTATATTGTCTTGTTCCATTTTGGAATAATTACAATTAAAATCCAATTGAACCACTCATTGTATGGCATAAAAATAAATTCCTTATCGCGGTGATCCAACAGTGTTGTTGTAATATAGGTCTCGACGAAGGATGCATCCTCGCTGATGGTATCCATGGCGACCAAGTGTGGGTCTAGGAAACCAATTGGCGATTTGAAGGATCTAGCTTCAGTCAACATGTATCTATATATATACATAGCAAAGCAACAAATTATATATGACATATATCGGTATTACATTAACGGAGACTGTTATTGTACACACTTACAACGTCCTGCATTGAACGAGTGAGGCGTCGAGAGCGTTCATATTGAAAAGATCAAATAAATTCTCAAAGGTCGCCGCGAAGACACAATCATGAATGTTGTGCTGCAAATGATCTGGCCTGAATTTGACAGTGATACCTGAGCGCCGTTCTGCCTGTGGCTTATTGGCCTGTTCCATATAACAAGAGTATAATCTCTGGCAACCAAATCCTAGGGTTAGGAGGAGCTCTTCCGGAACGATCATCGGCTCTCCTAGCACGAATTTACGGGCCAATGGCTGGTACGAGATATCATCATCTGTCTTCTTTAGTTTGGCCCTGCCTCTCTTATAGGTCAACTTCACGGTAGTCGACTGTAAATGTACCACCGGTGGAAGTTGCTTCATCGAGAATAGCACTGTGAACTTAGCACCGGTGCAGGTAGGGTGGAGATAGGCATTGTGGAGTTGGCACCAGTGCATGTAGCTCTGGTTCAGACTGCCCTTGTGGACCTGCCACCAGTGAAGAAGCCTCCAGGCAGATGTCGCTTGACTTCGCTATGACTGGTCCAACACGTATAACCCTTTTTGAAACCCCTCCGAATCAAGTGCACTTCAATCTGCTCTCGGTTCGTAAAAATCTTTAAATTCTCGCAGTCAGTGCATGGACAGTATATATATTCCACCCCCTTATTCAACATATACTCTTCGGCAGCTCTTGTAAAAGCAGACACGCCATTAATGTACTCTTCACTCACACGGTTCGCGGCATACATCCAACTTCGGTCCTACGTTATGCATATATATAACAACTTAGTATTACAACTTAAGTTAATTAGTTATTACTACATATATACCACATGCATTGAGGTTTTGCTAGCTTAATTCATATTATAAACACAACAGCTATTTTCCCAGCGATCGCTGAAGGTATATAACAAACAATTTTCACAAATTTGGCCTCCCACATGACGGGAACTGATCATGTATGGTCAAGTAGATGCAAACCATCTTCAATAACACTCACCAAAACTTAGATCTAAATTGTCATGCAAAGAAAAATAAATTTCATTATTAACCATATCTAGGGCAACTAGGAACATATAAATCTTCAAAGCTCTATCTCTGCCTCTTTCCACCAAATTATTTGGCCTGAAATCGCCTCTTGAGCTAAATGAAGACAGAGTGCAGCACCGGCTAGATCCGGATCGAAATGAAGACAGATGCGGTTCCGGCGCAATAAATGTGTAGTAGGATTATCACAGACGGTTTTTAATAAAAAACCATCTGTGATAATTCCAAATTACCACATACGATTTTAAATAAAAACCATCTGTGATATTTCAGTATCACAGACGGTTCATCGGTAAGAACCGTCTATGATACTCGTTTTTCCAATATCATCAACATAGACGGTGTCCAAATTAACACCGTCTGTGCTAGTTCTGGTCACAGACGGTTTTGTTAAACCGTCTGTGATTTGACGTCTACTAATAATATTTCTGTAGTAGTGCAATCACCCAATTCTTAAATATTTTCCCCAAATGTTAGTGATGAAATCTATTTAAACCCGAAATTTCGAACAAAATCCACCACTTCGACCAATGTTTAGGTGATAACCGAATTTCGGTGAAAATTGTGAAATTTTGGCCACAATTTCAATCCCTGTTCAGGAACCCAATTAACAAAAGAAAAGAAAATTTGACACAAAATTACATTTTTCAGCAACGAATCGCTCGTAGACGTTGTGAAATATATGCTTCACTATATTATTAGAAAGGTACAGGTTCATAACCCTCTTAAGAAAATTTGAGTCAATCTTACTGTAGTGATTAGACTCCGCTCACTGTGACACCAACATATATATTGTCACATAACTATAACTCCTCGTCTCTAGGGAATTGTCGGGTTAGGGAACGGTCATTAGTTTCTTCCGGTACATCTCTTCTACTTCATTGTTGCCGTTGCCTAATCCATCTAGCAGCCTCGCCTCTAACCTCAATCCAATTAATTCCTCCACCAGAAAGTGTCTCTTTCTTCGAGTGTGTGCTAGGAATGGCAACGGACAAAAGAATTGCAAAGGCCAACCACCGTCCTGCTAACAACATTATAATTTATTTAAAAGTCAAAATGATCTGAATAACATAGCTGAATAACATAGTTTGCAAGTTTAATTTGGACGCTGCCAAGCTCAGTAGTTACAGGGGTTAGTGACTACATGCACGGCATACATGAACACTTTGACTACATATATAACGTGTATAATACAAACGTGTAAACGTGATGTTTAACAAGTAAACTTCTAACAAGTCTTGTCATTTATGTGTAACAAATCTAAATAATTTAGTGTGCATATTAGAGATCAATTTTAAAAATTATGAGTGCACACATTTTAAAATGACAACCATTTTAGAATATATATATATATATATATATATATATATATATATATATATATATATATGAAAATACCTTCTACACCGGGTGTAGTTACACCCACCTCTAATATACCACCTAAACAAACTTAAAATACTCCTTTATCACTTTAGGTACATTTGTATACTAATTATAAGATAATCCAATGTGAACCACACGAAAAACTTGTAAAGGAGTTCATAGTTTTAGCGTATTTGTAAATACCCTTATATACTGCATAAAAATGAGTATGTCGAAAAATATACATACTACTTCTGAAAAATTGTTCATACCGCCTAGATGGTCTTAAATACTTGTATACTACATGTACATACCCTCCGTTACGCGAGATACTCCCTACAGTGCGAGATACGATATAGGGTGTAACTACACCCGGGTGTAGAAAAGAGGCTTCCTATATAGGTATTTTTCCTATATATATATATATGCCCCAACATCAACAATACATTTAAGGTGATGTGTACACCTTAAATAGGCGGGAAACACATTAACGTAGCACTGTGCGTGTTACTTCATGGAATGTAGCTAGGGGATTGGAAGAACCAAGATCAACATCGTTGGATTAGGTCATGTTAACCTAATTTGGCACAAAATTAAAGATTAGATCGGATGGTATGGGGTGCAGCGTGCAAGACCACCATAAAATTAAATGGGTGGCGGAATACTTACAATTCGTTAATCAATGCTTAGAATTGTTAAATCATGCAAAAGTCGAATCAATGTGCAATTTGGTCCAAGCATGTCTCAAACGGCACTGTACGACGCATGGTAAATGCTGGTAGATAGTACAATTGTATTGCCGTTAACACTAGTTCGTTGCTATAGCCGCCCACGTGTTTAGGGGTTGGCTCTTGGCTTTTTTTGGGATGGGGTTGGCCATTGGCTGAATGTGGGTAAAGAACCACAAAGGCATAAAACATCCTAAGTTGTAATTTTTCAGTTTTGTATTTCACAAACAGACTCTGAATTTGTAATTTAGAACCATTTAGAACATATTAGCTTCTAATTTTGGCTTGTTGTTGCTTTTTTACCTTTCTTTTTTCTCGTATTCCTTTGCATTGTCCACGATGATATAACGTTATTTTATCTTTTTTCTATTTTTTCTCAAAAAAGCTAACAGCTGCTACAGTGCAATTTCAGCCGGAAGCCGGAGTCCGAAGCCCCCAGCCAAAGCCCATTGGAGCGTCGCCTCAACCGCGCCATCCTTCGGTAGAGAATCAAAAGATCGGATTACTTTTAGACCCATGTAGAATCACAAGATTTCCGAGAATCACCTCTTTGTGGGTAGTGGAGTTATAGATATACAACTCCACTCATTAAGGTTCAAATCTTGACCCCGCTCCAAACGACTTTAACTTCGGGCCTTTTATCGCTTTCAGTTTATTTAAGCCAAAAGCCACTTGGAACACATGCGGCTTCTAACTTTGGCTTATATAGGATTTTTTTTGGCTTTTCGTTTTCCCCTTATTCCTTTGCATTGTTCACAATGAAATAACAATTTTTTATTTTTTATTTTATTTTCTTTTTATTCAATAACTTAGAAAAATTAACAGCCGCTATAGTGCAATTTCAATCAAAACCTAATAGTCAAAGGCATAAGCCATAAGCTTAAACTCTTTAGAGTGGTTCCTTAATATCCATCTTTATGCGCAAGCAAGCTAGTACGCTTCGGTAGAAATTTTTGTGGGGTCATGGATTTATCCAGAGCGAGGATCGACTGCGGAGCCCAGAGGAGGCAAGGTCGTCGAGGTGCCGCCACTGGTCTTCTGCCCGAGATGGCAAGACTGGAAGAGTGGAACTGGCCACTGGCGAAGTGGATCTGGTCTTCTGGAGTATTTGGGGGCAGTTGACCATGGTGAAGACCGAAGACAATAAGTGGATGTGGATTGTGGAATGAGTCAGTGAGAAATTGAGGTGATCTCCCTTTTATGTTATTAATTATGTATTTATGTATAATGTATGCACTTTAGTTCCAGTACTTTCCTATTTGGACTTCAGTATTCATGTATTAATGGTCTCCTTGACACTTGACAGTAATACAAATTTCTAGTGTGGAGTCAGCTGTAAGGGCCTACACGCCTGAGGGGAGGACTATCGGCTGCGGCTTTGCATTAATAGGTATAAAATATATATTTACTTTTCAATTTGCGCAATTGTGATTGATAATTTGATATGGTATTTTAGTTTCTTCTATTGTAGAATGCTATAGCCTCATTCAGTGACTTGATGATATGCTACATTGAGCGAGAGATTTTTAGAAGCCTTAGGGCCTGTTTGTTTCAAATGGTGAGTATCCACTAGTCGAATCTGGAGAAGCTGGATAACCCCGACTTCGGCTACTAGTTCATTTTCGGATTCGTAGCTTCGGCTACTTAGAATCGGATGAAAATCTGGACTGTTTGTTTGAGCTGCAGATTCTAGGAGTAGCTGCAGTTGCCAGAAGCTGAAACAAACAGGCCCTTAGTGATGATAGAATCAGAAAACACTTTCAAAACATGAAATCTCATAGAATGCTATTGCCTTGTGCTTGTACTACTTCTACTCAATCCTAGCTAGTGGTATGTTTAATCTTTTTTTCCAATCTTTATAACTATTCACAATCGCAATTTCTAATTTCATCACTAAGTTTGCTAATTTCGGTATACAGATCGTTGCTTACATATATTTATGGGTTTTGGGAGGCACATTGCGCATTACTGAGGTACAATTTTTGATGTATTTTGCATTTTTACTATCCTTATTCTAATTATGCATGATTTTAGATTGTAAAGATAGTTTGATTTGTGTTTAGTTGGTTCATCTTTTGTTAGCCATGTCCCGCTAGCCCCCCTAAAATTAGGTTCTGGGTCCGCCATTGTTTTTCCTTATAATTGTAAAAAAAATCAGAAGATCTCCTCTTTATTTTTCTTACCCTAGTACGTACATGCAAGAAAATTCTATGCAAATTGTCACAAAAATAGATGGATCAGTTCCTTACGCATAGGTTCGATGTAGCGAGTCTAGATCAAAGATGGGATTATTCGAGTATATATATGAATCTATTAAGCGCGTCAATCATACTATTTCAGATCGAGAAGTATCCACGGCTTCAATGGACATGTGCTGGGATTGAGTCAAGATTAGGAAACGAAGGGCAACAGTGATTCAGGTTGGAGCTAGCAATCATGCAGTGTAGTACAATCAGTCCAAATTAAGCAGACTTCGTTTCAACAGTTAATAAGTTGGTTTTTTGTTGGCGAATACTTCTCTATATCACATGTAAGTCTAATTTTACTGTATTCATATACCAATGAGTAACTAAATTTAGGACATAGTATTGGATCATACGTGCGAAAAAGAGAGAATACTTACTGTTTACTTACAATGAAACATTAATTTCCACCAACGACCCTAGCAATGGCTTAATGATATTGGTGGTACGGAGACGATGACACAATCAATAGGGGCAACAATGTAAATTGTATAGGAAGGAACAGTGATACTTTCTCTGTTGCTACACTGGATAGATGTCCACTCAAAGAGAAAAAAAATAAAATTCTGATATTGACCATGTGCAAGTACTGATATTGACGCCCACTGATTTGTTAACAAAAGTACTTTGATAATATTACATCTTTTATAACTCCGACTAATATATGACTATAAAATTTATATTTAGTGATGAATCTTGGAGACCATGTAATATTTAAATCAATATTTATTGAGGCATAGAGGGATTGCTTTTTTTAAGAAATCCAACTATATGTATCTAAACTTGCACATAAGTTTTACTTAGCACACTTAATTTCCCAACTAATTGATGACTTTGGCAAATAACTAAACTTGTAGTACATGTTTATCAAGTTCGTCTTGTTACTAGAAAGGATGAGATAGTTGATGAATTGCATTATATATTAGTAGAGATGATATGGCATATTGACGTGAATTATGTGATATTTGTCAGTGGAGGATTTAAAAAGGCAAGGATTTAATTTAAAATTCACCAAAATTAAGCAAACACTCCAAATTCATAAGGCTAGACTAAAAATTAAGCTGATCGAGAAGTTAAAGCCCGTTTGGTAACGACTGCAGCTTATGGCTTTTGGCTGAAATTTTTGAATTTTGGCTGTTTACGGTACAGATTATGGAGAAAGAAATACTCACTTGTGATTTTGGATGGTACAGATGTTAGACTTTTAACGTGTACATCGTTTAACTTGTAGACCCCGTCTTGAGAAAATACTCCGTTTGAAAGTTAGGTACTATAGCAAAGCCAAAAACCGTTAGCTTTGGAGGAAAAGAACATGCCCTTTGGTAGTATATACATAGGAAACCTGTATGCAAGGGATTCCAATGCAATTTACTTGCTTTTCCTTGTGAGCAAGTTAATAATCTAGAATTAAATACCTCGCAAAAAATAATAATCTATATGTTTGAACATATTGTTTGAACAATATTTTAACTTGTTTCTAGTGGTGAGACCGTCAGAGTATTGCTTGAGGCTTCATCTCCCACCTCCATTTCTTTTACTTGTTTCTAGTGGTGGGACCGTCAAGAGTATTGTTTGAGGCCTCATTTCTAATTCCAAATGAGGTGATGGGCCT
Source organism: Bonia amplexicaulis (assembly GCA_036346245.1). Taxonomy (NCBI): domain Eukaryota; kingdom Viridiplantae; phylum Streptophyta; class Magnoliopsida; order Poales; family Poaceae; genus Bonia; species Bonia amplexicaulis. Next base: position 8,335,623 of record CM070765.1, read on the forward strand.
GGGCTATCTGGGCTCCTTTTTTTTGTTTCGGCCCTCTCCATTTCTTTCTATCTTTTCCTCCAAAAATGTTCCCCTACTTTCGTATTAGGGAATCGCTATGCTACAAATCAATTTGTTTTGTGACGCACAGCTAGTTGGGACTTAATTGGGAGTTTAATTATATGTTATCAACTGTCCGTTTGTCGTGCCAAGTTGGAAGATGAACACAGCCAACTTCATTTGTAGACCATATGTATCAGCTAAGAAATACTCTGTAAAACTACTTCGATGACACTGCACTGACCAAAACAAAACCTAATCGATCGGATGGAAATTGGACCACATTCCGAACATCTCACAGTTGGAGAATGCAGGTTTAGCTGCACTGATTTTGGGTGACGAACTGCATGATCAAAGTATCCAACCACCCATTTAAAAGGTGCTGCTAGCTCTTGCGTGTCATATGAACTTGCCCTACCTTTTGCATGGTCCTATTGATCAATGATCGACGACACTTCCCTGCACCTGCTGCTTTGATCCCTCCTGGGGATGAGATGAACATGCACTTGCCAATGCATGCATGGACCCCTTACTTCCTGCCAAATCTATATATAATCGGTTTAATAAAACAGTGACCTCATTTTGTTAATATATCGAAATTAACCATTGTGTCTACAAGTGGTGCAAATTACAATATGAGCTCGATCACCAGACAACCCTACTTGTTTGAAATTTAGATTAAACAAAAAGAATGAAATGTCAATTCCTAGACAGTCACTTCGGCTAGCTACCTGAATGAAATGAGTATATATGCGCATAAGAATCAATATGGTTAGTATTAGTATGCGTACTATTTAATGCTGTACAGCTATACAGATATGAATCCCATTGAGTGACACGTGTTATCCTCTTACTCTTGATTTAGTTGCTATGTCTTCGTCTAGGCAGATGCAGGACCGATCAACCCTATCAAGGCTATCCATCTATCCCTATGTTATTCAATGTACAACTGTCGGATCAGCTGCCAATTGGCGACCTACAGTGAACTCGATCGTGCGTCACTAGGATGGGTATTGTACAAATTAAACACTTGTCAGTTACAGTAGTAGCCCCATTTGTTGGAGCAGTGAAACATGAAAAATGTAAATAAAGTGTATAAAAATAAAAGTTTGTACCATATTCACTCTGTTATATATACAGATTACAGAGTTAATTTAGCAACACAAAGAAAATTGTGATGAGGATTGGACCGGCGGAGGGCAGCAATCCCAATACTATGGTTAAATATAGAATCAAAGCTAGTTTTACTACTGTTTCACACCGTATTTACAAAAATGACAGTATGCGAGACGTATTGACAAAAATATCATTTTTGCCGTTGGCGGGCTGGGTGGCAGCGCCCGCGAGGCGACGCGTGGGGCTATCGACCAGCGGCAGGCCGCTTGGTGGCTTGCAAGCTTGTCGCCAACGCCCCAGGCGGTGGGTAATTAGGCCCGCTATTTAGCCGGTCTAATTACCTGCCTAATATTTTCCCAGTTTAGTGTTTGTTTGAATTTTTAAATATAATAAATAAGCTTAAAAAATTACAACAATTTATGTACAGCCTTCGGACACAATGTTCCTCGTAGTATAATTTTTGGGCAATTTTATCCATGACGAATGTTCCTCAAAAATTTATACAATTTTGATATTTTTATAAGTTTTTACATATAGAAAACGAGCTTCAAAAATTATGAAATTTTATGTTAAACCTCTCAATATAGTAATAGTTATTTTTGGAAGTTTTATGCGGTCCAAATTAGCCAAATTAAGTTAATATCAATTTAACTAATAGTACTACTACACTAGTAGTAGGACGAATATTAGGAGGAACTGTTGGCTTAGAAGCCTATCGCCAAGCCCCAGGTGGCAGGTAATTAGGCTAGCTAATTAACTGGCCTAATTACCTACATAATTGATTTTTTTGTATTTAGTGTTTGTTTGAATTTTTAAATATATCAAATAAGCTCAAAAAATTACAAAAATTTATTTGTAGCCTCTCCACGCAACATTCTTTGCAGTGCAATTTTTGGGGATTTTATTCATGGCAAATATTGCTCAAAAATTCATACAATTTTGATATTTCTACGAGTTTTTATATATAACAAATGAGCTCCAAAAATTATGAAATTTTCTACGAAGCCTTCCTCTGCAATAGTAGTTGTTATGTAATTTTTGGTAATTTTATGCAGTACAAATTAGCCACGTTTATTTGGATTAATTTAATCATGAATTTATCGATCGTATCATTGTTTTGAAGCACCATGTGTCGGACAATCGTGGTATATATTATTGCCGCTATCCCGTTCGCATAATTGTCACTCTCTCCACATGTGCCCCTCTTGCACGCTCTCTCATTCGCACTAATGTCATTATTTGTCGGGACCCGGATTTCCAAATCCGGCCCTACGTATTACAGCACTAGTCCCAGATCAAAGCTAGTGCACACAGTCAAACAGTGATGATTACATTGCCAACAACGAAATTACATTAATAAAGAGAGTACAGGCTGTAAGACCTTTTATTACAACGAGGTTACAAGACCTCGTACTCACTAAAAAGATAAAGCACAAGTGAAGCAAAAGTAAATCCAGCGGAGAAGACCCATCAATTTGCCACAGGCAATTGACTGGGGAAGCGCGACCTAGAACTCCTGAAAGCCTTCGTCGAATCCATAAGCTCCGTAGTCGAACGTTCCATCTTGAGCTTCATACTCTTCTGGGTATTATTTTAAGTGTAGTATGTGAGTACATAAAGTACTCCGCAAGTCTTGGGAAAATGCATTAGATGCAGGGTTTAATCAAAGGAGGGTTATACGGTTCTTTTGCACAAAACAGCATTTTATTTCAAATACCATTAGTTATCTTTAAAGGCATCAATTTAGCAAAGTGTTTGTTTCAATAAAATCTATTAAGTTAAATAGTGAAGGTTACAACCACCAACACTTGAAGTACTGGCTAACTGCCAAAGTTCAAAACCACGGGTTACACCACCCACACTGGCTACAACTGCCAGGACTACCCCGGAAGTTCCATCCACTTCCGGTTCCCAAATCTTTTATTTTTAAAACCAAAACAATGATCTACCATGTGTATGCATTCCTTGCCCGCCCTTGACCGTGGGCACGGCTATTCGAATAGTTTTACACTCTGCAGAGGTTGTACAACTTTACCCACAAGAGATAAATTATCTTAATAGTCAACACGCTTCCTTTGGCATGTGACCCGATAAATTATCACAAAGCTTTTACCTTACTCTAGTCTAGCTGATTTACCACCACGAGGTTTCACCGTGAAGGTTAAACCACCAGCACGAAGCCCCTCTTGCGCCGTATGAGTACATAAACCACATCCCTCACTTGTGAATAACCAAGACACCACGGCATCCACTTTCCACTGGTGGCACCTAGACTAAACTATCATAAGTTAGTCAGCTAGGTCGTACCCATATAGACTTGTGGTTGTACGGTAGTGCTCAGTCTGGACAAACACAAGCGTCGGTCCTTAATTGACTAGGCGAACAACACACATTACAAGTTCTCGTGCTAACGCACCAAACCAATCTTACCATCCGCCCCATCTAAACCAACTCTCACATTTTATTTTATTTTAAAGATCGGTGGCAACATCCATCGCCACTAAATTTCTACACAAAGTCTAAATCAAAGACATAATATTTTCCCAATCCAAGGTTACAAAAGTTTATGTTGCATGACTAAGCTTTCTACTACCGATACAATATTTACCAAAGTTATATAATAATCTCATTATTGAGACAAAGGAAATCCTAAGGTGTCAAAGGTACACGGCATTCAACGTCAAATGAGGGTATAACAATAGTTGGATTAACTAGCATTTCTTAAACAAGAATTATCATTTTATGTAACATAGCATGCATTAATTTAAAATAATTAAAACATTTCTTAAACATAGGTTCAAGATGATCAAAGGAGACTTGCCTTCGTGTGTGAGCTCTTGATTATCTTCTGCAGGCAGTCGGCAAAGTCTTGCGACGTCGGTTCTCTGTGAGGAAAAAGACAAGGCAACAAAGCAAATAAATACACATAAAATCAAATAAAATTCAAAATTGAAAAGAATGTATTTTGAATAGATTATGTTTTAGAAAATTTAGAAATTTGAACGGGTCAAATCGGAGTTAAAACGAAAAGATATGACCTCGGGAAGATTTAATTGAAAGAAAAGAAAGGGCCGAATTTCCGAATTATTTTTATATTGAAAACCATAATTATGACGTCATCATCTTTTGAATTTTGAAAATTCGGCGTGGGCCGGTCCACGGTGGACCGAATCCACGGACCGGCGCTTCGGCCGAGGTGGCATCTTGGTGGCGTGGCGCCACGCGTCGGCCACGCATGCGCCACTCGGGCTCGGGCGGTGAGGTGGCGACCAGCGGGCATGGCGATCCAACCGCCTGCGCACGCGGTCGGCGGCGGCGGCGCCGGGCGGCGGCGGCGGGGCAAGGCGGGCGGGCGAGCTCACCGGTGGTGGCGGGGGGGCCGGGCGGCGGAGGATGGCCGGCGGTGGTAAGGAGCCGGCGGTGGCTCTTGGCGGCGGTAGAGAGCACGGGGAAGGCGGTAGAGATGGAGAGTAGGGAGGTTGCGGGGATGCCAAGGATGGTCTCGGGGGGGGCTTTTATAGGGCGAGGAGGAGAGGGGAGGCCGGCGGCCATGCGTGGGGCGGCGGTTTCGGTAAAATGATGGGGATTAAGAGGAAAGTAGGAGTGATGGAGGGAGTGATTAGAGGGTTTGATTGCGCAATTTAATCGGGTTTTAAAGGCACAAAACGGCCGAATTGAAAAGCTCCATTCGGCTCTAATGGTGGAAGAGAGAGAGAGTGGGAGGAAGAAGAAGAGGTTGAAGATGAATATGACATGTGGGCCCACATGTCGGTGAGAAAGAGAAGTGAAGGGGTACGGGCCGTTGGATGCTTGACACGTGTCAAGTGAATTGATCATGCCCATTGGATTTAAGTGAAAGGGGATGGCTTGGATTAAATCCACGAAGGGGTATCGGCCGTCGGATGAGCGACACGTGGCGGCCTGAGATTAAATTGATTTTATTTTCGGATTAGATTTTCAGAAAATACTAGAAACAATATATTTGCTTGGAAAAATAATAAATAATATCTAAAATTCCAGAAAAATTATAGAATATTCCTGGAAACATTTTAGACTTAATAAAAATATTTTTATTTTCATATTTGCTTTTAATAATTTTATAAAATTCCTTTTATCTTTTAAAATTAATTTTTAATTCCAGAAAATTCTCAAAATTTAATTAAAAATTCTGGGAAGGTTAGGAAAAATAAAATGAACACTTTTTGGCTTTTATAAAATTTTTAAAATACATTTTCTTGATTTAAACTTTGAAATAAACTACAGAAAAACCGAGAAAAATCCAAATAAAAGCCAATTGCTTCAAAATAATTAATTTGAATTTTAAATTTTCAAAACTCAAAATTTGGGATGTTACAAACCTACCCCTTAGAAAGAATCTGACCCAGAGATTCGGACGAACAGGAAAAAGATCGGGAACTCGCTCTTAGATCTTCTTCACGCTCCCAAGTTGCTTCGACTCTGTATGATTACTCCTTTGCACTTTACGAATTTGATGCTCTTGTTTCTTGTCTGCTCTGCTTCATCAAAATTTTGACCGAAACTACGGATAAGATAGGTCCTCCTTCAAAGATACTTCTTCTAAAGGCATTTGCTCTTACGGCACTCGAGGCACTTTCTTAAGCGGGACACATGGAAGGTGTTGTGCACACTTGACAAGCGAGGTGGAAGTTCCAGCGATAAGCAACTTCTCCCTTTTGCTACCACGGGAAGCGGTCCAGCGAATCTTGGAGCGAGCTTCCCGAAACGTGGAAGCGCGCATCCCTTTGAGAGGTGAAACCTTGGATACACGTGATCTCTGGTACAAATTGAAGTGCTCTTGACGGTTGTCCGCATAACTTTTCTGTCTTGTTTGTGCTGTTTTTAATCTGTCCTGAATCAGACGGACTTGCTCTTCTGCTTGTCTTAACACATCTGGTCCAAAGACTAGTCCTTCCCGATTTCTTCCAATACAACGGTGTCCGCATTTTACGCCATACAAAGCTTCAAGCGGAGACATCGAAGACCGGATTGATAACTATTATTATAAGAAAATTCGCATAGGGTAAACTTTCATCCCAACTTGATTTATTTGCGAGCACGGCTCTCAACATATCTTCCAAGATTTGATTCACTCTTTACATTTGACCATCGTGCGGGGATGATATCTTTGTCTTGAAATTTAGATTAGTGCCCAAAATCTCATGAAGCTTCGCGGAATCTTGAGGTGAATTGAGATCCTCGATCTGACACAATCTTCTTTGGAACTCCATGCAAGCACACAATTCTTGACATATATAACTCTGCAAGTCTATCTCCAGAATAAGTGGTCTTCTTTGGAATAAAATGTGCGACCTTTGTCGATCGGTCCACAATAACCCAAATTGAGTCATACCGATTTAGTTCTTGGAAATCCAGTTATAAAATCCATTCCAATTTCTTCCCATTTCCACTCGGTATCTGCAATGGTTGCGGAGTCCGGCAGTCTCGATGTTACCTTTAACTCGTTGGCATACATCGCACAAGGCTACATATTCAGCAATTTCTCTCTTCATCTTGGTCCACATGTATCTTTCTTTAAGATCTTGATACATCTTTGTACTTCGGTGGTGAATTGAGTATCCGATTCATGAGCTTCCTTCAGAATTAACTCTTTTATTTCCTTCTTCTCGGGTACAAGAATTCTTTTACCAAACCAAAGGATACCTTCTTCATCTTCTGAAAATCCTGGTGCCTTTCCTTTCTTCATATTTTCTTTGATATCCTTAACATAATTATCCTCTTTTTGAGCTGCCTTGATTTGATCTTGTAAAGTTGGCTGAACCTCCAAAGTAGCTAGGAATCCTTCTTCCACTACTTCTAGATTAAGCCGTGAAATTCTTCATGAAGTGCGGATTCTTGAACTTGAATCAACAGTTATTACAATAACTTTTTCTGCTTAAGGCATCAGCTACAACATTAGCCTTTCCTGGATGATAGTGGATTCCAACATCATAATCCTTTATCAACTCAAGCCATCTGCGCTGTCTCAAATTGAGGTCAGGCTGGGTAAATATATACTTCAGGCTTTTGTGATCCGTGTAAATCTCACAACGATTACTGATCAAATAATGCCTCCATATTTTTAGAGCATGCACAACAGCAGCTAGCTCTAAATCATGAGTCGGATAGTTCTGCTCATGCGGTCGCAATTGCCTTGAAGCATAGGCTACGACCTTTCCTTCTTGCATCAATACACAGCCCAAACCCTGTCTTGAAGCATCACAGAATACTTCAAAATCCTTTCTAATGTCTGGAAGTGTTAACACTGGTGCAGATGTTAATCTCTTTTCGAGTTCTTGAAAACTTTCCTCACAAGATTTACTCCATTCGAACTTCTTCTCCTTCTTGACGGTGAGTGAGAGGTCTTGCAAGTTTGGAAAATCCCTCTATAAAGCGGCGATAATATCCTGCTAATCCCAGAAAACTTATGATCTCTGTTACTGACTTGGGTTGCGTCCAATTGAGTACGTCTGTTACCTTAGCTGGGTCTACAGACACTCCTCCTGCAGAAATCACATGACCCAAGAAAGCTACTTTCTTCAACCAAAACTCACACTTGCTGAACTTGGCATACGGTGATGCTCTCGAGTTTTCCAAAACTATCCTCGGATGTTCGCATGATCTTCCTCATTCAGGGAGTAGATCGAATGTCATCAATAATCGACAACAAACTTATCCAAATACTCCATGAACACTTTATTCATCGATTCATAAAGTATGCGGGAGCATTGGTCAATCAAAAGACATTCGTAAACTCATACGGTCCATATCGAGTGGAAAATCTTGTCTTTGGTATATCTTCCGGTCTAATCTTCATTTGATGATATCGACGGAGATCAATCTTGGAGAAGACACATGATCCTTTTAGCGATCAAACAGATCATCAATCACGGGCAATGGATACTTGTTCTTAAGCGTTGCATCATTCGGGATCGTAATCCACACACATCTGACGCCATCCTTCTTCTTCACTAAGTCTTGGTGCACCCAAAGGCGAAGAACTTGGTCTTATAAAACCTCTTTCTTGCGGTTCCTCAATCGCTTCTTAACTTGACCAAATCATTTGCGGACATCCGGTAAGGTCTCTTAGAAATCGGAGCCGTTAGGGTACCGATTAATGACAAATTCAACTTCTCTATCTGGCGGCATTCCTGGCAAATCTTCTGGAAACACATCTGGATATTCCCTTACTATATGCACCTTTTCCAGTGTTATTCCCTTCAAACTGTTCAATCCACAATTATTCTGAGAAGATGGCTTTGACTTGTACCTCACTTGAATTCCTTCAGAATTGGTAAGAGTGATGGCACGATTGGCACAATCTATCTGCCCTTTATACTTGGTTAACCAATCCATACCAAGTATTACATCTAGGCTCTTGGGTCTATAATAATTAAATTAGCTAGAATTTTACTCCATTTATATCTATGGTTGCTCTAGGGCAAACCGTACTAGTCTTCATTTCATTTCGGTGATTGGACTAGCATAGGATTCTTTAGCAATCGAATATCCCAATTATATCTTTCCACAAAATCTTTTGACACAAAAGAATGCGAAGCTCCAGAATCAAATAATGCTGATGCAGGTACTGAGTTGACAAGAAACTTACCGAGCGACGCCGGTGCATCTGAGCGCTCGCGGTGACATGATTAACATGCCCTCTGCTCCTTTGCTTGTGGAGTCCTTGGAGTCTGAGGTGCTCCATGGCCTTGTCCTGCAAGTGGGGCTCTGGCTGGTGTAGTCCCCAAGTTGAAACGAGCAGAGTCACGGTGGGCGCTTTTGTGGACAATTATTGGCATAATGTCCCATGTTCTTGCGGTTATAACACTTGCACTCCACCATTGAAGTCTTGTTCTGTGAGGCGGGCGCATTATTTGGTCGAGGAGCTTGGGAAATTGGGCGAGGTCCATGAGCGGTGTCCTCGGCACATTTGGCACTGGAGGCTGTTGAAGTGAGGTGGATTAGGGGCGGTCGGGACCGCTTGCACCTGCTGAGCTTGAAACTTCCTCTTAGGACCTCATACGGTGACGAGCTTCCTCTTGTATTATGGCCTTGTTTACCATATCTTTGGAAAGTGGAAATCATTTGATACCAGTGCACCTTGAGATTGGGTTCAAGTCCTGCATGAACCTCAGTTTTCTTGCATCTATTGCAACATCTTGAAGCATACCTGGATAGTTGAGTGAACCTATTCTGTAACACTGAGGTTTCCTTGCTGCAGTTTATGAAATTCCATTCTTTTCATTTCCATAACTCCGGTGGGTACATGTGCAGTGCGGAAGGCTTCCTCAAATTCAGCCAAGTGATGCACATTCGATGGGCGTGATAATTTTCCCACCAAGTAGTCTGCGATTCCTTTCGGTGATGAGCGACATAAAGCACTTTCTCGTTATCATTGCCTTTGGGCTAAAATCAGCTTCCTCTCCACATCCTTGATCCAATCATCTGCTTCCATTGGATCTACCGCACTAGAAAAGGTTGGCGGTCTGGTTCTCATGAACTCTCCCAGCTTGGGTAGGGGTGCACGAAAGGACTGCATGAGCTTCTTTGCGCAGTTGCAGGCTGGGGCTTGAAGCAATTGCAGTTGCATGGCCATCATCTGTTCCATGCTAGGAGCTTGAGCAGGGGGTGGCGGCATATTGTTCTCTGGCTGAGCATTGGCACCACGGCTGTCACCGGCATTGCTCCTTGTGTTCACCATCCAGGCGGCAACGAGCGAGCAAAAGATAAGGGGAAGTAGCAGATAAGAGGCAAGGGGCAAACTAAATAACATCCCAAACCAACACACAAAGAGAACACAACAACAATTTGGAAGAAACTTTATCTTTGAAATTAATATAATTTTGAGAATGGCTGTACCACAAGTGCACAAGGCATTGGTGCAGTCCATCTAACACACCAACATAATATAAAACGTTCTAAGGAAGGTAAACAATTTATTTGGGTACTACTGTCTCTGCAACTACTTGTCCTCCTCGAAGACAAGCTCCTCCGGGTCCTCCTCTGGATCCTCCTCTGGATCCTCCTCTAAGATACCCACGTGGCGCGACCTACAACCACACTCGGGCGGTTGCAAGAGGCTCGGGAGTGAAGATGGTCGCTCTTCTGGAGGCGGTCGACGGAGGCGAGAACGAGCGAGAGAGGCTGCGTCTCTTCTTTGGAGTCTCCGATGTCGATGTCGAACAGCGGACTAGGGCCGCACACTCTTGCTTGTGTGTGATTATAATACGAGGTCCCTGTGCGTCGGCGGCATTGTGTTGTCGGGGCGGCGGTGAGTGCAGTGAAGGCGGCGTGTAGTCCTCAGGGCAGTGCTGTCTCGAAGCGTCTCGGCTCAAACTCGCCTCGACTGGATAAGGCGAGCACGGAGAGTCTCGGTCTTTGGTAGGCTGAAGTGAGGAGTGTCCGGCTGTCAATCTCCTCAAAGCGTGGCGTAAGTGGCGACATCGCCCGAGTAAGCGCACTGATGTGACGACGAGGATCATCCATGGTAATCTTGAAGGTTACGGATATCTCGTCCAGCTCGGTGGTTGGAAAGAAGCGAAAGGCGTGCGCGAGGATATCCTTATGAATCCGGCACAAGTCAGCTAGTGCCAGACGAGCTGCATCCTGGATGGCGTCTGAACGATCCGTCAGGGATGTTCGATAGGGTATGTGGGAGAGTTGAATTCTCCTTCCCGTGCATACAGGAATACCTCCATCGACCAAGAATCTCGGTCCATGATCTTGACTTTCCGCCCCCTGAAGATAGGCGGTTGGGGATACTTCAGATACTGCATAAGCTGACGAAGGAGGCCAACAAATGCTCAATGTTCTCGCCATGAGTGAAGTAATCCAAAGAGTCATCGGAGGAAGAACCGCCATCTACAATTTTGGAAATAATAGAAGATCGGTAAAGACATTTTAAGCAGTGAATATAAGATCAAGAATGGAGCAGAAGTAAAGAGATATAGAAAATTTTCACATATATTTTTAATAAATATAGGTCCTTAAGGTTTTTACCATTCCAATCTAGGTCACGTCCTACAGTCAAATTGGCTCTGATACCATCTCTGTCGGGACCCGGATTTCCAAATCCAGCCCCTCTGTGTATTACAGCACTAGTCCCAGATCAAAGCTAGTGCACACAGTTAAACAGTGATGATTACATTGCCAACAACGAAATTACATTAATAAAGAGAGTACAGGCCGAAAGACCTTTTATTACAACGAGGTTACAAGACCTCGCACTCACACAAAAGATAAAGCACAGGTGAAGCAAAAGTAAATCCATGGAGAAGACCCATCAATTTGCCACGAGGCAATTGACTAGGAAGCGACCTAGAACTCTGAAAGCCTTCGTCGAATCCATAAGCTCCGTGGTCGAGCGTTCCATCTTGAGCTTCATACTCTTACGGGTATTATTTTAAGTGTAGTATGTGAGTACATAAAGTACTCATAAGTCTTGGGAAAATGCATTAGATGCGGGGTTTAATCAAAGGAGGGTTATACGGTTCTTTTGCACAAAACAACATTTTATTTCAAATACCATTAGTTATCTTTAAAGGCATCAATTTAGCAAAGTGTTTGTTTCAATAAAATCTATTAAGTTAAATAGTGAAGGTTACAACCACCAACACTTGAAGTACTGGCTAACTGCCAAAGTTCAAAACCACGGGTTACACCACCCACACTGGCTACAAGCTGCCGGGACTACCGGAAGTTCCATCACTTCCGGTTCCCAAATCTTTTATTTTAAAACCAAAACAATGATCTACCATGTGTATGCATTCCTTGCCCGCCCTTGACCGTGGGCACGGCTATTCGAATAGTTTTACACTCTGCAGAGGTTGTACAACTTTACCCACAAGAGATAAATTATCTTAATAGTCAACACGCTTCCTTTGGCATGTGACCCCGATAAATTATCACAAAGCTTTTACCTTACTCTAGTCTAGCCAGTTACCACCCGCTGAGGTTTCACCGCTGAAGGGTTAAACCACCCAGACAGAAGCCCCCTCTTGCGCCGTATGAGTACAGTAAACCCTGTCCCTCACTGTGAATAACCAGTACACCCTGGCATCCACTTTCCACTGGTGGCACCTAGACTAAACTATCATAAGTTAGTCAGCTAGGTCGTACCCATATAGACTTGTGGTTGTGCGGTAGGTGCTCGATGCGGACAAACACAAGCGTCGGTCCTTAATTGACTAGGGCGGAACAGTCACATTACAAGTTCTCGTGCTAACTGCACCAAACCAATCTTACCATCCGCCCCAGTCTAAACCAACTCTCACATTTTATTTTATTTTAAAGATCAGTGGCAACATCCATCGCCACTAAATTTCTACACAAAAGTCTAAATCAAAGACATAATATTTTCCCAATCCAAGGTTACAAAAGTTTATGTTGCATGACTAAGCTTTCTACTACCGATACAATATTTACCAAAGTTATATAATAATCTCATTATTGAGACAAAGGAAATCCTAAGGTGTCAAAGGTACACGGCATTCAACGTCAAATGAGGGTATAACAATAGTTGGATTAACTAGCATTTCTTAAACAAAATTATCATTTTATGTAACATAGCATGCATTAATTTAAAATAATTAAAACATTTCTTAAACATAGGTTCAAGATGATCAAAGGAGACTTGCCTTCGTGTGTGAGCTCTTGATTATCTTCTTGCAGGTCGGCAAAGTCTTGACGACGTCGGTTCTCTGGCGCGAAAAAGACAAGGCAACAAAGCAAATAAATACACATAAAATCAAATAAAATTCAAAAATTGAAAAAGAATGTATTTTGAATATATTATGTTTTAGAAAATTTAGAAATTTGAACGGGTCAAATCGAGTTAAAGCGAAAAGATATGACCTCGGGAAGATTTAATTGAAAGAAAAGAAAAGGGCCGAATTTCCGAATTATTTTTATATTGAAAACCATAATTATGACGTCATCATCTTTTGAATTTTGAAAATTACGGCGCGTGGGCCGGTCCACGGTGGACCGAGTCCACTGATGGCCTTCGGCCGAGGTGGCATGCCGGCCGACGTGGCGCCACGCTGCGCCCACGCATCGCCACTCGGGCTCGGGCGGTGAGGTGGCGACCAGCGGGCATGGCGATCAACCGCGGCGCAAGACGGTCGGCGGCGGCGGCCGGCACTGGCCGGCGGGCGAGGGCGGCAGGCAAGGCGGAGGCCGCGAGCTCACCGGTGGTGGCGGCGGGGCCGGGCGGCGGAGGATGGCGGCGGCGGTGGTAAGGCGGCGGTGGCTCTTGGCGGTAGAGGGCACGGGAAGGCGTAGAGATGGAGAGAGTAGGAGGTTGCGGGATGCCAAGGATGGTCTCGGGGGCTTTTATAGGGCGAGGAGGAGGGAGGCGGCCATGCTGGCGTGGGGCGGTTTGGTAAAATGATGGGGATTAAGAGGAAGCAGTAGGAGTGATGGAGGAGTGATTAGAGGGTTTGATTGCGCAATTTAATCGGGTTTTAAAGGCACAAAATGGCCGAATTGAAAAGCTTCATTCGGCTCTAATGGTGGAAGAGAGAGAGAGGGTGGGAGGAGGAAGAAGAGGTTGAAGATGAATATGACATGTGGGGCCCACATGTCGGTGAGAAAGAGAAGTGAAGAGTGCAGGTGGTTGGATGCTTGACACGTGTCAAGTGAATTGATCATGCCCATTGGATTTAAGTGAAGGGATGGCTTGGATTAAATCCACGAAGGGGTATCGGCCGTCGGATGAGCGACACGTGGCGACCTGAGATTAAATTGATTTTATTTTCGGATTAGATTTTCAGAAAATACTAGAAACAATATATTTGCTTGGAAAAATAATAAATAATATCTAAAAATTCCAGAAAAATTATAGAATATTCCTGGAAACATTTTAGACTTAATAAAAATATTTTTATTTTCAGATTTGCTTTTAATAATTTTATAAAATTCCTTTTATCTTTTAAAATTAATTTTTAATTCCAGAAAATTCTCAAAATTTAATTAAAAATTCGGGAAGGTTAGGAAAAATAAAATGAACACTTTTTGGCATTATTTGAGTGTCGTCCCGCCTCGCTCGCTCCCTTGTTTACACATTTGTCATTCTTACGATGCCGTCCCCCCTCACCCAAAACGCTGGTAGTGATAATGGTTTCTTTCGCTTGGGCATAATATGCACCTCTGGCGAGTGCGTAGCTCATTAGATCGAGAAGGTGGTGTCCCAATCGCTCATCGCAGTAGGTCATTTGTCGCGGTCATTACTCATTAGTTCGAGAAGGTAGTGCGTAGCTCAAAATTGGCAGTGCTAATTTCTTCTTTGCAAAGACAAGTAATTTTGATCGTATTCTTTTGACGTTATTCCTATAATCGTAGTCAATTAGTGTTATTTAGTTAGTCATGATTAATGTAGTTTATATTATGAAGTAAGTATGTCGTAATAATTTAGACATAGCTTGTACTATTATTATTTATATACGATACCCATAATTTGTTAGTTCGGGGTAAGTAATGAGTTAGTGCTAAGAACGACGGTAATGAATGGCTCATCTTTTTCAGATGAGTAATCAAATTATTGGTAAGTAGTGAACTATTTACACATGTATGTAATCATTGACTTGTAGTATGCTGATGTCATTACGAATATTCGCAATAATATTTCGTTTGTCCCATTTATTGCAAGGTACTATCAAAACTAATAGTGCGTACCTAAATATTTAGAAAAGGCGGTGTGTAAGTCACTGAGGATGCGGCAATGCTGATTAGTTCCCCCGAAAGATAGGTAATTTTTATAGCGTGCTTTCGACGTTATTCCCATAGTCATATTTACTGTTATTTAATTAGTCATAATTAATGTAAATTTTATTATGAAGTAATTATTAATGTTCACACTAATATTTCGTCTGTCGTATGTATTGGCAGGTATGGCTCTACCGAAGCTTCTAGAACACGCGTACGATGAGAAACACCGTTGCCATGCATGGATGAGGGTGACATGGCTGGCCCTTCGCCGTTCAGGATGCAGGGGGAGGGATCCGTGGCCGCTGGACGAGCGCTATGTCCCAACCCTATGGGCCACGGGCTTGTTGCCCTTTGCGAGGCTAGTCTCTACCAGGCATGAGTTCAACATCGACGGCAGCCTGCTCGCTGCATTGGTGGACAAGTGGAGGCCCAAGATGCACACATTCCACTTTTGTTGGGGTGAGATGATGGTCACTCTGAAGGACGTCGTGTTTTTGACGGGTCTCCCTCTCGGAGGCTGGCGGACCAGTTCGGCCAGCCTATCCTAGAGAGTGCATGTGGCGTCCCCTGGATGTGGATTAACAATTTCAGTGTGTGCCCACAGGTTGCAACACCGGAGGTCATTAGGACGCACCTCATCGCATTCCTTATCCAGCTCTTTGATTGGAGCATGTTTCTAGACACACATGGCGATATTTATAACGCTGGATTCATTGACCTCGCAAAGTCAATGGTGGACGCAGAGTTCGAGGTGATGCATTGGTATAGCTGGGGATCGCGGTTCTGTGCGCCACATATCGGGGGTTATGTGACGCTTGCCAGTATGCCACTGGTGATACCCCAATCTGGCCATCTGCTATGTGCTCCTACAGCTGTGTAGTTGGGAGCATTTCCCTGTTAGACGTCTGATGATCGTGAAGCTAGTGTGCCCATTCGACGAGTTCGCTAACGACCTGATAGACGGGCCCACTATGGGCATGTGGTGGACTGCTGCCCATCTGCGGTGGGCGAAGGACGAACCGTCGAGGTGCTACTTGCTGTGGCACAACAAGTTCGAGTCGTTGCACGACAGTGATGTCATATGGACACCCTGGACGGTAGATTTCATGCTTCGTGTATCGCCCCACGGGCTGTCCCTGCATTGCCTAGAGGACGGGGAGCTATGGATGACGATACACCATCTAGTGTTCTCATGCATGGTGGAGGCTTACGCGCCACAGCGCATGATGCGATAGTTGGGTTTGCACCAGGCTGTGCCCCCTCTAGATGGCAAGTTCCTACCACATGCCGTGCACTAGTGAGTCAAACTCCATCCGACTATTGTGTACACTTTCATATGTCTTGCTATGTAACGTAGATGATTCTGGAAATATAGGCAATCAAGAGCTGGTCGCCATGGTATGGACTGGCGGCCAATGCAGCAGTAGTGGACGACGGCATAGGCGGAAAGGGCACATGTTGATGTCATCAAGGAGCAGCGTCCGTACAACGTCCAGATGTACGACAAGTACATGGCGTGGTACGTACCGCGATCACGCAGTAGACTGACCATTCCTCCACCATATCGCCTAGAGCACATCACGCATAAGGAATGTCTGAACCGCTCCATCGATCCCCACAGTGCTTCACGGTGGCATGACAACGTAAGACAATTCAAATATCTTATCGTTCCATTCAATAGATTCGTACTACTCGTTATTGAACATGTTTCATATGTCACTTTAGTTGGAGCGGAGAGGCCGCCATCAGTAGTCCGGAGACGCCACCGTCCCTGCAGAAGACTATGAAGTTCATCCCAAAGCAGGCCAAAAAAAATAGTGCACAACCATACCTGCGGTCATTCCTCGGATCACAGTGCGCACATGAGCCACCCAGTGGGGGCACCATGCTCACCCGTCAGGTCATTGCGACCTAGCGAGTCCGATCGGCCATCGCAATCTATTGAGTCTACATGGCGTCATAGTACTAGCCGTCGATCATCCGTGCGCCGTTCTGATGATGAGGTCACTTACATACGAATCTACATGTTTTTCCTATTACGCCAGGCGTTCCACTAACATCATGGCTTTCTCCCACCGCAGGTCCGTCGTTACGATGCATCCCTTTTGCCATCTGCACCACCTGCATAGACTACCGCTCCCCGTCGTTCATCTTCGCTATACATTCGGGAGGTATGAGATTCGCATTGTACATCTGGAATATTTGTTGTGAATAATTCCGTTTCGTCTTGCAGCCTCCAATTCAACATGGAGGTGATGACGAGTCCACTGATGACAACACGGGCCTCCCAGATGTTTCTAGAGAGCAGTACACGGCGCTAGGGTTTGCATTGTACGCAGGGCAAGGCTCAGCATTCTCGGCATACCCTGGGTTTGGATACTTCGGTGGGTAGAGCTCCTCCGACTTCGCTGCCACATCATACAGTCAGGGCGAGAGTTCATTTGCACCACAAGGGGGATTTCTAGAGTCCTTTGTACACGATATTATTGCGAGCGGCTCACAGTTCGGCACGTCTCAGCTGGATGACTTGAACCCTTACCGGAGCCAGCGTACTGTATCTCAGCCTACTAGACCACCGTCAGCCGCTGAACAGACAGAATAGTCTCCATACCTCGTCCGACCCGATACGCAACCTCCGGACCATTTGACGTACTCAACGAGACATGCTCGTGCGCGACGGAAGACAAGACCACATAAGGACAGGCAAGCGCGGCGAGAAGATAGTAGTGGCTCAGAAGAGTGAGCCATATCACATCCTGTGATGCATTTTTTGTAGTACTTTAATTACTTTTAATTACACAAATTCATAATGTATCAAATTATAAAAAAGTGAAATATTTGTTAAATTCATGGTTAAGTTAATTCGAGCAAATGTAGCTAATTCAGACCGCATAAAATTTCCAAAAAATTACATAATAACTATTACCACATCGGGAGGCTTCACATAAAATGTCGTGATTTTTGGATCTCGTTTACTATATGTAAAAACTTATAAAAATATAAAAATTTCATGAATTTTTGACGAACATTCATCATGGATAAAATTCCCCAAACATTACACTGCGAGCAACGTTGTGTCCGAAGGCTGTACATAAATTTTTGTAATTTTTGAGCTCATTTGATATGTTTAAAAATTTAAACAATTACTAAACCGAAAAAAAATTAGATAGGTAATTAGGCCGGCTAATTAGCTAGTCTAATTACCTGCCGCCTGGGGGGCTGGCGATAGGCTTGCCTGTCGCCTGGTGGCTAGGTGACAGGTGCCTGCCACCGGTGGTGGGCGCTGTCGCCCGCTCCGTCAACGGCAAAAATGATATTTTTATCAATACGTCGCGTATACTGCTATTTCTGTAAATACGATGCCAAACCATGCCATAGCTGACTTTGATTCGTTAAATATATACTGACGAGGATAAGTTACCTCCTAGTCATAAAGCCTGACAGGTGTGCCCCAACTATTGGACTACCTATATAGACCACTACTTGCTCAACATGGATGTAAACCTGGCATCCTTATTATCGAGGGCTCGAACTAGTACAAATCCTTAAGCCCGTTGTGTCTTTGATCTCTGTGACTTGGTCTCTACATCCCTGCATCGCTTTTACTTTGTAAAATTGACTGATCACCATTCACCAACGGTCGACATATACAAAATTTGTGAATATACTTAGATTAATGGCATGTGGACGTAGCAGCAATATGCATGAATAGTTGACGCAACAAAGACCTGTTTTTGAATGCTGTGAGCTCTCTCTAGTCGTGTAACTAGCTCAAGCAACACATTTCAATTCTCCTATGCCTTCTGCGATGTCGTCAATTAATTATCTGCTGATCCGTTCTCAACAAAAAGAAAAAAAAATCACACAACTGAACCTAGAGACGCCTCTGAAACGATATACAACCACCTGTCCTCACCGTGCAATTTAAACAAGACTGTATGCAACACCCCGGCTTCTCAAATTCTAAAATATTACCCACAACTAAATACACTGTCAATTTAAGCTATTAACTACATCTTATCAACCGCTAAGCACAAAGGATAACCATTATAATAATCTTGGATGTAAATTCAGCAACATGGTAAACAATCAATTGAGCTTAACATAAACCAAATAATCACTAAGATGAATCAATTTGTAAACTAAACCGAGAAACTATTAAGCAGCAACATTGTGAACTATAAGGAACTAAGGAAACTATTAAGTTTCTAATTATTATATGGATAAACTAAATTGTTTATGCCAATAAGTGAATGATTCGTTAGGTGGAGTGATAGGCTACAAAAGTGCAATTGTTGTATGTTCTACTTCCACCCAATGCATGTGTCCTTCAACGTTCACCTAAAAAACAACAATAAAGTAAGGGTGAATTACAACTCGGTAAGTACAAAGCAGAATAATAAACAAGGTAAACATCATTTTAACATTTCCTTCATTCACCACTATCTCGATATCACATATTCATTTTCACCATGTTCCATACATATGCCCATTTTTCCCAATTCTCTTTTCATGGATAAAATGCACATGTCTCAATTTCTCTTCTATATATACCGGTATAGCTGAGTGCTCACTCATCAATAACACACCCTCACCTTGTCTTTTGTCATATAGGATCGTCATGTCATTTTCATACAGTCTCACCTCCGCTCCCGTGGAGTGCCTACCAAAATAGATCTTTCCCAGCTCCCATGGAGTGCCTACCGAAATAGATCTTTCTCTACACTCACGTGGGTCACCCACACAAAGCAGGCTCTTGAGGGCTACACAAATCACCTCTTTGCAACACGGATGCTCACATGCAATGAGATTATTATCTTTTTCATTAATTAATTAACAGCTTTAATTAATTGATATAATCATCATTTTAACCATAAACATATGAGCAATATAAGAAAAAGTATCATCATACGAATCATCGTGGCAAATAATCATTTAACTAAACCAACAAGCTCAAACACTGGAATACCATTCTACCATGCACTTGCCTTTTCTTAATTAAGACGCCGGGTTGATTATAAGATTACGCCAACCCCGAAGTTACTCCTCCTACAGCAAACATCCAAACTCAATATAAACTACATCAATACAATACAATACTAAATCAACAATGCCTCTACATGCTTCCAAAATCCACAACTTTCCCTTTATCGGACAACCACCCCTGCTATCTCGGTACTAAAATCATCAAAACTTTCAACTCCTACATCATATTATAGCAAACCATACCAGTTCTAGAATCAATAAAAATTCCTATAACTTCCTAGTAGATCAAATGTCTAGATTAAACCATCTAAACCCTTTTTAACCAAGAAGACAGATTTATCCCCCTCTACCGGATAGCCACCCTTGTATCCCAGTACTAAAATCATCAAAACTTTCAACTCCTACATCGTATTATATCAAACCATACCAGTTCTAGAATCTATAAAAAATTCTCTACAACTTTATAGTAGATCAAATGTCTAGATTAAATCATTAAAGCCCCTTTGACCCAGAAGATACATTTGTCATCTCATGGATAGCAGAATTAATAATTTCATATGTTTTAATCTACACATGCAAATATATTGAACTTGACATTTTCAAAAACTACAGGAAATTATCTACCACTTCCTAGTTATTCCTAAATTTTAATTCTGCCATTAAATTAGTCAAATTAACATTTTCTCATGACTGCATCCAGCAGCAACTCAGCATTGGATAGCAGCCTCCCAAATTCATAACTTCTATTCTACTTATCTAAAAATTGTATTATTGAACTTTCTAGAAACCTTATGAAATTTCCTACAATGTTCATGTAGACCAAACCCCAACTTAGTTCATGTACTATTTTTAATCCACAGGTTAATACGTGCTGCCAAAATATGACAAATTTACCAGAAAGCAGGTTTACAAAATTCATATTTCACAATCTACTCATCCAATCGACATGTGTAAATTTTATATAGAAAGCTATTGAAGCGTTCTACAACTTTCTAGTAGATGAAATTCCCAAATTATGACCATACAGTACCCATAATCGCAGTATAACGATTCAGCAGATTAAATCGTGTACCAATCACTCCCTCTAACAAACACACACAACCTCTCTCCAATCTAGATTTTTAATCACTAATTAAAAATCCTAGATCATGATTTCCTTGTCACTTCTTCATTCTCCTCTTGAATCTCCCTTGCCAACACGCGTAGCCATCGTGTGGGAAACACCCTCGGCCGTCGTAGCAAGAGCTAAAACCAGCGGACTCAGACGACGATGGCCACCGAGACCGAAGGCAGCCGAGAAAGGAAAAAAAAGAATGGCTAGGGCTTTTCTCTCTCCACGTTCCCTATTTAACATAGCTTAAGATCCTAATCTCACTCTAACTTCCCATACGACTAGCTCTATGAAACCAATCTAACCTCTAAAATTCCACACATCCCCTTTTTCACTGATTTCTTTTTCACTATTCATGCACAGGCTCTCAAGAGTGTATTTCTGGAATATTACACTGGAGTTCATTAATCATTCTAACTGAAAATGACAAAGCCTATATATGCAGCCCTATATAATGGGC
Organism: Bonia amplexicaulis; assembly: GCA_036346245.1. Classification (NCBI taxonomy): domain Eukaryota; kingdom Viridiplantae; phylum Streptophyta; class Magnoliopsida; order Poales; family Poaceae; genus Bonia; species Bonia amplexicaulis. The sequence goes on from CM070765.1 coordinate 8,357,060, forward strand.
ACACTTAACAATTAGTGAAAATATCACATAGCAAACATATCCCCTAAAAATCGAATCAGACATGACAAAAATTATTACTGTATACATAGCACAATTTGCATAATGGGAGAATTAGCTTAGCAGCAGTTGTTTGATTTTGATGGATCCACTATAAATTATTAATCAGCAATTTTGTGCTGGTTACCCACTTTGTCATTGTGGTTGTTCACAAAATTGTGGACTACTTATCCTTTTATTTCTTCTTTTTAAAAGAATTACTGTAGTAGAAGGTCCACTATATATTAATTCAAACAAACTTCTATACCAATTTAGCCTTAGAAAAATGTTTATGTTCCGATTTGGATATATACCCATGTATACGCTCTTAAAAAAGGAATTTGGTTTCGGTAGTACAGTTTACTCATGTTTGTTTGATGTTTGAGAGACCATGTGAGAGGTGCTCCCATGTTTGTGATGAGTAATTGACTCGTGTGCTGAAAATCTGGAAAATGGATCAGGTCTGCTGCTCCCAGGTTGAGCGGAACTACCGCAGGTTCAACTGCGGTACTACCGGCCGGCGGTACTACCGCAGTGGAACCGGCGGTACTACCGCGCGCGTGACGATCGAGCATAAAATTTGAGTTTGGTTTGGGTGGCTTGTGTAATTTGGGCATATGTTTATTCCATCATATCGAGCGGTGCTATGTGATGTGTTTCTTGTCTGTGTGGCTGTAGGACATCGAGGCGGAGTCGTGGCGAGACACGGTGGACTGGACTAGGCGCAGGTGGCGTTGAGGTCAGAACGGTCGGATGTGTCGAAGACGGCGTGAACTCGAGGTGGTTGCGAGGCGTGCGAGACAAGGAGCGCGGAAGCTTCCGGAAGGTGCGGGAGGGGCGGCAGGGAATTTCGCAAGGCTGCACAAGCGGGAGTTGGCGCAGTTAGGGTTTAGCCGGCGTAACGGGTTGGAGACCCGTTAGCCAAGGGCTATAAATAGAGGTGAGGGCTGCATGACCCTTAGGCATTCTAGGGTTTGAGGAGAGTTAGGGTTAGCTAGAGTCAAAAGAGCCTTTGGAGAGGTTGTTTTGCTTTAGGCTTTAGTTGTTGGAGAGTGGTTGAGGCGAGGTGCTGCTCCCGTTCATCCTCTCCTCCTGTGTGCCTCCCAAGAACTATGGAGAGTTCTTGGTGTTCTTGAGATTGGAGAGAGAAGAGAGTGGAGATGAGTTGAGTCTTGTAATCCTTTTTCTTGTTCGAATGTCCATGCGTATCGGGACTCCTTTGTACTCATCTTTGATTAAGAAATGAAAATCAAGTTTTTCTCATGTGCAGTTTTTCCTTTGATACTCTCTTCTTGATTTACGAGATTTTGATTTCTTGTTGTTTCTTGCCCATAAGGTGTGAAATGTGTTGCTCTATGATGGGATAGTGCCTCAAGGTCTTTTGATCAAGTTTATGCTTTAATATCCTTGGTCCCTTAGTTACTAGGTGATGTTGTTTATCCTATCATGAGGGTTTAGCCTGTTTGCAGCAACATTTGTATCCATTTCTTCTCTAGCTACTCTTCTTAATAAATCATGATAATAGTAGTGAGTATGATGCTCATGTGGAGCACTATTATATGCATAAACAAAGACAAAATTCCATAAGTGGCATGTTGTAACATCCCAAAAATATGGGAATAGTGTGATTGCTAAAATCAAGTATCTTTCATCGATTTCTAGTGTTATTTAAATTTTTGTCATTCCTTGAGATTCTTAATTTGGTTCTTTGCTAAATAATTTTACATAATGAAATCAAAATCTTGAACCAAGAACCATATATTCTAAAATCAATTTGAGCATAAATTGAAAATTCAATTCAAATTGAATTTAGTTATCAGAAAAGAAATTGAATATAATAAAATATAAAATGCAAAGCAATATTTAAACTTGCCCTCAACTGGTTAACCAAAACATTTCAAAATCTTGTTGCTCCTTTCTCTCTAGCTTCACTATCGGTTGGGCCTTTTCTACTTTCCCTTCATCCTTGTTTTCTTCTTCCTTCCTTCTCTCTCTCTCTTGCTTCTCTGTCTCTAGCTTGGCCGACCGACCGTGCGCCTGCATCCGGCCCTGTGCCACCTCTGCCCAGTGCATAGCCATGACCCACCTCCCCGGTCATGACCTCCCCAGCCAAAGCCTCACTGCCATGCCATGGCCCTAAGCCCTACTTGCACACCTGCTTGCCCGCAAAGCCCATCACGCCTCTACCACCACGCCCATGAAACCCTGTGCCAGTCATGCTCATATAACCATCACCTCACCCTGTGCCTAAGCAAGTCGTCCGGCTCATGTCACCCTGCCACAGCTACTTCAGTGCCTGTGACCACGTCGGAGACACGCCACGGCCACTCCTCGCCCTGTAGCAGCCGGGTTGTTGATCATAGTACCGCCACATAGTGCCCTCCTTCAGCTATAAAAGGACCTCGACCTCCTCCATTCTCCATTGCTGAGCCATGCCTCGTGCTCTGGTCGTCGCTAGCTCACAGCATCCCGCCTCTCTGGCGGTCCATTCCACAAAGTACTCATGTCATATCATGTTCCTAGGCCCCCTCTACCTCCCCTCTACCTCGCTCAATACACCTTGGTCCAATTCCCTTCTCTGATAGCATCACCAAACCATCCTCTTGCTTCCCCAATCACCACCAAGGGCTCTTCTTCGCCTTGGCTCACTAGCACCGTGGAGCCACCACTGCTTGGGTCTCACACCGCCAGCCTCCTTGGGTGCATATCCTCCCCACGGACTATGGGAAGACTCATCCCACTCCCCTAGTGCTCATGCTTCCCCTACCTTCTCCTCTCTTCCCCCCATGGCGACGCCTCATAAGATGATGGATGCTATTTGCTCATCTCCAAAAAAAATGAAGCCCCTCTTTTAATTAATGCTTAAAATAATTTTGATAAATCAATTAAATCTAAGTCTCCAATATTCATCTAGAATATATTGAGATTCAAATGAAAGATTTTCCAGTTTAGGATTAAGAAATTCCTAGACCTGATCACGGAGTCATTAATCTATGTCTCAGATCCTATTGCTAATCAAATGGCTATAAAAAATAATTGTAAACCACTAATATTTATCTTAAATCTAAACCTTCCAAAAAGATACATAAAATAGCATCATTTCATGCAAAAAGCATCTTTAATTAAAAGAGTCATACAAAAAATGCTATCTCGCTTAACTAATAATCATCCAGCCATATATCAGGATTTAAATTCCTCAAATACATTTGAGAATATTTAATAAACCAATAATTCAATTCAATCTCAAAAGAGAACCCAGTTAAAATACCAACTCCTCATCCAACAAAGCGCGGACCGTTGGTCATCTTTACCAAATATGCTAATCCCCAAAATAATCGACTTTATTCATAATAATAATCGGTTAAATGACCAATCCATATCTGAATTAAGTTATATAAATTAATGGTTTAATTAATCTGGTAGTTGCAATCTCAGATAATATTGCATCTCCAACTATGAAAAGAATGCGACCAACTAAAATCATTACATCACATGTGAAAACCCGCATGTTAAAATCACTAAGTCATTAATACTAAATAAATAATACTTAGTATCTTGGGTATTCTCTTTCATCTGTCAATAGGTCCTGCCTGACTTATGGAACTTCCTTAATAAATATAAATTAATTAAAGAAGCTATTAAATTAAAAATATTAAGCCTTGGTATCTCGTAATCGGCTGTGTCTAGCCATATTCTAATCTAAAAGTGTAATGTTCTCATGAATATTCCTTCAACATCAACCCTCATATTGTCCTTTCCAGCAAAGTTACTCCATCGCTTCGCTTTCACTAAAAATTCAACATCAACCCTCATATTGTCCTTTCCAGCAAAGTTACTCCATCGCTTCGCTTTCACTAAAAATTCATTTGACTCCGTCTCTATCCCACAACTTGGCAAATCTTCTATCAGATCCTCAATCAGAGCAAATTATAATTAAGCTCAATTAAATTTATTTGGACTTTCATTTGTTCATAGATTTATTTGGTTTGTTGATAGGTTGTTGCGTAATTAGAAGCTGAAGCCACGAAGAGATGATGAGTTTAGGCGGGATCAAGATTCAGGTAAAAGACGAAGACTAAGGATTCAAGACCACTGACTGAGAAGACTTGACTAATATTAGGGCCGTGGTAAATAGAGCAAGGCAAGTCATCACTTTGATCATATTGATCCCATATTTTATGCAAAATTATGCTCCTTTAAATTATCAAATTGAATGCTTAATTTACTATACAAATGTAAGTCAAAGCTTAACGTAGCTACATGCTTATGCCTACTTGATGATGTAATAATATTAATATGACATTCCTTGACACTTGAAATAAATGATCCTTGTCACCCTAGATGTTAATGATAACTTTACTAGCTCTAGGTCATATTTAATGTCATGCTAGTCTTGCCAAGTCTAAGGCACTAGTTGCCCTAATCATTAATCTTTAAACATGAAAACTTATTTTGGGACATTCATAGGATGCAAGTGATTGGTAATCTATGACAACTTAATTTGTGCTTCTCAAAACCCTAAAACTTGCTATACCTGCCTGGACGGATGGTAAGGGAGGTTGGTGCTGATGTCGCACTAGAAATTGTGGTTTGTGGTATGAACCATCTAGACAAATTAAGGACTTAATCCTGTGATGACCTCATCATGTAAAACAGTACTACCATAAGCTAGCAAAGTGTATACTTGGTTGAATAATTTACTAGACCTAGGAGTCTTTCCACAAGTGAGGGAGTAAAGTTGTGCATGCGCGAACCAAAAACCCGGCATGAATGGGACATAGTGTGAATGTGATGTGTACCCGTTTCACCAGCGCTATGGAAAGCCATGGTCTAGCTTTGTTGAGTGTTAGGGTATGACTTCCCACACTAACTTATGGGGCTACCTATGGTGGTTCTCCATAAGGGTGAACTGGCAATGGGGCAAGGTATTGTAAAGGTCTCGTGATAATATCTCGATCTGTGTGACCAAGGAATCGTATAGGCCTATCGAGTTGATTGACTCTTATGGGTAAAGATGTACATTATCTGCAAAGTATAAATTGTTTGAACAACCGTGCCCATGGTCAAGTGTGGACATGAAAACTTTCTCGAGTTAGTTCTATTTCAAAAACCTTTATGGGTGGGATGAAAACTCATCGGGGTGAGGTAACCCCAACATTGGCTTTTTCGGAGGACAATGTACTCCAATGATGAAAACTAGCATTTAGTAGAGGTAGCCATGCACCATAAAAGATGGATGTAACATGTGCTACTATTATTATTGCATTCTCACAATCAACTTTATAAAATCTATTTTAGTTAAAATTTTAAGTCTCAGAAATTTTCGTACTTATTGTATTTTCAAAATAATGCTTTTAGCAACCAAAAACCTCAAGCCTCACTTGACAGCTTTGCACCTATCATTATTGCATTATGTGTGGTGGCTTGTTGAGTACCGTTGTACTCACTCTTGCTTAATTACCATCAATCATGCAGAAAGGAAGAGAAGGACATGCCCCATTATACGTTGAGAGAGTTGATAGACCTAGAAGACGATGAGGCCAAGGGCTAGGCCATGAACCCAAGTTAGCTGTCTATGGGCAAGTTTTGAGAGTCCCATCGGTGTGAAGTTTCTACTACTACTTTTTATTGATTTCGGTCTGATTGGTCTATGAGTAAGTTATTATTGTATTATCTACGTTTTCGCATGATATATTTTTGATATACAGTAATATATCTATGAACACTATCTACTAATTTAGGAAATAGTACGATAAAATCATAAAGGATCTGAGTTTGCTAAATCTTTGTACGGCTACAATATGAAACCAGCTAAGGTTCCTCGGCTAGTCCACGCTCTTGATGGCCCAACAGTCGCATCTACCAGTTGGTGACTTGCAATTAGTAAGTTTAGACTGTAAGACTCTACCGTTAAGTACTGTATTGCCCGTTTACTGAGTTTCACTGGCACGTAGTGCCTATTGATTTAAATCCGAGCACCTTTAGATTAATACTTTCAAATGAAGGAAAGATGAAAACCCCAATGAGATGCTATACATACGTGCCTGCCCTGTGGATGGGTTGGATTGTTAGCAAATTTTTGCCACAGAGTGTTATAAATAGTATCAGAACATCAATCCTCGTTGTGCAGGCCATGTGCGTATCTTGAGAGTCCCACAGGTGTGAAGTTTTTGCTACTACTTTTTTATTAATTTGTTGTAACCCAAAGAGATGTGTTTTTAATGAAAACAACAGGAAATGATCCTACTGTATATATATTATGATAGGAAAACAATAGGAAATGATCCTACTGTGTATATATATTATAATATAAAATATGGTACAAATACAAAAATTACAAGAAGAACATAAGTACCTAGTGATGAGACTGCGAATCATTTCTCGGTGTAACTAAACCCATGAAAACTAACCGTACAAGTCTTCAAATTATTTGGACTTGTTCAAATTTCATCTAAATTTTGGTTAAATTTCATCAAAAATTTGATTTTTGCGTTGAAATTTTTGAACGAAATGAGCAAAATTTTGTTCATTCGTTCCTTTCCCCAGCATCTGAAGGTTTTTTCCATCCAAAAGTTTTATCCCTGCTCTCAAGTACACTTTAGTCTTTAGAGTTTACAGGGTCATGTAACATTCCCTCTCCATACATCAACAAATGTTTTGAGAATTTTTATAGACTTGTAAGCTTAGTTCTGACAAGGATCTCACCGAGAAGTTCGTTATCATTTGATACATCCTAACTCATTGTCGGTAGTGTAAAAACATGTTTAAATATGTTAACCGGAATTTCATATATTTTGAATTAAAAGTTAACATAAGGTTTGAAGAGATTACATAACTAATACTGAGTTCTTTGTAGTGTGAATAGAAACTAATATGCTCTGTCTAAAAAAAACTAATATGCTCTGTCTAAAAAAAACTAATATGTGTTTATCCGAAAAAAATCACATTCTACATCGCTATAGTTCGAAGAACAGCACTGATTTTTCAAGAACAAGGAACAACCTTAAATGTTAAGATTGAACTAACTTCCTAGCGAGAGAGAGATTGAACTGACTATTAAAAGGTGACATTGCACGTTATATTCACGTTGTTTCCTGTGACAATCAATTCTGGCATTTTCCAATAATATGGCTGATTGATATTTTTCTTGTGGCTATCAATGTGACATTTTCCAATATGTTGCTGTTTTTTTTCAAATTATGTGAACGGCCCCTGATATATTGTCTAACATTTAACAAACAACTTATTTATACCACCACCTAACTAATATCGTTTGAGAAACTCCAAATATTTTTTTTCTTAACCAAAAGCAAACTAAACCTGAGCTCACCAATCAGCAGCATAAGCCTAACACAAGCTATATATATTCACTACCATTCAGTCTTCACTTTTCTGAGGAAAAGGTTCACTCTTAGGCATGTCACTCAAAATAACCAGGTTTGCACATGATCATTAACTTCATAAATAAAAATATGACAAAATGAATTGAATGAATCTGTGCTGTCCATTTCATGTCAATTTCATATGCCCATTGTGGTCAAGAACTAATATGCAGTATCGATCCTAGGAAGATAATGGCCAAATTAGCTCCCGGACTGCATCTCCCTTGCCTGAAGGAAACTGATCGACTTCCAGCTACAAGATGGTGACCTATAGCCGTCATGCAGTTCAGGCATTATTGAGCCTGCAATTAGCAACCGCGTAACTAACTTGTGATTTCCAACAACAATTGCTTAATTTGTTGCTATCAAGTGCAGCGCAACTGTAGAGTGAGCATTTTTGCAGGGATAATGCGGTAGCTTAGTTAGTCTCCGAGCTTTTGGAACAAAGAAATTTGTGTGAAATTAAGCAGCTCCTAGGGACTGTTAGTGCTTCAAAACCTTTTAATTAGGACTTTCAGGATTTGATCTTGTAATTATATTTCCTGCGTCTGTAGATACTTGCGGTGCCAAAAAAAAAAAAGATGTCCACATATTACTCCAAATAGAATTAAACTTTTCTCCAAAGTCTACTTATGCTAGCTTGTGCAGGAGGAATATTTAAACTTCAGAATTTGAAAGCAAATGAAAAAATAGAAATGATTGTTGATTTTACGTCCAATTAATTAGCTGTAGCTAGAGTAAAAAAAATGCAAATTGTGATCGCGATCTAAAAAATTATCTGGACCTAGTTCAAAAAAGTCGGCCCAACTAACAAGTAACGGGTCTAGGCTGGAGCCCGACCGAACCTCTAAAATGTCTCGGCTTACGTGGCCTAATCCAGACCAATTCAGCAACTTAGTTTTTTTATTATTATTATGTGAAAAGAACTCAGCTACTTAGTTAGGCCTGACTGCTTGAAGCGGGCCAGATGGGGCCGACTGGGCTTGTTGCGCGGGCTTTTTCGACGACAAAATGAATGGCAATAAAGTGCATCAAAAGAGGGCATGCCTAGTGCATTCTAACTTTTTTATATATTCTTATGCGTTATTTTTCAAACATGATGCAAATGGTCATGAAAAGTTTCGAACAAATTCGGTTAGGTAAGTCATGCAGTCAAGCATCACGAAAAAATTCAATTGAAAAACGACACGTATATTATGAGAAACCAAAAAAGGACAAATCTCGGTGAATAATAGCTTTTCCTTTTTATTTTCACTATTTGCTTCGTGTTTCCAAAACAATGTAGCAAAATGCACCAAAAATTGAGATACATCTAATATATCATCCATCAAAATTATCCACCTATATAAGGTATAATCCTTGCCTCTTTTAGCCCACGCCGTATCATTCGTAGCTAAACCTACATGCCCGGATGCACCGCAGCGCAGGTTCGTTGAGCATCCATTGCCTAGTCTGGTTGAACGCACGGTATCCGTCAGATTCGCACCGTCGGACGACGTTCTACCCCTTCAAACCATAGGAAATCGCCTAATGCCAGTTATTTTCCCTGATTGGTACCGTCAGAGTTAGCCGTTAGTAAATGCTTATTGAAATGGTTGACCTGTCACGCGCGTCTCCCTGCTGAGAACGCTGAGCTCTCCTCGCACGCTGCAAACCCTGGTGCCGTGTACTGCTCTCTGCAAGCATTTGGGAAGCATATGTCGACATCGGTGGACTCATCATCACCCCTATGTTGAATTGGAGGCTACAAGATAAAATGATATTAGTCACAATAAATATTTCGAATGTACAATGCGAATCTCATCACCCCTATGTGCAGCGAAGATAAACAACGGAAGCGGTAGTTTGTGCAGGTGGTATAGACGGCAAAAGGGATGCATCTCGACGACGGACCTATGGTGGGAGAATGCCATGATATTGGTGGAATGCAAGGCATAATAGGAAAATAAAATGTAGGTTTGTATGTAAGTTACCTCCTCGTCGGTATAGCGAACAGATGATCGGCGGCTAGTACTACGATGCCATGCAGACTTAGTAGATTGCGATGACCGGCCGCACTCACTAGGTTGCGATGACCTGGCGGGTGAGCGTGGTGCCTCCACTAGGTGGCTCATGTGCGCACTATGATCCGTGGAATGACTGCAACTTAGATTGTGCACTTGTTGTTTGGTCTGCTTTAGGATGAACTTCATAGTCTTCTGCAGGGCCGATGGTGTTTTCGGGCTACTGATGGCGGCCTCCGACGCGCTTGCAATGCGTTGCGCCCGCTCCAACTGAAGTGACATACGAAACAGGTTCAGTAATGAACAATATGAATTTTTGAATGGGACGATAAAATATTTGAATTGTCTTACGCTGTCATGCTACTGCGAAGCGCTGTGGGGATCGATAGAGCGTTGCAGACGTTCCTCGTGCATGATCTGCTCAGGGCGATCTGGTGGAGGAATGGTGAGCCTGCTGCATGACCAGGGTACATACCACTCCAGGTACTCGTCATACGTCTGGACATCATACGAACGCTGCTCCATGATGACATCGAGGTGTGCCCTTTCTATCCATGCCATCATCTCACTGCTGCTGCATTGGCCGCCAGTCCGTACCATGCCGATCAACCCTTGATTGCCTACATTTTCACAATCATTGACGTTACATAGTAAGACATACAAAGTGCACACAATAGTCGGATGGAGTTTGACTCACCGGTGTACGGCTTGCGGTAGGAACTTGAGAGACCATGTGAGGGTCATCCCATTGTGAGTGATGAGTAATTGACATCTGTTTCCAAAAGTCGAGTTTGAGTCGGTTTGTTCGGACCCCGACGTTGCATGGGTGCAACGGGCTCGGTCGGACTTTGGTCAAGCTTAGTCGTATGGGTTATGATGTATATTCTGATATTGCGACATATTTGACCTTGTTTAATGCTATTTGCGCGTTCATGTATCGAGCGGTGCTATGTGACGTGTTTTCTTGTCTGTTGTCTGTAGGACATCGAGGTGGAGTCGTGGCGAGACACGGTGGACCGGACTAGGCGCAGGTGGCGCTGAGGTCAGAACGGTCATGATGTGTCGAAGACGGCGTGGACTCGGCGTGGTTGCGAGGCGTGCGAGGCAAGGAGCGGAAGCTTCCGGAAGGTGCGGGAGGCGAACGGGAATTTCGCAAGGCTGTACAAGAGGGAGACGGCTCCGTTAGGATTTAGCCGGCGTAACGGGTTGGAGACCCGTTAGCCAAGGGCTATAAATAGAGGTGAGGGGCTGCATACCCCTTAGGACACAATAGAGTGAGTTAGGGTTTTAGAGCTCATTCATCCCTTTGTGTGTTGTGTTCCTCCCAAGAAGCATGTGAGGCTCTTGGTGTTCTTGAGGATTGAGAGCTTTGAGATGGATGTTGAACCTCTCTGTAATTGTGTATCTCTTTGTCTCAATCTATGAGAGATGTGTCTTATTATATGACTACTTGTTTTTGTGTCTTGATTTCAATTTTCTCTGACGCTGCTTCGTTTTGTTCTTGGCAAATGAAAATGAAAGTAGTTCTCAGGGTTCTTTGATTTTAGTCGACTTGGTATTCTTACATTAGCTACTCTCGAGCTTTCTTCAAAATCGTTTGTCGGCGAGTAGTATTCCATCTGGTTTTTGGTCATGCATCTTGGTTATGTTCTGCTCTTTCTTTTCTTTGCCAGATTAATCCTTCACTTCTTTTGCTCATCTCTCGAGTCAGGGTGACAAATCATTTCATCAGTCAAGATTATTGCTCAGCATCTGGTCTCGGCTATAGCGTTAGAACTCACCTCTTTTCAGTTTTCCTTGGCCAGAAAAGAGTTGTGCTAAGCTTTGGTTGTTTTTCTTTTCTGGGTTTACCTTTCTTCTTTGCTGCAGTCTCCTTGCAGACCAAAATGAATGGTTTCGGTTTGTCTTTCGCTGCATGTATTGGACAGCAAACTTCATAGCTTACTATAAATCAAATACTGTGATTCATGTGCAGTTTGGGCAACAGCAGTTTTACTGCAGATTGCTTTTCACGGTTGAGTCCTTGCAGACAAACTCTTGTTCGGCTGACAGCAGATTTTTCTTCGTGTTGTTTTGTGCTGTCGGCTAGCAGCAAATTTACCTTCTTTGTGTGCTGCTTTATTTCCTGTTAGCAGCCTTCAGTTTTTATCTTGCGTGCAGTCTCTGTCGCTTGTCTTCTTTTGGCAGCAAAGTCTGAATCGGTTTTGCCGTGACAGCCGAGTTAGGTAAATCTCTCTGCCGTGGCAAGATTTCGAGTTGTTTTCTTACCGTGTCTGCAGTCTCTTGCCGTGACAGTATCTGAGCCAAGTTTCTTTGCCGTGGCAAGTGTTTTCTGCTGTTTCTTTGCCGTAGCAATTTATTACTACAGGTTCTTTGCCGTGACTGTTTTTCAGTCTGATCTCTTGCTTTCGGCAATCTGAATTTTAGTTTCTTGCTTCATAGCTCTTACATGGCTATTGAAGAAGAAATGAGTACGAATACTTGAGGGCGATTTTTTAAAGGCACCATTCACCCCCCTCTGTTGCCATTTCCGATCCTACAGAACTAGCCATCCAGAGGTGGCATGGCCTAGTGCAAACCCAAATGTTGCATCACGTGTTGTGGTGTGTAAGCCTCCACCATGTATGAGAACACCAGATGGTGTGTCATTGTCCATAGCTCCCATCCTCCAAGCAATGTAGGGACAGCTCGTATGGCGATACACGAAATCTACGGTTCATGGACCCCATATGACGTCGCTGTTGTGCAATGACTCGAACTCGTTGTGCTACAACAAGTAGCACCTTGACGGTTTGCCCTTCGCCCACAGACGGGCAGCAGTCCACCGGATGCCCATAGTGGGCCCATCTATCAAGTCGGCGAACTAGTCGAATGGGTACACTGGCGTCACGATGGTTGGACATCCGATAGAGAAGTGCTCCCAGCTCCACAGCTATAGGAGCACATAGCAGATAGCCAAATTGGGGGTACCAATAGTGGCATGTTGGCAAGCATCACATAACCTCTGATACGTGGCGCACAGAATCGCTAATCCCCAACTGTACCAAGGCATCACCTCAAACTCTGCGTCCACCAAAGATTCGGCGAGGCTGATGAATTCGGCATTGCAAATATCATCGTGTGTGGCTGAAAACATGCTCCAACAAAAGAGCTGGATAAGGAACGCGATGAGGTGTGTCCTGACAACCTCCGGCGGTGCAACCTGAGGGCACACACCAAATTGTTTAGACAAGTGCAGGGGACACCATGAGCACTCTCCAAGATAGGCCGGTCCGTCAGCCTCTCCTTCCAGTCGGCTGGTGCATGGGCTGGAACAAATGCGTCACCCCCGAGAGAGAGAGTCTGGTCAAGAACGCGACGTCCTTCATAGTGACCGTCATCTCACCCCACCGAAAATAGAATGTGTGTGTCTCGGACCTCCACCTGTCCACTAGTGCCATGAGCAGGCTACCGTCGATGGTGAACTCGTGTCTGGTGAAGACCAGCTTCGCAAAGCGCGATAAGCCCGTGGCCCGCAGGGTTGGGACGTAGCGCTCGTCCAGCACCCATGGATCCCCTCCCCTCCCCCCCTGAGCTTGAACGGTGAAGGGCCAGTCGTGTCACCCATCATCCATGTGTGGTAACGGTGTTTCTCATCATACGAGTGTTCTAGAAGCTCTGGTAAAACCATACATACCAATACATAGGATAGGCCAAATATTAGTGCGAAGATTAATAATAACAATAAAACTTACTTTATAATACAAACTACATTACTTATGACTATGTAAATAATAGTAATTATGACTACAACTACGGGAATAACGTCAAAAGCATGCTATAAAATATTACCTGCCTTTCGGGAGAAGTAATCAACATTGTCGTATCCTCTATGACTTATGCACTACCTTCTCCAAATAATTAGCTATGCACTATTAATTTTGAGATTACCTTGCAACAAATGGGATAGACGAAATATTAGTGTGAAGATTGATAACAACAGCAACATACTACAAGTTAGTGATTACATGCGTGCATGCAACTGCATACGAATACTTCACTACTTACCGATAATTTGATTACTCATCTGAAAAAATGACGACGAACTATTCATTACTGTTGTCCTTAACAATAACTCACTATTTACCTCGAAGTAACAAATTATGTGTACCGTACATACACAAAAATAGTACAAACTACGTCTAAATTACTATAACATACTTACTTCGTAATGCAAACTACATTAATCATGACTAACTAAATAATACTAATTGACTACGATTATGGAAATAACGTCCAAAGCATACGATCAAAAATTACCGTATTTCAAAGAAGAAATTAGCACTGCCAATTTTGAGCTACGAACTAGCTTCTCGAACTAATGAGCTAGACACTCCCAATTTTCAGTGACGACTGCGACAATCACCTTCTTCGATGAGCGACTGGGATGAGCAATGACGAACTGCCAGAGGTTCGTATTTATGGTAGAGTGAAAGGTGAACCCGATGCACTCACCCCGTACATTAAGGACCCATTATCACGAGCAACTTTGGGTGAGGGGGGACGACATCGTAACACTGACAAATGTGCAAATGAGAGGAGCGGGCGAGGGGGGACGACACGGAAATAATGACATTAGTGCGAACGAGAGAGCGCACGAGGGGGCACATATGCAAAGAGTGACAATTGTACAAACCAAATAGCAACAAATAATATATAGCACGATTGGCCGACACATGATATTTCGAAAGATGTGTGACGATCGTTAAATTTATGATTAAGTTAACCTGAATAAATGTTGCAAATTTAGACTACATACAATTCTCAAAAACATTACACAATAACTATGACTGTGTCGGGAGGCTTCACATAAAATTTTGTAATTTTTGAGCTCGTTTGATGTATGTAAAAACTCATAAAAATATCAAAATTATATGAATTTTTGAGCAATATTTGTAATGGATAAAATTATCCAAAAATTACACTGTGAGATACGTTGTGTCGGCAGGCTGTACATAAATTTTTGTAAATTTTGGAATTCATTTCATATATTTAAAAATTCAGAAAACATTTAACGAAAAAATTAGGTCGGTAATTAAGCTGACTTAATCACCTGCCACCGCCGGCCCACCACGTGTTGCCTCATCAGTGCTGTCGTCTGTCCAGCCAAAAACCACATGTGAGTTTCTGTTACTCTGCAATCTCTCACACAAATAGCCCAAAAACCACAAGCCCCAGCCAAAAATCATAAGCTTCAGCCAAAAAGAACAGACCCTGGATGGTTTGCTACGTAGCTAAGAGACTTGATGTGTGTCTCAGGCACACAAATGCACGCACAATTCGGCTCTCTACATGAATGCACGCGAAAATTCGCTTTTCTTGGTTCAACCCAAGAAAAACCAATTCGGTAAAAAATTCAGCCTAGTTTGAATATTTTCAGCCCATCCAATCCACACGCCAATTCGGCCCGTTTTGAATATTCTTACCGGGTAATGGTGCCATTCTTCGTCCTCTCCCTTACCCCTGTCTCCCCTCTCTCTCTCTCTCATTCCCCATCCTCCATAATTGGCGCCGGCACCTACAAAGGAGGCGGACATAGCGTTGACAAGAAAGGGGAGGTGGCACCGGCAAGGGAGGGAGGACATCGTCTATTTCGTCGAAATTTTGTAATTTTTGAATATATTTAAAATTTTAATTTGAATATATTAAATTTTTGAATTTGATTTGTTCTTTTGAATATTTCAACCGAAATTTTCAAATTTTGGTTTTCTTGTAGGGGTCCGAAAATGTTTTCCGTGCTTCTAGCCAACACAAACAACTACACTAGTTAGAATGCCCCTTTTCCATTCTTTTGTTTGTGTAACCTTCTTAACTAATCCTTATGCCAACTCGAAACACACTTTATAATTTGAATCAGATGATGGATTAATGCAAATGGATTTACGGAAGATCCTTACAGGCTACAACGTCAAGTGCTTCATGAATTGTTTGGATTAATCCTGGTGGGATTTTCTTCGTTTTGTACTGCTGCCAACGACCTGTCCAATTATTTGAAAACCTTAGTAGAGTGGGGAAAAAACATTCCCACTAGTTTCGCATCCATCTGCCACCAACTGCTCCCAGTTAAACTGCACTAGCTGATGGAGTCCAATCTATTAGACAAACTAAATGTTGGTTCCAGAACTGATAAGACTTTCTGCTTAAAATCCATAACATCATTTGTCTTGGGATTTTACGGAGTACCAGCTAGTGCTAAGAGTATTGTTAGACCATATGGACAGGATAGGTCATAAATATAGTGATGATAAATATTTAACATTTCGGTTGCATTGAAATTTGCATTTGTGAAAGTTTCGGTCGATGCACTATTGTGAAACTGAATTTGCTGGAATATTTAGGTTAAGCGGTCTAACCGCCTTGTATTGGGTGGTATGATCGCAGACTTCAACCGCTCAGCAGTCGGAGGGTTCGACCATTGTCGGTAGTCGTAGGCTTTGACCTCGATCGGTAGTCGGTAGTCTGATTAGTAGTCGGTAGTCGTAAGCCTCGATCGGGATGGTCGGTAGCTACAGTACATGATCGATGGTCGTAGCTACAATGCTTGGTCAATGGTTGTAGCTATAGTGCTTAGTCGATAGTCGTAGCTACAGTGATTGGTCCATGGTCGATAGTCATAGGATTCAAGTGCTACAATTCTTGTGACTTTTGAGTAACCCCAATACTTGTAATCTTTGACTTCTCGTGTTGGGCCAGCGGTCTGACCAGCCTGTGCATGGCGGTCAGACTGGTCTTTCTGAGTGGTATGAGGTTGATTTTTGGAAATCATGGAAATTGAGTTCATAGTCGATTTGGCTCATGTTTACTATTGGTTTGGGGTGTGATATTCCTGTGTAGACTAATATTAGTCAAGTTAGAGAGAATTTGGGCCGAGAAAACGTCCTTTGATCTTTGCAGGTGTAGGTTGAATGTGGAGGTGGACATGGTCGATGACAAGAAGGACCGGAACTAGGATGAAGAAATCCAAGGTTCAGGCAGTCGAGGATGTCACGAGGTGGTCGGACTCACACTGGGGCATATGGAGATTAAATATGGATGATGCGTAGAGAAACTACGGGAGGTGCAGTCCGAGAGACTTCGACACATGATGAATTGGAAGTAATTATGAAAGGTGTCTATAATTGGAAGGTTTAGATATTTCGAAAAACCTATGTTTGGAAGGGTTTCGGGTCCCTTGATTTTCGGAATCGGATAGAATTTCGTGTCCGTGTTGATGAGGACACGGTTTGGAGCTCTAGCATATAAAAGCAGGGAGAGGTTACATGTTAAATACGTGCTTTTATGAAGAAAGCTTTTAGAATTTTTGTGCTAGGGTTTAAGGGGTGCCGTGAGAGCACTTTGTAGCCACAAAACATGATTCAGAAATAAAAGATCAGATATATTTCGATAAAAAAATTAGTCGGCACCGACGGTGTGTCTTTCTGGGTGTTGTCTTCGACTCGTTCTCATTTCTAGCAGTGCGTGGCGAGATAGCATTCCTCCATAAACTTCACTTTCCTCGATTGCACGCCAAGTCGTCCACTCGATCTTGACAACAACATCGGTAGGCAGAGCAGATCATGAGCATGACAACTTTATCTATCGTCTTTTTGTGTCCTCAGTGGCATGCTAACACATCATGATCGTGCATGCTACACGGGTGTCTTTGGTCATCGGTTCATTCCAACGCAAGCCATCCTCGATAAATCGCAAAGAAACTAGTATGATCATTCACCCCTTTGATTGCGGTATTCGATCCTATAAATGGTATCAGAGCGGTTACTATGGCATCAGAGGGGTATGTAAACCGTCCCCTCATGCTAGATGGTACTGATTTTACTTTTTGGAAGTGTCGTATGAGAGCTTATATTGAGGCTCAAGGTAGTGATGTTTGGAATAAATTTTCTAGACCTTATGAGGTTCCTACTACTATTACTAATCTAAATAAAATATATGTTGATTTAAATGATCAAACTCATAACTTGATGTTTAAAGGGATTTCTCGTAAAGAATTTAATCTTGTAGCTCATATTAATTTTACCCACTTAATATGGAAAACTCTTTACGATTATCATGAAAGAACTACTAAAATTAAGATAGTGCATGAAAATCTTTATTAAAAAGAATATTTTGATTTTGCTATGAAGTCTGGTGAATCAATTGATGATCTTTTTGCTTGATTTGAGAAGATATTGAGTAATTTACATGGTGTTAATGAAGATAATGCAACTAAAAATTTTAGATCTTTAGGTTCTGAGTGCTTGATGGTTGTCACAACTATTACTCAAACTGTCGATCTAGATACTTCAACCATGGATAATCTTTATTCTAGATTCAAAACCTATGAGATGGAAGCTTTGCCATCTAAAATTGATAAATTTTCATCTTTAGTACTTGTGACTAACCCCGTGCAGGCTGCTTCATCGAGTTCTTTATCTTGTATTTCTTTGTCTTCTTTATCTTCCTTTTCAAAGAATAGTTCGAGCAGCTCCTAAAGTGGACTTAGTGTTGATCTCTTCACAAGCAGACAAGGCACTCAATAACGTGAGCATGAGGAAGCGAGGTGACATGTCGAGTTAGATCAAGTGCTATGAGTATGGCAAGCCAGGCCTCATTAAGATGGATTGCCCCAAGTTCAAGGGGAATGTGATGAAGAGAAGAACTATCATCATTAGCCATCCAAGAACAACACAAAGGGTGGAAATTTTCATCGCAAATTTGTTGAAAAGGTCATATCGGCTATCAAGCATCTTGATTTGAGTGAATGAGACTTTGAGAGTTGCAACAACAACATCAACGGTGATAATTATTCCAAAGGTAAAAATAAGAACAACTATTTCACAAGCATGTGTTTTATGGCAATGGATGATGACGACGATAGTGATCCCGATGAGGTAAGACCATCATATGATGAGCTTGAAGATGGTTTGATTAAACTTGCTATTGAATTGAAAATGACCAAAAATAAATTGAAAGAAAATAATTTTGTTGTTGAAAGCTTGAATTCTGAGATTAATAGATTTAGAGTTTCTATTCCTAATGATGAATCATGTGAGTCTTGTCAAGTTTCATTCTGAGTTGGACACTGCTAGATCAACTAATGCATCAAACTTAGTTCAACTTAAGGATCTAACTGATAAATTTAATGAATTAAGAATGACACATGACTCTTGTGATGGAAAATTATATTTTGTTAATGATGAAATTGAAAATTTTAAGTTTAAATCTTCTAAAGCTTGTTCTAATTGTGATTTGCTACAAGATGGGCTTAATTCATCTCAGGAATCTATTCAACAAATACTTTATCATGAAAATCTATCTTGCTCAAATTGTCCTAAGTTAAATATTAAAATTAATGCTTTGACTAGGCTGTTGAATGAGTTTGACAAAAAAAGAAAGATTGGCTCAATCTAGTGCTTCCAAGTATTTAGTGAATGAACTTGTTAAGTGCACATCTTGCCACATCATTGGCTAAAGAGAATGAGTATCTTAAGAACACTTTAAAGAGATTTTCTTTTGGCAAAAAAATCTGAATATGATTCTAGACAAGTCAAAAATAGTGTGAAAATTATAGTTTAGGATATAATTTTGTTGAGCATGCTAATTATAATCCCCCTAAAGTTGTCAAGTTACATGAACTTGGAAATTTTGAAGTAAAATCTGAATCAAAACAAATTCTTTAAATTAGCTGGTATTGCAAAGGATTTCTCTACTAAAGTAGGTGTTGTGAAGGGGATAGATACGACTTGTCATCAAGTCAAGTATCAATTTGAAGTCAAGTCATTTGATTCAATTTTGCTTTCGAAAAGCGAAGAAAGAAAACAAAGACAGGTTAAGGAAGGCTTCTCGTTATGGAGTAGAGTTTCTGCAAGCTCCATATCATTGCTTTGGAACCTCTAATTAATTTTCTACAGGTTCGAGAGTTTTTATGACAGAACTTGTCAGACCGACGTTTTCCACGCTGTTAGACTGGCCTTAGGCGATCAAGTCGCCATTTGTGGTGTGGTCTGACCATCCGGCAGTCAGACCGGCACTTCAACAGCGGTCTAACTAAAATCTGACAGAGGATAATTTTTCATTTAAATCTTTATCTTTGCCTGTTGTTGCTCCTGTTCATCACATATCTCAGTACTGGTTACCTAAGTCTTTATTTTCTAATCCTAGTAATAAGATATCGATGATTGTTCATGTTTTATAGGCTTGTCGCAAGCGGAATGAGAACATATGGTTCATTGACTCCAGTTGCACTTGCCACATGACTGGAGACTCACGATGGTTCTCCTCTCTCACTCATGCCCTGGTGAGATAATAACTTTTGGGGACAACTCTCAAGGACGAGTTCTTTGTAAGAGGTACCATGCGCGTCAACGACAAATTGATGTTAAAAGACATCACTCTTGTCATTAAGTTGAGATATAATTTGCTTTCAGATTCATAGTTGATAGACAATAGTTTTGAAGTGGGTTTTAAAAAGCATTCATGCTACATTTTAGATTCATCTGCAATCTAGTATGCAAAATTATTCGAGTTGGTCGTTTGTTTAAGGGTGATTTTTTATATTCATCATTTTCTGATTTTAGGTGTCTTATTTTATCAAATTCTAAGAATTTATTTCACTAGCACCATAGGTTAGGACATATTGATTTTGATCATCTTGCTCGAATCAGTAATATGAATCTTGTTAGAGGAATATCTAATCTTAAAATTGAAAAGTCAATGAATTTAGTTTGTTCACCTTATAGACATGGTAAAATGGTCTCATCATCTCATCCTCCACTCACACTTGTTATGACTGATGCTCCGAGTCAATTGTTGCACATGGATACTATTCAGACTGCTAGAGGTAATGGTATGTTCTTATTATTGTTGATGATATATCTAGATACTCTTGGGTTTATTTTATGGCATCTAAGGACGAACCTTTTGGTCATTTTAGAGAACTTTCTCTTAGACTTGCTAATAATCTTCCAAGAGGAATTAGAGCAATTAGAAGTGATAATGGAACTGAATTCAACAACACATCATTTGCTTCTTTTTATGCTGAAAAGGGTTTAGATCATTAATTTTTTCAGCTCTTGTGCCACAATAGAATGGTGTTGTAGAATATAAAAATAGAACTTTGGTTGAGATGACTAGAACAATGTTGAATGAAGATGCTACACCTAGGATGTACTGGGTTGAAGCTATTTCTACCGCTTGTTATATTTCTTATTTTTGCGAGCTAAATTGCACAAAACTTCATATGAGCTTCGTTTTGGTCATACTCCTAATATTTCTCACTTGAGGGTGTTTGGATGTCAATGCTTCATACTTATACATGGCAATCTTGATAAATTTGAATCTAGATTCTCAGATGGCATGTTTCTTAGATATGCAACTCACAATTGAGGTTATCGTGTACTCAACTTAGAAACTAATAAAATTGTTGAGACCTATGAGGTCATGTTTGATGAGGCTAGTCTTGATACTAGACCCGACAGTGCAAACATACATGTAACTGACACACCTAAAACATCTTCTATAGATTTAATGACAATGAAAGGTAGATTCCATGTCACACTTGATACACGTATCTACACCAATGGATTCTACAACTAGTGGCTATGCTCCTACCTTTCATGAGGTAGAGGCCTCTACTGCTACACCTATGTCACTAACGACACCACATGCTCCTCTACATATTCAACGACATCACCTTCCTTGAACAAATGATTAATGATTTAAGTGAGAGAGTTTTTGCAATAGATATAACTCCAATGCCTCATATGTTCCTTCTGCGTTTATTTCCACTTTTGAACATCAAGATGTAAGTCACAATTTATCTTATGAGTCTTGGATTAATGCCATGCATGAGGAATTAGAAAATTTTGAGCGTATTAAAGTTTGGACTTTAGTTTCACCTCCTCATGGTCATAATTTTATTGGAACTAAATGGGTTTTTAATAATAAATAAAATGAGGATGGTTTTATTCAAAATAAGGCTAGACTTGTGGCACAAGAATTTTCCCAGGTAGAAGGTCTTAATTTTGGTGAAACTTTTACACATGTTGCTCGATTAGAAGCCATTAAAATTCTTTTAACATTTGCTGCATTTAATGATTTTAAATTGTATCAAATGGATGTTAAAAATGCTTTTCTTATTAGCTTAATTGAGAAAGAAATTTATGTTAGACAACCACCTGATTTTGAAAATCCTAAGTTTCCTGATCATGTTTACAAACTGTGCAAAGCTTTATATGGCTTAAAACAAACAAATAGAGTATGGTATTATAGACTTAAATTATATTTGCTAGAAAATGACTTTCAAATGGGTAAGATAGATAAAACATTGTTTACTCTCAAACATGGCAATGATCTTTTACTCGTTCAGATTTATGTTGATGATATCATCTTTGGTGGTTTCTCCTATACTCTTGTTTCTAAGTTTTTAGATAATATGAGCAGATAATTTGAGATGAGTATGATGGGAGAACTCACGTTCTTCCTAAGCTTTCAATCAAGTAATCAAAGTTGGGTAGTTTTGTTCATCAATCTAAGTACACCAAGGATTTGCTTCATCGTTTCAACATGAGGATAATCAAACAAATCTCCACACCCATGGGAATCTCTGCAGTGGTGGATCTTGATGAAGATGGAGAGCCTGTTGATCAAAAGGAATACAGAAGCATGATCGGCTCACTTTTGTATCTCACTGCTTCAATGCTAGACATATACTTTGTTATGCATTTGTGTGCTTGTTTTTAGGCTTCCCCGCATGCTCCACATCGTCAGACAGTAGAGCGAATTTTCTGGTATGTTCAATCAACTTTAGAATTTATCTTATGGTATTCTTCTTCATCATGCCTTACCCTTAGAGCTTATTTAGATGCGGATTTTGGGGTTGTAGAATTGGTAGGAAGAGTACTTCTGGAACATATCACTTTTTAGGCACATTTATTATTTCATGGGCTTATACAAAATAGTTGTTTGTTGCACTTTTCATTGCTGAGGTTAAATATGTAGTTGCTGCTTCTTGTTGCTCACAATTGCCTTGGATGACAGCTACACTTAAATATTTTGGCTTATAATTAGATAGTATTCCACTTTTCTATGATAACATTAGTGCTATTAGTATTGCTAAAAATCTTGTGCAACATTCAAGAACCAAATACATTGATATTCACTATCGTTTTCTTAGAGACCATGTAGAAAAGGAATATGTTATCTTGCATTTCATTGATTCAAATTCTCAAGTTGCTGATGTTTTCATAAAATCACTTGATTCTTCATATTTTGCTCGTTTACGAAGTGAGTTGGGTGTGTTGCATCATGTGGAATTACCCTGAGGGGGAGCTTGTTGTTTAAAGATATTCCAGAAGCTTTATTTATTATACTTGTCAAATAATTTATCAAGTCTAAGTCATTGAAATCAAATGAGTTATAGAGCTCTCTTTATCATATTTACTCATATGCTATGTAGGTTTGATTATGACTGGTTGAAATTAATTTACTATACTTGAACTAAAATATGATATGATAGAATACTTTGATTAGATTGATTATAGATGGTATTTTGTGATGTTCATCTAAAAGGATTAGCTTGATTGTGAGTCTTATTTTAAATCTTGGTTATGAGGTTTGTATGTTTCATATTACAATCTTTTTATCTTCACTCAATTTGGCATGTCATGGAAAAAATGAGAAAGAGAAAGTTGAAAAGATGTATGCTTCAAGTATGCTATGTGTAAACAAAAAAAAGGTACAAAAGGTGCATAAATGGAAACAAGTATGCTTCAAACATGCTTAAAATTGAAGTGCCATCATGAAAATAAGTAGCAATAGATTATTATATAGCAATAGATTATTATATAAGACTGCTAGCTCATCTAGATTTAATGTTTGCTTCACTTTTAGGATTTGACTTTTCGGTGTGATATCTCATTGTACTATTTATAATTGGTTTAGACATTGTTGAGGTGTGTGTCATTGATATAAATCGCTTAATCATGCTAAAGACTTGTTTTGACATTGCTATATGATATATAACTTCATATGATCTAGGTAGCTCTACTCAAAAGAATGGCATAGTTAAAATTTTAAATCAATGCAAAGTGATTTGGATAATCTACAAAGTTTCTTGATTTTTACTCTCCTTGCTTCTTCTTAGAATTATTCCTTCTTTGAAGTTCCTGATGATTACATTGCCAAGGGGAGAAATAGGAGAAATTGGAGTTTCTTTTCTACTGAGACTATGCTACTGTATTTTGTCAAATTATTTTCTCTGCAGTTTTGAAAGTTTCTTTTCACAAATTTTGCTTGTCTTTCAAAACACAACTCATTGAAGAGGTTTTTTGGTGTTGTCAATGTATTCATCAAGGGGGAGATTGTTAGACTCTGTGGATAGGTCATGAATATAGTGATGATGAATAATTGATATTTGGGTTGCATTGAAATTTGTGTTTGTAAAAGTATTGGTCGATGCACTATTATAGAACTGGATTTACTGAAATATTCAAGTTAAGCAATTTGACCGCCTTGTTTTGGGCAGTCTGAACTTCAACCGCTTAGTAGTTGGAGGGTTCAACCATAGTCGGTTGTCATAGGCTTTGACCTCGATCGGTAGTCGGTAGTCCGATCGGTAGTTGGTAGTCATAGGCCTCGACTAGGATGGTCGGTAGCTACAATACCTAGTCGATGGTCGTAACTACAATGACTGGTCGATGGTCATAGCTACAATGCTTGGTCGATGGTCATAGCTACAGTGCCTGGTCGATAGTCGTAGCTACAATGTCTGGTCGATAGTCGTAGCTATAGTGCTTGATCGATGGTCGTAGCTATAGTGTTTGGTCGATGATCGTAGCTACAGTGATTGGTCGATGGTCGGTGGTCATAGGTTTTGAGTGCTACAAAGTAACCTGAGTACTCATAATCTTTGAGTTCTCGTGTTGGGCCAGCGGTCTGACCGGCTTGTGCATAGCGGTCAGACTGGTTTTTCTGAGTGGCTTGAGATTGATTTTTGAAAAGCATAGAAATTGAGTTCATGGTCAATTTGGTTCGTGTTTATTGTTAGTTTGGAGTGTGATATGCGTGTGTGGACTGATGTTGGTTAACTTGGAGAACTTGTACCAAGAAAATATTCTTTGGTCTTTACATGTGCCGGTTGGACGTGGAGGTGGTTATGGTTTATGACAAGGAGGACCGAGGACCAAGATTAGGATGGGGAAATATGAGGTTCAAGCGTTTGAGGATGTCATGAGGTGGTCAGGCTCACGTTAGAGCATGTGGAGATTAAATGTAGATGATGCGTGAGAAGCTACGGGAGATGCGATCCTAGAGACTTTGACATATGATGAATTGGAATGAGTTATAGAAGGTGTCCATAACTAGAAGGTCTAGAGATTTTGAAAAACCTGTATTTGGAAGGGTTTTGGGTCACTTGATTTTCGAAATCGGATAGAATTTCGTGTCCGTGTTAATGAGAACAAGGTTTGGAGCTCTAGCATATAAAAGCAGGGAGAAATTACGTGTTAAAGGAGTGCTTTTTGTGGAGAAAGATTTTAGAGTTTTGTGCTAGGGTTTGAGGGGTGCCGTGAGGATACTTTGTAGCCACAAAATATGATTTAGAAATAAAAGATCAGATCTATTTCGAGAAAAAATTAGTCGGTGCCAGCGGCGTGTCTTTCTGGGTGTTGTCTTCGACTCGTTCTCGCTCCGAGCAGTGTGTGGCGAGATAGCATTCCTCCGTCGACTTCACTTTCCTCGATCGCGCGCTGAGTGACCCACTCAATCGTCGACAACAGCATCGATAGGCAGAGCAGATCATGAGCACGACAACTTTATCCATCGTCTTTCTGTGTCCTTAGCAGCATGCTGACACATCACGATTGTGGGTGCTACACAAGTGTCTTCGGTCATCGGTTCAGTCCAACGTAGGCCATCCTCGATAAATCGCAAAGAAACTAGTACGATCATTCACCCTCTTTAATTGTAGTATTTGATCCTATAAGTATAAATTTTCTAAGAACTGTGGCCCTGTCTAAGCCTAGCTCTAGTCATCTACCCAGGGCGTATTTGAAACACAGAAGTTATACGAGAAGTTCACAAGAAACAGTATAATTCCCGCAAGAATCTAACGATATATATTTCCATGTTCCAAGTGGAGCCTCTCAGATGCCAAAACTTTTTTATACTGTTGCTAAAAATATAAAAAATGTAAAAAGGAAGTTAACCCTTTTTCCTAGAAAACATTACTCCACTAGTCCATAATTTGTTCTCTGGTCTTTGAAACTCACAGTCTGAATCCATTTACAGAATCATAACCAAAGTACTTTTCGAGAATGAAGTTCTTCCTCCAGGATTTACACGCGCACAGAAAGCCCACACAAGATACATCCTTGTTTCGTGTGAAGGACTGAAGGTCATGAACAATACAGCAAGACATGAGCTACATATCACACGGAAATGCATATAACACGTAGCAAAGATCAAAAGGTTGTTTCAGAAATGCAGATTGATCAGAACCTCAGCTTCTTTGGGGTGATGAAGGACAGTAACTTCCTCTTGGTCTTTTTTTCCTTGGGGGCCGGAGGAGACTTGTCCTGATCACTGTCCATGTTGCTGATGCTACCGGAGTTTCTTGCCATCAGGCCATGCTTCTTCACCTGCTCTCTCACAAACTTGTCATAGATGAATGCTGCTCCCCTGAAGTTTGGGAGCACCAGCCACGCCATGAACAGCAGCTTCAACTCGTACCAAATAGGTATCCTGCAAATTGAGAGATATTTCGCAGAACATCAGTCTAGTAGTAGTACTCCAGTCAGTTTCATGAAGAGCTGTTTGTTTGTGAAATCAGGACGGTAGAGATTGCGCACTAGGACTTCAATCCTGTAGCACTTGATCTCAGTCATTGATTTGTATCAAGGAAAAAATGATGAACTTGTCAATTTTACCAGTAGATTAGGGACTCTAGGACCATCTCCATGAGGGTGAAAAAAAAATGATGAACTTGTCAATTTTACCAGTAGATTAGGAACTCTAGGACCATCTCCATGAGGGTGATGAAGGAGTACAGGATCCAGTAAGCCAGCCACTGCTCATCATCTAGCTTCGAAGGGCTCTCCATCGCCTGAACCGACGCATATCTACACATTCATGGCGTGATGAATCCATAAATTTCCAAGCGATCCACCAGAGAAAAAGTGTTCCATTGACAAAGTAGAAGTCTTGTGAACTTACAAGGGGTACAGTAGAGTAACAGTAGGCCTGTAAGCACTAAGAACAAGCAAGAAACTTATTAACTGAAGCACATATTGGCGAAGTGATCATCACTGTGCAATTTTAACTGAACATACCCTGCTAAGGAGTGGAGGTGAGTTAGGATTGTCCATAGCTTGCCCATTTTCAGTGGTGCTAGTTTTCCTTAGCTTCTTGTTTTGCAACTTTCTGTGCAAGGTAGTTATTAATGGACGGTGTAACCTATGTGTGTTGTTGGGAATGTTTACACTAGGCAAGAAGCTGATGATGTAGACTCTCTCCATTTGCCGGCCAAATTAGCTTCGAGTTGTGCACAGATAGATGCATGGTACGTGGCTGGTGAAACATCCAAGACTATCCAGCAGAAAGTACAAAGAAAACTCTGCTTAAATTGCCGGCTGAGTACGGTAACTCATATTCTATCATACTATTGACTTAAAAAGATGTGCTACAAAAATTTCTAGATAAATCTTAATTGAATCAGAATTCCTACTTCTCTTTCTAGTAGGATTCTTAGTTCTCTTTCGAGGAGAATTAGCTGGACACTATATAAACCCCTCTGCTTAAATTGCTTAGATTGGGGTTGTTGCCATTTGCCAATCTCTAGTTTCTTCTTACTAGGCTTATAAATCATTGTATAGTCCGATGATCTCTGTACAAATAATCGCACTCAAATTTGTTCTGTTGGTTGGTTGTGAGGCTGAGAAATGAAATTAATACTTTGTCAACACACCTCCAGAATCATGTCATTGAGATGTCGCTGGATAGACCAATATTTATGTTCCAAAGAAGAAAGCAGGAGTTATTCTTGTTAAGGATAAAAATAGGAAATAGATAAGGACTCTAATGTATTTCTTTATATGACTTGTATTCCTTCCATATACCATCTTGTACTCTCTATATATATTACCCTTTGGGCCTCATCAATATACACACAATATTCCTAATAATCATCTCCGTGTGATCATATCATCAACATACGAGAAGAAGAGTCCGACCACGAGGGCGAAGTGTGGACAAAGAGCGCAGGATGGTATCGAGCAAAGGTTCAAATCCTAACATTTGTCCTTCTTCCACCGCCGCCCCTCAATCAGGAGGATCAATCTCATGCTCCTAGGAGTGGCCACCTCCATCCCGAGAAATCCGGCCGTAGCCGCCGCCACCTCCACCTCGGGCCACCGCCTCCGCTCGGATCCCGTCGCCATGGTCGCGCCCGCCGCCGCCGCCACCAAATCCGTCGTCGCAATCATCGTGGCAGACGACTCAAGGAGGTGACGATGCTTGCGCCAAGCCGCCGTGGTCACGCCCGCCGCCGCCCATAGCAAATTGTTTATAGATAGACAAGACCTCACTACGAGAAGATCCGTGTGACCATCTATAAATATGCCCCCTTCGCGAAGGGAGGGACCCCAAACATCTGAATGAACAAGATCAAATAGAGCTCGATCCATCTATGCCGCCTCCCACTCTCCTCCACTGGCGGCGGCCGGCGGAAGGAAGATGAAGCCAGTCAAGCTCCCATAGACGCTGTGAGTCCGAGCGCCGAGGCCGAACCAACCGAGCTCCCGTGTGACGGTCTGAACACAACAAGAGTCGAATCGAGAATGACCGACAACCAAGATCGCACTTGCCCAGGAAGTCCGGTGGTAAGGCGAGGAACATGCAACAGAAGGAACATGGATCCGGCTAAAAGATCCTCGACCAGAGATGTAAAGAGAGGTACCATCGCTCATTAACAGGAGAATCAAGGGGTGTAATGAGGGACAGTGGAAGCGGTGAAAAGATGCTCGCAAGAATCCATGGGAGGTACTGACGCCAGGGTGGTTTCCGGTGCTCGAAGAGTCGATGCCCTCGCCCGCCGAGGAGAACCCGAGGCGGCAAGTAGCGTCGATCTCGCCGCGAGAGAAACTGAAGTAGTCGATCGAGGCGTCAATGCCGCTAGTAGAAGAACGGCGTGAAAGATGCCTTCTTCTTATAGCGAGACCAATGTGGCCGGCCTTGTCGCAAGAGGGAGGAGGCGAGGACCGCCACCTCCGGATGGAGGCGACCACCACCGCCTGTGGCGATGTCTTGGCGTGGAGCGAGCGATGTAGCGGTGGACGAGCGGCGAGCACGAGAGGAGTGGCATCGCCGGCATCACTCGACGAGTCTCCTCGCGTATCTCGATGAAGAGCCTCCGGAGAGTGACACGAGGGTGGCGTGCAGGAGGCGGGCACGCCGCCGCTCGAACTCGTGGCGGCGGTAAGGAACTCATAGACCACTGAAACTCGAGGTTAGCCCGTGCGGCTAGGCAACACGGACAAGCTCGACAACCGCCGGTCGCGAAGAGAGTCCAAGCGGCGCCAAACAATGAGCTCGAGTGTAAAAGCGTCAACGTAGCATCACCTGCAAGAGAGTTCTCCTGGCGGACCACTGACAGGTACAAGGCGTCACCAGAGGGCTCGTGGCGGATGAAGGTGAGTCCACATCCGAAAGCGAGGAGGTCCCACAACCTCGAAGAGAACCGAGGTGGACACGGCAATGAGGACGGCGGCAGAGAGTCGTCGTCGTACCACTCGGATAGACAGTCGGTTGATCCTTGTATAAATCCGCACCTCTTGATAGGCGAAGCAGCCTTATCATCAGCAGAGGTCGCCTTATCAGCGGCAGCCTTGTCGGCTGTCGGAGGCAGCGTGACAAGCGTAGGTTCCGTCGGAGGAGTAGGGCAAGGTGGGCAGATGACGTCGCCAGAGAGGATGCCCCAAAGACGAAGACCACGCATATGGATGCGCAAATGAGACACGAAATCGGTATAATTAACACCATCGAAGATCACCGGGCAACGAGGGAGAAAGCAAGACCCGGTAGGCGGTCTTTGGGCGGACGCGGCGACCAAGGAAACGCCTCCGGCGGCGCTAGCCAGTCGCGGCTTAAGCGCCGTTTTTGGCCGCCTCCCGCTTTAATGGCCGCCTCCCGTACCTCCATGCCTTAGGGTTCCTCCTTGAGAGAGCCGGCGGCCGTCGAGGAGGCGATCCGGCGGCGAGCCGCACGTGAGGCCAAGGAGCCGATGAGGCGGGCGACGGGAGAGGAGGGTGTCGCGGCGAGGAGAGAGATGAAGCCGAGGTCGTGCCGAGTCCAACGGCGCCAAGGAGCCGACGAGGTGGGGCGGCGACACGCGAGAGAGGCAATGGGGGCGCAGCCCCGGTTGAGTTGAGTGGACTTCGGGAGGAGGCGCGTCGGTGGGACAGAGAGAGGGTCGGGGTTTTGAGTCTTTGTGGCCCTGTTTTGTCTTCTTTTGAGTCAATAGTATATTGGCGCTTGTATTCAGGGCCAAGGGCAATATATACAGAAACAAGAGGGATATGCCATATAGAAAGGCATATATGTCATATAAGGAAATAGATTAGAGTCATATCTATTCTTATCTCTAACAAAGATGACTATAGAGAATCTAAGCTATAAACAATGTCATCCAAAGCAAGAGGTGTACAGGAGGATCAGATGCTAGGTTATTCGAGAGGATTAGGGGCCATATTATTTGTTAGTATTAGATTCTTGTATTTCACAATTCTCTCTTGTCATAACTATATTGGCATTATTAGTTGATTCTCTATACCAGATTCATCTACTTTGCTCTTGATTCTGTATATGCTAGTGTCTTATCTCGCAACACTGATCCATTCTAAGGGGGCTGCTGTGCATGAGGGCGTCAGAGTATAACACCAACGGTACCCTGTAACCATGCAACAAGCAAATTTGTTCGATGATCTCTGTACAAATAATCGCACTCAAATTTGTTCTGTTGGTTGTTTATGAGGCTGAGAAATGAAGTTAATACTTTGTCAACACACCTCCAGAATCATGTCATTGAGATGTCGCTGGATAGACAAATATTTATGTTCCAAAGAAGAAAGCAGGAGTTATTCTAACTGAAAAAGTCACTCACAGAACACTGTATGATTTATTGTCTGGTCTATTTGAATTTCATTCATCAGAGATTCTGAAATGCATTTACAAGCTAGATCAACCCAAACCACTACTCGATAGGGAAACTCTCTGCTGCTCACTCCAATGAAGTTCACACATACACAATAATGGCCAATGCCATACATGGAACTGCCTTGTGTGAATAAAAGGAACAAACAGAACTATACACAACTTAAAACACTACAAGGTGCAGGGATCTGATCACTGCTTCCTGGCTCAGTAAGCTTCATGATCCTGGCATGCACAAACAAAGAAATCAATCAGCCACATTCTCAGTCAAAAAGAACACATCAAAAGAAGTTACAAATTTGTGATCTGTTAAACAACAGGCTGAAAAGTCTGAAACTGGTGAGAAGCAGCTCACCTTCTTGGGAGTGACAAAGGAGAGGAACTTGCCCTTGGTCTTCTCCTTGTCCTTGGGAGAAGGCGACGACGACTTGTCCTTGCCGTTCTCCTGCTTGCTGATGCTGCTGGCGCCAGCGGTGGTGAGGCCATGCTTCCTCAGCTGCTCCCTTACGAACTTGTCGTAGATGAAGGCTGCTCCCCTGAAGTTCGGGAGCACCAGCCACACGATGAACAGCAGCTTCAGCTCGTACCAAATCGGTATCCTGAAAATTCATTCTTTTTTATGTAAAACCCTCACAAAATCGACTTAATATTGTATCTATATTATTCACTCTATTCTTAGTAGATCTCGTTTTAGAATACATGCAGCCAAATAGTTATCAGTTATAGACTTATCGTCCTTGAGCATGAACTTATCAGTTGATTACCAGTAGATGAGGGACTCAAGAACCATCTCCATGAGGGTGATGAACGAGTAGAGGATCCAGTAGGCCAGCCACTGCTCGTCGTCCAGCTTCGACGGGCTCTCCATCGCCTGCACTGACGCATACCTGCAGAGAAACATGGCAAAATGATTTGAGCCCATGATATTCCAGGTAAAAAACCAAAGGAAACAAGGAAGCACCAATTAAAAAGTAGAAATTCGTGTGCGCTTACAAGGGGTATAGGAGCATGACGGTAGGCCTGCAACAACAAAGAAGAGCAAATATTTGCACATTCAGTTGAGCTGAACTGAGCCAAAGGAGAGATATAAAACTGTACAAGAACTGAACAAAACCAAAGAGATGATAGATGATTTGTACATACCCTGCAAGGGAGTGAAGGTGAGTGAGGATTGTCCAAAGCTTGCCCATTTGCTACAAACCTTTGCTTGGTAAGAGGCTCTTCTTCTTGGTGCTTGATTGTGCTGTCACTTGCAACTTTCAGTGGAAGTGATGAACAGATCAGTGAACTAATGTTTCTTTGTTTCGATGTGTTGTTTCAGTGATGGGCAAGATGAAGTTTACATATGAAGCAACAGTGTGACTAGGTGGAGGACACTTGGCGCAGTGCCACTGTGAGGGGGGACTTGCACACGTGGCAACATGGTACAGCACCGACCAGGTCAGGTACTTTGATGAATTTTGGTTTGTTTCATGTTTGGATTAATGAGATATCTAGGACATGGCAAGGAGGTCAAAAGGCTGATCTTTCGGGGAATTTATTATTGGGAGGATCAATAAATGGTAAACGGCATCGGAAGTTGGTCGAGTTTTGGGGCTGTTAAGTTTGATGCCAAAATTGTTCCACCTGATGCTCGTGGTTTCAATTAGACCTTCAAACTTTAAGGTTCCTTTTTATTTGAGCGAGAATTAAATTGTTTTTTTGAAATTTATGTATTTCAAATAAGTTTACTCCAACCAATTTCTTATATCTTATGTACGAAAGTATGAGTGATAAATCTTAAGTACAAGTCCAAATATAGACGATTTAAGTATGCGTGATAAATCTTAAGTCCAAATGTAGACGAGTCATAAGGAGGAGGACCATTGAGGAATACCAGTAGAGGACTAAGTTTTTGGTCGTTTTGTTGTTTTCGGGTTTTGTATTTGTAAGAATGGTGATCGTTGTACGGTATTAACAGAAATGTTTCATTCACCGTGCGGCATTCCATGGGGTGACTCGTGCGCGGACGCACGGCCACCGTGCGGTGGCCAATTAGCTAGGGTAATTAGTGTTAATATAATTTTAATTAGAGATTTCATTTAGGTGAACTAATTTTTAATTTTTTTAGATATAGAAAATAAACTTTGAAAATTATGAAATTTTATGTGAAGTCTCATAACGTAGCGTACTTGCTTATGTAATTTTTTGTAATTTTATCTATGCTGAATTTCACTCAAGAATTCTTTTAAATAGACTGTTTGTAGCAAATGAGCTCCAAAAATTATGAATTTTTTAAGGATCCTTGCATAGTGGACTTAATTGTGTAATTTTTCAGAGTTTACATGTTCGAAATTATCTCAAAAATCAAGGATTTAGGTCTCCAAAAATCGGATTTCAAGTTTTCAAAATTAGAGTTTTTATGATTTCATATGACTTGAAATGTGGAAAATTTAGTATGACATGACTACTCTAGGTGAGAGACACTCTTAAAAGACTAGGCCACCGCATGACCTCCCTCATCCGCACTTATGTCGTCCCGTCGCTTCGGGCAGCCGTTTGAGTTAGGGTTTCATGCTTAATTTTTTCAATTACGCAAGAAATAGACAACCCCCAAATTATTACTTTGCATGCTAGATTTAATCTTTCAAGTTTTATCAATCTCACTACAACTATGGTATAAAGTGACATAAGCATCCGGATCATGTACGAACACAAGCCTTTAAGAGATACGAAAAATATGGCAGGTAGGACTAGGGCTAATACGGAATTGCCTGATCTACTACGTGGACCGAGGTCATTTGCCCTCCCTTCCGATTTTGGCGTTGTAGTCCTTATCGGCCACCCTGGCCGTAACCGCCCTTTTGCGCTTTCTCTCGCGCTCCTCCTCACAAGTCTTGAGCTCTCTGCGTCTGGACGCCTCCAGATGAGCTTACGTCTCCCACCGGATACGCCTGTTGTTCTCTTCGTTGTGTCGCCGCTCTATCCTCCTCCTGTGGTCCGTCTCGACATCCCACTCCTCGCAAACATGACATCACTGGTTGTATGGGTGGATCTCTTGGTCGATCTATTTGCGAACGCGTATAGCGGATTTGGAGACTACGGATAAAGTGGAGAGGTAGTTAGTGCGTGATTTCAAAGAGAAATGCAAGAAGAATATACTGTAACCGATCCTTACCGGTTGGTGAACCACCTCGTGTCCCACACCAGTCAGGGTAGTCTCAAGCATAGTTATGGCAACCCTAGTAATACATATCCAAACTCAGCCACTGCTTGAACTTGAAGAACTTGCACGTGTCCTCACACTAGCAGAGGGTGGCATCTTCCCCTCGAGCAGGTCTTGCGGTGAATATCGGTGGAAATGTCGTGGTACGGGTTGGAGTTATAGGGGTGTCATTACAGAGAGGTGGCCTCCTAGCATGCTCTCTTTGCTCGTCGTGGGCTACACTAGCCCTTGCTAGTTGCTTGATCTCCTCTCATTGGCTCTTCATGTTAGCTAGGTTACATTGTAGTCATCTTGCAAGAAAGGCCACCGCGGAAGGGGTAGTACTTATACGCTGAGGCGGCACGGTGTACACGATTGGAGTCCAATTGGGTTGATGCAAATTTGCGTCCATGAGGCAGTAGCCCTGAGGAGGAATCTTGATGCAACGTGTGTCATGTTGCTGTGTGAAGATGCCTCATTAGGCCATGTCGCTGCACAAAGCTACCTCGTTGGGTTATTTCGTCTGCAAAGCTGCCTCGTTGGGTCACGTCGGCATGCAAACCTATCTCGTTGGGTCACGCCCGTGTGAAAACATGCCACATTGGGTTTGTGTGAATAAATGTGATGCACAGACATCGAAGCAGTAATGACAACTACTAACCTTGTTTGAAGATAAAGGTGTGCACATTCATCACACTACGGGACAATGAGAAAGCATATCCGACATATGTTGGTATTATACAAGTTTCACTATGCATTTAAAAATAAGGCAGACAGTGCATGAAATTACGACACTAAATAACGACCATACGAGTTCGGTCTATTGGATAAATCCTTCATTGAGTGCCCGAGAGTCTTGCATATCCTACACTTGATTGTGTGGTTAATGTTGCTGTGTTGGCTAGCATCCATGTCATTATGGAAGTGCCACATCTGCTAACATTCCTACCCAGATGTCTTCAAGTCCTTGTTCGGGACCCATTGCACCATGTTCGGCTAAAGATCCTTGTAGTTCATATCCAAGCCGTAAGAGTGAAACTCTACACTTCACGTACCGAAAAGTTGTTGCATGTCGTAGTACTCAAAGATGTACGGCATAGACATCTGCCTCATTTGCGCACACGAATTGTGCACATGTGAGCATGGCTTGTTGCAAGTGCATGTCGCCACATCACCCAGGGTGCATGCCTATTTTGTTTCACCCCTAGCATGACTGTCGACATATTTTTGCCGAAGCATGATCTCATACTTGCTCCTGAGGCCATTGACTATCTGAATGTCATGCATTCGAGCCTTATCTATCTTCTGGTCCATGTCCCTTTTCATGTTCTTGGACCACTGCTTCCCTTCCTCCATTGTAGTTTGGCTACGGTGGCTCTATTGACGAAATAACCGATAGTGCGAGTCCATGTCTCCTTGATGATCGCGGTGTTAGGGAGGCACCGTATGCCTTTTAGGACACTGTTGTATACCTCAAACATGTTGAACATCATAATCCCATACATCGCACCATCTATGTTATAGAGAAGGGATCATTTCTCTAGTTCAAAAGTGTGCTGATGAATCCACTCCGAGAAACTTATGGCACTACTGGGTTGCTCTCCCTCTGTTACCTCCAGGGTGGACTCACTTGTATGCCTCGTAGTCTAAATTTTGAGGTCTCTCCAGATGGACTCGAACTTCCGCCTCTGGTTCTGCAAACACAATGCATTAAACGTCTTCGTAACTTTCTGACTACAAAACCATGTGAACAAGTTAGATACAAGATGCCTCATATACCACCAAGTTTGCATATCTTTTCACTAGTAAGGGGGTTCCGTCCCATGCTGCATGGTGTTGAGCACCACCAACAACCCATTATTGCGGTTCGTGATAAGGCATACGTTGCACCGATCTCCAACCACCGCCCGCTTCACGTTCACTAGGAACCAAAGCCAACTGGACACATTCTCACTCTCCACAATGGCAAATGCCACCGGGAGAAGCTGGTCATTCGCGTCAGCCACCATCACGGTGAGAATGGTGCTCTTGTAACTACCTGTGAGGAAAGTACCATCCATCGTGAGCACAGGATGGTAGAACTTGAAGGCCCCAATGGTCTGGGCGAAAGACCAAAACTCCCGGTCTAGTATGGAGTAGTTTGACCCTCCGTCAGCATCTTCTCTCTCACGCTTGTTATGTACGTGTCGATTTAATTCAGCAATCTGGTGTAGCAACCTGGGCACAAGGTTGTACGCTTCTTCGTATGTCCCGTACATGGACTTGATAATCTTCTACTTATCTCATTGGACCTTTCTATAGCTGACGGGATAGCCAACTAGATTGGCAACTTCCAACATCAGCATCTTTGGGGAGATGGACACATCCATCACAACTAGGTGGTTGATGAGGCTTGCCACATATGTGGAAGTCACATATCGATGCTACCGCAGGGGCTCGATAAACTTGCAAGTATGGTCGGTCAGCGCTTTGACCATAAAGACCGAGCCAAAAATCTTTGCTCGTTGACCTTTCCAGGGTAGCCTTCCACTATACACTTCAATGCGTAATGTCTTGAGTTGGATCGGTGCACTCGGTACACCCGGCTGATGGACAAGGCATATCGTGCTATAGTTGTTGCACAGCCATCTTGCTAAGGAAACACTACCCAACTAAGAGTGTGTCGACATGAAACCCCACTAGGATCTTTCTTCTTGCGGTAGTACAAGAGAATGCACCGCAATATCATCGAGTCTAGAGGTCACAAAGAGTACCTCTGATGACACAATTCCTCCGGTTGGACCACCAGTCTGGTGTGCATCGTCATTGCTACCATCGGTGCCTGGGTAGGTGTTCTCGTAAGACTCCAACCTGAGTTCGTTTGGTAGATACTTGTGGTAGTCAATACGGGCGACCACCACGATTCGCCCTCTTATTTCGCACAAAATTGTGCATGAGTCTTCTCTCCAAGACAACACATTCCGTGCTAACGTCTTCAAGCTTGCCCTACGATTGCCCAATTGTAGAGGGGAAGGGCTCATCAAGGATTTTCGACACCCTACTTATGAAATTTAGGTACACCATTGGCCTCTCAATAGGTCCAACCCATCGGGTGCTGCCGTACGAGACTATCGCCATAAAACACTAACAAGTCCTGCATATTCGACATTACCTAAAGCCACAACAACTCGGTCCGCAATACGCGTTAGAACAAATAATGATGACAAACAACATGCTACTGATCGATTACACACATGTAATTACATGCGAATAATTCATTAATTACCAACAATTTGATTGCTTCTTCAAAAATTATTCGAGTAATTCATTACCGTCATTCTTACCACTATTAAACCACGGTTTCATTAGCACTTAATTACTTATCACTAACTCATTACTTTACCCTAATTAATTGGCACTAGACTAATTATGACTGATTAATTACCACCAAATTAATTATGACTAATTAATCCCACAAAACACCATGCACTAATAAATTACAGATATCATACCTATGAATATATTATAAACAGTATAAAACTATGTCTAAATTACTATGACCTACTTACTTCATAATATAAGCTACATTAATTATGACTAACTGACTAACATTGATTAACTATAACTACGGGAATAATAACGAATGCATGTAATAAAAAATTACCTACCCTTCGGGGGAAGCAGTCAGCGCTGCTATGATCGTGATGACTGCTCTAATATTTACTCTCCAAAAAAACTTAATTATGTTACGCTCTCTTAATTCACAGCAACGAGCGCGAGAACGAGAAGTGAAACACAATTGAGATGAGTGATGAGTGACTACGAAAGCTCGGTATTTATAGCCGAGTGATAATGGAACCTGCTGCATTGCCATTGGAAATTCTGGAGTGGTTGTCGATGCGCACCACCATAGGCAAGGGGGACGGCACAGACGGGGCGACATATGTGTGGAGAAGGAAGACACAAGGGGCACGGTATGGATAAGGCAATATATGTGCGGAGGAGAAAGGGGGCAAGGGGGTAGCAATGAGTGGGCAACATATGTGCGGAGGAGAAAGGCCGAGCACTGCAAAAAATGGCCACCGCATGATGGCCTTGCAGATTACAAATTAATAGATGAAATAAATGACCAAATCATGTCACTAATTACCATTAAATTATTATTAATTAACATGAAAAATTCAAAGTGCATAAAATTCTCAAAAAAATACACAATTAGGTCGACTATGTCGAGAGGCTCCCCACATAAAATCTCATAATTTTTAGAGCTCATTTTCTATATCTAAAAAATTGAATAAGCAACGCACCAAAACGAAATATCTAATTATAATTATATTAGCACTAATTATCCTAACTAATCGGCGCGGCCTTGCGCACGTGTCGCCTCCTCCCAAGCTGTCACACGGTGGCCATGTGGTGAATGTGTCATTTTGTAATTTCCACATGATGACCGCTATTCTTGCAAGTACTAATCCGAAAAATGCTAAATCCGCCAAAAACTCAAGGATTATAAAACCGTATCGCTATCACCTATCACTCTGTTATGTCTTGGTTATGATCTGATGTGAGTATTTGTCATGCTTCCTCTGTTCTATTATATTCATCCGAAAATTTTCAAGGCTAGAAGAAAAGGGCGCTGCCGATGTGGAGCTAGCAAAATCATCACCCAGAGCTGTCAACCCCCTCGAAACTGGAGCACTTTGTTAGGCACAAAGCGCCT
This sequence comes from Bonia amplexicaulis, assembly GCA_036346245.1. Lineage (NCBI taxonomy): Eukaryota > Viridiplantae > Streptophyta > Magnoliopsida > Poales > Poaceae > Bonia > Bonia amplexicaulis. Next base: position 8,395,586 of record CM070765.1, read on the forward strand.
CGGGGTCTGGGAGCTGTCGAGACCGGAGAGGGGAGGAAGGAAAGGCGTCAGTTCGGCGCGGCGGATGCTGAATTTTGGACAGATATGGCTGTGTTTATCACAAGAATTCCAAATGTAACCCTCAGACAGCAGAAATTCCATTTTTAGCCTCCTCGACCGCACGACCTGTTTCGGTGTGGCAAATCGTGCGGTCCCGACCGCGACGACCACTGTTCATGTACCGGTCGTGCGGTCGGGGACCGCACGACCACTGTTCATACACTGTTCACGTCTTGTTCATCAGATTGCTGATTTTATTTTCTATTTAGTGTTTGTTTGAATTTTTAAATATAACAAATGAGCTCAAAAAATTACAAAAATTTACGTACAGCTTCCTGACACAGCGTTCCATGCGGTGTAATTTTTGGAGAATTTTATCCATCACGAATATCGCTCAAAAATTCATACAATTTTGATAAAATTCATACAATGTATGAATTTTTGAGCAACATTCGTGATGGATAAAATTCTCCAAAAATTACACCGCATGGAACGCTGTGTCAGGAAGCTGTACGTAAATTTTTGTAATTTTTTGAGCTCATTTGTTATATTTAAAAATTCAAACAAACACTAAATAGAAAATAAAATCAGGCAGTACAGATGAACAGTACGTGAACAGTGTATGAACAGTGGTCGTGCGGTCCCCGACCGCACGACCGGTACATGAACAGTGGTCGTGCGGTCAGGGACCGCACGATTTGCCACGATCGCCTCGAAACAGGTCGTGCGGTTAGGAGGGGGCTAAAAATGGAATTTCTGCTGTTTGAGGGCTACATTTGGAATTCTTGTGATAAATAGTGTCATATCTGTCCAAAATTCGCGGATGCTCACACGTCGCGTCCTGCCGCCCACGCGGCGCTTGCAGTGCAGCTCCTGCTCCGGAGAGGGCAAACTGTTCGGCGCTCGCGCGAGCGATGACAGTGGCTGGTACTGTAACCGAGGCCTAGCTTCACGCAGATTCGGCTTACGGCTTGGCTGGCCAATGGAATGGAAGCGCAAGGGTAAAGCCCGGGGCTATCGAATGATCATCTCCGTGTCGGTATGTTCTTTTGCCATTTTAGGTTTTGTATTTTGGTTTCTTCAAAAATCAAGTTTTAAATGGTTTTTTAAGTCTAAATCATTATATTTGTGTTTGTGTTTCTATATACTGTCGTCTTGAAAACATGAATAAAAACCACTGTAGTAAAAAAAAAACAACATGCTAGGCGTATATTCATGCATTAACTGCAGTTCCTGCTAGGCGTGTTTTTGCTGGTTCTTTTTTCTCGTATTCGTCTGCGTTGTCCGTGATGAACTAGCATATTTTTCTAGTTTTAAATTTTTTAAATTTAATTACACCAAATAATCCACCTTTAGCTACAGTGAAATTTTAGCCGTTACAGTATAATTTCAGCTATAAACCACAGCTTTTCAGCCATAATATGCTCACCCGAATCAAGGGTCCATCAGTAAATGGAGCACCAACATCAACCTCTCATGTGAAGTATCCCTCGAAATTTTCTACAAGAACGTGCGTTCGGCGTTAAGGCTAACGCATAGCTCTCTGGCCTGAAGAATACGGGGCACTTTTTGCTCCCTTTTCCGGTTACAAATTTTGGCGGGACAAACTTAGGCCTGTTTCGTATTTGTTTGTAAAAGCCAGTTTTCTATAAAAATTATTTTTTATAGTATTTAACTTTCAACGATGTATTTTTTAAAAAGAGAATCTACTAGTGAATTGTAGTAGACACTATAGTAACTTCATTTATATCAATTAAAATTACACACAAGCTATTACTATTCATAGCTAAAGCCAAAAGTCACCAACAAAAACCAACCCAATATAAACGCCCACTTAGTTAGCAACTAAACACACCCGAAATTTTATTTCATGACAGTTTACTCCGCAATACGATCACATCGCAAACCATGCAAGACAGTGAAGATGTCCCGTTGCAAGCCAGAAAGAAAATAAAAAATTATTCACAGAAAAAAATATATCCACCCATTAATATATATGCAAAGACTTGGTTAGATTAGCATAGCATCCTGTAGTGATGCCTTATCAACAAACATTGAATACAACCGAACCTCTGTCCCATGATACTCCCACGGTGATTCGTGCTCGTCATGTGCGGTAACACTCTCAGTATCAAACCGGTTCCATTCTTGCGGGACAGGAGCTTTGTCCTCATCCGACTTATCCTCGTTGTCCTCTTGTACAGCTTCCTCTTTAGCACAAGCCGTCCGGTCATCGCACTCTATTTGATGCGCTATATACTCCATATGCTTCCCTTATCGGCTTGTCCTGTACCCTCACCATGGAGTAATCATTCTCTCTCTCCTCCATGTACCGCATCGGTCTCGTCACGAGCAACTTCCTTCTCTTCAAGATGCGGGCCGCCCGAACTGCTCGCATCTTCCGGATGATGGCCGTCCGCACGACCTTGCACAGCTTCTACTGGACATGGTTGCATACGCATCACGCATTCATATCCAACGAGCCAGCACCCTTGCACAAACTCCTTCCATACAACAGTGCGCATCAATGTTCTTAACTCTCATCTGATGTTCGTAGGAGACCGACTCCAAAGCGCATGTATGACGACACTACACACCTTGGGGTCCAACGAAAAACTGCAGGTAAGCCAGTGCATCACATCTGCGATTCGAGTATTCTCGTCGTCCGAGTGTACCAGAGTAGCTTGCGTAAAACCGCTCAAGTTCACACCATTCGGATCTTCACGAACGGTTCCAACACCGTAATGCACCTTCAATGTAGTGGGTATCGGCATTACTGATGTCTGTCTGCATATATTTTTAATTTTGCAACTAGTCAAATCGTATCGTACATTATGTAAGTATTGATATACTGTAATTTACATTTCAACGACATCAGAGCCTGTCGTAACCAACTACACTAACCTCGTAGTATTAACTTCCTATCGGCAGACAGAGCACCGATGGTGCACTTTTCTTGCTACTCGAGTTGTCCCCTACTGCAAATAATTCATAGTGGTTTCGACAATTTACATGGCATATCGATTTAAATGCCTATATACCAGTTACAACAGTACACGTGTTTTTCCGATGTACGAACGACATTACATTCATTCGTAATTAATCATAAATATTACGTATTATTGTTTTATACAAAGAAAATTATTAAATTCTTACAAAAATATTGACTGGATTTTGAATAACTACAATTTCTACGTAACGTTGACTAAATTTTCTACAACTATAATTTTGTACGCATATCAATTTGCTAATGATGCTAATTTTCTACAACTATGTTCACTAAATTTTTCACAACTATAGGTTACTATGGCTGTTAATTTTCTAAAACTACATTGACTAAATTTTCTATACTAAAGTTGTACTATTTTTTCTACATCTACAATTTTCTACTGATGCTAACACTAAATAAACTATCTACTTTATATACAAAATTTAAAATACAATAAAAAAATTTACCTCACAAGAGTCGCAAAATCTCGCATTCTCCTTCTCCTTCCTCCTCTCCTCCCTCTCCCTCTCCCTCTCCCTCTCCCTCTCCTCTTCTCTCCTGTCTTTTCTTTCCTCTCCCTCATCTCCTCCTTCCTCTCCTTCCTCCTCTCCTCCCTCTCCCTCTCCCTCTCCTCCTCCCTCTTCTTTCCTCTCTCCTTTCTCCTCCCGTCTTTTCTTTCCTCTCCCTCTCCTCTCCTCCTCCCCCTTCTTTTCTCTCTCCTTTTCTTTTCTGTCACATCTGTTCACCGCGCGGTCGAGCGGACAAGCCCGCTAAGCTGTGCGGTCCTATTATCTACGCTTCCAGTCTCCCAACCCTTCGACGACTAGAAACACAGTCACCTAACCGATAGATGACTGAAAGCAGTCGCTCGACGATTCGGCGACTACAATCAATTCGTCCAACGGTCAGCGGATTACTTGCATATCGCACGGCCGTTAGGTGATAGGCTCCAGTCACCCGACGGCACGACGACTGGAGCCTATTTTTGTAAAAAAAATTCGGCCAAGTATATTTCTGTTATTTCGAACAAAAAATAGATTATTCAGAAAACATCTATCTAGTTGATAGAAGAATGTATATTAGTGGAAACTTTGAACGTCCAGGTACAAACAAAATATTTTCATAATCAAAATAGAGAATGACAGCAAGTGTTGTCATTTTGCTTCTGGCTGGGAGACCTGCTTGTTCTGCCGAATTGACCTTGGAACAAAAGTGAGGCCACGAGAACGACGATGGCCAAAGGTTATGCTCGAAGGCGTCGAATCTGCTGTGCTCAATTTAGATACAGCTGAGGTGAGCTCGCCAATCTTCTGTTCAACCTCCATTTCATTCTCCTTCGCCACCTTCTTGTGGTGTTCATTTTCTTTTGAATCCGTATGATGCTGTTGCTTCCGTCGATAACTCAAATTTGTTAGCCTTGGGCTCTTTCCATCAACATCCAACAAAGTATCCCTTTTATCTTCTCCCTTGTAAGCAGTTTGCTTCTGATGATACTTCTGACGCTGGCGCTGGGAAGGGTGTGCCAACCTTTTGAAGAATTCAAATGACTTGGGAAATTGATGCTTATCAACAAGGTGCTGCTGCCGACTTTTGTAGCTCTTCAACTTCACCCCACAGCCCTCCACCAAACACTCATACTGTTTCAGAAATTGCATATATCAGTGTGTGAATGGTTAATTGGTTATCGAAAGAGAACAGAATATACAAGTATTACTTCTGCAAATCTGTGCAAGAGTCAAATGCCAATTACATATGGAGAGCTTCATTAGCAGGATCAGGAAAATATGTGATTGCTAATTGATGCCGCTGCTGATTACTATGAATAATTCTAAGCTGATCAGCCTAAAAGACACTATACTGGAAATTCTAGGTTTGCGTAAAATTGGCTGGTGTGCAATCGAAATAACCAGCATGTAAAAAAATATTTATGGAAGTGATAAACGGATAAATGATTATTACCATTGGAAAACCACGGGCAACTTTTGCTTGAAAGAAGGAATCATGTGCTTCCGAAATATGAATGCTCAGCAACCTTGAAGTTGGATACACTCTTGAACATACACAGCATGAGGCAGTATGCCGAGTGCTATAGTGATCCTCAAAGTTCTCCAAGCAATCTAGATGGGCACCGCAACCAGCAATGGGACAAAACAAAGTGCTGCACAAGTTTCAGACACAGGATCAAATCAATAGAACAACGGAATGAGATCAAATATTGACTGCAGTAGATAAAACGTAGAGCGAACATAGAACTCCAGTATGACATCTGTTAGCAGGTGTCGGGATGGAACGTTCACCAATCTCTGTAAAGTATAAACTCCAGAAAACACAAACCCTTTTATGAGAATTTAGTTCGCAAACATATCACTCAGACCCATTAAGGTCCCTGTTGTTCTTGCCAAGTTCAGGAACATCTGTAGAACACTGGCCAACAAAAATTTCAACTTGATGCAGCACCAAACATTTCCCTCGCCTGAGGGTTATGTGGCATAAAGGAGGAGATGCAAAAGGAACCGCGCATTAACATCAGCAGATACAAATTCTCTAGAAAATAAATCAGCACGATGTAGAGTCATAATCATCAAGATCAATACAAAGAAATGTAAAGATCACTGCTCTTACTTTGCACTCCCCACTTCCATCTTCTCGAGCTGGTACCGGTCATCTTCCGAGAAATCCAGAGCAACCTAAACAAGAAACATCCAACGCTTCAGGAGGAGATAGAAGACTAGAAGGAGCGTGCCGAGTAACAGCACGCGCTACATGAAGAGACTTGTCTATATCAGGGTGCACAAGCTAATCGATCTTGGCTCGTGCCTAATCATTCCCCTCCTCCCTAATTGAGAACCTAAATTTCGGGAAAAATATTGACCCGCGAGGTAGGATTAGCCGTCCTAGAGACCACCGAAACCAGAAGTAGCACAGGCGATTTACCACCACTCGAGAGACATCACCGAGCATGATTCCTGCAGGGAAGCAGCTGTCGTGGGTTGGTCGCTCATTCTGCCACGGATCAAGCAACAGTCTTCAGCTGAAAATCGGATCCAATTGGGATTCGCCTCTCTCACCCTAGGAGCACTTAAAACAAGAAGCGCCTACCTAGCACCCCACGAAAAATCCCAAGAAATCGCACCACTAGGGAGCAGGAGTGGAGGGGGGGCCCTACGTACGTGCTTGGCGAGGAGCTCGCGCTGCATGTCGCCGGCGGCGAAGAAGGGGTCATCGGGGGACAGCCGCCGCCGCGCCGCCGCCCAGAACCCTGGCCCCGGCCCCACCGCCTTCGGCGCCGCGGCGTCCTCCTCCACCGCCCGCGCGCAGACCTCCATGGCCTCGGGCGGCCTCTGCTGCATCCTCCTCCCCCCTCGGTCGATTGGCTCCGCCGCTGTATTCTTCCGAAGACAGCGAGAGGTGGGGTTCGAATCCGCAAGGAAGGACGGTCGGATTCCGCGACGCCGGAGGAGGGGGAGAGGGGCCGTGCGCGTGGGGACATCCATGGGCCGTGCGTGCCCCAGAGGTGGGCTGATGATGGGCTCCTGCCATCCAGGAAGGCCCAGGTCCGTACTCCATACAAACAGCAGGGCACGGCCATAAACCATACGTACGTACATACATGCATGCGTAGGCTCATACAAACCCTGGAAGAACACATCGTCGTACGAATACAGTACCGTGTACATTCCTCACGTCTCTCTCGGGGAAAACACAAAGACAAGAAAGGATAGGTCGAGAGCAGGGGTAAAAAAAATCGGCGGTAATCGGCCGGCTACTACCGGTTACCGGTGACCGTACCGGTCTAGAAAACAGTGATTTTATGCTAATTTGAATGAAGCCGTGATATCCATGTTTATAGAAGACCAAGTAAACACAATGCTTTGAGGATTAAACTGTAGAAATAAAAAAGGCAAACCGAAATAGACTGGAAACAGACAAGTTACCGCCCTGTTACCGGCTACTGACGTACCTCTGGTAAATTTTCTAAATCCATATTTTTTTCTCCTTGGTAGAGAGTTACCAGTCTCACAAAGATGGAGCTGAGTAAAGATGATGGCCGCAATGTGTCTTTTGTTTTGTTCTTTTTTTTTTTGGTTGGGGAGGTGTTGGATCTGGATTAAGCCAACCTAGGATCATCTATGAAACCACTACAGTATTTTCTAAATCAATAGATAGTGCTCACAGAATACATCAATGAATCATTCCATATATTAATATTACATTCATCAAAGTTTAAATAGGCCGCATCGGGTCAAGTTTACAATAGGGTCGATCAGGCCAAATGGATATATTACATAAACTGCAGAAGCGGTAGCGGAAGAAAAGGAGAGCACATCTCGCCACAGGTAAGCGATTGGGATAAATTATGTATGATCGATATTAACAAAAAACTTGGATAATAGTGGTGCACGCAAATACCAACTTACTCAGCAAGATTAGGGTAAGACCTATACTACTAGTGACTATCCTAATCCCATCCATCCTCATCGCCATCAGCTTCTGGGGTGTCGTAGTACGCATATTGTCCTTGGTCCATAGGCTCTTAGGGATTTTGTGAGTGGGGATGAGCACAAGCAACAATGCTCCGCAAGCAAACATACAAAATGCAATATTTATAGATGCAAGGTTTAATAAGGCCGAAAGTTTCAGGTTCTATTATTTGCTAAAGCCAATATTTGAAAACTACAATAACTAGAAATTCATATAACTTAGCATTTTAACCAGACTATATTTTATTAAAATAAGCGAAATGGTGCAATATTTATAACAGTGTAGGTTTTATCCACCATATGCTAATTTTTGTTTACTAGGTTTACATCCACCCACATATCAACACTGGGTTACATCCACCTAGGAAAAGCCAAAATCAGGGTTACATCCACCTGACGAGTTTTTATCTCACCCACAAAGGTTTTTGAAATAGAAACTAACTTGAATAAGTTCATATGCCTGCTCTGGACTGTGGGCACAGCTGTTCGAACAGTTTATACTCTGCAGAGATTGTACACTTTACTCACAAGAGATAATCAACTTATTACGTTTCACATTTTTTTCACATGTGAATCAAGAAGATTACCGCAAGACCTTTAAATGCATCCCATAGTGTAAATTACACCCGCTAAGGTTTCATTTGAGAGTTGTTACGTCCACCACACCTAGACCCCATCTTGTGCCACACGGCGGCTTACACCAGCGACACGACTCATGGGTCACTCCAATGCTGCAACTCGCATTGGTGGACACAAATTAGTTAGCCAGGTTGACACCATTATAGACTTATGGTTACACTATTTTACATTGAGAGGCTATCACAGAATTAAGTCCTTAAGTTATATGGATGGTACATACCACAAACCATGATTTATCGTGCTACGTCTACACTAACCATCATACCATCCGCCCAAATATGGTAATAGCATGTTTAGGGTTTTTAGAAGCATAAAACTAAGTTATCTCAAAATACCCATCATTTCCCTCTAATGACTACTCAAAACAAATTTCATGGTTAAAAGGTGATGATCAGGGCTAATTAATGCCTTGGTACTCAAGCAAGACTAGCATGACGCTTAAGTACGACATATAGCTAGTAAAGTTACCATTAAATATCTAGGGTGACAAGAATCATGTGATTTAAGTATCAAAGAATGATACGGGGTCGCCCGATCTTCTCGACGTAGGATGGATACTCACGAGAGTCTTGATGAATCGTAATGATCCTCCAATGCCAATGCAAGGGACGAACACTCTTTAATCCGCCAAAACACACTCGTGTTGATTTCGCCGACCATCAAGCGAAGATCTATCGTGCACCCAATTCCCAACGGAAAGGTTGAACGATCTTGATTGAAGAAAATCACTCCTAATTCCCTATGGAACTTAGGCAGCAATACTAAACTCGAACATACTTTAGTAGATTGATTATTCTCAAACGTGGTCTGCCTTACAATGGGGATCTAACCCTCAATATATAGTACCCTGTCCACCTCATGGCTGGCCAAGAGGTTTTAAACCAACTCCAACTCATCCCTACATGTATTTGGAAACAAACTCACACAAAAGGAAAAACCTAAAATTAAGCCGTCATAATATTTCGGTCATAACTTTTAATCCGTGATGAATTTGGAGATGGGACCGGATCCATTGCGTAGCCCTTGAAATTATCTTTCCAACGAGTACAAGAACACCTCAATCGGACTCCGTTTGTGAAAGTTATGGCCTTTTTAGTAACTGCCTGTCAGGCTGTCCCGAACCGAATCCGAATTGAATTCTGAGTATCCGAGTTTGAATTGGATTGAGGACGTGGGAGGTCCGAATTTGGCTTGTAAATCTTATCCAAAACTTATAGTTTTAGTCCTTGTGCTCCTCCCTTTTGCTCTCCCAAGTCTTCACATGAATCATACCTAAGAATACGTAAAATAATAGCATGACGTAGTATTCCAAGTTCATCATCAATTAAAAGAAACTCCTTTAGAAACAAATTCACCTGACAATATTTAATGCGGCTCAATACTTCTTTCCAATTAAATAATGTATTCGCCTGAAAAGTGCTAAGCGTGTGCGTATCCGCATCAAAGAATAGCGTAATAATACTACAATATCAAGTAGGCTTGTATCTAACTTAAGTTTAACATACATTTGCATAATAAATTAAACATGCAATTTGAAAATTTAAATGGATATAAATTTACACAAATGTAGGTTCAATATGGTCAAAATGTTGACTCGCTTGGTTCACAAGCAGATTGGTCTTGAAATTCTTGAGTTTGCACAAACTGGAGCTATTCCTCGTCCTCGTATGCTACTCGGATAATCACACCACAAAACACACAAACACACGAGCAAAATAAATAAATTCAAAAATTCAAAAGAACCCTAAATTGAACAAATCAATTGCAATTAGATAGACCTTAAATTTAAAAAAAATGAATAAATTTCATTAAATTTGGAGCTAAAGGGAGTGAGAACGGGCTCTCCAAATTTTGAATTTGGATTAAATCCAAAAATAAAGAAAGGAGAGATAATTTTTCTCTCTGACAGGTGGGTCCACTAGATTTTATATAAATTTATGAATTAATTTTTTATTGAAAAAGGCCACTGGGACTGAGAGCTGGATCCTATTTTAATTTAATTTTGATTTATTTTCTAAAGAAAAGGGGCCTAGAGGACTGATAGGTGGGACCATTTTATTGTGAAAACAGTAACATAGGCCCACTTGTCAGTGGCTTTAGCTCTTTAAAACCGATTTAAAAGGGGTTTTAAACCGGAGGGCCCCTAGTCAGCGAATCAAAAGCTTTAACAAAAGAGGGGTGGCCACATGATAGTGACTGATTAATAAATAGCTAAGTGAGATCCTTAACCACTAATTACGCACGTTTAAATACTAACCATGACGCTACAATGTTCTTCCTTCCACCAAGCATGGCACAGCTCGTCGTGGCGAGAGAGACCATGGTGGCTAGAGGGAAGGCTGAAAATGGAAACTATGGCTCAGTGTGAATCTACAAGCAAAGCGGCATGGGCTAATTTGGAGCCTAGGGTGATCAACGGTGAGTGCAAGCAGTGGCGGAAGGCTGAGCATGTCACGGTGGCGCTACAGGGCACTAGAAGCAGGTTCCTTTCTATGGAAGCACCAACATGCGGAGAGGGACTCACCGGAAACAACGGTGAAGCTTGGGGCGCGTGGAGCGGTTTGTTGATAATGACCCAGGTGGCGATGTGGAGGGCTCGTCGGAGGGGGAGGGAGTGCTTGATGAAGGTCGGGATCACCTCGGGGTCCTCATGTGATACTCCAGACTCCAGCAATTGGATCGAGGCACAGTAGAGCTCAAGATTGCCATAGGGCGACAGAACGGCCGACGGCGAGGAAAAAGAAGGCTCGGGGGCTCTCGAGTGCGATTGGATGTTAGGGGAGGCGATTAGGGGCACAAGGAGGTGGATGCGCACATTTTATAGCTGAGAGAGGGAGTGTTGGCCATTGGGCACTTTGAAGGCTTGAGCAAACGCCGAGGCAATGGAGCTAGGCATAGCGTACGGGAGGGATGGTAGAGTCGACGCGAAGACCAAGCACGCGGGTTGTGGCGGTGTGGCGCTTGAAGGAGGAAGGAGAGAGGGGTCCGAGCGCGGCGCGGTCAATGCTAGGCGAGCGTGCATCGTGGCACCATAGTGGACAACTGGCTCATATGCGGTGCAGGCATGGGCGCGCATGCTGCAGGTGTGGGCACGCGTCAAGCGCGATAGGCGTGGGTCTAGCTCGGCGCCAGCGCGGAGAGAGGGAGAGGAGGGGAGGAGGTGGGCTGAGCTGGGCCAACGGCCTAGTGGGCCAAGGAGGGGAGAAGTGGGCCAAGCTAGGCCCAAAAAAGGGTTTAAAACTTTTGAAAATTCAAATTTTGGTTGAAAAATTTGAGATGGAGCTTTGAATTTAAACTCAATATAAAATTTTTCATTCAAGCCAAATTTACATGCCAAAAATGGAATGTTACATTAGGTGATTTACTAGACAACAACCAACTGTTTTTGAGGATATCTGATGAATCTTCTCATAGACGAATTTGCCTCAAGATTCAAGAGCCGACGAAAAATGACCCAATTTCTCCTACTCTACATTAAGTTGTTTTTGAGGTGTCATTATTGATGAAGGTGACATTTGTCTTTGTCATCAGCATTGAAGGCAATGAGCAGGTGGTGGTAGCAACAAGATTGGAGGAGGCATGCTCGAGTGATCGATGATTAGGGTTTTGGTCTATGAGGGGAGGAGGAGGAGGAAGCGGAGGTTAGAGTGAGAGAGGTCTATTGGATTAAATTTTGGCTGATTTTAGGGCATGGAAATTTAAGTACTGTGTAGATAATAAATAAATAAATATAAGGAATTGCTATACACTGTTGCATAATTTTTTGAGGATTTCAGCCAATTTTTCACTATTGGATGTGATCCAAAATTCCAACATTGTCGTCTCAACTTGTCTCGTGAGCATTGCACTCAATCGCCGCCACCTCAAAAAAGCCCAGAGTAGCTAGATGTTACATGACCTTCCCTTAATATAAGCATAATGTTTGTATACTCCCTCTGTTTTCTATACTTATCACTTTTGACTATAGCATACATACAAAAGGAAAATAGATTTTTGATAAAATGTCACCGAATCCCTTGCATAATATTCTAACATGCATAACAAGGTAGGAAAATGGTGGATTCATGCAGAATTAACAAGCCCATTTTGGGATAATATATCTCGAATTGAAAATTTGTGAAATATTTGCGGAAGAAAATCATGGTTCAAAGTGTCAAGTATTCCAAAATCGAGGCAGTATATGGCATGGTGATGCACCTTCAATGCCTTGTTGTCCCCTTTCAACTAGCGTTGGACCAAAAATGAATTTGAAATTTAATAATTTCAAGAAAGACCAGATTGCAAAAGAGAATCTAAACATTTCCCTTTAAAACAACTCGCTTCTCTAGACCCAACTTTCCCTATCTACAACAACTGCAAGTATGCATGCATCGCCACATGCAGCCTGATCTGATCAGATGTAGATGCAACGGGCATAGTAGGAACCAGGCATAAATACACACGTGCATGAAAACGAGGAAGAGATCACAGGAATACAGGATGCATCAGCACTGCCACACTTTCAAGTGGGAGCCAAAGACCACTAAAGTGAAGTGAAGTGAAGGGCGACCAAGACGTGGCCCAAGCCACCGAGTCGGTTCGTGACATGCCCTCTCATGTCACTACATCTCTATTGGCCTGAGGTTGTGTTGTTGTGGTCCAAGATTGCAGTGCAAGGATGCGTCACACATGTAGCTCCGACACCAGCTCCAATGAATGGTAGCCTAGTTTCCATGGTCCCATGATTGATGTTGGTGCACACTATTTAAGGAGGAATATGAGACAAGTGACCTCTGCATGCGCGTTGGCTACTAGGAACCCTATTTATCTAGAAGAGTTGTTGCTCTGCAACAACCTTACTCTGTATCTCAACGGCGCAGCTAACAGACTTCTGTTGTCACTCGCTACTATACATCATCCAGCAAATAGCAACACAACAATATATATGCAATGTGAGTCTTACCAATGTATTCATGTGTATTCATGGGATTGACACCAATACTCCTCTCTCTGAATTTCATCTTCTTTATGGTATCAGAGCCATACACCATAAACCCAAAACCATGCCAAGCTCAAGTAGCAACAACGACAGCACTCATAGTGTCGGTGCCATTCTTGCCTCCGACGCCAATCTGCTTCCAACTCCACGAGAAGGCGATGGTAGCAACAAGATCAGAGGAGGCATGCTCGGGTGGATCGATGACTAGGGTTTTGGTCTATGAGGCGAGGAGGAAGAGGAGAAGAGGTTAGTGTGAGAGATATTTGTTGGATCAAAATTCGGCTGATTTTGGGGCATGGATAATCAAGTGTTATATAGATAATCTCTACTACGTAAAAGAAAAAGTTGGTGTGGGTGGTTCATCCCCCTCCCACTCTCAATTGGTGGTTCATCTGCCATCCCACCACCCTCTCACAGAAAACTGGTGTCGACAGGTGGGCCCCAGCAAGCACCCTCCTCCCAATATGAGTCAAGATTAGCCAATCTCTCAACCTCTCTCCTCTCTACTTATGCCCTCTTCTCCATCCAAGCACTGTGACTCAGCCTTCCCTGCTCCCCACATCAAGGAAATCCCCAACGAAACCCTAACCCCAGCTTCGCACTCCACATCCCAATGGCCAAGCAGTAGCCCATCGGAATCGACCTGCATAGCGGCTTCCGCGCCACCACATGGACCTTCCACAGCCTCCGCTCCCGCCGAAGTCGCTGCCAACCACCACCACTGCCTACGCCTTCTCTCTCCTCTCCTCCCCGCTTCCCGACCGCCCCGTCCTTGTCGACACCATCACCAGCATTGTCGTCTCCTCCCCTCCTTCCTCGCCACCATTGGCTTCCTCACCGGTGGCCTCTGGTACTCCTCGACCTCTACCCTAGTGACGTCACCTTTGTCGTCGCCCCCTCCCACCTTGACATTCCCGTGCTCCACTTCGTGGTCATGTCCATTGGCGTCATCGTGTTGCCTACCAACCCGGCATCCACCCCCAAGGAGTACTAGCACCAGGTCAGGCTATCCATACCAATCATCGCGTTCACGGCTCCCGAGGTGGTTGCCAAGCTGCCCGGCCATGTGAGGTGTGTTGTTATGGGGTTAGAGGCGTATAAGAGATTGTTGTAAAAATGGCAATTTTAGCGAGAATTCAGAGTTAAATTCGTTAGAATTTAATCGATTTAAAGCATAATTCCAAGGAAGATTTAAATATCAAAGTTAACATGTAAACATGTAAATCCTCCAAGTCATTCAAATAGGATAATATGCTCAAAACATACAACATGTGGACCATTAAAATCAGCATAATGCTCAAATTTAAAATTTTGATTATTGCTTTGAGATGTAGAGTTGCACAAGATGTAATCTTGGCTTTCTCGCTACTTTAGTCTATGCTCTTCACTAATTAAATATGACAATATAAATTCAAACTTTGAGCTCTAAATAATGCTTTACTAATCTGTCAAAATTGATCACATACAAAAGACAACAATTTATACTTTCAGCCAACAGGAGATCAATGTAAAATGATCACCAAACAGCACTCTAGTCAGCCAACAAAACTTGATTAACTCACAGTGTAAAAGACCACATATTAACAAGTTCAGCAATAAGGCCAATTGGCTGACAGAAGAGCATGTATTCTGAATTTCCAGAGATCAGAGAACTTGAAGGTTCAATTCATCTAAGCACAACCGAAAGTAATAGTCTGCAAGACTAAAGATCAAAGTTGATGAGGACATCACTTCCTTGCATACACACAACACTCATCCACAAGATGATAGGTAAGGATCTATGACGAGGACGCATGCACACCAGTCAAATTATCATGTGAGCTCATTCCTAGGCTTGTATAATTCAACCTCTGAGAATGGGTTGCTGCCTGATGCATGTGATGTAATTGTGCTTACGAATATGGGAAAGGACCAAGAAAGGACAAATGTAGTCATGGACGTGCTTGGGATGTATATAGGAGGTCACCACATCACTTTGAGGCCAGGATGACCAAGAATGGAAGGTGGACATGTTCTACAATCCAATTCAGCCTCCGGAGACAGCGCTGATTTCAAACAAGCATAGAAGATGCATACGGAGTCTAAATGAGGTGATTTTAGACTTGATGGAAATATCTTGACATCCTATTTCCAATGGTTCTAGTCTTACCTGAAAACTCCACCTGAGTTTAGCATAAACTGCAAAACAATTCCGAATCAGTTCCAAACTTGGGCCCTAGTCCTTGTATCAGTTTGAGCCCAACTAGAGAGTTGTGGTGGGATGTTCTCCCACTCTCACGGACATGCCCCCACGTCCCTGACACCATAAAAACTACCAGCGATGCCTCTTTTAAGGTTTAAGCTTGTTTATATTGATTTTCGTTCAGAAAATATCAGTTGTGTACTTGTGTCGACTAGACCTAATACAACGACTTCAGGTCTCTTCATTGTTTAATGAAACTTCGTATTTCATTCACAAATTCAGATCACGCTTATTTCTTTCTTACTTGATTCTTGATTACTTGTAGGAAAGATCATCCGTGTTGGACACGGTTGGTAACGATAAGGGTATGGTGTAGCGATTGCAGGACGGATTTGGTCGTTTCGGTCAAGTAGCCTCGTCATCAACGTCATATCAAACAATCGTAGTTATCATTTTCATCGGAAGATCGGGCCAAATCCTCTCATCAAAAGTGAGAACGATAAGCAACACATTAGAGCTCAAATATGAACAATTTATGAATTCAATTTTAGTATATGCCCATTATCATCATTGAGCTATCAAATCGAACCAACGTAATCACCAAGCAATATCTCCCTGTGCTAGTCTTAAGTCAATTTCAAATTTTACTAGTACAATACATACATGCAAAGTGATGCGCAAAATGAAAAATCAGAATACTCGCGAAGCGGTTGGCACTCAAAGCCACCGAGTAGAACCGAGCAAGGCACGCCAAAGGGCGCTGTCCCAGAAAACCAAATACCTCGTTGTGTCGTGAATCACCAGAAATGGTAAACAGAGATACAATACCAACTTTCACAATTCGGGACACACCAAAACACGAAATCAAGGTACGGGGAACGACGCACAAGACCACCAAAGCACAGTAGCCGAGTGCAACAGAAAGGAACAAGGCATTCTTCCTCCCAGATCAGTTCATTGCCATCGGATTTCCCTCCAAACCCCCATGAATGACAGAGCACACGGGGAATCGCCAGGGGAAACTCTAAGAGGAGATGGTGCACAAGCTTGAAATATCTCCAAACCCGAGGCCACAACAGATCAATAAGAGGGAAACCAAAGATGAACAATTTCTAGATCTAAAGAGAGATGCTTATCAGGAAGAAGAGGAAGTGGCTTAAATAGAGGAGGCATGGATCTGTAGCGCGATGACAGCGAACGACCGGCTCCAAGGAGCCCGGACCTGTCCGCGCCTCTGGCACCGCCTCTCCAGTCGCCGTCTCACTTGTGGATTCATGCAGAATTAACAGGCCCATTTTGGGATAATGGTGTGCTAATTTGGGCTAAAAATTGTGGGTTTTAGCCCTCTTTTTACTGTCTGAGGTTTTTTACTGTAACTGTTGGTAGTTTTTTCAACTTAATTAAATTTAAAATATATTTCTTTACTATTATAAAAGAAGGAGTTGGTGGTTGGTCCGGCCTCTCCCACCCCTTCTCACAAAAGGCAGTATTGACATGTGGCCCCAAAAGACCTACGTCGAATCTTCCCACCTTCCCATCAAAATATCTTTCTTTCCATGATTTAGTGGTCAAGCTGGATTTCATCTAGACTGCATTGTAGAGTATATGCTGTATTTTTCATCCAGTGCTTAATCTTGTACTAGTTGAATGCTCGTTGTTATGGATTTTAAAATTTTATCATACTATATGTTCTGAAATTAACGGGTGGTAAAAGTTTTTAGAACATGTATACAAATATGTTCAATTTTTTTTAAAAATCCGTAGCAATGCACGGGTATTTAGCTAGTAAAATAAAAAACAAGTTATCTTATCATAGACAATGCAAAGGAATACAGGGAAAAAAAGAAAAGCCAAAAAACACAAAAGGCCAAAAAATCAGAAAAATTAAAAAATTAGAAACTAGAAAAGCTAAAACCTGATGCCCAAACGGGCGGGTCTCCGAATTGAAAAAATGCTAATGCCTTGTTGTCCTCCAAATCAGAGGCAGTATATGGAATGGTCCTGCACCCGCAGTGCCTTGTTTGTCCCCTTTCAACTGCTATTGGACCAAGAGAAGAATTTGAAATTTTAATAATTTCAAGAAAGATCATATTACAAAAGAGAATCTAAACATCTCCCTTCAAAACAGCACCCTTCTCCAGACCCAACTTTCCATATCTGCGACAGCCGCACGTCTGCATGCATCGCCGCATGCAGCCTGATCCGATCAGCTGCAGACGCGACAGGCATCGTAGGAGCCAGGCATAAATACACGCGCGTGAAAACGAGGAAGAGATGGGATGCATCAGCACTGCCACACTTTTGTAACGCCCCTGTTTCCGGGGCGCGTACGGACACGGCAATCCGCAACTATTCACGCATGAACAGTTATGGAGTGTCGCGCAAGAGTATACCATTGCACGTTTACAACAAAAGACCAGCATATATTTCACATATGGATTAACATCCAGAGTTTAACGGTGGGCGGCAGCCCAAAGTATAATTACATCACAAAGCTCGAGAATCCGCTTGCGCGGCGAAGACCTCGACCACGGATCCTCGTCGAAGAAGAGGCCCTCGTGGACTTCCTCAACGGGGAGACTTTCACCTTCGTCTTGATCTTCTACAGATTTGATTAGCAAGCCGTGAGCCAACAACCAGCTCAGCAAACCGCAAAGGAACCCTACTTTACTATATGCACGGATTAACAAAGGAATGTGGTATACTTGGTTTATTATCTTTGAGTGGATGCAGTTTTCTTTGCAAACCTTTTTGTAAAACTTGCTGATAAAACTACTCCTTAATCAACAGGGTTTTTCACGAAGAGTTAATTAATCATCTAATCAGATTAAAACATTCGGAAAACTACTTAGGCTTTGCTGATGGGATCACCCAAGTGGCACAGCTCCATTAACCGGGAGCACGGCGTATCCGAATACCATTAGTTTGACTCTGCAGAGTTTGCTCAACTTTACCCACACGATCTCTTAACTCCCGCGACGAGTTAAGAAAGCGGTCGTTTCAACGCTCAAATCTTTATATAGGCTCTACCCTGAGAATTCACTGGTCCGGCACATGGAAACTCCCGTCCGCTTCGAGTGAACCCTACCGTTATTAGGTATCCGCAGCACGGCATACCTAATCCACTTCCACACCTCCAGACTTCTCAACGCCTGTAGAGATTCAATCGAGTTGAGCAGCTACTAAACCAGTGTTGACGAGTCAACTCCTGTGGTTGAGCGATTGCTATGACAGTTGCTCAGCATAAGGGTTTCAGTCCTTATATTTTCACATGGCCCGCAACCTCTCCAGGTCCGCGACCACAACCTAGGGTAAGCGGTGGGCGAAGACCGACCCGCGGTTTCCCACAACGCTCTTACCCTTCCTTGCACACCGACACTCTCCGCCCTAGGATGCGGTGTCCCATACCACCCCACCCTAGGGTCGGGTTTTCAAGTCTAACGGCCCGCAGCCACAACCTTATTAGTAAAAGACTTTGCATGGTAGTAATAGCCTATAGTGATCTAGGTTAACAGATAATTATTCCTAGGGTTATAAGGCATGGCTACAAATTAAGCAGGGCATTTTTCGGTGGTAGGACGTATCTATATCACATGTCATTCTAAACATTTTATTTTACTTTAAACTAGCATTTCACAACTAGCATAATGCAAATAATGTAATAACATAACATGTAAAGCATGGGATTCAACATGATCAAGGTTTTGCGACTTGCCGTGAACTGGAACGATCTCGGCGAGCTCGAACGTCGACGCTTCTGGATCCTGAGACTGCACTTGAGCTTCCGGGATCTCCGACACTAGCGCAAACAAACAAAATAAATAAGTCCTAGCTTGAGAATAATCAAGCAAGGGAAAATAATCTATAAAAAGAATTAAAAAGAAATAAAATTGCATAAAATATCAAATAAAAGGGGTTCTTTAAATTTTAGATTTTGTTTGAGAAGAATTTCGAAATTGGAGTTCACCACTGGGTTCGGGATAATGAAAGGAGCAATGTGGTAAAATTTGGGAATTTTGGGATTTTCGTGATTTTCTAGGATTTATTTGGGTTTTCGGATTTTTGGAAAAGAATAAATCCTGGAAAACCCGATGAAACGATCTTGGGTCGGCCCACCGCAACAATCTGACTGAGCTTCGTCTGCCGCGACAAGGCAGCCCATGCCCATCGCTGTGTCATGCCACGCACGCCGCCTCCTCCCGGCGGATGGTCGACGCGTGGCCGACGTCCGGTGGAGATGGCGCGGGCGGGCGGCTCGGTTCTTGGGTTTATGAAGATCGGACGGTGAGAATAGAGGAGGGTGGGCGGCGATGCACGGCGATCGGACGGACGAGGAGTGAAGTGTTCTGAAGATCGGACTACCGAGGAGGAGTGCCATCCGACGACGCGTTTTAAACGATAACGGTTGGAGAGGACGGCGAGGATGCGCCACGTCGTCGTCTTCAACCTCGCGCCAGCAGCAGAGGGACGAGAGAAGGGGAGCTTTGGCTCCCGTGACGGCGAGGTCCCCATGGCGGTGAGGGCACCACCGGGTAGGTCTCAAGACGGAACCCATTTCGGCCCTTGAAGGCCGGAGAACCACTAGGGAGGTAGGAGACCGAAGGAAGAAATGGCTTCCGCGTGAAGGAGGGTCACCGGCGGCGATCAGGCCAAATCGGCGGTGGATTTATGGTCAGTGGGTCTTGGGGCTCACGTTGGTGGCGGTGGTCGAAGCTCTGAGGTCCCCGGGTGAGCTGGCCACGGAGAGGGTGCTTCGGCCGGCGGTGAGCTTCGGTGCTGGAGCTCCACAGGCGATCACCTGGCCAGGGGAGAGCAGCATTGTGATTAGGGAGTAGCAGAGGTGCTCTGGGAGCAAGGAATCGGAGAATGAGGGAGAGGGGAGGAAGATCAGCTCACGGGGGTCGCCGGCGCAGGGAGAGGTGGCGACGGAGCTGGAGACGATGGGAGCTCAATCACCGCTCGGAGAGGGGCAGGGAGTGGCGAAGGGTTTGGAAGCAGTGGAGAGCTCGGGAAGCAAAGGGGAAGGCAGGAGCCGAAAGGGGGTTTTATACCCGCGCGGGAGAGGGAGTGAGCCGTGGGGGAGAAGGCTCGAGCCAAGACGTGGGGTCAACCGGAGGTGATGGGGGCAGTGGGGTGTCTTCTCCGCTAGGTCGACACTGCTCGCAGGGAGTAATGGCGGCGGGAGTGGGCGAGTGGCGGCATGGGCGTCGGGCTCCGTGCGGGGAAGGAAGGAGGGGTAGTGGCTAGCAGGTGGGGTCCACGGGAAGGAGGCGACGAGCGTGGCGCGGGCGAGGCTTCCTTGGACCGCTGGCGGCTGGGGTGCTGTTGTCCGAGCGGGGGGCGGTGCGGGCAGGCGCGGCACGCGCTGCGCGGGAGAAAGCGGGGAGAAGGGAAGGCGCCCGGTGAGGAGGGAGCGTGGGCGCGCGGGGAGGGAAAAGCGGAAGGGAGGAGCGGCGCCAGGAGGAAGGCGGAAGGGAGGGGTGCCAACAGAGAGGGGAAGGCGGTTCGGCCGAAAAGGGAAAGCGTCTTTCGGTCGGGAATTTCCGAATTGGGAAAGTTTTCAAAATTCACCAAAATTCAGGAAAATCCAGAAAAATTTGGTTTGAAAATTTGGGGTCTTTCAACCTACCCCTTAAAAGAATCTCGACCGAGATTAACTTGGTCGAGGAGTAAGTTGGGAAAATCCCACGCAAACCGATTCTCGCTCCCAAGTGGCCTCGTCTCGTGTGATTCCTCCACCGCACTCGCAAAATCGACATTTACTTTTACGAGCTGCCTTTCCGACGTTTCAAGTATTTGTAGTGGTTCTTCAGCATACGTGTAGTCATCTTGCAATTCAATATCTGACAATGGCACTTCATCTGTTGGTTGTCGCAGACTCTTTCGAAGCTGAGATACGTGGAACACATTATGCATTCTTGACAAGTTGGGCGGAAGCTGCACTTGATAAGCTACTTCCCCAATTTTTCCGATAATTTGAAACGGTCCCACATTTCTTGGAGCCAATTTGCCTTTGACTTGAAATCTCTTAACTATTTTGAATGGAGTGACTTTGACGTAGACGAAATCTCCCACTTCAAAGCTTAAATCTTTTCTGCGGTTGTCTGCATAGCTCTTCTGTCGGTCTTGCGCCATTTTGAGTCTGTCTCTGACGATTCTAACATGTTCTTCTGCGTCTTGAATAATCTGAGGACCAATAAGTTGTCGTTCTCCTGTTTCTGTCCAATTCAGAGGGGTTCTGCATTTTCTGCCGTAAAGTGCTTCAAATGGGGCCATCTGGATGCTGGCTTGATAGCTATTGTTGTACGAGAATTGAGCGAATGGCAGGCAAGTATTCCAGGCTGCACCATACACAATTGCACAAGCTCTCAGCATATCTTCCAAAATCTGATTTGTCCTCTCCGTCTGTCCATCTGTCTGTGGGTGATATGCTGAACTGAAATTCAGATCGGTGCCCATTGCTTCATGTAACTTTTCCCAAAACTTGGAGGTGAACTGAGCTCCTCTATCTGACACAATTTTCTTGGGCACACCATGAAGTGTCACAATTCGGGTCAAATAGAGTTCTGCAAGTTTATCCTTCCCATATGTTTGCTTGATCGGGAGGAAGTGAGCCACCTTGGTCAGTCTATCAACTATGACCCAGATAGCATCATATCCCTCACGAGTCTTGGGAAGTCCAGTAATGAAGTCCATGCCGATACTATCCCATTTCCATTCGGGGATCGGTAAGGGCTGTAATAGTCCTGAGGGCTTCTGGTGGTCAATTTTGATCTGCTGGCAGACGTCACATTTGGCTACATATTCTGCCACTTCTTTCTTCATCTGGTTCCACCAATACTTTTTCTTCAAGTCTTGATACATTTTTGTGCCTCCTGGATGGATCGAGAATTGAGAAGAATGAGCTTCGGATAAGATCAATTCTCTCAACTCCTTTTTGTCGGGTATGCAATAACGACCACGGAAAGTAAGGATTCCATGTTCGTCCATCGCATACTCTGATGAATCTTCTTCTTGGGCTCTCTTTTTTAGTTTTTGAATCTCTTCATCCTCATCTTGGGCTGCCTTAATTTGATCTGTCAACAATGATTGGAGTTCCAAGGCTGCCATGCTGCCTTGTTCGGTGATCACCAAATTCAGTCGTAGTATATCTTTACGCACTCGCGGATATTCTGCGCAGAGTTGGCTTGCCTTGTCGAACCTTTCGACTGAGGGCATCGGCAACCACATTGGCCTTGCCGGGATGATATTGAAGATCAACATCATAGTCTTTGATCAATTCTAGCCATCTTCGTTGTCTCATATTTAATTCTGGCTGTGTAAAGAGATACTTCAAGCTCTTGTGATCTGAGAATATCTCACATCGATTTCCTAGCAGGTAGTGTCTCCAAATTTTGAGGGCATGCACCACAGCTGCTAGCTCTAAATCGTGTGTGGGATAATTTTCTTCGTGTGGCTTCAGCTGTCTTGAGGCATAAGCGACCACTTTCCTATCTTGCATGAGCACACATCCCAAACCCTGTTTTGAGGCATCACAATAGACTTGAAACTCTTTCTCTGGGTTTGGCAAAATCAGCACTGGTGTCGTTGTTAGCTTGGTCTTTAACAACTGAAAGTTCTCTTCGCATGCATCTGTCCACAGGAAAGGTTTGTCTTTCTTCAACAATTGAGTAAGTGGACGAGAAATTTTTGAGAATCCTTCTATGAATCGGCGATAGTAGCCTGCCAATCCAAGGAAGCTCCTTATTTACATCCTTCGTCTTGGGTCATTGCCATTCCATAATCATGGCAATCTTTTCTGGATCGACTTTGACACCATCTTCAGATATAATGTGACCCAAGAAGGCCACTTCTTTTAGCCAGAAACTGCATTTGTCGAACTTGGCATACAACTGATGCTCTCTCAATCTGGTCAATGCCATGTGCAAATGCTCTTTGTGCTCTTCTTCACTCTTTGAATATATCAGAATATCATCGATAAAGACTATCACGAATCGGTCCAGTTGGTCCATATGCACCAGATTCATAAGGTTCATGAAATAAGCCGGTGCATTGGTTAAACCAAATGGCACGACCGTGAACTCGTATAGTCCATACCGGGTGATGAAGGCTGTCTTTTCTCGATCTTGCTCTCGGATCTTGAGTTGATGGTAACCCGAGCGCAAGTCGATCTTGGAGAATACTTTAGCACCCTTGAGTTGATCAAACAAATCATCAATTCTGGGCAATGGGTACTTGTTTTTGATGGTGACAGCATTCAGACCTCTGTAATCTACACACATCCTTAGTTCTCCATTTTTCTTTTTCACGAATAAGACCGGAGCCGACCAAGGTGAAACACTTGGTCTTATGAATTCTTTCTCTTGCGCTTCGTCTAGTTGTTTCTTGAGTTCTTTTAGCTCACTGGCTGACATCCGGTATTGATGCTTGGCGATTGGTTTTGTGCCTGGAACCAATTCTATAGCAAGCTCTACCTGCCTGTCAGGGGGTCTGCCTGGCAATTCCTCTGGAAACACATCCGGATAGTCTTGTACTACCGGCACTTGCTCAGGTGTGACTGCCAACATGTTGATCATGCGTTTTCTTGCACTTTTCAGTACTTCTCGGTCTGTTTTTATCATCACTTTCGATCCTCGGGATTGACCAAAGATCTTGTCTTGTCCTCACGCCTACCTTGCCTTTGTTTTTAGCTAGCCGGTTCATGCCCAAAATGGCATCTAAACGACATATCTAATTGCAACAAATCGCTTTAAATTCTACCCTTGGATGCTTATCTTGAGTCCAACACACCCACCGGGACTCCATTCTAACCCCAGGGGTTTCAACCACATAAGGCCTTGGCAAAGAAACTGAGGGTAACTGATTTTTCAGGACAAAACTCTTCGAAATAAATGAATGTGTTGCTCCAGGGTCAAATAAAATCAATGCAGGTATGGAGTTGATTGGGAACATACCGGCAATGATGTCGCTGGCTCCAGCGGCATCTTCTGCAGACACGTGGTTTACTCTTGCATAAAATGTAGGCCTAGCACGGCCTCTGCCTCTGCCTGTAGAAGTAAAATTCGCCGTTCCCGCAGGTGACTGCGATCCGGCTGCCTTGATCTGGAGGTACCCTCCTTTGGGGTCTTGGGGCACCTTGTGATTTTGACTCCTGCTGCTGATTTTGTACCGGGTTTTGCGAAGATCGGAGGCAAGTTCTTTCGGGGCATTGATCTCTGTAATGCCCTATTTCGCCACAGTGGAAGCAAGCATTGGATCTGCGGGGACAACTGCTAGCGAGGTGGTTGCCTCCACAAGTGGGGCATCTGATTGCCAAAGGAGAAGGGGAGTTGTATTGCTGGGACTGCCCCGACTGATTCTTCGGTAGCATCACATATTGCCGAGAGGATTGGGGTCGAAAAGACGACGACCCCATAGTCTTGCTTCGCTGGCTTTGGTGGGAGGAGGACTGTGATTTGTGCGTTGCTTTACGCTTTCTGTAATCCTCCATCTCACTACGGGCTTCTTCTGAGGTGATGAGGCTATCCACCATGTCATTCAGGTCTTGGAATTTGATAGCTGAAATGTGGAATTTCGTGGACCGTTGTAGTCCAACCACGAATCGCTCATTTCTTCTCTTCTTTATCAACATCTTCCGAGGCGAACCGGAAAGATGGTTGAACCGTGTAGGTATTCCATAATTGTACGACCTCCTTGCTTGGCGCCAAAATTCTCGGCGCCGCCTCCATAATGCCATCAGGAATATGGGCTTTGCGGAAAGCCTTGGAGAATTCTTCCCAATAAATCTCTCGGTCTCTCTGGGTACGCTGGTAGTTGATCCACCATGTGGCAGCAGCACCCTGCAGCTGGTGAGATGCGTATAGCACCTTTTCTTTGTCATCGCCTGCATGCGGTCGAAGTTTTCTCTCCACGTCCACCAGCCAGTCCTCAGCTACTAAGGGATCGGTGAGGTGGTAAAGGTCGTGGACGGGTTTCGAAGTCGCCCATCGGGAGGAAACGGTGCACCATCCCGAGGATATTGCCTCCACCACAAGGCACGGAGATCTAGCCGCTATCTGCTCAAGCATACGGGCTTGCTGATCAAGCACTCGTAGGATGTTCTGTTCTCCTTGCTGGCGGTTTTGCTCTAACATTGTTATTATGCTGGCTAGCGTCGCTTGATCTGCGGCAGTGCACCACCCCACCGGTTCTGCCTGCACATCTGTGTCTTGGATCCATCGCCAATTAGGAATCGGGAATTAGCTTTGCAGCGATCTTGGCAACCAAGAGTAGATAAGTAAGATTTGAATTTTTCAAGGCAAGTATAGGACGAAAAAGGTAAGAATGAGGCGAAGGGGCGGGAGAAAGCTTTGAACACGTATGTAAATCCGATAATTAAGCAAACAACATAAAGATTAATGAACATAATTTTACAATATGCGGTGGTACATGACCACTTAGGGTTCATGGTTACACTTGCATTACAATACAAAATCGCTACTAAAACAAAAGGTCGGGCTACGCTAGCGATCGGCGTCTACTCCTCCATATCCTCAAGCTGGGAGGGCCAAGCGGGGTGCAGGGGCGAACCGAGCACAGATCTGCTGGCAGATCATCCGCGCGCTGGGCCTAGACCGCCTTTGAAGCACGGGAGGAATGGACGCCGGGCGACTCGCACTATCTGAGCCCTCTGCGCCTCCCAGGCCTCAAAGCGAAGAAGGACTCCCGGGCGCCGAACCTCCTCACAGGCGTCCCAAAGCGCCTCCGTAGAGCTCGCCTCACCAACCGCCTCCGTCGTGGCGGACGACCAGAAGCGTCATAAGGGTGGCGATGCCCGCGGTGAGGATCATCATCCTCACCGAACCTGAGGACTAAAAGTCCCCAAAGTGCGGACGCGGCACCGTGTCAAAGGGTGTCCTGCTAGCTCACGTGGTAGTAGTCTACGAGGTAGAGTGCGGCCTTGAGCCACATCTGAGCGACAAGATCGCCTCGTTCACCCGAGGCGGTGAACCTCCGCTTCTGTCACAGGCGGACAGCAACGGATCGAGAACCACCCAAGCCTCGTACTCGTAGAATCGGTCTCGCGAACTGCCCCACATGGAACACTGGATGAAGTTGCCTCTCGCTCCAAGATGCTTCCGCATCTCCCACACCTACGGACCCAACCGTCCATACGGTCAGGCGGGAAAAGATGTGGTGCACCATCTGCCGGAAACGAAAATTTTGAAGTTAGACAAGTGAAGTAGTAAACATTTGCATAAATCAAAACTTAAGCAGAAGTAAACTAGGACAGATAAGGTAGCAACAAGAGAGGTAAAGACAGCAGTAATACTTATATTTTTCATAAACCCTTTTTATGTCTTTAAATTAGGTTTTGCGACAAAAATCGCTTCCTAGGCTGCCTTAGGTCTTAACCTACGGTCAAAGAGCCTACTCGATACCACTTCTTGTAACGCCCACTTCCGGGCGTGTACGGTTCTGACAATCCGTAACTATTCACGCATGAACAGGTTATGGAGTGTCGCGCAAGAGTATACCATTGCACGCTTACAACAAAAGACCAAAGATATATTTCACATATGGATTAACATCCGAGTTTAACAATGGGCGTGCAGCCAAAGTATAATTACATCACAAAGCTCCGAATCCGCTTGAGCGGCGAAGACCTCGACCCACGGATCCTCGTCAAGAAGAGGCCCTCGTGGACTTCCTCAGCGGGAGACTTTCACCTTCGTCTTGATCTTCTGATTTGATTAGCAAGTCGTGAGCCAACAACCACCAAACAAACCGCAAAGGAACCCTACTTTACTATATGCACGGATTAACAAAGGAATGTGGTATACTTGGTTTATTATCTTTGAGTGGATGCGCTTTCTTTGCAAACCTTTTGTAAAACTTGTCGATAAAACTACTCCTTAATCAATGTGGTTTTTCACGAAGAGTTAATTAATCATCTAATCGATTAAAACATTCGAAAACTACTTAGGCTTTGGCCGATGGGATCACCCAAGTGGCACGACTCCATTAACCGGAGCACGGCGTATCCGAATACCATTAGTTTGACTCGCGAGTTTGCTCAACTTTACCACACGATCTCTTAACTCCGCGACGAGTTAAGAAAGCCGGTCGTTTCACCGCTCAAATCTTTATATAGGCTCTACCCAGGAATTCACTCGGTCCGGCACATGGAAACTCCCGTCCGCTCGAGTGAACCCTCACCGTTATTAGGTATCCGCAGACGGCATACCTAATCCACTTCCACACCTCCGCACTTCTCAACGCTGTAGAGATTCAATCGAGTTGAGCGACTACTAAACCGGTGTTGACGAGTCAACTCACGTGGTTGAGCGATTGCTATGACAGTTGCTCGAAGATAAGGGTTTCGATCCTTATATTTTCACATGGCCCGCAACCTCTCCGGTCCGCGACCACAACCTAGGGTAAGCGGTGGGTGAAGACCGACCAGCGGTTTCCCACAA
Organism: Bonia amplexicaulis; assembly: GCA_036346245.1. NCBI lineage: Eukaryota > Viridiplantae > Streptophyta > Magnoliopsida > Poales > Poaceae > Bonia > Bonia amplexicaulis. The sequence goes on from CM070765.1 coordinate 8,423,352, forward strand.
CGCTCTTACCCTTCCTTGCACACCGACACTCTCCGCCCTAGGATGCGGTGTCCCATACCACCCCACCCTAGGGTCGGGTTTTCAAGTCTAACGGCCCGCAGCCACAACCTTATTAGTAAAAGACTTTGCATGGTAGTAATAGCCTATAGAGATCTAGGTTAACAGATAATTATTCCTAGGGTTATAAGGCATGGCTACAAATTAAGCAGGGCATTTTTCGGTGGTAGGACGTATCTATATCACATGTCATTCTAAACATTTTATTTTACTTTAAACTAGCATTTCACAACTAGCATAATGCAAATAATGTAATAACATAACATGTAAAGCATGGGATTCAACATGATCAAGGTTTTGCGACTTGTCGTGAATGGAACGATCTCGTCGAGCTCGAACGTCGACGCTTCTGGATCCTGAGACTGCACTTGAGCTTCCGGGATCTCCGACACTAGCGCAAACAAACAAAATAAATAAGTCCTAGCTTGAGAATAGTCAAGCAAGGAAAAATAATCTATAAAAAGAATTAAAAAGAAATAAAATTGCATAAAATATCAAATAAAAGGGGGTTCTTTAAATTTTTAGATTTTGCTGGAGAAGAATTTTGGAAATTGGAGTTCACCACTGGGTTCAGGATAATGAAAGGAGCAATGTGGTAAAATTTGGGAATTTTTGGGATTTTCTGTGATTTTCTAGGATTTATTTGGGTTTTCTGGATTTTTGGAAAAGAATAAATCTCGAAAAACCGGTGAAACGATCTTGGGCGGCCCACCGCAACAGGCGGTTCAGCACTTTGCGGCTTGACCAGCGAAGGCCGAAGGCCATGCCCATCTGCCATGCACGCGCGCGCACGCGCGCCGCGCCTCCCGGCGGATGGTCGACGCGTGGCCGACGTCCGGTGGAGATGGCGCGGGCGGGCGGCTCGATTTCTTTGGGTTTATGAAGATCGGACGGTGAGAATAGAGGAGGGTGGGCGGCGATGCAGGCGATCGGACGGACGAGGAGTGAAGTGTTCTGAAGATCGGACGGTGAGGAGGAGTGCCATCCGACGCACGGTTTTAAACGATAACGGTTGGAGAGGACGGCGAGGATGCGGCCACGTCGTCGTCTTCAACCTCTCGCCGGGCAGCGGAGGGACGAGAAAGGGGAGCTTTGGCTCCCGGACGGCGAGGTCCCCGGCGGCGTGGAGGCACCACCGGTAGGTCTCGCACGGGAACCCATTTCGGCCCTTGGAAGGCCGGAGAACCACTAGGGGAGGTAGGAGACCGAAGGGAAGAAATGGCTTCCCGGCGGTGAAGGAGGGTCACCGGCGGCGATCAGGCCAAATCGGCGGTGGATTTATGGTCGATGGGTCTTGGGGCTCACGTTGGTGGCGGTGGTCGGCTCGGAGGTCCCGGGTGGTAGCCACGGAGAGGTGCCGGTACGCGGTGAGCTTGGTCTTGGAGCTCCACAGCGATCACCGGCGTGGGAGAGCAGCATTGTGATTAGGGAGTAGCAGAGGTGCTCTGGGAGCAAGGAATCGGAGAATGAGGGAGAGGGGAGGAAGATCACTCACGGGGTCGCCAGCGCGAGGGAGAGGTGGCGACGAGCTGGAGACGATGGGAGCTCAATCGGTGCTCGGAGAGGGGCGGGGAGTGGCAGGAAGGGTTTGGAAGCAGCTGGAGAGCTCGGGAAGCAAAGGGGAAGGCAGGAGCCGAAGGGGTTTATACCCGCGGGAGAGGGAGTGAGCCGTGGGGGAGAAGGCTCGGGCGCGCACGTGGGGTCAACCGGAGGTGATGGGAGCCGGTGGGGTGTCTTCTCCGCGCAGGGGTCGGCGACCTGCTCCGCAGGGGAGTAATGGCGGCGGGAGTGGGCGCGAGCTGGCGGCATGGGCGTCGGGCTCCCGTGCGGGGGAAGGGAAGGAGGGGGAAGTGGCTGGCAGGCGGGGCCCACGGGGAAGGAGGCGACGACGCGTGGCGCGGGCGAGGCTTCCTTCCGGACCGCGGGCGGTGGGGTGCTGTTGTCCGGCGGGGCGGCGGTGCGGACGCGGCGCAGGCGCCTGCAGGGGGAGAAAGCGGGGAGAAGGGAAGGCGCCAGTGAGGGAGGGCGTGGGCGGCGCGAGGGAGGGAAGCGGAAAGGGAGGCGGCGCCAGGAGGAAGGCGGAAGGGGAGGGCGCCAGAGAGAGGGAAGGCGGTTCGGCCGAAAGGGAAAGCGTCTTTCGGTCGGGAATTTTCGAATTGGGAAAGTTTTCAAAAATTCACCAAAAGAACTGAAGTGATGTAACCAGCTTCAGGATTCAGACCGATGGCCTCCCATGTCGCTGCATCTCTGTTGGCCTGAGGCTGCGTTGTTGTGCTCCAAGATTGCAGTGCAGGGACGCATGTAGCTCCCATGATTGATGTTGGTGCACCCCATTTAAGGAGGAATTGACCTCTGCATGCGCGTTGGCTTCGCGGAACCCATCAAATCTCGAGTGTCATATGGTGTGTTCTTACTCTGACTTTTAGTTTTTAGCTGAAAATTTTAAATTTTAGCTACTTATGATAGATAATACAGAGAAAGAGATACTCGTTTACGATTTTGATTGGTAAAGATGTTTGATTTTTAACGTGTATTGTAGACCCCGTCTTAAAAAATACTCCGTTTAAAAATTAAATACTATAGCAAAAACTAAAAATTATTTTTAGAAACAGTAAAAACAGATCCTATGTTCTTTTCAGCAAAACCATGGCCAGATCGATGGATTTGGGTGGTTCTTTTGGTGCTGTTGCACGTTAACTCTGACATGTTTGGCTTTATCCTTTAAAGCCTCGATTTATGGAGCTGTAGCCTGGACCTCTGGAGGAGAACCGTAAATGTTTTGCTTTCTGGTTTCATTTGATTGATGTAAGACTGAAAAATTAGGAAGAAACATGTTTAAAATGAGTGTTTGCTTCTGGTTTCATTTGATTGGTGTAAGGCTGAAAAATTAGGAAGAAACGGGCTTATGCCCGTTCGTTTCTAAATTTTTGGAGCTTTTCTACTCTCTCTCCGTTTGCGTTTATTTGACACTTTTGACCACTCTACTTATTTATAAATACTTGACACTCCACGATTGCTAATACACAATTTCCTAGTTGTTACTATGTAGATTAAGAGTAAGATTAGTATGACATATGGACCCTTTGTAGTTATAGAATCTAATTAAAATCGGAATCAAGAAATGAGACAACCACAGGTGGACCACACCTGCCAAAAACAGATCCGTGGATCCAATCCATATGGACATGCTCTCTGACCTCTGGGTCCCACATGTCAGTCACAGAAAGATTTTCTAAAGAAAAACAATTAGAGAAGAAAGGGAACATCCAGTTGGACCCACCTGTGAGGAATTTCAAATTTTGTGGAATTTTCTCTTAGGTCTGTTTTCAAAAGGCCATAACTTGGTCATTTTTAATCCAAATAACTTGATTTTTATTTCTAAATTCATTTAAATGCAATATATTTCCAACAATACCTAAATCATATTTTGTTAAATTAATTTGAATATTATTTTGGATTTATTTGGATTCAAATTGAATTTGAATATATTTTGCGATTACAGATTTTGGCATCACCAACGCTGTAATTGCAGAACAAGACCCTAACTCATCCACACTTGAGCAAGGCAAGTACTTATTATTGATCATACTGCTCCTGGTTTGCAAAAATATTTTGTTTGAAATTCTATTATGCATGCTTATTACATTGGTCATGTCATCTAGTGATAGTAATTAGCCATGAATCCAAATTGTTGTTTTATACACCTTGATGAATTCTAGATACTTTACATTGTCGCCATAAGGTTAAGTTGCTTAGATATGGATAGGTTGGGAATACACTACCGATTTATTGCTTAGATATGCTTTAGTGGGAAAAGTGGGTCTAACACAAACATTGCCAACATACACCCTAGAATATATTGTAGGATCCACGGGTTAGCACTGCAGACCGGAAAATGGCCAAATAAACTAAAATTTACCTAATCGACCTGGGTGAATGGTTGGATGAGGCTGGTGCGGTAGAGGCACAACGTGGGATTGTGTATGTGTCTCTCAGTGCAGTTATGGACCGAACCTAGTGATTGCTTATATAAGCTCTAACCGTACTACCATAAGTTTGGTATGGAACGGACCTGGCCTCTTATCTTCTCAAGACCTAGCATGATCACGCAAACAATACACGACAAGGATAAGTCACAAGTAGTGATTGTTTGGGATGTGAAGTCGTGGGTAGCGTTTGTTGGGGCTCTTGGCGTTAGTAGTAGTGCAACACTTTCTTTGCACAACGGTTGAGGCCCCTAGGGCACTGGGATCACCCAATCGGGCAGGGGAGTATCTAGGATCTTATCTGGTAATTCTGTTATTATGATCATCTTAGTCACACGCCAAAAGAAGCGTGTAGTTGCTGATAGTGTAAGTTAATCATATCTTATGGGTAAAGTTGTACAATCTTTGTAAAGTCAAAACTATTCGAATTGTCATGTCCGTGGTCATGGGCATAGCATGGAAGGCCACTTTGGATTAGACAACTTAAATACTACGTTTGGAAATGGTAAAATCCAGAGATAATAATTAGCTTTAGGATGGTGGAGGGTGGAGTCAGGTAACTTGGTCCGTTCCAAGGGTAGAAAATGGTGGAGTCGGTAATATGTTCTACTCCAGGATAGATGGTGGAGTTAGGTAACTTGTTCTGCTCCAGAGATAGGAAAGTAGAGTCAAGTGACATGTTCTGCTCTAGATTTGAGGATGAAATCCAATAATTTGATATTTAAGTTTAGGCTAAGATGGCTAAGTCATAGGTTTACACAATAATTATGTCATTTTAACTAAATCCTGCTTTATGCTCAAAGTGAATGTTACAACCTTCTCTTGACAAGCCATACATCTATATAGTTGCACCTAGCATAAGGACTTGTTGAGTTCGTTCGTACTCACGGTTGCTCAATATGTAGAAATAGACCTCGAACATAGTGAACTGGTACATGGATACTTCTATGCATCGAGATATGGCGATGAAGACAATGTTGAGTACTAGGATAGCGGTCCCTAGTCAATTGCTTGTGGCATATCGTTGGAACCCCTTTTTGGTTATTATGTTTTCTGTTGTATTACTCTTAACTTTATTTGACCAATCTGCTTAATGTAAGAACCCAGTCATAAGGTCTAATTACTTTTGGTGTGTAAGGTAAACTACTTATGTCTTCTCTCTATGTATGGATATGATATTTGACAATGTTGTATTATATGGGCTAGCTACTGATCCAGAACTACCTCAAAATATGCAGAGGGCCCAGATGCAAAATTCAGGTCCCGACAAGCCGATACAATCAGTTTGGACTTTCTCAACATGGAGTAGTAGAGACTAGCAAATTCCCGAGACAACGAGAAAACATCAATTGTCTTCTTTCACTTGTGGGTTATCCTTTTAGCTCTTTATTTTGTGCATTACATTCTTAGATATTATATTGTTTGTTACTTTAGGATTGCAAAGTATAATTAGACTTAGTTTGTTGGTGTACTTAGTGAGCCTTAGTCTATTTAAGCCTGGAAAATCAATTTTCTTCACACACACATGGAAAAATGATCTATATTCCAGCGAGTACGTACTTCCACTTGTTATATACCGCTTAAATGAAGTTATTATACTTTTTTATCATTTTGAGTATACTCTAATAATGACTATAAAATGCTTCAAAGTGAGTTCTATGAAATTTTTTATTAGAATTCACTTTTTATAGTATAATTTGTGTATATACTCATTTTATATATGAAAAAGGGTATATAGCAAAAAATAAAGGACTCCGATGAAAATTTTTCAACCAAATCGTATGGAGTATCTTAGAATTAGTATTTAAGTATACTGAAAGTAATAAGTATAACATATTTATTTAAGTGGTATATTAGAAATGAGAGTGTGTGCTTTCATAAGTATGAAAAAGTCTTCATGTGTGTGTGTATGCATATACCTATATACTTATATATATACACATATAGGGTATGTTCGTTTTGGTCATGCGACATGGCTTTTCATTGAAATTTTTGAATTTTGGTCACATTACGGTCTGATTACGGAGAGATCGATACTCACTTATGATTTTGGTGATACGGATGTTGGGCTTTTAACGTGTCTGCGTTTAACTTGTAGACCCGTCTTGAAAAATACTGCTTAAAAGTTAGGTCTTGTGGCGGTGCGAAAAGCCGAACGGCTTCCTCACTGCCGAACAGGCCCATATACATATACATATATATACATATGTATGTATGTATGTATGATTTTTCTATATATATACATATATATACATATATATATACACACACATATATATATATATACACACATATATATATACACACACATATGCATGGCGGAAGAGGAGTGGAGGACCTGCATGGCGTGGTACGATGGTGATGGAGATCTGTGGCAAAGATCACAGACCATATGGCATGTTCTTTTAAGTTGTGGCTTTTGATTTTTGACTGTTCGTGAGAAAGTACGGAGTAAGGATACTTGTGTGCAGTTTTGGCTGATATAAATAAGTTGTTATAATGTGTACTATAATTTACTTGTAGATCCGATCTTAAAAGACACTTTGTTTAAAAACTAGTTATTCTAAAAAAAGTTGAAAAACACTTTTTAAAGTCAAAAAGAAGACATTCATACTCTCTTTTCATATAACAGGTGGTGCCACTGATTACCTTAGACTAGGTTCCAATTGACGTGCCGATTTTAACACATTATTATTCGGGTGCCTCCTTGCTTCCAGTGGAGTTGCCGATCTTAACACATTTATTCGGGCACCTCCTCGCTCCATTGTCTGTTTTTGCTGTGATTACGAGGAAGACGAATATGTATAAACACCAAAACACACGGCTTCTTCAGCATACATCTAAAGATACGGAGATAAATCTATAACCTTACAAAGTCCCTATTGAGTTGGGTCTTACAAAACTTTTGCACGGAAACATTCGCTTGGTTGGGCTAAAAAATAATAGCTTATGGCTGAAATTACATTATATCTATAAGTGGCTTATTTGACATAATTAAATTTTAAAAATTTTAAAAATAAAAAAATATGTTATCTTATCACGAACAACACAGATGAATATGGGAAAAAAACATGCAAAATAGCTTTAAAAAAGCTAAAAGTTCAGAAAAAGATAAAATTTATGAATAGTACAAAATAAACTGGAAGTCAGAAGCTCAAACTGAAATGCGCGGGGCATAACTCCCATACAAGCTCGAGAGAAATTTTGCGTTCCAAATTTGGCCTGAGCGCGTGCAGCGAGGGCAATGCTCGCTCTATCTCGGTTTATTGGTTCTCGTGGTCGACCATTCTCGGAGCAAAACATAGGCCAGAACCACCCCTAGGGCTTATTACGGTATGACCGGACACGGCCCAGCCCAACAACGGCCCAGCCCAATGGCCCTGTGTGTAGGTCTAATCTAGGACCTCTAGGGAATGTGCACATTGTTAGCAGAGCCAGCACGTACAACAATGACAGTAAACACTCAACTTACTCCTCCAAAGCCAACACGCGATCATGATCTTGCACAGCAAATGCTGACATCCCCGTACAATTGTTAGGAAGTACTCAAAGTAACTTCTACCTCTTGAGTGAAAAACACTGAAGCAGATTGAAAATGTACTATGAGCGTGTTCTTTACGATTTCTAAAAATAACTTTTAATTTTTTATTATAGTATCTAACTTTTAAATAAAGTATTTTCTCAAGACAGAATCTATAAGTTAATTGTAGTATACATTAAAAGCCTAACATCTGTATCAACCAAAATCGCCAGCGAGTATCTTTCTCTCTGCAATCTCTGTCGCAAACAGCTAAAATTCAAAAATTTCAGCCAAAAACCATAAGACGTAGCCAAAAAGAACATGTCCTATAACGGTGGTTAGTTTTTTAAGTAATTAAATTTAAATTTAAATAAAATAATTATATTATCATAGATGATACAAAAGAACAAGAAAAAAGGAACCAAAAATAAAAAAATTAAGAAACCGGTATGTTTTACAAATCAGAAATCAGAAGCAGAAAATTGTTTGGAAAGAAACTGTACTCGGCTCTTCTCGTAGACAGCAGCGACACTTTGACAGAGACACAACCACACAAAGGCCATCTAGAACAAACCAAAACAGGAAACGAAAGAAAGACAGGAAATGATGGTAAGCCCCAGGCTTGAGTTTCTTTCACCCCGGCGAAGCAACCACTCCCTCCTTTCTCGAAGATAAAATCCTAGGTGGAGCCCACATGTCAGCGGCAGTGCCTAACGATTCTGTGGGATCGAAAGATCCACTCTCATGCGTACAGCAGCAACGTTCGAGATGAGAACCGTCCAAACACGTACTCCCTCGAAACTTGCCACGGACGCGACGCTCCGGGAGTCCAAATTCGCCAAGTGGACTTGTAAATCGCAAGCAAAGCGACCTTTCCGCAGGATATGACTAGTGAATATTCAGGCCCGTTCTATTCAACATTACTTCTGTCTTTCGGAAGTCAACAGCTATTTAAAACGAATTAACTTTTTAATAAAGTTTTTTCTTTTATATTATCTGTGAAGATATAATAATATTTTATTTTTATTTAATTAAATATTTTAGAAAAAACTAACGATCGCTATAGGAACTGTTCTTTTTTTTCTTCGACTTATGGCTTTCGACTACTGACGACGGAGAAAGACTCACATACGATTTTGGTTAATATAAATGAAGTCGCTATAGTGTCTGCTACAATCGACTTATAGACTCTACCTTAAAAAGACACTTCATTTAAAAGTCAGTTACTGTATAAAACTATTATTTTTATAAAAAACAGCTTGTAGAAATTAAAAAAAAGATACATAGTATCATTTTAACCAAAAGCTAAATACCATGTCACTATGGAATATTGCCTCAAACTTCGGATAATATGATTTCAAACTCTGCATTTTAAACCGCACCTCGAACCCCGTGAGCGCAAGCGCCGTCGCCACGTCTCCCGAACTCCAGCTTGAATGCTTGATCACATTGATTGGTTTTAAAGTAATCTGCAGATGCTGTCGTGAGTCCTGTAGGCTCCATCGTTATAACGAGCAAGTTGTAGCAGCAGTCAGCTCCGTTATAACGAGCAAGCTGTAACAACAGTCAACTTGTACGATACTGTTACTGGCTCCCCATTATCTCAAAAGAAACGCAGCGATGCCATCAACTTGGGGGTGATTATCCAGGTTGCCAATCAATCACAGCTGGCTGTGCTTGCAGAAGTGATATCCCAATAGTTTTATAGGTTTACAGCGTCTGTTCTTTTTTACTACGGTTTATAGCTTTTGAGTTGTTTATATGAGAGATTATAGAATAACAGAAATTTATATGTGATTTTTGCCGATATAAATGAAGTCGGTACAATATATACTATAATTAACTAGTAAACTCTATCTTAAAAAGATACTCCGTTTAAAAGTTAATTCATATAGAAAAACCAAAAATAGCTTTTCGAAGCCAAAAAGAACAAGGCCATAGTACACCTGCTTACAGCAATTCAATCCGGTCTATGTAACAAGCCAATTAGAGAGCGACACGTGGCACTATCTACTGTAGCAAACACGGTTAACTAATGCAGCAAAACACTATAGTAGCACTATATCACAGCGGAAACATTCCCAGCAACATTTTCTATAGTATTTTGCACATGCTACAGTACATGCTACAATATTTTAGATGATACAGATATTGGGTTTTTAACGTGTACATCGTTTAACTTATAGATCCCGTCTTAAAAAAATACCCGTTTAGAAATTAAGTATTATAGCAAAAATCAAAACTCATCAGCTTCAGAGGAAAAGAACACATCCAAAATCTCTCCATTTCCAGAAAGGTTATAAGGATTCATGCGCTGGCCGTGTCACTGGCACGTGGCCGTTTATTATTTATAAATTTTATTTTTTTTATTTTTAGTTTTTAATCTTTTACCGGTTCTTTTTTTTCGTATTTGTTTGCGATGTCCGTGATGATCTAACGTATTTTTTTTATTTTTAAAATTTTTTAAATTTAATTACGTCAAATAAACCTCTTCAGTTACAATATAATTTTAGTCATAAGTCATTATTTTTGAGTCCAACCGAGCGGTCTCGCCCATGTGGGCTCCACACGTTATAAAGACTTTAGGAGCACAGCATTATTAGTCTCACAGCAGTTTCAATTCATGGTATTAAGTAAGGCCGGCAAGAGTAGATGCAACGACAGCAACAAGATCAATTTTGTTTGACGGCATTGTCAAAACAGGCACTGGACAGTTGCCAAAGACTGAACGGATCTTTCGGCTACAGTGAGCCGAACTATTGCATCAACCCCTTAATTACCACCAATCCTACATATGCTAGCCATAACCAGTGAACTGTTACACATCTGACACTCTACACATGCTAGCAACAACCAGTGAACTGTTACACATCTGACACTTAGCGTCACCGCTTTTTTTTCAAATTTAGACCGAACCATTATTTTTACAAATCTAGCTCTCTTATCGTGTTTGACAGATATAGATAGTTATTTTTACAAATCTAGCTTTCTTATCGTGCTTGACAGATATAGATAATTATTTTTACAAATCTAGCTTTCTTATCGTGCTTGACAGATACTGACGATTATTTTTACAAATCTAGCTCTCTTATCGTGCTTGACAGATTAAGACCGAGCTAGGAGAGCCCAACGGTACCTTTGCTAGACAAGACGCCGGGCGCTGCATAGTGATCACATAAGCGTTAATTATACTTAATTAGCGCTAATTATCGCAATATGATACTTAATTAGCACTAAACATGATTAATTAGAGCTAAACATGATTAATTAACGCTAGCTAAGTTACATAGCGTCCTGGCTGGACCTACCAAGCTGCAGTTGCTCGACAGATGCTATCAAGTTTTGATGGCCCGGCGGAACCTACCAAGCTACTAGGTATGTAGCGCGACAGATAATATCTAGTCTTCTACTGTGGCTGTGGAGCTCGGAAAGAGGAATGCAATTTTTTTTTTAAAAAAAGCTACCGGATGTGTCAACAGTTCATCACCAGTAAACTAGATTCCCACCGTTAGGGAGAACTCAGTGCAAATCTTCGCAAGTTCACAAAGCTATGGTCTTTAAGAAGCTTTTGTGGTTCGCTCGACCTTACAGTAGCTGCAAACTTTGGTAATGTTGCCCCGATGAGAAGAAGAAAATTTCGTAGAAATTTCAAAGGAACTTTATAGGACAAGAAACATGCACTCTCACTGATGTAAAGTGAACTACGATTTTTCTTTTATCGAAACCTTGCTTTCCAATCAAGGATTAAATCCTCAATGAGCACAATCCATGCGGCTAATAGCGGAGTTATCACCCGATGCAGCTTCACTAAACAGGTAAATAAACTTTGGTAATGTTGCCCACATCTCATCTGTGCAGGCTGCATGCAGAGAACAGACAATGCTCAACAACATAACCATAGTTAAGAGAGCATGCAACCATAGTTAATAGTGCTAAACTATACACACCACAATACACTCAAACCTTACAAAGACCAGTTATTGGCTAATTACATGTAACTAACGGCCACCATCACAAGCACACCATACCATCATCCATCCATTTAACCACCCAAGGGTTAAAAAAGCTCCAATAGTAGAAAAGAAGTAAAAAAAAAAGAAAACTTACACGAGTCAATAGAGTGCCAAGCTAACTGAAGACTCAATGGACCTTCTTGGAGAAGAACCCCTTGATGCCCAACAGCCCGCCGCCGGCGTCGCCGGGGCACTGGGCGCCGGTGCCGGTGTCCACACGGCGGCAGCTCACCTGGTGCCGGTACCCGATGCACGAGTTCACGCTCAGGTTGATGCCCCGCAGGCCGCCGCCCCCTGAGCCGGCCTTCTTGCCGCCGCCGCCGGCGTGCTTGTCCTTCTGGTGGGCCCGCCTGTCAGCGGGTTGATATGCCGGGGAGGGCTTGGCCGCCGGGCGCTTGATCTGCCAGACGGGGCTGGACCGACCCACCGGCACGCCGCCGCCCGCGCGGCCGGGGCTCGCGGCCCACCGGCGAGGAGGTGCTGCTGCGGCAGCGGCCGCCTCGCCGCGGGAGTTGCTGCGCGAGCACGGTGCGCTGCTGGCCTTCCGCGGCGGCGGCCGAGGCTTCGACGAGCCGCCGCCGGCCGAGCGGCTCCGGGAGAACGGCCAGATGTTAATGTTCAGCTCCGACCCTCCGCCGCCGCCGCCCCCAGTGGACGCGGCCGGTTTCCGGCTGCCACCGCCGTCCTTGCGCTTCGCCTTGTCCTCGGCAGGCTTCTTGGCGAAGATGTCCGTCCACCGCTTGGAGGCGCCGGCGGCCGCGGGCGGCGCCGGGGAGGTGATGGCGGCGGACGAAGCAGCGAGGGAGGCGCCCTCCTGCTCCGGCTCCGGTATGGTATACTGGCTGTCCGGAGCAACCCTGGGGTGGAGGATCGGAAGCGGGAGGAGGACCCCGTCGGCGAAGAGCTCATCGGCGCAGGACGGGGACGCCGCGGGGTTGACGTCGACGGGCCAGAACTCAAACTCCGGCGAGGAGGACGCGCTGCTCCTCCGCGTCTCGGCCGCGTCCATGGCGGCGATTGGTTCGGTTCGGTTTTGTTTCTCGGGGAGGCGAAGAGAATAGGGCAAAGGAGGAAGAGGTGGGGGAACCTGAGGCTTTTGTGGGGCTTCCAATGCAACGTACGAGCACGCGACGGCCATAAGAGGAGCGCACATGGAGAGGGGGAGCTGAAGTCAGCCCTCCAAGTATGTGTAGTACACGCGCGGGCGCTAAAAAAATACCTCCTTTCTTTTTTTTACTTCCTATAATTTATACCACCAAACTTCTAAACTCTGATCACCAATAAATTTAAAATTATCTAGTTTAGCTATATAAAAAATTATATTATTAGATTTATCGTTAAAAATACTTTTACAATATTATAATTTTATTAGTATATCATAGTATAAGGTTAAAAAATAGCGGTCAAAATCGCATCTTGAAAACAGTAAAAAGTAAAAAAAAAACGTCAAGTAAAAAAAGCGAAGAGTAGTATACATCGCTATCATGTCATTTAGGTTGGTTCTTTTTCTCAGCTGATGGGTCATCGTTGTGGCTAATGACTTTTGATCTTAGCACGAATCTTTGTACGAACAAATTGAATAACGATAAATCATTTAAAAACTATCCCGATAAATCACTTCAAAAGATAGGGAGAAACTATCCTATTTATTTGTCAGAGGAAACCTTAAGTCATAAGGTGAAAAGAAAAAGCCTTAGGTGTTAAGGGTTTGTTTGGTAGAGAGGAATAGGAAAAACACAGTTAGGTTCTTTTCGTATTAGTTTCTAAGAATTATTTTTATAGTAAATAACTTTTACAGTATCTAGCTTTTAAATAGGCGTCTTTTCAAGATGATATCTACTAGTTGATTGTAGTAGATACTATAGTGACTTATTTATATCGGCCAAAATCGCACGTGAGTGTCTCTCTTCGTACAACCTCTCTATAAATTATCACTATTCATTAGTCAATACCAAAACCATCAAGCAAAAAACAATACAAACACGCCATTGTATAGTAGAGTTAAAGTCAAAATCCACGTGACTTCAAAACATAGAAACGATGAAAATCCTATTTGGATCAAAGAGAAAATTTGAATCTACACAATTTCCAATGGAACAAAAATAGTAGCTATATAGTGTGTCAATGTTGCATTCTCGTAGTAGTCAAAATGCATGCTTATGTAGTAGTCCATTACTTCCTCCTCTGTCCGTTGCTACTAGGGTTATCAGAATTATGATTCAAAATCGGATTGAAGACACTCTGGTAAGTTCGTATTCTAGAATCGAATTGTAGAATCTAAGATTCTACTTGATTCTATCAAAAATATTTTTTTTCGATTTATCGTGTATTCCAAGAGTGATATACTTTTAATTTGATCATTTGACATCTAATTTGATTAATAAATATATTTTATTTATGACTAGAATCATGATTTAAATTCGATATCATTGAGAGTTACGACTAAAAGAGTGATATTATCAATATTGCCATAATTTGATCATTTTACATAAAAAAGTAAAATAAATAGATAATCAAATTAATTTTTATTATTCTAAATCTCTGAATTTTAATGTCTAAACTATTAACTGCTTAGCACTTAATATATAACTTGAATTGAGGGATAGAACACAACCAAACACTCAAGCCTTTCATAATCTTGGATGATGCGTGATTCTACACAATTCTACCAATGATTCTACTGCGATTCTACGATTAGATCGTGATTCTACCAGTACAACTCAAGATGCGATTTAAGTCAGATTAGTTTCGTAGGATTGTAGAATCGTACATTCTACAATTAGAATTGTGATTTTAACAACCTTGATTGCTATGTAAGTATATACTATATGCAGGCAGTAGTAACACAAAATTGCAAAACCACTTGTTCATCTTTTTTTCTGCTGCCGACTTTGCAGCCCGATTATTCATTCTAGCAGCCCACTTTTTAGTCGGTAACAATTAGTTTTACTTTGCATGGATCCAAACCGCCATCGCCAATCACAAAATGAAGATGAGTTCGTCATTGTCGTGCTCCCTATGTTATAAGAAGGTAGCTTATTCAAATCATCCCAAAAGAAGCATGTACATACATCTATCCTGAATGCGGCTACTTCTGTGAATGAAACTCTAACTGGGCATGAGTTCTGTGCAAAAAGATGGTTCCACATGGAGATAGACATATCCCAAGCTTCGGTTCAAAACCTGCATGAGAAGCACCTTCTTATTGATTTAAGGTATCTCTGTCCAAGAGCAAGTAGCTATATTTCTATATACTATATCAAAGAATGCAACCAATTCAACATTGCAAGATCAATTTTTAACACAATGGAGAAACAATTAGTCGTCACTTTAGATATGTGCTTGATGCTTGTACAGACCTCTTTACTCCATGCATGCATTTTGTGTCCAAAATTTTTGTGCATCGTGATCTTTTGAAAGCTCAATAAGATGAATCCTCATCCAGTGATTTCACTTAGCTATTGCACAATTCTTAAAGGTGCCTAACAAGGTAAAGAAAATATATACAATTTAGTTTCTGATCTAGCAAAGAGACAAATGCAGTTATGGGCTCGTTTTTTGGGTTGTGGTCGAAAATTTCGAATTCTGGCCACGGGAGAAGTACAAAGAGAGACATGTGCGATTTAGGCTGGTATATCTGAAGTCGGTACAATGTCTACTACAATCGATTTATAGACCTCGTCTTAAAAAAATACTTTGCTTAAAATCTAGTTACTGCAACATAAGTTATAAAGAATGCCCAATAATATCATGCATAAAAGGAAAATCTAGTGAAGAAAAAAAACATTATATACGTTGTCTCGCGAAAAAAACTTACAAACAGTACCTCCTATGTCTTGAACACAAACATCTAGAAATGAGGGACGTCTTGCACGCCATCCCGTCTGTGCTCAAATCAAAGCTCTCCCACATGGCTAGATCAAAGCCTAGATGTTGTGGCCACTTACATGTACTGCCTAAAAAGTCTCTTTAACAGAAAAAAAAGGATAATTATGAAGTGCAAGTTCCTTGTTCCTTTTTTTAAAAAAAAAGAGAAAATGTTTTAAAGTTTTGGCAAAACAAAGGGGCAAATGCAACAATATGTATGGTGATGTTCTTGGCATGGGATACATGGATTAGGATACTATGGATCTGTTCTTTAGGACTTTTAAAAATGGCTTTTGTCTTTTGCTACAGTACCTAACTTTTAAATGAAGTATTTTCTCAAGACGAGATCTATAAATTAATTATAGTATACATTAAAAGCCTAACATCTGTATCAACCAAAATCACACGTAAGTATCTCTCTCTTCATAATCTCTGTTGTAAACAGCCAAAATTTTAAAATTTCAGTTAAAAGTCATAAGTCGTAGCAAAAAAGAACTGATCCTATACTAGAGAGAGAGAAATACAGATGAAGACGCATGAAACATGAATAGCCAAGATTGGTTGACATTCTAAACAGCTGCGCATTAGCATAAATATCATATCAACGTGAATGTGCAGGCTGCCTTTAATACTGAATTTCTAGTCGGGTTATATCTTACATAGAGCATTTGTTTACTAGTGTTCAAGAATCTGTCAGGTATTGTAACGCTAGACGAAATTTTTAGTTTTCTTTCATTGCTGTAACTTGCATAGGCACGGTTTTTAGTTTTATGTCGAAGTAGGGCTTACGGGAGCTGATTAATAACAACGATCGCTTGTATTATTGGCCAAGTGTCAACTCATTTTATCATAACAGATCTGAGATAAATAAGACTTTATTAGTAGAAGGTCAGCATAGCCAATCAACGAGTTTTTTTTTATGCCAAAGAAACATATATTCGATCCACAGTTCCACACAACTCAAAATAACGAAGGTAGACAAGCAAAAAAAAAAAAAAACAAGTTTCAATTCTTGTATTGATACCGCCTACAAGAAGACAAAATACCTGTGGATCCGATATGAAGTTAATGTACATTAGCCTAGCTCTCACACTATGCATGCCCAAAACTACGAGGGCTGTATAGGCCTTGTGTTTTGTGCTACGGTAGATAATTTTTATCTGCATTTTCGAGACGACAATAGACAGCGAAGATGTCGACGCAAGCAACGTATATGATTTTAGGTTTAGAAAACTATTTGAAGAATCCACTTTAAAAAATTATTCTATTTATTTCAACTTTCAGATAAACCAAAAATCTAAAATTCAGAAAAAAAACAAAAGCCCTAAATTTCCAATGAGTTGCTCAAAGCAAAGACCTCCCATAAGCAAAGCCCTAGTCCAGTGACACCATTGGCCCCAACCCGACCTCCACCGCACTCAATAGTACCATGTAAGTCATTTCTCTAATGCGATGACACCGAGAGAAATTTTCTCTCAAGGAGAATCTACAGACTTAGGGCGTGCTCACTATGACTTATTTTGGCTTAAGCTTATTGGCTTAAGCTTATTTTAACACTATTTATAATTTCGTCTTTTCTGAATTTTGACTTTTTTGCGCTTTTTGTCGGTTCTTTTTTTCTCGTATTCGTTTGCGTTGTTTGTGATGGGCTAACATATTTTTATATTTTTAATTTTTAGATTTAATTATGTCAAATGAGCCTCGTCATTCTGATGTTTTTTCACCAATTCTGATGTTTTCAATTATAAGCCTTCAGCTTTCAGCCGAACCGATCACCACCTAAACAAAAGGAAGAGCCCAGCTAGAATTTATTTCATGCATGCAATTCCCAGGTCAGACACTGTAGGAGGCATCGTACCTCTGTGAGATTGTACGCTCCACGCATGCAATTGGTACAGCCAAGAGGCGCCAAAGCAAACACAGCTCCATCGCATACACCTACGGAAAGGTGATGCATCACTCGATGGTTCACTGCCATCTACCACACTAGCTAGCGCCACGCGCTGCATCCATCTATCCATCTCAGCATCAATCTCTACTTAGACACTACTTTTTGACTTCTACTTTTAATTTTTTTACAATAATTAATTTTTAAATAAAGTGTTTTTCAAGATAGAGTCTGTCGGTTAATTTTAGTACATATTATACCGACTTCATTTATATCGATAAAAATTATATGTAATTTTCTGTTAGTTTATAATCTCTCATATAAACAGCTTAAAAATCATAAACCACAATCAAAGATTATAAACTTTAGCTAAAAAGCAATCTATATTCATAGATAGACAGAGAGAGATAGACAGCCATGTGAGAGAGCCGTCCTGCCACATTAATGTTGCCGTCGTACGTGTTGTTCGTCGATGTTGCTGCACACACCGATAATTACTTGTCCTTCTATAACCTATACGAGTTGGGTTGTGCACTCGTGATCGCACAGTGTGCATCTCTAGAGGATGTGATGGCGACTAAGGGGCCAGTATTTTGTGCGCCATCCGTCTGTGCTCAAATCAAAGCTCTCCCACATGGCTAGATCAAAGCCTAGATGTTGTGGCCACTTACATGTACTGCCTAAAAGTCTCTTTAACAGAAAAAAAGGATGATTATGAAGTGCAAGTTCCTTGTTCCTTTTTTTAAAAAAAGAGAAAATGTTTTAAAGTTTTGGCAAAACAAAGGGGCAAATCCAACAATATATATGACGATGTTCTTGACATAGGATACATGGATTAGGATACTATGGATCTGTTCTTTAGGACTTTTAAAATGGCTTTTGTCTTTGCTACAGATCTAACTTTTAAATGAAGTATTTTCTCAAGACGAGATCTATAAATTAATTATAGTATACATTAAAAGCCTAACATCTGTATCAACCAAAATCACACGTAAGTATCTCTCTCTTCATAATCTCTGTTGTAAATGTACCAAAATTTTAAAATTTCGGTTAAAAGTCATAAGTCGTAGAAAAAGAACCGATCCTATACTATAGTGAGAAATACAGATGAACACACATAAAACATGAATAGCCAAGATTGGTTGACATTCTAAACAGCTGCGCATTAGCATAAATATCATATCAACGTGAATGTGCAGCCTTTAATACTGAATTTCTAGTCGGGTTATATCTTACATAGAGCATTTGTTTACTAGTGTTCAAGAATCTGTCAGGTATTGTAACGCTAGACGAAATTTTTAGTTTTCTTTCATTGGTGTAACTTGCATAGGCACGGTTTTTAGTTTTATGTCGAAGTAGGGCTTACGGGAGCTGATTAATAACAACGATCGCTTGTATTATTGGCCAAGTGTCAACTCATTTTATCATAACAGATCTGAGATAAATAAGACTTTATTAGTAGAAGGTCAGCATAGCCAATCAACGAGTTTTTTTTTATGCCAAAGAAACATATATTCGATCCACAGTTCCACACAACTCAAAATAACGAAGGTAGACAAGCAAAAAAAAAAACAAGTTTCAATTCTTGTATTGATACCGCCTACAAGAAGACAAAATACCTGTGGATCCGATATGAAGTTAATGTACATTAGCCTAGCTCTCACACTATGCATGCCCAAAAACTACGAGGGCTGTATAGGCCTTGTGTTTTTGTGCTACGGTAGATAATTTTTATCTGTACTTTTCGAGACGACAATAGACAGCGAAGATGTCGACGCAAGCAACGTATATGATTTTAGGTTTAGAAAACTATTTGAAGAATCCACTTTAAAAAATTATTCTATTTATTTCAACTTTCAGATAAACCAAAAATCTAAAATTCAGAAGAAAAAAAAACAAAAGCCCTAAATTTCCAATGAGTTGCTCAAAGCAAAGACCTCCCATAAGCAAAGCCCTAGTCCAGTGACACCATTGGCCCCAACCCGACCTCCACCGCACTCAATAGTACCATGTAAGTCATTTCTCTAATGCGATGACACCGAGAGAAAATTTTCTCTCAAGGAGAATCTACAGACTTAGGGCGTGCTCACTATGACTTATTTTGGCTTAAGCTTATTGGCTTAAGCTTATTTTGGCACTATTTATAATTTCGTCTTTTTCTGAATTTTTGACTTTTTTTTGCGCTTTTTTGTCGGTTCTTTTTTTTCTCGTATTCGTTTGCGTTGTTTGTGATGGGCTAACATATTTTTATATTTTTAATTTTTAGATTTAATTATGTCAAATGAGCCTCCGTCACCATTCTGATTTTTTTCACCATACACCACAGATGTTTTCAATTATAAGCCTTCAGCTTTCAGCCGAACCGATCACCACCTAAACAAAAGGAAGAGCCCAGCTAGAATTTATTTCATGCATGCAATTCCCAGGTCAGACACTGTAGGAGGCATCGTACCTCTGTGAGATTGTACGCTCCGCGCATGCAATTGGTACAGCCAAGAGGCGCCAAAGCAAACACAGCTCCATCGCATACACCCACGGAAAGGCGATGCATCACTCGATGGTTCACTGCCATCTACCACACTAGCTAGCGCCACGCGCTGCATCCATCTATCCATCTCAGCATCAATCTCTACTTAGACACTACTTTTTGATTTCTACTTTTAATTTTTCTACGGTAACTAATTTTTAAATAAACTGTTTTTTTAAGATAGAGTCTACCAATTAATTTTAGTATATATTATACCGACTTCATTTATATCGGTAAAAACTATATGTAAATTTCTATTACTTTATAAT
The DNA here is from genome assembly GCA_036346245.1 of Bonia amplexicaulis. Classification (NCBI taxonomy): domain Eukaryota; kingdom Viridiplantae; phylum Streptophyta; class Magnoliopsida; order Poales; family Poaceae; genus Bonia; species Bonia amplexicaulis. The sequence goes on from CM070765.1 coordinate 8,443,479, forward strand.
CTCTCGTATAAACAGTTTAAAAATCATAAACCACAGTCAAATATCATAAACTTTAGCTAAAAAGCAACCTATATTCATAGATAGACAGAGAGAGATAGACAGCCATGTGAGAGAGCCGTCCTGCCACATTAATGTTGCCGTCGTACGTGTTGTTCGTCGATGTTGCTGCACACACCGATAATTACTTGTCCTTCTATAACCAATACGAGTTGGGTTGTGCACTCGTGATCGCACAGTGTGCATCTCTAGAGGATGTGATGGCGACTAAGGGGCCAGTATTTTGTGCTAATGGCAGCGGTGAACTGAACCGTATCATGCCATTGTCTTGTTTTAAGCCGTTCGATTGGAAAATCAAAGGCCATGATCAATTGCTAAAGCACCACTTCTCAGTACGCCTATTGAGAGAAGCAACGGCATGGTTCCATTACCCTCATAGAGATTGCCATCGTAAAGAGCCAAAAAATACCATAAAATATATCGCTAAGATAATTAATAAAAAAGATCATCTCTTTTTTTTGAAGGATCCTATACATGGATACTTGATGGAAGGGATGCATACGTAATACGCTGAGGTTGAATTTTTGAATTTTGACTGTTTATAGTACAGATTATGGAGAGATCGATACTCACTTACGATTTTGGCTGGTACAGATGTTGAGTTTTTAACATATACTACGTTTAACTTGTAGACCCTGTCTTAAAAAAATACTTCATTTAAAAGTTAGGTACTGTAGCAAAAATGAGAAGTCGCCCCTACCGAACACCCCCTAAAATCTATCATATTATCGTCTTCACAATACTGAAAATCAAACAGACAAAACAACCATGTGCGATTCAGTCAGAATACTAGTCCGGATAAATTCCTAGTCGGACTTTCTGGCTGCCGTCTAAGCAGACCCTGATAATTGAGCATTTGTCAAAGGTATGTCACGTGCTCCTCTGACAAGAGAGAAAAGAAAAAAAACAGCACAGGTCACCGTAGTAACTCAAGCAAAAGGACAGAGATGGATCAATTATATGTATCTGACACGTTGAAGCACGTACGCGTATGTCGATTTCTGCAGGCCACAATGTAAACTGTACGTAGCCGGAAGTTTGGAAGGGCTCGGCGTGGTCACCTAGAAATTTTACAGAAATTTTACGAGAAACAGAATAAAACCTTAAAGTTCCTTTGGAAATCCAAATAGTCCCAAAGCTTTCATCAGTATTGAATTTTTTTTGTCAAAACATGTGTCTAGTATATAAGTTACTTTTCTAATAATTCTAGGTTCAAACACACAAAAAAGGTAAATACCTTGAGAGCTAGGCAAACAAGGCTTTCTTCTTTTAGAAAATCTTTTCAATACAATGGACTGGAACACACTACCACTTGTCTAGCAGGCTGTTCTACGAGTTGAGGCCACTCAGGGACTGACAAGTTTCCATTGGAGTTGATTGATTCACATGAAATTTCTTTAAAATTACCGTGATTCAGAGACTTACGCCCCATTCATTTCGATTTTGGTTTCTGACTTATTTTTCACTATTTATAAATTTTATCTTTTTCTAAACTTTTAGCTTTTGAGCATTTTTTGCCGGTTCTTTTTTTCGTATTCATTTGTGTTGTCCGTTATGATTTAACATATTTTTTATTTTAAATTTTTTAAAAATTTAATTACGTCAAATAAGCTAATTTTAGGTACAGTGTAATTTTAATTAGCTACAGTATAATTTTAACCATAAACCATTATTTTTCAGCTCAACCAAGCAACGCGTTAAGCGGTAGACAGAGAGGTTCAAGCAGGCCTAGCTCCCCTCATGGCCTAAACCCTCGTCTTCTATAAATCCCCATTTATCTGCGATTTCTAGCTCTGCTTTTAGTTCTACGAGTCCAACTATTATACGATTTTCCAAAAAAATTTCTGATAGCGGTGATGGGCCATGCTAGCACACCATCCTTGATCCTGGAGCTTGCACAAACTCCTTTTTTCCCGGTGTATATCCCTCCCTTTACCGACTTTCCTACCCTCTTATAATGCCTAACTATATGTCTGTTTTTTTTCTTTAGAGCTAACGATTTTTGATTTTTACTATAGTACTTAACTTTTAAACAGAGTATTTTTTCAAGACAAGGTTTACAAGTTAAACGATGTACACGTTAAAAGCCTAACATCTGTACCATCCAAAATCGCAAGTGAGTATTTTTTTCTCCATAATCTGTATCATAAACAGTTAAAACTTAAAAATTTCAATCAAAAATCATAAGTCGTAGTGGTTGCCAAACAGATCCTATATCGATCAGTTCTGTCACTACAAACAATTTCTTGCCTTTGGCACACTGTTCCTATTTCATTCAATGCATCCATCCATCAATCTATCACCTATCATTGCTCCATGGGTGGCATGCTAGCTTAGGTGGTGTGGTAGTACAACAAATTATGCCATGGCCTCCAACAAGTACCAAATTTATAGCTTTTTTTTAATCCACCATATTTATAACTTGTTTGCACAGTTTGGTGGAGTAGGTCCATGCATTTACAAACCTAGCCCAGCTTGCCCCATAAGTGAGACCTTTTTTCCTTGATCAAATCACTGATCAGATAGATGTACACAACGCACATTCCCTTTAGGATTATTGCACTAATGCTTGGGATCTACTTAATGGCTAAATCATGGGGCTCAGAAAAGGGAGGGAGAAATGTGTGCGCTGTAGCTTATGATTAGGGGGATTGAGGGGTTGGTGATGTGCTTATTTTGTATTCTACACTTATTATTGTACAATGGCTCATCATTGGGAACCTTTTGATCAAAAGGATGGAGGATGCTTTGCATGATCCCCTCTCAGGACAAGTTTGTTGCCACATTATTAGGTGAGGTTCTTTTTGTGACAGCGTGGATGAATGTCCTATGAAAAAATAATGTTGATACCTAGGTGCTAGCAAAGGGCTGCAATTTGATCCTACAACCATGATCTTTGCATTGACAAAGAAAAGCAAGAATCACATAGGTACCATGTAGAAGTGTGAATATCAGTTTTTGAAGGTAAATTTCTGTGAAAATAAGTAAAATTTGATCATTGAGCATCCAAACCTCGAGCCAAACAGAGGCTAAGTAATTCGTCGACTGCCGTTGTGGTTCGTTCCCTTCATCAACAAAGAAAAAGGACCGAAAATAGAAGAAAACACCTGGCCATAAATTAGACACCTTGCTGGTAAGCACCTCTCTTTCATGTCCAATTCTCAGGATCACGAGTCAGGTGGTAAGTACCTTTCTTCCATGTCCAATTCAGAAACCATTCTGACCTTGAATACGACCATCATACATGGCCTGAATCCTCTTTTTTTTTTCTCAACAGCCATACCAATGGATTGGATCCAGACTCCACAGCAAATAGACTCCAGACCGATCAAAGCAAGTGAAAGTCGTCACACATTTACACTCGAAGAAAGCCTGAAGTGGACTGGACTTCCATCTGAAGTGACTTCAGACAAGTGGTTGGGATGGCAGTTTCAGATCCAGATTAGATTAGCCATGTCCTGTCCAAATCCAATTCTGCAGGTTAGGTAAACAAACGCGCCATTGCCGGCTTCAAGTTCAAGCCTACCTCAGGGTAACAACATTTTAACCATCACTTGTGTTAACAAGATGATTAAGCTTCTTTTCAACCTCAACCATAACCATTCAAGACGACATCGAAAGCTTACATTACTTCTTGCAATGGCCATAGATGAGTGGAAACATGCTATCGGTTTGAACCAGAGACCGGCAGTGGCTATTACATGTATACGTAGAGAATTTCACTCATCTATGGCCATTGCAATCAAACATGTCAGATCTGTACACAGCCATGATACAGTTGTAGGCCCTTCACAATGTTGCCTTAACCCTTCACTGCAACATAACCTTTCACTTCCTTTTCCCCTAACCACTGCTACCAAATTTGGCTAGAGGGTAAAGAGAAAACAAAGCACTTCATCACACAATAAGCAGGAAATCTCCCAGACTTCAGCTTTGGAAATGTTTCGAGCACAATGTCGATTTTCTGTTTGATACAATTCTAAGGTGCCATAGCTTGATGCCAATGCTAAAATGCTAACTATCTTTATGCTACCTCAGCTACTAATCTAGAGTGGTCACATGTTCAATGCAAATGGATGGGTACAAGGATCAGTTAGCCAGGTAGAATGGGAGTTAGGCAGGCAAGTGATTCAGTCTGCGGAAGGTGCAGGAATTTCTTCCATGACCCCTTTACCATCAGCAGCGTCGAAATAGAAGAAATTCTTGATCGGGTCACCCTTACCAGATATTGATTTAATCACCTCCTGTTAGATCCAAAAACAGGTATAAATCTGTCAGTTGTATGCTAACACAAAAAACAAAAATACAAGGGAACTTGGAATAGAATAAATTCACATTACTGCCGCTTTTGCAGCTAAACATCAACGAAATCAGTATTATTTTGGACTCCCACATCCAGGGGCGGAGCCAGGAATTGGATATAGGGGGGGCAACATGGACAACAAGTAGAGTAGAATCAATGAACCATGCCGAATTTACCGATCCAATAGTCACATATCAGAGTAATATGTTTCGCAAATTACAATGCAAAGAAAATTACATCTCTATTAACTTAAATTTAGCTCTTACGACTACCAGCAAGATCATAGGCCTTAATAATATCATCATTACTAATCTTTGCGGTCAATTCTTTTCAATATAAATTACCAAACAATCTCGAGAAACCCATCTCCCATTGTATCAAGTCGCGTCTTCGCAAGTTTCATAGCTGAAAAACATCTCTCGGTAGTTGCGGTTGAAACCGAAGAGTTAAGACTAATCTTAACAACGTGTCCACCATAGGATAGATGAATCTTTACTAGTCTTAATAATTAAACCACTAATTAAATATATATAATTAATTATGCTACATTGAAGGGCAAGTGGTGGCAACATGCCTAGCATTAAATCACACAGAGCTAGAGTGTGTGGTATGTCCCAGTATACATTTTTTATTGTCCCAGTATACATTTTTTTATTGGGAAATCATATAAAAATGCACTTCAGTGAAACTTCTTTTGGGTTGGTGTGTAAATCCTCATGTGAAATCAGTGGAGAAATGATGATTTTGGATTTGAATGATGTTTTCAGATATGCTTGGACAAATTTTACTAACTTAACATTAATCTTATTCAGCAAGAACAAAGTCAAGCTTTAATTTAAATCAGTTCAAAGTGTTCTATTGTCACTAATTGCTAATTTAAGTAGGGTTTGGATCCATCTTGACTAAATTAAACAAGTACAGGGACCTAAATATGCACTTCATAAGTTCAGGAACCCAAGTTAGACATTGTGCAAGTTTAGGGATCAACAGTACACTTTACTCTCACAAAGTATCATTCATCACATTATAAATAAATTTAGGAAATATAGAACATATGGGACAGGACAAGAAGTCAAGAAGTCCTTAGTTTCTTTGGGGTATCTTATTAGTATATCAAACATAGGGACCATTTGAGTGCATAGGAAAAGTTACAACAAGAATCTCAAGAAACCAAAAGAATAGTGTAAATTTGTAATAGAGCTGTAATCCGTTCAATCCTCTTAAGAATCTACTCTCCTGTAACAAATTTCCCTAGATTGCTTCACACAATGGGTAAATGAAATGCCTCAATTCAAAGACACCCAAAACCAATATAACTTTTGGATCAAACAAACAGACCCACACATTAGGCAATTTCTGCAACTGATATCAATTAGTAAACTTTGCATTGCAAAATATATGCACTAGCCATTCCAAAATGAATACAACTTGCACCCAAGAGCGAGGAGGAAATGATGAAGCTTTGCTTCTCTGAATTGACTCAGCAAGCTTCTCGCCCTCCCCTTTCTTCCATTAGCATCTGTCTTTTAGGGGTGTTCATGACTCACGGTGACTAGGTCAGAGACAACTTCCGTGGAGGTGTTGGAAGTCGTTAAATGATCAGGAGACTTGGGCTTGAGCCATGTGAGAACTAAATTGAGCAAGGAAAATAGCAACAAAGAAGGCAGTAAAGAGACTGGTGGCAAGATGGAGACATAGCCATCACTTTCATCCTCATCCATGCCATAGTTACCAGATTCACCATAGGTTCATAACATCCAGCGCACCACATACTGGATTCATCGACCCAGGTACAATTTGTGGTATGTGGTACACCATTGCTGTGGAATTTGGAAGAAAAAGTGGCGTACTGTGTACCATGACCTGGATGTACTGCGTTCCGAGTAACTATGGTTCATGCAAAGCAATGCAACAATTATAGCTGCCATTAAAAAAGAGAAAAGACATCTCATGTCTTCATTTTGCTTCACTTGTTGCCCACTACTGTCTTCCTTTCCATGCTATCCAAACAAAAATTTGCTAGGACTGTAATTTACAGCCAAAATGGTCCATATACAAGTATCCAAAGTGTCCTGTCGTCTGCTTTTGCCAACTAATTTCAAGTCATAAATTACTTGAGATGACTATTTTTTTTTTTTGGGTGCTATTATGTTCCACATTTGAGGAAAAGAGGCTGATCTCCACATGTATTATCTTAAATTACTTTAGTTGTTTTCCAGCGTTCACAAGTGAACCAAAAAATAAAACAAAAGGAAAATAATAAAAACCATAATTCAAACACAAGACCAATGTAATAACAAAATACCAGAGACTAGAGAACATAGAACTGCACTATTGAGTGATGCAACAATGGCACATACCTGACCAAGAATGCCACCAAGGATTGCACATACAGGAGGATGTTCCTTCTTTCCAGCTGCTAGCAGCCGTTCCAGGAGAGCAGTAGGAATTTGAGACTCATTTAAAGACTGCAGTTTACCATGCCATGTAAAAATATCTGAAGGAATATGACTCAAATTAAGACAAACAACAACTGCTATACCATGCTATCACACATGTCCTTCCTCCGAGCCAAAACTGCAGATAGATCAGAAAGTGATGTCTCACCAGGGCTTCGCCCTTCAGATAATTCATAATTTTCCAATACTGCAAAAGGACATATCAAGAGAAAATATTGATTATATTTGCCAATCAGGACAAAATAAAACAGTCTATCAGATAGGCACAGGCAAAAAGACCAAGAAACTAGATAAACAACCCTTTTCTGTTTCCATTATTTGGGTACATATACGTGAACTAAAGAATTTATTTGCAACAGTGTCTTAAATTCTGACATTCTCACCTCTCATGGCAAAGTACAATTTGGTTGTTTTTACTGGTAGATTCTTCCAAGGAACAGATATAGCTTCCTATATGAAAGAAATCAAAATGTAAATGCAGTCATTGCAATTGATTAAACAAATTGTAATATTTCTCAATAGAAGGACCAAAAAGGGTGTGATATAGGTTCCTGGAAGCAAATCATATGCAAGCATTCCAGTAACAGTATACCATTGCACTACAACATGGATATCATGTAGATCCACCAAGCTTGCCTTGCATGGACCAACCATTATGACAACAAATGGAACCGATATTTCAGTGATGTGAAACACACAAGGAAAGCATGAAGTGAAGGTCAACATGCTGCTTTCATCTAGAGATATATGCAAAATGAGCATAGCAGCATGCATCAGTGATGTCCATTGCTAGAATTGTGTCGTATGGAAACCACGTGATATGAAAATAACAAAGAGCAGACCTACTTCCAACAAACCTATTACCCGGCCTTAGAAAAAGAAACAACTATTACACAAAAAGGGGAACTTGCATGGGATCAAAACTAGTTTTCACTGAAATACTGGACTCCAATAAAAGGGTAGGTGAGAGTAGCTGAACCGCATCAGATTTAAATGGAAACTAAAAAAACCAGCAGGACAAGCTTTTCTTTTATTTAATTCTTTTCCCTGCTGTTAAGGGAAGCCAATAACAGAGAAAAAATAGACATATAATTCATATTAAAATATAAAGATATAGTTCAAATTGCTTCCATGTATCATGTAACCTGCATCAGTTGCGTCATAAATACTCCACAGGCACACTTATGGCAGCAAAAAGGAAAAGAAAAAGAAAAAAAAACAAACTTGAGCAATGCAAATTGCAAAACATGAACTATACGGCTAAATGAAGGATTTTATCTAAAAGATCAGTCATAGTAAACTGAACTCATGTACCTGTAGACTAGTATATGTCAACTCCTGCTGTTCAGCCCCTCCTCCAGGCTTCTTCTGGGAAAGAAATGAGCAAACGACTTCAAAGAGGTACTACAGAAGCCATGTCATTGGAAAGAGCTCAAGAAAAACTGAAGGAAGAAAATATGCCGTTCAATAATGATCGTAATTTGCAAAGCGTAAAAGATTATCTCATCATGTTGATTTTATCAAAAGTGAATGTATATCGAAGTTGAATACGGTCCGAAGTTTAAGCAACATAATGTGGCCATTTTTGTATCTCTTCCATTTCAGGGATGGAGAAAAGAACAAACTGGAGGACTTGGAAGCCAACCACTGAGAGTGCAGGTCACTCCAAGTTGTATTACAAAAGAACTTAGTTGCCTTGCTATTCTCATCCTTTAAAGGTACATTCACCAAGGACAGGAAACAAGTATAGTTGGTTTTTATATGCTCACAAAATTATCAGTCAGCCAGAATGTGACAATCAATTCAGAGGTCAAACATGACAATGCAGAATGTGCACACCCTGATGTCTAATTTAAAATTAAAACAAGCATGTCCCAAGACAAATCGTGGTCAGCCTAGAGATTCAAAACTCTAGAAGAATCGCAGATATGGACAAATATTGAAAGACATAAAATGACTAATTACACAACACAAGGAAAAAAATCAATAGGTTATATTTTAAGGGGAATGACAAATATTCTAGACAGAACATGGAGCAATTGGAGGCAGCTGTGCAAGCATGCTTAGAAGGGGAAGGCGTAGATGTTTTGGCTTCTGAACAAAACAAGTACTACAGCTGGTAATTGACAGATCTGTAGAACAAATGCTACACGTGTCCTTATATGATGCATACCTGAAGATAGCTATTGTTCTGCAGATCAACAAATATTTCACCACAAGAATCCTTGCACTCTATAGTGTAGAATGCAATTCGCTTGCTTCTCTTCCGACAGTTATCATTAATTAACAACTAAAAAGAACATAGAACACATGCAAAACATTGTGAGCACAAGAAACAAAACAAGAGACTTGCTGTAGAAGTTTAATTTACAAGAAGAACTAAGTGGCACTTGCAATAAGCAAAGGTTGTGAAAAAACTACTTTCGGAGAAGAATCTGCACCTTTGTTTTAAGAGACACACAGCTAACTACAATAATGTCAAACTTGTCAAGGAATTCTCCATCAATAAGTGATGGATCACCTGAAAGAAATAACAAAATAGTTAGATTTTTTTAGAATCAATCCCGTGAAGAATCTTTTAGTCATTTTTCTGGCCAACTAAGAAATAGGTCAAGAAATTCTCTTGGAGAAACAAATATATTGAAATCCTGAAATAACTATGCAATGCAATAATATGACAACTGATGTTGCCTATCATTAAAGGATTTTTCTTGCAAAAACTTTCTAGATTAAAGTACCACTATTGGTGCAAGACTACAGATTAAAATAGTATCTCCGTCCAGTGTATTCTTCAAAGATCTATGAAGCAGTAGGGATCACAACAATTCAAGAATGCAAGAGACTTGATAAATTCATATATTTCCGACTTCTGACCTTCAAACTAAAGAAAAGTTCAGACTATAACTCACCCTTTTCGACAGCAACTCGGACCATTGGATTGAAATCTTTCAAGGACTCGCAGCAAACCTCAGCTCGTGATCTACCACCATATATGCTCTCATCAGGAGGAATTAGGAAATTGGCATTAAGATCATACTCCATGACCATGTGATCATCCATCAAGGATAAACTGCCAACTCCAGCTAGAACAATATTCTTGCAGAACTACAGGGTAGGATAGGAATCAGGTTTAGTGTATGAGGTTGCTTTCACTAAGTAGTAAATACTTTAATAACACATAAAGTTATACTTTAATAACATATAAAAAATATCAACTGCTATAACATCATATGCCATTAAGAGACCAGGAAGAAACCAAAGCGTGAATAGTTGACACACAAATTAAGAAATTATAAAGAATTCAGAAATCTAAATACAAAAATGTAATTCTGTGAAAACAGCACCTTTTAAATAATAACAGAGTTTACAAGGAAAACTTATGTCTCACAGATAATGCATACACAGTATAAGTCCACAAGACATTGACTCAGGAACAAAACAGCAGCAATCAAATGTCTCACAGATAATGATTGGGCTTCTGATCTATCACTCTATCATAACACCTTGCACCCTAATTTCAATGCTTCCTTGTCGAATAATTAATACAAGAACATTAAAGATAAAACGTGGTATAAATTACCATTGATAAAACGTGGTATAAATTACCACTGAAACACAATAATTGGAGAAGAATTATTTAGTTACCTACCTCAGTAGTAGTACCGTTCATGCCGCAAACCAGCACATGCGCTTTACTTAGCCTGTTCCAAGTGAAATGCACACAAAAAGTGGATTCATGTGGTAAAAAAACCAGTGATGATTTCCGCATAAAAATCGAAAAATAAATATAGAACACTTCGAGAGTACTGGCAAATTTTTTTTGCGGGCAAAGGTCCAGGAAATTTCAACCGAAAGCATAAAACCGGGTTCCGAAAATCAGAAAAAAAAAATCGATGTGGTCATAAAAGACCAAAAAGATTGATTTTCCCGTGATTATCTCCAGTCCTCACGTGAAAAGCCAAACTTTGTGCCCAAAATCTTAAAAATACATATATATAACAGAATGAATTTTGGCTTAAAAATCGCAATAATGGCTTAAAAATCGCAATAAAGACCAAAATGTTGGTTTTTTCCGCGGAAAAAAACTAACACGCGCTGCAAAAACAAACCAAGAAAATACCAAAAAATTTGCAATAGAAGAAAGAAAGAAGCAGGAGCAAAAGATGGGTTCTTTGGGGGTCGGCGCACCTCTTCTGGGCGTCAACGCCCCAGACGCGGATCTGGCGGTCGTAGAGCGCCGTCTCCTGCGCCGTCAGTTCCTCCTCTGCACCACCGCCGCCGTCCATCGCAGAGAGCACCCGGATCCGTAGACTGGGACGCGAATCCGATTAGCAGCCGAAGGACAGGGGAAGAGGGGCAAGGGTTTCGGAGTTTTTTGGAGAGAGAGATTTGTTTTGTTTCCTCTTGCCCTTTTGACCTTGTTGGACGAGCAGCAGATGGTTTTGGAGGACACGGGTCCTCTGCAATCATGGAAGAGATGCAAGGACGGCCGTCCATCTTTGGATGAACGGTCCAGATTTCAGATAATGCAACTCATGAATTTTAATTTTAACCACAGTAACGCAGATCATCCAAATCTTTTGTTTGGTTTGGGAGCATCAAATTTATCTAGAACGAAGGATCTTTATAGGAATTTAAAGCAAATTGTTTTGGTAGATACAAAAATTCCATAAAACTCACGCCTTTCAAACGGCCGGTTAGATTATGGGAAATATAGGATAGGAATGTCATATAAAGTAGGATAACTCTATCCGTTAATCCCTTGATCCGACGGCAAAATTTATCCCACATTGTATCCCCGCTCCATTAAGTTTCAGCTTCTAGCTTCTAGTTTCTTAATTTCATCTTTTTCTAGCTTTTTAGTTTTTTGCTTTTCTTTCCTCTTATTACTTTGCATTGCCCGTGATAACGTAACTTTCTTCTTTTTAAAAATTTATTTACATTAAAAAAGCTAACATCAGCTACCTGCAAAAATAAGCTCCAAACAATACCAAATAGTGAAATAAGCAAAAGTTACAAGCCCAATGGAAAGGGGCCTATATCCTAATCTTGATTTTTTTATGAATATTCTATTTTTTATTTAAAATAACATAAATATACCCGTGCGAATATTTTTTATATAAATAGATTCCAGTCGTCTAACCGTCGGGCGACTGGAGCCTATCGCCCAACGGTCGCGCGATAAGAAAGTTGTCCATAAGTCGTTGGGCGACAGGCTCCAGTCCCCCAAGTGTCTAGCGAGTGGAGCTTGTTGCCCAGGCTAGGCGACTGGAGCTTGTTGCCCAGTTGGCGACTGCAATTGCAGTCGCTCGGCTATGCAACGACTACAAACAAGAGGCAGTGTGGGTTAATCCATTTGTGATTTTCGTATATTATGAATGACAGATAATTTGTTGGATTCGTAATAAGAGTTTATGATTGTTGTAGCGCAAAAAAATCGTGAAACTTTTTTTAAGAATGATTTAAATAAGAACGACTGGTAAGTACGAGGGTAAGTGATATTGTGATGTTACCGGGAATTCATACATGGAGGAGAACTAGGTTATTAATGTTGTTGGATGACTTGATATGGGAATAATTGAATGCGAAAAGACGAGGAAATAAACTTGTCTGAATTAAAATAGACTTCATAGCACAGTTGGGAGTAACATGCCACGTAGGGTTTGATTACATGCATAAGATAGAACATCATGTACTACTAACCAACCCAACTGCTTGTATGACCTGCTGCGTGGACCGGGACCATTTTCTCTTCCTTGCGAGCTCGGCGTTGAACTCCTCAGCGACCTTTTTGTCTTAGTCATCATTACCCTCTTTTTCTCGTATTCCCTCTCGCGAGCCTTGCGCTCCCTGTGCGTGCATGCCTCGAGATGAGCTTTCGACTCTCGATGTATACGCTCGGTTTTGCTCATCCTTGCAACGCTACTCCTCCTGGATCTCGTAGGACCTTGTGATGTTCCACTCCTCGAAGTCGACAGGCAACTGGTCCTCTGGGTGGATCTCAAGATCAATCCATTTGCGGTAGCCACATAGGGGTTCTGGGGACTGTGGATACAGGGAGAGTTGTTAGTGCGTACTTTAAAGGAGAAAAGGTAAGGAAAAACAGTGCACCTGGTCTTTACCAGCTGCTGATAGGTGGCCTTCTGTAGTGTTTTCTCAGAAATATCTTCGACCTTCTTTTACAGGGTCCCTTGTGGCCTTCTCGCTACATGAAGATGCCCGTGTGGTCTTGTCACCGCGCAAAGCTACCTAGTGTGGTATTGTCGGTATGCAAAACTGGCCAGTAAGGTCTTCGCACTGTGCAGCCTTTGGTTTTGTCGTTGCGCAAAGCTGGCCCGTGTGGTCTTATCGCTACGCAAAGCTATCCCGTCTGGTGTACTCACTGTGTAAAGGTGGACCGTCTGGTCTTCTCACTCATAAGGCGGCTTGTGCGGTCATGTTCTTCTTGCAAAAGGCGCTGTCTGGTCTATCGGCGTCAAAGGTGTCCTGTCTGGTCTTCTCATTACGCAAAGTTGGCCCATACGGTCATGTCGCTGCATAAAGCTGGCGCGTGTGGTCCTATCGTTGTGCGAAGGTTTCTCCTTTGGTCTTCTCACAGCGTAAAGCTGGCCCATGCGGTCATGTCACTGCGCAATGCTGGCACATATGGTCCTATCGCTGTGCAAAGGTATCTCATCTAGTCTTCTCACTGCGCAAAGCTGACCCGTCTTGTTATGTCACTACGCAAAGTTGACATGTGTGGTTTTGTCGCTGCACAAAGCTATCTTGTGTCATAAAGCATACTGCGACACCATAATTACGCTATAAAATGAATGCCTGAGGTATTGAAGGTAGGAACAACTATCTTCTCCGTCGTAGAGTAAGCCACTATGACAAACGCTGAGGGGCAGTCGAACATGGGTCACCAAGGGGGACCTTCCGCTTGAAATAAAGGAGGACTTCAGCGTTAACTACCGCTTCCACGCAACAGTGCGCATCAGTGTTCTCAATAGTGCACATCAATGTTCTCAACTCCCATATGATGTTCATGGAAAATCGGCTCCAAGCCCTTGTATGACGATGCTGCATACCTCGGGGTCCAACAAAAAACTGCGGATAAGCCAGTGCATCACATCTGCGATTCGAGCATTCTCGTCGTCTGGGTGTTCTAGAGTGTCTTGCGCAAAACCGCTCAAGTCCACACCATTCGGAGCTTCACGAACGGTTCTAACACCGTAATGCACTTTTAATGTAGTGGGCATCGGCATTACTGATATCTGCATACATATATTTTCAACTTTGTAACTAGTCAAATCGCATCGCATATTACGGAAGTACTAATATACTATAATTTACATTTCAACGACCGTTCGCCTGTCATAACCAACTACACTAACCTCGTAGTATTAACTTCCTATCGACAGATAGCGCACTGAAGCCGCTCTTTTCTTGCCACTTGAGTTGTCCCCTACTGCAAATAATTTCTAATGGTTTTGACAATTTACATGGCATATCGATTTAAATGCCTATATACCAGTTACAACAGTACACATGTTTTTCCAATGCACTAACGACATAACATTCATTCGTAATTAATTATAAATATTACGTATTATTGTTTTATACAAAGCAAATTATTAAATTCTTACAAAAAAATTGAATGAATTTTGAATAACTACAAATTTCTATGGATGATTAATTTCTACGTAACTGATTAAATTTTCTACAACTACAATTTTGTATGCGTGCCAATTTACTAACGATCCTAATTTGTACAACTATGTTCACTAAATTTTACACAACTGCAGGTTACTACGGCTGCTAATTATCTAAAACTACACTGACTAAATTTTCTATACCAAACTTGTACTATTTATTTTCTAAATCTACATTTTTCTACTGATACTAACACTAACCAAACTATCTACTTCATATACAAAATTTAAAATACAACAAAAAAAGTCACCTCAGAAGAGTCGCAAAAATCTCTCATTCTCCCTCTCCTTCTTTCTCTCCTCTCCTCTCCTCCCTCTCCTCTCTTTTCTTTCCTCTCCTTCCTCTCCCTCTCCTCTCCTCATCCCTCTCCTTTTCTCTCCTCTCCTCTCCTTTTCTTTTCTGTCGCGTCTGTTCACCGCGCGGTCGAGCGGGCGTGCCCGCTTGGTCTCGCGGTCCTTTTAACTGCGCTTCTAGTCGCCCAACCCTGGAAGCACAGTCGCCTAACCGATGGGTGACTAGAAGCAGTGGCCCGGCGGTTCGGCAATTGCAATCAATTCGCCCAACGGCCAGTGGATTGCTTACGTGTCGCGTGGTCGTTGGGTGATAGGCTCCAGTTGTCCGACGGCACAGCGACTAGAGCCTATTTTTGTAAAAAATTTGACTGGGTATATTTCTATTATTTTGATTAAAAAATAGATTATTCAATAAAAAAATTATCCTAATCTCATTCCAACATCTCGTATACCTGTATCCAACTGGCCCTTAGGTGTTTTAGTCGATTTGAAATGGCCTAGTAGGCACGCTGAACTACCTATGACCTGTGGAATACCATGATCAAATAACCTATAGCGGAACCATGACAAATCTTTTTATAACATTTGGAACACCATGATCGATAATTAAGAAACATATAAGAAAGGATGCATACTAATTTCTCCTTCCTAATGTGGCCAAATGCTTCAGTTAGTAGGGAACTGGCATGATGAAGAATTGATCCATCCGTATGTACCTACGGAAGAAGCGACTTAGGGTCTGTTTGGCGTTGCTGCGGCTTATGACTTTTGATTGAATTTTTTGAAATTTAGCTGTTTACGACATAGATTATGGAGAGAGGGATACTTGCTTGCGATTTTGGTTAATACATATGTTAGGCTTTTAACATGTACTACAATTAACTTATAGACCCCGTCTTGAGAAAATAACTCGTTTGAAAGTTAGGTACTGTAGCAAAAACTAAAAGCCGCTAGCTTCGGTCGAAAAGAACATGCCCTTAACTTGTCCCTTCATTTTCCACGAATGTTTTGGAGTGTGAGAGTGATTAAGAGTCTGTTCTTTTCAGCTTCTAAAAGTTGATTTTTTGCTTTTCTACAGTAACTAACTTTTAAATAGAGTATCTTTTTAACATAGGCTTTACAAGTTAATTGTAGTACGTATTATACCTACTTCATTTATATCGGTAAAAATCGTACGTGAGTTTCTGTTACTCTGTAATCTCTCGCACGAACAGTTCAAAAACCATAAACTATAACTAAAAGTCAGAAGCTTCCACCAAAAAAGCAGACCCTTAATTTTGTTGAGTGCTTGTAGAAATCGAAAGACAGGGCTTCTCATGAATTCCGGGAGACCATGAGCGCCTCAGCTTTCCAGGATATTCGGTTGAAACAATGAATAACCAGACAAGAGAAAAGAGAGAGAAGATTCTTTATCAATAAGTACAACAAAGATGCATACCCAACTCATGTCACATACACACCCGTGCGAGTCAGAGGGCCTGTTTGACAGGCAAGAAGCCAGGCGACTTTTAGCTTTTCTTCTGATCACTAACTTTCAAGCGGAGTATTTTCTCAAGCGGGATCTACAAGTTAAAACGTAGTACACGTTAAAAGCCCAACATCTGTACCAACCAAAATCGTAAATGAGTATCGGTCTCTCCGTAATCTGTCAGCAGACCACTATAAATTTTGCATTGCCTTTAGAGTTTTATAGAGTACAGACACATGTTTTACCACTAAATACATACATATATATAGAGTACAGACACATATTTTACCACTAAATAGATACATATATATACTCTAATTAAATAAGGTGCACTGTGTCGATTCTAGGATGGAACCCAGGTAAATGGGAACGAATACCCACATTCCCACCACCGGACCACTGCCCTCTGTAGAAAAAACGTGTTCTTTAAGTACGTGCTTTATGAAGAAATAAAAGGGTTAAGGTCCATAAAATTCTACACCCGCCAAAATCCAAAATCTTACCAATTGGATTGTGACTAATAAGGTAAATGCCCTTTTTTTAGAGAGAAAATGACATTTTTTGGTGTTAGACTGTTAGCAAATTTAATTGCTATTAAGAGATGACTGATGAGAATGGGTTGCCTGCATAAGCTCTGCATGGTGTAGTACAGGGGGCGCACGAGCGTGTCCTTGGTCTGATCTCGTCCACGCGGGGTGAAAACACAAAATTTCAAGGTGAAAATAAAAATAATCAAGAGACGAGAATCCCTTCCATTAAGCTAAAAACCATTATTAGGCTCTGTTCTTTTCGAACACAAAACTGATTTTGGCTTTTCTCTGATAACTAACTTTTAAATGGAGTATTTTTCAAGATAGAGTCTACTAGTTAATTGTAGTACATTCTTTATTGACTTCATTTATATTGGCAAAACCCGCATGTAAGTTTCTGTTACTCAGTAATCTCTCGTACAAACAGCCCAAAATATTATCCTTAATTATTATTTCTAAACACTATATTGAATATATACATGTAGAGAATAACAAATAAAGCTGCATATTTACTATAGGTATAAAAAAATACTACATTAATTTTATATTGAAACATAAAATATACTTTATATTTATGGATAAGATTATTTAAAAAATACGTTCTACATACTTGGATGAAAAGTGTAAATAGCAACTAACAAGAATGGAAATGTTTGAACGATGAGCTATGACGGCTAATTTTACATGACTACTCTTTTGCAAACTAATATTCTGACACACGGCTTTCTTTCTTTTGTTTTTGCGACGAATCTGAGACAAAATTTTCGGATTCACGAGAAAACATACCTATATTTCTAGATAGGAAGTTGATACTTACATTTCTGGGTAGGAAGAAGATTCCTCGACTTCCGAAGCACTTGTACAAGGAGTGGTTTTTAACTTTCTATTTTGGCTTGCAGAAAGCAAGCTTCAAACTATGTTCTTTTGGGCAAGCGTTTTGGTTACAAACCACTGCCTTTTAATTAGCTACTAGATGATGCGCGTCTCTGATTTGGTGGCCTGTTTTGGTACAGGTTTTGCGCGCCACTGCTGGGATGGAGCTTCAGTTGCATGCACCAATTGACATAAGAAGTATGTTCGATCGAGCATAACAAGGCAAAAAAAAAAAAACAGTGACAGGATTCATAAACACTTTTAAAGAAGTTATGAATGGTGACGTCCACAATATATAGGATTATGAAACGCAGCATACAATATGTTGGGTGTTGACCTGATTTCCCCAAAACAAGCAGCCTATGATGCACTGGGTGTCGACCTGATTTCCCAAGAACAAGCAGCCCATAGTGCTTTGCTACATATTGTAATAAGCTATCACAAAGTACTATTTGATGCTTGCAGAAAGGAACTGCATTGCTCATCAGAATCATCGCTCCAGGCCCCATTGTATATAAAAAAAAAAACTCTTCTTCACCAAATTCATGCAAAAGCTCTGTTTTCTGTGGGCAATCCAGTGACTGAAGCGAAGCATGTTCCTTGCACATGCAAGGAGTGTTCTTCGGTTGTGCGCTTCGTTGTTGAGAAACTTCAAGGATAGTATACTGCGATGAAACAAGAGGATAACATGCTAAGGAAAAGATCGTCATGGCACCATGGAGAGACGCTACAGTTGAAAATAAGATGAAGACCAGTCCATGCTTTCTCTGAAGTACTGCAGGCATAAGGTGATCCAAATTAAACAAAAACTTTTTCTAGCAGGGTACTTTGGAGGAGGCCAAGGAAGAAAGGCAGTGAGGACACTCGCAATATCATAAACCTCCAATCATTTCACAGATAAATTTTTAATAGTAGTCTCTAGAAAGCTGAAATAAGAACCAAAACAAATCTGCTTTATCTTTTTACTCGACAGAAGAGAACAGATTTTATGAATATCTGAATTGATAGGACCAAAGCTGGCAAGATATTGAGGCAAAGTAATCTATAGACTGCAAACCGGTTGGTTAACCTGGAAATGCAGGTATGCACAGCTATGCGAGTACATTACAGAAGGGTAGTGCAATACTGCTAGCATAAGATGGAGTGTCATAAAACCAGGAGTGATCCATCCATTTGTCATTGAAAAAAAAATCTAAAGCGTATCGGAAGTGTTGAAGTAGTAGTCGTGAGAATGCGAGTTCCAGACCTGAAGACACAAAGATCACATGTAATATCAGGAGTTAACGGATTCAGTAGCATGGAGAGAAGTGATCCAAGTACAAAGTAATCTAAAAAAATGGCTTTGCCTGTTTGGAATAAAGGAGCATCACATATAATTGGTCTTCCCATCTAATCAACTATGGTATCATCACACTCAGACAAGCCAGGTATCTCTATAGACACATGCTATATATATACTCAGATTTTAAGATAACATTCTCGGAAGGGCTATTAAATGGAAGAAGCAACTGAGTTAGCTGGATAATACAGATAGTTGCAAGGCCATTTTCTGACAAAGAGGAGGTAGCCTGTGGAAAACAACCTGTTTGAGCAATCGAATCCAGGTTTGCAACAAAATAGAGGAAGACAAAGTTAATCATTTGATAAAATGAGCCCACCAAACAGCACAGTGGCATTTACATGCAAGGAGAATGGACACTATCGATATATGGATAGTTTATAGAACGCCTAATGATGAAAGACACTGAATCTATGAAATCGTTTGGAAAGAAAATGAAAGAGAACAACTTTACCTTTCCTAGTGCAGGGATAATGCCGATTTTGCAGCTTCTCACTACTCAGTGTTAGCACTCTTCTTACAAACAGGCGGACCCTAAAACAGGGGCCAAAATAAGATGCAAAGCAATATAGCAAACCAAAAAAGAAACATGCTGAAGTCTTCTCATTTGTTATAGATGGGTCAAGCTTTGTAGAATTGATGTAGTTTTTTTGTAGAATTTTTTAACACTAAAATTTTCCTAGATCTTTTTTTAGTCTCATAAACTAAACATTAATAATTGAACTCTAATTAACGCTAGAACTGTGTGCTTTCTTCCCAAATAACTGGTGTAAGATACACCAGTGCACAATAGACAAAGATTTGTTTATTGTTATGCAACCATAACTTTGAGGCATTAATCTTGTCCTATTAACTCAGGATCTTTCATAAAAGACCTCTGGAGAATACCAAATTAGAATACCAAATTACATAAACACACAAATTGCATTCTGCTATATTTACAAAACATATATAAACACTTCTTCATGAAATACTTCAGCTACGTTTTGTCACATCCACAGGCACATCATCCTTCATTGTAAAGTTGTTTTTTAGTATTACAAAACAGACATCATTATAGCTAACTTGTTTTTTGGTAAGGTAACTTCATGTAATCTAGCATGTCTTTCAATTGGCTTCTCTGCTTTCAGGTAATAAGATGGGTGCATGGGAAAAGGTTGAAACTAGACGGCATAATATGAGAATGATCTGTGATTCACTCATAACAATAGCTAAGTTGTGATAATTAGCCGTACAAAAAATCATAAAACTCTGTCAGATACCTTTAATCCTAAAAATATATCTAACAATACCAGGGAGAGGGAGGCAGCGTCAACATTGTCTCCAATCCAACAATACACCGAATTCGTTTGTGTTACAAACTTGCAACAAAAAGGGTAAAAGGTGTTGATGCAATCTCTTAAAAATCATAGAAAAAAGTCAGAGGGCTAAAAGAAATTGGGCTTGACAGTGAAGAGGAGAGCAGGGTAGCAACACACCGAGCAGATGCTGGCGGTGTTTGCATGGCTTGTGGCCTTGTAGGTGTAACATTCCAATTTTTTGAGCTTTTTTAAAAAAATGTCAAAATAAAATTCTCCATGATTTTATTTGAATTAATAAAGCTTAATTGGAAATTTTAGGAATGAAAATGATTTAATGTGAATAAACTAGACATCAATGAAATCTCAAAATTTTAATTTGAGTTCCTGGTGTTCCACGTATTTTCCTAATTTTTCTCGAAATTTTCTGAGTTCATTTGCCAATTTTATTGACTTATTTGAATTTTTGTTATTTTCTAAAACGAAAAAAGAATAAAATTCCTAGAAGGAAGCCGGGCCAAATCTCTTCTGGACCAATCCATTTTCTCTCTCCTCGGCCCAGTCCAGCTTACCATGCGTGTTGGCCCACGAGCCCAGCCCATCTCCCACCACTTGTTTCGCCCCGTGCGTGCGCCACGTGTCCCCTGACCGCGCCATCGCCGTCGCGTGGGCCCCACATGTCCGCGCACTATCCGTCGTCTCCGCGTTGGACTCCACCACTGTTGTTGTGCCAACACCATAAATAGGACCACCGACCCTCGACTTTCGCACCCCAAGCCTCCCCGTACTCCAAAACCCTAAGCCGTCGGCCGGTTTTGCGTTGTTCGCGGATCGAGCTCGAGGTTTGTCGCTAGCCACCATCAACTCTAACAAAGAGATTTTGTGAGTTCTAGACCACGCTGACCGCACTGTAGTGACTACTTCACCAAGATCTTCTCGTTGCTACCTTGCTGACCCTCAGGGACCGTCGGATCTACCTCACCGCTGTGATCCATAGCTCTGCCACCACTTAAACCTCGTCACCGGTCGACTCTGATGACCCTAGGACTTCGCATGCCACTCATGGGGTTTGTCGTTGTTTGATCTACCAAATCTCTTGCCCGTGTCACCGGTCGACAAACATTTCCATGTTTGTGTTCTGTTTTGGTGTTTATTTGTATTTCCTCGTTTCGGCGTGTCGTAACACATAGGGCTTTGGAGGAGAGCAAGTAGTTTGAATACCGGTACCTTTTGAAGGCATGTTGTACTACCTTGATCATGTTATATGTTGGTTTCTGAACTATTTCGCATTTTAAATTATTATGCATTGCTATGTTGTCACCATAATTATTTACCTAAGAGTAGTTATGAACCCAACTCCCTGTTTATCCATCTTGTTCACTTGTATGCCATGATCCATTATTACCCTAAGATAGTTTATGCTAGTTGGTCAATATTGTAGGACCAACATTGGTTTGTTTATACTTGCTTAGCCATGTTGGGTTGTTGACATCAATTTAGAGTATCAAATTATACTTGACTAATGTATATGGAATTGGTTTGTGTATATCTATGTGTTATTTATGATGGCATGTCTTGTACTCAAAAATTCTTGGTGGATAAATGATTTAGATTGGGGTGATTAAAAGAGCGTGTGATCATTCTATGTTATAGCTTCGTGAATGTTATGTAGTTAGAGAATTGGGTAGTCTCATTACGGTCACTTAAGGATTTAACTTTATCGTCATTGATGAGCCCTCCTCATACATCTACATGCTCTATGAAAGGGCCTAGCAGTAAGTTACCAAGTTTGATATTAACTCCTCGGTGGTAGGTTAAGTTTTGTGGAAAGGGCTAAAGGGTGTAATTACGTGTTTAGGACTACATCATATGGATGGTTTCCATTTAAAATCCTTTGTTGAGCTCGAGCCTACTCCTATGTATTGGGGTGAGGGCGAGGTTCTAGCTTAGCGGGAGGGTCGGTGTTGGGGCAAAGTTTGTGAAAAGCTTTGTTATGATCATTTTAGTTACGTCTAAGGAAGCGTGTCATTGGTGTCTGAAGTGGAATGGCCCGTGTATAAAGGAGTGAAATGAAAACTATAAAACCATATTTAACAACGGTAGGAGCACATGGGTGGATGAAGCTACGTGAAAGGT
This sequence comes from Bonia amplexicaulis, assembly GCA_036346245.1. Taxonomy (NCBI): domain Eukaryota; kingdom Viridiplantae; phylum Streptophyta; class Magnoliopsida; order Poales; family Poaceae; genus Bonia; species Bonia amplexicaulis. The sequence goes on from CM070765.1 coordinate 8,465,930, forward strand.
TGCAGGGAAAAGAGTTGGAGTGTACGGTGGTGTAACCTTTGATGTAAGTTGCTAAGTTGCAAGCTGTCGATGAAGCTACTTCAAAGGAAGGCTGAAATGGTCGATGTCATAGTTGACATCGAGAGACATGCATCTTTTTTTCTTTGATCTCAAATGGCTTAAAGACTTGACTTCTAGTTTCAGTTTTAGAAACCAAAGTCACTTCAAACACATCAACTTCTTAATTTTAGCCGTTTGTTTTGCTTTTTAACCTTTTGGCAATTGCGCCAAAAGCAGTGACCAGTTGGGCTTTTAAACCATTTGGGCGGCACCTAAGTCCATTACATTAGAGATATGATTAGAATCTTGATTGATATGATTAGAATCTTGATTGCATTGTATTAGGATAGTTTAGATTCTTTCCATACATGCACTCTTTCCTTATATGTATTCTTTCCATATTTGCCATCATGTACTCGTGTATATATCTGGCCGTTGGCCTCATATGAATACAAGCGCTATTCATAACATGGTATCGAGCCTACCTAGGTTCTCCCATCACGTCGCTTTGTCGCTCCGGCATCCTTCGCTCGCCTCCCGGCCTCCTTCCATTGCGCCGCCGTCGGCATCTCGGTCAGCCCGCCCGCCCCGTCGTTCTTTGCCGTCTGACGACCTCCTCGGCTGCTGACGCCCGGCGCCCATGCTTAACGCCCGGCAAACAACCAAGACGCCCGTCGCCCATTGCTCCGCCGCCGCCGGTTCCTCCGGCGCCGTCCATTGCTCCAGCCGCCGCCGGCTCCTCTTAGCGCGCCCGGCCCCGCTTTTGCTGCTTGCATGCGCCGCTCCTCCTCCGTCGCCCTTCGGCTCACTTTGGCTTCTGCCATGCCGCCGCTCTCCTCCGTCGCCTTCGGCTCACTTTGGATGCTCTGCTTGCGCCCGCTGCCCGCCCTTTGGCTTCTTTGCCGCCGCCGCGCTCCTCCTCCGTCGCCGCTCGGCTCACTTTGCTGCTCTGCTGCGTCGTCATGCTTTAGCTCCTCCGCCGCTCGGCTTCTCTGGCTGCTCTGCTGCGTCGCCGCCCGCTCCGCCGCCGCCCGGCCCGCCGCCCGGTCCCGCCGCCGCTCCGCCCGCCGCCGCCGCCCGGCTCCACTGGCCGCTCTGCCCGCGCCGCCCGGCTCCGCTGGCGCTCTCTGCCGCCTTTAATTGCGACAATCCCAATTGACCGTTTAAAAGCAGCGGATTTCCACGGTTCCAGCCCGTGTGGCTTCTCCGGCGCCGCCGACTCCTTGCACCCGCGGCAATGGCGACGCGCTGGCTTCTGCGCCTCAAACGCCACGCCCGGCGGTCCCGGCGGAAAAGCGGACCCCGGCTGTGCGGCCGGGTTCCCCGCGGTGGCCGGACAGCGGCCTTCGGAAGCTTGCCCAATCCAAGGTTGGAATAGGATCGAGGGGGACTTTCATAGATGACTTTACTTGTCTTTAATTTGATTCCCAATGGGTCTTGGAGGATCTTGTTTGGGGTCTTAGCAATTATTTTTAGCGCTAGGTTGGTTTTAATGGCCTTGAGGGGAAATTGGGGAGGATGAGATTGGTGTGGGACCCCCGGGAGAAAGGGTGGTGGTTGACTCCAACGTTTGGAGTTAGCCTTTTTTGGGAGGCTGTAATACGGGTATCGGCTCGTGCTTTGCGCCGATCGAGTAGTTCATTACAAACACCTCTCGGTCCAACCACTAGCCTACACATAGCACCATCGCCTCCTAGCCTTACCCTTACCCTTACCAAGGGCGCTTGCAGGTGTAACTGCTAGGCTCGCGTCTGCGTGGTAGAGACCGTAGGCCGAGTCGAAGGAGCGTCTACGAGCCGAGACGGGCCTATCTCATCGTAAGTCCGCCGCCGACCTCGCCCTCGTCCTCGCCGTGAAAGTGTCGCCTCGTGGGGACGAACTCGCCCGTACGACCCTCGCCGCGTCGGGTCCGCAGTCGTGTCGAGGGCACTTCTACGCCTCGCCGCCGTGTGCGCAACCACAACGACCACCGCACGACGTAGCCGAGCCGCTAGCCTCACACCCAACATTTTGTTAACCAACAAGATACGAAGATATCATGTACTAATTTTGTGAGTGGTGTTGTCGGCTTACCTCTAGGAAGCTACGCATCCCGACGCCGACCGCCGTGGAGAAATGTCAGATGTCCCGTCGGATCGCTTGTAGTGTTGCCCTGCAAACAAGCAAAAGAATGGATAATTTGCTATATGTACTGGTATTTATGTCTATTGGAGAATAAGCAATGAGATTGAACATTACCACACGGTCCAGGACTGGCGCAATCTCCACCTGCGTCCCAAGTCGAGTAGACACGTCGTATGGCGTGTCGTCGCTTTGACTCAATATCGGCATAGTCATCTTGAGTCCATTGTCCCTTCGCTTGGTCCGCGCCGCACGCCGGTACCAAACCGGTACCGCCGAAGTGCTCGTTGGTGTGCGGCTCGTCGTTGTCGCCCACGTGGTCCCGAAAGTGTCCCCACCTCAACGCACACATGGTGGTGCCGCTCGAAGTCTGTGACCTTCTTCTGTCGCTGACGATCAAATCTGCATGTCACGTAAACCAAACGTTAAAATTAGAGAAAGCTCTGTGCAATTAGAATCCAAGGTTGGAATCTACTTACTTGTGCAAGGCCACAGACGTGGAGAACGTCGCATCGCCACAATCGCCTCATACCAAATCGGCGGCAACTCTATGTGGCGGTGGTACTCAACAAAGATAGAAAGCAGATATAGGGGCACCTCATCCCGTAGAGGGCCTCGTCTATGTTTGCACAAGTGTGTTGAACTCAACGGCCTCCACCTCTTGCTCTGCCAGATGGCTCCCACTTAACCCGCATAGCAACAATGTAACGTTAAAGGTCATACTAAGAAATGAAAATCACGATACCAAATGGAATTAACTTACACTGGAGGACGTGAGCGCATCTAGCTCGTTCATGTACTCTAGGTAGGCCCTCTTCGTCCTAGCGTAGGGAACTGAGACCTGGTCCCAAAGATATGCAACTGTCGGACGTCGACGAAGAGGAACCTCTGCGAACCACGACGAGGAGGCGAAACCGGGACGACCAACCGGTAGACGACACCACATCCACAACCGGAGGAGGTACATGCAACCACCCACCGCCGAGTTTGCCAACTCCGACGACACGCCTCGCAGAGGTGGCGGTAAAGGAACGCCAATACCCCGGAAGCCCAGCTGTACTGCCCCATCGTGTCCCAGTCGGTGAGGCAGTGGATGTACATCCACGACGCGCTGTCCCCCGTTCCGTCGGGGAAGAGAACGCAGCCAAACAAGTGCAAGATCCATGCCCTGCAATTATATGTAAAATGATATTAAATCAAACTGTGTCAATTTTAGAAAAAAACTTAATTAGACGACGAGTTGGCTCGATATCCACCCCTACCGCAGAGTAGGCAATCGTCGTCGTCGCGCCAGCAGGACACTCGCGAAAGTCTGCCGAGCCATGTGATCGGAACTCCGAAGTGCGATGGCTCGCCTCATAAGGAAGCTCTCCCGAGGAAGGCCTCTACTCGGCTCTCCAACCACCAGCACGCACGGTCCGATCACCGGATGGCCGTGAATGGCGACACCAAGTATCTTCGAGTGTCCCGGCGTAATAGTCATCTCCCGAAAGGAAGGTGGAAGTGTGAGTCTCCGCCCACCTACATGATACAAAAAAGAGGACTACATGTCAGAGAATTTAGGAGAACATAGACGATAAACAATGAACATGCAAGTGGAGCAATGGTTTAGGAGAATACATCAATCGCAAAGGATGGCCGGGGGTTGAAGGTGGGCAACCCACGGCGAACCTGGTAAGAGATAGCGTCTAGGCCAGCCCTCTCCAGGAAGGGAGTGTACCTCTCGTCGTACCGCATGTCCAGAACCCGTCATGGGTTCGAGGACTAAGGATGGGCAGCTCTGATAGAATACACCAATTTTTAAGTTAATGCAAAGAACATAAACCGAAATTACACAGAAGTGATGAAGGCAGACCTCCCTCCACGGTGGTTCTCCTCGTAGTACGGGTCTAGCGGTGGGAACCGAATTGCCTCCATCCTACAAAAAAATTGAATTTGTCAGTCCAACATAGAAGTAAACAAAACATTCAACATGCATAAAATAATGGAAATAATAAGAAATTAAACAAGAAACATAGCAAATTGCATATGTGAAAATAGCTAGACGAACTATGAAACATAACGAACAACACGCACTCGCACCTGACTAAGTGGCCAATGGCATGTGCGTGAATTGTGCCCAAGTCTACCACATCTCGCTACATTGGTTCCTGCTGCTCTCGAAGAAAGGGGTTGCTCTCCTCGCCTCGTTCTTCCCGGAAGTTGATCCATAACCATCTTGTGTCTCATCCTCTTCCCGGTTCCACGCTTGTTCCAACGGCTACTCGGATCCGCAATGTATTTGGGCCGGTGTATGGTGGCCACTCTCCTCATCCCTAAGGCTCGAAATGGGAGACCACGTAGCACAAGGTTGTCAACACCGAACTCCCGAGGTATCTTGCTCGTAGTCGGGTTACGATGTCTTGCTGCTGCCACGTAATGCGAACAAGGAAAGTGATACTGCCTCGGTTTACTACATGTGCATGAGAAATCAATAAGGACAACCTTATGCCTCCTCGTCGGCCGGAGCTCTCCATCGGTCGTTGTACCACCCCTTTCTACAACCTCGTAAGTGCCCGTGGTGTTGTCAAAACAATGTACCTCATGTGCCTCAGCCCTCGCCTTTGCCCTTTCAAGGTGGCGCTTCGGTTTTGGCGCCCATCTCACTTGTTTACTCTGTAGCGCCATTGCATGTGTGTGTCTTTCGTTGAACCAGGCAACAAGCTTGTAAAGGTGAAGGATACAATAGCATTGACGGGCATACCACGATACCCCTAAGCAAATTATTGAAGGATTCTACCGTGTTGCTTGTCCGAAACTCGCACCTCCGACCACCATCGTCATGAGACCTTGTCCATTTGTCTACATCTCTCATCAAACCCGTCAACCATCGCTCTACCTTCTCGCTTTGTTGCAAGACTAAGTCGCTCCAACTTCTCCCGGAAGAACTTGACCTCAAGCATTCGAGACCTCCTCGAATGATGAAAGTTATCATTCGTACTATCCTTACGGGTAGATTCTCGAAAGATGCCGAGTGCACCACCGGTGGTGCAAAGCTCGATACCCGTATCTCGCTCTGTCTGACGGCAAAGTATGCCCCGGTGTCTATCGATATGACACCAACCTCCCTACCGTGGCCGACCACGTGCCTCCGAACGAGACGTAAGAACCATCCCCAGCTGTCTTTGTTCTCCCTCTCAACCAAAGCAAACGCCAAAGGAACCAACGCGTTTTCTGCGTCACAGGAAATGGCTATCAGAAATGTGCCCTGATACTTGCCAACAATAAACGTACTATCAATGGAGAGGACGGGACGACAATGCCGAAAGGCCTCGATGGACTGGGCAAAGCACCAGAGAGCACGGAAGATTATCTGCATCCCATCTTGAGTCCATTCATTTGGTTTCGGGACATACTCATAATGCATGCCCGGATTAACCGCTTTGATTGCATTGAAGAGTGCGGCAACCGCAAGTACCCATCTTCCCAATCCCCATATATCATCTTCCGGATCGTTGCTTTGCCCTCCATGCTTTTTCATACCTTATCGCAGTATCCAAATTTCTCCTTAACAATCCCGCCTAGTGTCTTCACCTTCATATTGGGTTCTCCCTTTACTATGTGACACAGTGACTTAGCAATAATGGTAGAGGTCAACTGCCGATGCTTCTGTTTGAGCTCTACTTCGGCACAAGTGTGGGCCAACGATTCTTGTGATCTTGAACTTTCCGTGTCCTTCGCTTTCCTAGCACAAACCCTCCATTCACATGTTTCCTTCTACACAACCGTGTACCTCCGCTCCACATAAGAATGCCTCACCTTGAATGGCCTTTTCGAATCATCGAATACTCCTGCACCACCTTTTCAATGCCGACAAGTCCTCAAACACCATGCCCTTCTCAATTGTCATGCTTGACCCCTCGGAGCATCTAGCAACTCGTCATCCCTTCCTTCGCATAAGCCTCATTGGAATGCCTAAGATCGCTGAATTCATGAACTGATGGATCCCGGCCAGGGCAATAACGCCTGATCAGCTCAATATCACTTTCGGTCAGCTCTCCAAAAGGGCGGTCATCATCAGAATCAACGGCCCTAGCGATCTCGTAAGGCTCCGCATCATCCACAATTTGAACATCCACATCGTTGGAGTCCCTACAGACTTCTTCAACGCTGCGGATGGAGCAACGGAGGAGCACCCACATTATCGTGAATGTATCCTACATCATAAGCACGAAACGATGGGATTGAGACAAAAGAATGGAATGACGGAAAAGGCTAAAGAGTTGCTCGACACTTACGGGATGATCCCGAGGCCGCCACGACATCATCAGTCCGACATTCGACTCGAACTGGTTGAGAAATCTGACCCTCGTGGGGCGATAGAGCATCGGACACCTCAAGCACTTCTTCCACATCCACTGCAAGGTCCGGTAACAGAGGGTCAAAGGGTGCATGATCACCTAGTTCTGGTGAATAACCATGAGGGGTGGGATCAATGGACACCTTCCGCACAACAATGTCCAAACATTGGAACTCATTATTCATAACCAATTTGACATATTTGTCCCACTGATCCTCACAACCAATTAAGATTAACCGCCTTAGAATTGTATCTTTCGAACCGAAGTGAAGTAACCCCTCAACTGTGATGCTCTCCTCGTTTGCATGACAATGTACCTCCTCCTGGGCCCTAGCAACCAACTCACTAAACGACGGCCGATCACTGAATATCAGAGGCACCCTTTGCTTTCAACAAATCGAACATTTCCATAATCATCACTTGTCACACTGCCTCCATGATATAGGGTGACTAGGTTGTCCATCTAGTTCATACAGATGAATACCTTCACACAGTAATACCATCAATAAGTATGAGCTCATAACAAGCATCAGCCGGGGAGGTGAATATTGCAACTTTCAAATTAAAAAGGAACAGCAGATTTACAAAAAAGATGAAGAGAACATAGTATATACTTACGCAAAAATTGTGAACACGAAATAATAATTGTGCACCCATGTTACTCTTAAGGAAATGGTTTGTTGCACGAGTTTCAACTGATATTTTGCTCAAGAAAGTTAAGTGAACAGAAATTTTGTATTTAATGCCTCTGGCAAAGTTTCGGTCAACGAATAGCACTAGAATGTACTCCAGAGTCCAGAGAGCCCTATGAATATGACCAAAGCCGGGCTAATGAATTTGTAGCCAAAATCTACGTATGGGTGCAGCAATAAGCTAGTACCAAAGGACTCACAGAAGCATCTCTTTTACGAAAACAGTTCCAGGAATAAATGCAAAATTCCTTAGTATTACCTTCTGACCTTTCACTAGCTTATTTTGAGCCTCCAATTTAGCACGTATCTGCCTCCTCCTAAGAATTGTATGATATTGCTTTGCATTAACAAATATTGGCTCTACTACTGCAGGCTCAACAGGCAATGCCACCCGAGAGTTTGTTGTACCATTTACCTGACCTCGCGCTGCTGGGGAGGAGGGAGGCGGTCGGGCCGGGGGCGGCGAGGCGGCGGGCCGGGAGGCGGCGGGGCCGGGAGGCCGGGAGGCGGCGGGGAGGCGGGGGCCGGATACTGGGCGACGCGAGAAATGAACGAGCTCGGGCGAGTGCAAAGCTCGGCGCCAGATCCACGGCGCCGAGCTCGGCGCCACGACCCACGACGCCGAGGTGTCTGTCACGTCGGCGCCACGCAGCCACCACGCCGGCGCGCTCGGCCACTGGCGCCGTGGACCACAGCGCCGAGATGTGTTACTCGGCGCCGTGGTCACGGCGCCGACCCCCTAGGTCCAAAAACGGAATTAAAACTACCAGGGGTCTAAATGTGAATATTTTTCAAAAAAAAGGCTAAAATAGAAAAAATTCGGTGTTCCAAGCATGGCCTCACGCACCTGAAGGCAATGATCCATGTGGTGAGAAACAGCCATTCATACTTGACATGGTACTAATTCGTAGTAAGGGCCGTTTACTGCTAAGCTTTGCTACACTCTAGTTAGTAAATTTTGTTCTTTTGGGCAAGCGTTTTGGCTACAAACCACTGCCTTTTAATCAGCTACTATATGATGCGCGTCTCTGATTTGGTGGCCTGTTTTGGTACAGGTTTTGCGCGCCACTGCTGGGATGGAGCTTCAGTTGCATGCACCTATTGACATAAGAAGTATGTTCGATCGAGCATAACAAGGCAAAAAAAAGAAAAAAAAGAAAAAGAAACAGTGACAGGATTCATGAACACTTTTAAAGAAGTTATGAATGGTGACATCCACAATATACGGGATTATGAAAAGCAGCATACAATGTGTTGGGTGTTGACCTGATTTCCCCAAAACAAGCAACCTATGATGCACTGGGTGTCGACCTGATTTCCCAAGAACAAGCAGCCCATAGTGCTTTGCTACATATTGTAATAAGCTATCACAAAGTACTATCTGATGCTTGCAGAAAGGAACTGCATTGCTCATCAGAATCATCGCTCCAGGCCCCGTTGTAAAAAAAAATGTTAGAAATTGGCCCCATTTTATGGTCCATTCTCTTAATTCCAAAACATATATGGTTTAGTACTATATTGCTAAGAAAAGGTAAGAAAGATCAATTTATAAGGTAGAGTCCTCACCATTCCTTGAATATGGATAGAGATGGATGGTCCTGTCTAGTCACGCACGCACGCACGCGCGCACGTATTCGCGTATTTTCGCGTGACTTGTGACTTGACGTGGCGCGCCATTTGGCAAACCAAGTCTATCTTTATTTTTGCTGAACCCTGCATCTCACTCTCTCTGTTTGAATGAGATTTAAACGTTTGAATTTGAGGCTTAATTAAGTTTTTGATGACAGTCAGTTATCAGTGTGTAAATCACTGGTTAAATGTTATCGCTACCGATGAATAATTGAGCGCTACCGATGAATTATTTCAGTTGAATGGGGCAGTTACTATAGAGTAATTTGCATCTCTATATATACCTGGAGATGTCCAAGGTATAATAGTTAGATAATTTTGCAGCTCCATTACTTTCTGCTCTGCTATTGTGCTATGGTGCTGTGCCGTTTGAACCTCGTCGACCTTTCTTCCCGGCGTGCACCTGGAAGGAGTGAGAGCGGCTATCTCCGAACCGCTGTCAGCAGAGTATCTCGCACGAGGCGGCAATAAGGTTTCGCGGTAACATCTCAAGAACCGCCTCCTGCGTCATCTACGTTTCGCACCGTGTCAAGCCTGCGCGGCTTCCTGTTCTTCTTCAGGATATCAAGTAAGTCATTCGTGCTCACGTTCGACTTTGTTTCAATATTTTTATTGAGTATATTCTGAAGTATGATGAGTAGCTTGCTGTTAGTTGTGACTTTTGCATCACTAGTTTATTGTATTTGTCTCCTACTAAAATTTGGAATTAAAATATTGCCTACATTTCCAACAAAAAAACTCTTCTTCACCAAATCCTTTCAAAAGCTCTGTTTTCTGTGGGCAATCCAGTGACTGAAGCGAAGCATGTTCCTTGCACATGCAAGGAGTGTTCTTCGGTTGTGCACCTCATTGTTGAGAAACTTCAAGGATAGTAACTAAAGTGAAGCATGTTCCTTGCACATGCAAGGAGTGTTCTTCGGTTGTGCGCTTCGTTGTTGAGAAACTTCAAGGATAGTATACTGCGATGAAACAAGAGGATAACATGCTAAGGAAAAGATCGTCATGGCACCATGGAGAGACGCTACAGTTGAAAATAAGATGAAGATCAGTCGATGCTTTCTCTGAAGTACTGCAGGCATAATGTGATCCAAATTAAACAAAAACTTTTTCTAGCAGGGTACTTTGGAGGAGGCCAAGGAAGAAAGGCAGTGAGGACACTCGCAATATCATAAACCTCCAATCATTTCACAGATAAATTTTTAATAGTAGTCTCTAGAAAGCTGAAATAAGAACCTAAACAAATCTGCTTTATCTTTTTACTCGACAGAAGAGAACAAATTTTATGAATTTCTGAATTGATAGGACCAAAGGTGGCAAGATATCGAGGCAAAGTAATCTATAGACTGCAAACCGGTTGGTTAACATGGAAATGCAGGTATGCACAGCTATGCGAGTACATTACAGAAGGGTAGTGCAATACTGCTAGCATAAGATGGAGTGTAGTAGCATAAAACCAGGAGTGATCTATCCATTTGTCATTGGAAAAAAATCTAAAGCGTATCGGAAGTGTTGAAGTAGTAGTCGTGAGAATGCGAGTTCCAGACCTGAAGACACAAAGATCACATGTAATATCAGGAGTTAACGGATTCAGTAGCATGGAGAGAAGTGATCCAAGTACAAAGTAATCTAAAAAAATGGCTTTGCCTGTTTGGAATAAAGGAGCATCACATATAATTGGTCTTCCCATCTAATCAACTATGGTATCATCACACTCAGACAAGCCAGGTATCTCTATAGACACATGCTATATATATACTCAGATTTTAAGATAACATTCTCGGAAGGGCTATTAAATGGAAGAAGCAACTGAGTTAGCTGGATAATACAGATAGTTGCAAGGCCATTTTCTGACAAAGAGGAGGTAGCCTGTGGAAAACAACCTGTTTGAGCAATCGAATCCAGGTTTGCAACAAAATAGAGGAAGTCAAAGTTAATCATTTGATAAAATGAGCCCACCAAACAGCACAGTGGCATTTACATGCAAGGAGAATGGACACTATCGATATATGGATAGTTTATAGAACGCCTAATGATGAAAGACACTGAATCTATGAAATCGTTTGGAAAGAAAAATGAAAAGAGAACAACTTTACCTTTCCTAGTGCAGGGATAATGCCGATTTTTGCAGCTTCTCACTACTCAGTGTTAGCGCTCTTCTTACAAACAGGCGGACCCTAAAACAGGGGCCAAAATAAGATGCAAAGCAATATAGCAAACCAAAAAAGAAACATGCTGAAGTCTTCTCATTTGTTATAGATGGGTCAAGTTTTGTAGAATTTTTTAACACTAAAATTTTCCTAGATCTTTTTTTAGTCTCATAAACTAAACATTAATAATTGAACTCTAATTAACGCTAGAACTGTGTGCTTTCTTCCCAAATAACTGGTGTAAGATACACCAGTGCACAATAGACAAAGATTTGTTTATTGTTATGCAACCATAACTTTGAGGCATTAATCTTGTCCTATTAACTCAGGATCTTTCATAAAAGACCTCTGGAGAATACCAAATTAGAATACCAAATTACATAAACACACAAATTGCATTCTGCTATATTTACAAAAACATATATAAACACTTCTTCATGAAATACTTCAGCTACGTTTTGTCACATCCACAGGCACATCATCCTTCATTGTAAAGTTGTTTTTTAGTATTACAAAACAGACATCATTATAGCTAACTTGTTTTTTGGTAAGGTAACTTCATGTAATCTAGCATGTCTTTCAATTGGCTTCTCTGCTTTCAGGTAATAAGATGGGTGCATGGGAAAAGGTTGAAACTAGACGGCATAATATGAGAATGATCTGTGATTCACTCATAACAATAGCTAAGTTGTGATAATTAGCCGTACAAAAAATCATAAAACTCTGTCAGATACCTTTAATCCTAAAAATATATCTAATTGTTTCATACATTGACATGGAAACACATACAGACAATTTGCATTGGAATATAAAAAACATAACACAAAAGTGAGCACACGTATAGAAGTTCCATGTTTCTACTTGTGAAACCTGAAGTATTCCTGCATACAAAGAGTTAAACTTGACTTACCAAATTCAAGCTTTGGGTACAATCTCAAATGCTACATGCTGCCATGGTAAATGGCATGCTGCATAAACTATACAAGAACTATGCAATATTGAAATTATTTCAAGTCAACATGCACAATAAATTGTCTACTAAAAATAGCACAAGGATCCAATTTGGTTAAAACAAAAAACTGCTGAACGTATGTCACTTACATTTGCAAGAACACGTGGGAGGAGACCGCAGAATGGGCAACTTTTCAGGAACAACACAAAGATTTATAGATGATGCATATACAACAACATATATCTTAATTGAGCTAAATAAACACAATTTATTTCACTTATGCATATTATGCCTATACTTGTTACTTATAAATTGAATCTAATCAATGAAGTTACACACACACGCCTGTGCTATTCTGCGCCTGCACGCATTATGCACGTCGGAAAGATATTATCGTGTATGAGGTAAGTTGTCACAATATATGTGGAGTTACTCGCCATTTATATAGTGTTACAACTGACATTAACTCAATATATGTTTGACAGTAACATCACTCACACACGGCAAGAACTTTCAGTGCGATTCTATACTGCGTGTAGAATATATATATATATATATTCAAGCTTAAATAATCTAAAATACAGATATCGATCAACATGCAGTTTGCCAAGGAACACAAAGAGTGTTGTTTGAAAATTGAATCATGTATAGGACGAAGCAAAATTATTACAAAAACAAACAAAAGAAAGATCACTGGAACCCCATCATTCTAAAAAGAACCACTTCAAGCTCATTTAACAGCCACTGCTCTTAAGTTCAAAGAGTACCTGTAAATGAGAAAAAGGCAGTACAGTTCATAGTTCATAGGGTAGGATCCAAATAAGACAAATAAACCATGTAAATGATTCAGCTGACAAAGATAATATTGTGAATGAAGCTTTCAAAGAAACTTGACAAATGCAAGGATGTGAAGTCGGTTAATTCTGTATTCAAGACAAAAATTTAAAGATATCATAACTAAGCACACGAATGTACAAAGAAAACAAGATTACAAGATTAATCAACCAGCTCCTGAAAATCATGAAATGATATATGCAGCAAGAGGAAACTATCAGGTAACCCAAATATGCCGTGGAGCTAGGCGAGAAGAGTAGTTACCGAGGAAGAAGAACGGCTCTGCCCACATGCAGCTCGCAGACAAGTCAATGGGAGGCGGCGGCGGCGCGACGCTCTCGCCCTACCAAGGGTCGTGCGACACTCGGTGGCATGATGGGACTTGGGATCAAATCCTATGCTCTTAAATTCACATAATCAAATCAGCAATCAAATATCGGTACAGAGGGAAAATCGAATGTTAGAGCAAGCTAACGTAGGCTGGGTATGCACGATGAGGGGAGTGATTAGGGGAGAAAATACCAGGGAGAGGGAGGCAGCGTCAACATTGTCTCCAATCCAACAATACATCGAATTCATTTGTGTTACAAACTTGCAACAAAAAGGGTAAAAGGTGTTGATGCAATCTCTTAAAAATCATAGAAAAAAGACAGAGGGCTAAAAGAAATTGGGCTTGACAGTGAAGAGGAGAGCAGGGTAGCAACACACCGAGCAGATGCTGGCGGTGTTTGCATGGCTTGTGGCCTTGTAGGTAACATTTCAATTTTTTGAGCTTTTCAAAAAAATGTCAAAATAAAGTTTTCCAAAATTCTCCATGATTTTATTTGAATTAATAAAGCTTAATTGGAAATTTTAGGAATGAAAATGATTTAATGTGAATAAACCAGACATCAATGAAATCTCAAAATTTTAATTTGAGTTCCTGGTGTTCCACGTATTTTCCTAATTTTTCTCGAAATTTTTTGAGTTCATTTGCCAATTTTATTGACTTATTTGAATTTTTGTTATTTTCCAAAACGAAAAAAGAATAAAATTCCTAGAAGGAAGCCGGGCCAAATCTCTTCTGGACCAATCCATTTTCTCTCTCCTCGCCCCGTGCGTGCGCCACGTGTCCCCTGACCGCGCCATCACCGTCGCGTGGGCCCCACATGTCCGCGCACTATCCGTCGTCTCCGTGTTGGACTCCACCACTGTTGTTGTGCCAACACCATAAATAGGACCACCGACCCTCGACTTTTGCACCCCAAGCCTCCCCGTACTCCAAAACCCTAAGCCGTCGCCGGATTTTGCGTTGTTTCGCCGGATCGAGCTCGAGGTTTGTCGCTAGCCACCATCAACTCTAACAAAGAGATTTTGTGAGTTCTAGACCACGCTGACCGCACTGTAGTGACTACTTCACCAAGATCTTCTGCTACCTTGTCGACCCTCGGGACCGCTTGGATCTACCTCACCGTGATCCATAGCTCGCCACCACTTAAACCTCGTCACCGGTCGACTCTGATGACCCTAGGACTTCGCATGCCACTCGCCGAGTTTGTCGTTGTTTGATCTACCAAATCTACTGCTTCGTGTCACCGGTCGACAAACATTTCCATGTTTGTGTTCTGTTTTGGTGTTTATTTGTATTTCCTCGTTTCGCGTATGCGCCAACACACCGAGGGCTTTCGGAGGAGAGCAAGTAGTTTGAATACCAGTACCTTTTTGAAGGCATGTTGTACTACCTTGATCATGTTATATGTAGGTTTACAGAACTATTTCGCATTTTAAATTATTATGCATTGCTATGTTGTCACCATAATTATTTACCTAAGAGTAGTTATGAACCCAACTCCCTGTTTATCCATCTTGTTCACTTGTATGCCATGATCCATTATTACCCTAAGATAGTTTATGCTAGTTGGTCAATATTGTAGGACCAACATTGGCTTGTTTATACTTGCTTAGCCATGTTGGGTTGTTGACATCAATTTAGAGTATCAAATTATACTTGACTAATGTATATGGAATTGGTTTGTGTATATCTATGTGTTATTTATGATGGCATGTACTGTACTCAAAAAATTACTGGTGGATAAATGATTTAGATTGGGGTGATTAAAAGAACTGTGTGATCATTCTATGTTATAGCTTCGTGAATGTTATGTAGTTAGAGAATTGGGTAGTCTCATTCTGGTCACTTAAGGATTTAACTTTATGCGTCATTGAACTGAGCCCTCCTCATACATCTACATGCTCTATGAAAAGGGCCTAGCTTAGTAAGTTACCAAGTTTCAGTATTAACTCCTCAGGTGGTAGGTTAAGTTTTGTGGAAAGGGCTAGAGGGTGTAATTCGCTGTGTTTAGGACTACATCATATGGATGGTTTTCCATTTAAAAATCCACTGTTGAGCTCCGAGCCTACTCCTATGTATTGGGGTGAGGGAGCCAGGTTCTAGCTTAGCGGGAGGGGTCAGTGTTGGGGCAAAGTTTGTGAAAAGCTTTGTTATGATCATTTTAGTTACACGTCTAAGGAAACGTGTCATTGGTGTCCTGGAAGTGGAATGGCCCGTGTATAAAGGGAGTGAAATGAAAACTATAAAACCATATTTAACAACAGTAGGAGCACATGGAGTGGATGAAGCTACGTGAAAGGTTGCAACAGGGAAAAGAGTTGGAGTGTACCAGGGTGGTGTAACCTTTGATGTAAGTTGCTAAGTTGCAAACTGTCGATGAAGCTACTTCCAAAGGAAGCTGAAATGGTCGATGTCTGTAGTTGACATCTGAGAGACATGCATCTTTTTTTCCTTTGATCTCCAAATGGCTTAAAAGACTTCGGCTTCTAGTTTCCAGTTTTTAGAAACCAAAAGTCACTTCAAACACATCAACTTCTTAATTTTAGCCGTTTGTTTTTGCTTTTTAACCTTTTGGCAATTGCAGCCAAAAGCCAGCAGCACAGAAGTTGGGCTTTTAAACCATTTGGAGCGGCACCTAAGTCCATTCGACCCTCTAGGGCTCATTTATAATACAGGAATTTGGCATGATTTTCACAGCAGCAGTTTAACTCCCGCAGAAATCGAAAAAAATTACTGCGCTTCAAACAGGGCCTCAACTACCATGTCTGTTTAAAATTCAACTCTCAAACCACCGGACAACCGGCACCTCTCAATTGTCAAAACTGGGTATAAAATTCACATGTTTTAAACGGGGCCTCAGCTATCATGTTTTGTTTAAAATTCAACTCAATTACGAAACCGGGCAAACAACGCCTCTTAACTCTCAAAACCGGGTACATTATCTGCGGTCCTAGCTTAGTAGCTCAAGTACGCATGCACAAAGTGGCTATGCTTTCTCAGCGAGGAGATATCGATTAAGCCATGAGTGTCTCTTTGATTCTAAATGCTTGATATCTTGTACTAAAATGGCTGGTCCTGATTCTATCATGTTCTTCTCTCCCGTGGTCCATGAAGGAATATATATAGATTACACGGAGCGACAGGACCAGCCAGCTCTTATTCCATGGTACCTCGCCTATCCCTGTGCTGACATATACATGCACGGTGATGAATCATTTGAGTGAGTACAGAAGTTCAACTCTCAAGGACATTAAAAAAACAAGAATCAATCGACTTCGTCGGAGAACAACTTGGCTTGGGCGCCCATGATTCCTCATGGACGTACACAGACTAGTCTGTCAAGAATTGATTGTGCTCTCATCGCTGGGGAAGAATTGGGCCAAATGAAACAGGGTTTGGAAGAAAAACTAGAGGAGTACGGATTTGAAACAGGGTTTGAACGAAGACTAGGAGTATGGATTTGATGTAATATGGACAGTTTTGATTTTGTCACTAATCTAAAGTGAATTCTTTTTTTTTTGTCGTTGAGTTCTCTCTAACGCAGGCCCAGGATTTGATATAGATGACTGATATCAGACCATTATACATACCCTAACAGACACAACCAACTAAACAAGCCACTCTTGCATCCACTTAGCCGGGCTAGACGAGGCATACGGACTAGGCTGGAGGTGGCCTTGCAACCAACACTATATATATCTGTATTCGTGCCATACTTCTAGCAATTTGCAAGGGGGGAGAGGCTAAAGTAATTCCCATGTTTATGTGTGGCAACTTGTGCCATTTACATCTACAAACTTGCATTGAGTTTTAATATGCTGGCTAAATCTGTAAAAATTCAGTTAGTTGTGCCATTGTAGGTCCGTTAACTTACATTTCATAGGATGAAATAGGTCACTGAACTGGTTTTCTTTATACTAATACACTCTATGTTCTTTTTCACTTGAATTTTTATTTTTGCAATTTTTCATAGTCTCTTTACATTATGCAACTTAATGATGTAATTTTCGTTTAGCCATCTAGATAGTTTTAAATCCAGTGACGGTTAAATTATAGAAAGTTTGATGGTACGAATTCTAAAAAGTCAAATAAAAAAGAAGGTCCCTAACTTCAGCCCCTTCTTTTGAACTTATGATTTATGTTACAGTAACTATCTTTTAAATGAAGTACCTTTTAAGGTGAGTTTACAAGTCGATTATAATAGACACTGTATCGATTTCAGCTATATCGACTAAAATTACACGTGAGTTTCTTTCTCAAGTACTTTCTCTCATAAACAGTTAGAATTAAAAAATATAAATTATAAATCATACTTCAAAAGAACTACTTTAGTTGGGTAACAAAAAAAATTAATGCTGCAGACTAATGTGGCGCGTGGAACATGCAAGCACTTGCGGTTGGTCTGCTCATTGGCCCAGTTTAGTTTGGGCCATAGAAGTGTCCTTGTGCCACGTGTCCAAGTACTTGTAGCTCATCGCCAAAAGGTTGCCATTTGGTTCCATCTCTTCCACTTATGATTTATGATTTATATTGGATAAATAAATATAATAATTTTTTTGTTGTTGCTTTAAAACGACTTATCGAGATAGTTTTTTCGAAAGGACTTATCAGCTTATCAGTATTCGATTCATTTATATAAGCACTCGTACTATGATAAAAATCATAAACCGTAGCCATAAGACGCAAACAAAAAATAACCTACCCATTGCAAGTGGGGATCTTTGCAACTTGTTTGCTGTGAGAAGGTAGCTCAGTTTAATTTAGGTTTATTTGCTTCTTCTTTGGGGAACTCTTGTTTTTCCTTATTTGGCTGCTGGATCTATGATTGAGTTGGTGCGAAGTCAGTTGATTATATCTTTTACAAAGTATATTAAGCAGTGCTTAGTGGATTCTGATGCGGACAGAGGGCTTATGCGTTATCGTTTTATTTGGGTGAACTTAATTGACACGACTAATCGACAGGTAAGACTGATCGCCAGGGATTGTGGACTTGTTCTTTTTAGCTGTGGTTTATAGTTTTCGGTTGAAAATTTTGAATTTTGGCTGTTTACGGTACATATTACGGAGAGACTGATACTCACTTACGATTTTGGCTGGTACAGATGTTGGACTTTTAACGTGTACTACGTTTAACTTGTAGACTCTGTCTAGAGAAAATACTCCGTTTGAAAGTTAGATACTATAACAAAAGTCAAAAATTGACCGGCTTGTGACTTACCAAACAGGCCTACAGTATCTCCATTTGCTACAGTACTTCTCCTACAGCGTAGTGCCCGTGCTAGAGTACCTGATCTGATCGATCTCGTGCACTCCTCTCCAATCCAAGGGCTATGATAAATTCCGCGTACTGTGCAATGTCAATCTTGTAAAGCAATATAGAGGATCTGCCCATTCATGTTGGGTGAATAAAACAGAATGGGTGTAGATGGCTGGATACACGTAGCGGCACAAAAACTGCATGCTTGCTTAAGGATATCGTAGAGGAGATGAGTAGATGACTACGGTACATACAACTTAGTTAAAAAAACTTTTTAAGATGGTTGTAACGCCCCCGTTTCCGAGGACACGTACGGATACGGCAATTCATAACTATTCACGCATGAACAGTTATAGAGTATCGCGCAAGAGTATACCATTGCATGCTTACAACAAAAATCCAGCATATATTTCACATAACGATTAACATCCAGTTTTCGACAGCGGGGCGTGCAAGCCCAAGGTATAATTACATTACAAAATCTCCAAGATCCGCTTGAGCGCGGTGAAGACCTAAAGCCACGGATCCTCGTCGAAGAAGAGACCCTCGGGGACTTCCTCAACGGGGAGACCTTCACCTTCGTCTTGATCCTCTAAAGAGGGGATTTAGCAAGCCGTGAGCCAACAACCAGCTCAGCAAATCGCAAAGGAACCCTACTTTACTACTTGCACGGATCATCAAAGGAATGGAGTATACTTGGTTTATTATCTTTGAGTGGATGCAGTTTTGTTTGTAAATCCTTTTTGTAAAACTTGTCGACAAAACTACTTCTTAATCAACATGGGTTTTCATGAAAAGTTAATTAACCATCTAACCAGATTAAAACATTTACAAAACTACTTAAGCTTTGCTACCGATCACCAAGTGGCACGACTCCATTAACCGGAGCATGGCGATTCGAATACCATTTTAATTGACTCTGCGAGTTTGCTCGGCTTTACCCACGATCCCTTAACTCCCGTGATGAGTTAAGAAAGCCAGGTTGTTTCACTGCTCAATTCTTTATATAGGCTCTACCCGGTAGAATTCACTCGGGTCTGGCACATGAAGCTTCCGTCCGCTTCGAGTGAACTCTACCGTTATTAGGTATCCGCATGACCGGCATACCTAATCTAACCACTCAACCTCCAGACTTCTCAACACCTGTAGAGTTTCAATCGAGTTGAGCAGCTACTAAACTAGTGTTGATAAATCAACTCCTGTGGTTGAGCGATCACTGTGACATTTGCTCAGCGTAAGGGTTTAGTCCTTATATTTTCACATGGCCCGCAACCTCTACAGGTCCGCGACCACAACCTAGGGCAAGCGGTGGGCGACGACCGACTCGTGGTTTCCCACAACACCCTTACCCTAACTTCAGCCTTAGGGTAAGAGATGGGCGAAGACCGTCTTGCGGCTCTTCCCCAACATCCTTACCCTACCTCGTGCACACCGGCACTCTCCGCTCTAGGGCACGGTGTCCCACACCACCCTACCCTAAAGTCGGATTTTTGTAAATCCTATTGGCCCGCAGCCACGACCTTATCAGTGTAAGACTTTGCGTGATAATAATAACCTATAGTTATCTAGATTATCAAATAATTAAATCTAGGGTTACAAAGGCATGGCTACAAGTCAGACATGGCATTTTGACGGTGGTAGGCTTAGCTACATAACATGTCGTTCTAAACATTTTTATTTTACTTTGTACTAGCATTTCACAACTATCATAATGCAAATAGCATAATAACATAAATCAAAACATGAGATACAATATGATCAAAGGTTTTGCAACTTGTCAGAATCGGGCGATGTCGGCTAGCTCGACCGCATGAAACTCTGGATCCCGAGGCGCACCGAACCTCCGGATCTCGAAACTAGCGCAAACACATAAAATAATTAAATCCAGCTTGAGAATAATCAAGCAAGGAAAAATAATCTATTAAAAAGAAATAAAAAGCATAAAATAACCAATTGGTGAATTTTTAGAATTTTTCTGGGATGAATTTGGGAAAAAGGAGGTTACAAATGGGTCAGGACATTATTTGGAGCAAAGTGGTGAAATTTGGGAATTTTTGGGATTTTCTGTGATTTTCTAGGATTTATTTGGGTTTTCGGATTTTTGGAAATTAATAAACCCTGGAAAATCGGAATGAACAGTGTTGGGCCGGCCCAGAGCGATAGTGCGACTGGCACTTTGCTGCTGCCCATGCGCCCATGCCATGGCGCTGACGGCCAAGGCATCCTCCCTACGGATGGCCGACGCGTGCCCGGCGTCCGGTGGAGATGGCGCGGAGTGGGCGGCTCGGATGGATCGGGTTAAGTGGGATCGGATGGTGAGAATAGGGGTAGGCGGGCGGCGGTGTGGGAGATCGGACGGATAATGAGGGCGGTGTTTAAGAAGATCGGACGGTGAGAGGAGTGCCATCCGACGCACGAGTTTAAAAGGTAACGGTTGGGGAACAGCGATGATGCGCCACGTCGGTCGTCTTCTTCCTCGCCGTGGCGGCAGAGAGGTGGAGCGAGGGAGGTTCTGCTCCCGGCGATGGCGAGGTCCCCGGCCGTGGAGGGCACCACCGGGTAGGTCTCAATGTGGAGAACCCATTTGGGGCTCTGAAGGCCGGAGGATCAACGAATAGGGTAGGAGGCGAAGGAAGGATCGCCTCCGGCGGCGAGGAGGGGTGCCGTGGCGATCAGCCAAATCGGCGGTGGTTTTATGATCGATGGAGCATGGGGCTCACATTGGTGGCGGTGGTGGCTTCGGAGGCTCTCGGAAGGCAGCCACGGAGAGGTGCTTGACCGGCGGTGAGCTCGATCTTGGCGTCGCCGCGCGGGAGCAGTGGCGGCGGCATGGGCGGGCGTGGGCGTGCGGGAGAAGGAAGGAGGAGGGGGCGGGTGGGGTCCAAGGGAAGGAGGCGGCGACGCGTGGCGCGGGCGAGGCCGCCTTAGGACCGGGGCTACCGTCCGAACCGGGGCGTGAGGCGGTGCGGGCGGGCGCAGCGCGCGTCTTGAGTGGCGAAGGCGAGAGGCGGCGCCCGGTGAAGGGGAGCGAGGGCGGCGCGGAGGGGAAAGCGGAAAGGAGGGAGGCGGCGTCCATGGGAGAGGAGGCGGAAAGGCGGGCGCCGAAGGAAGGGGAGGCGGATCGGTAGAAAGAGGAAAGCGGTTTCGGCGGGAGTTTCCGAATTGGGAAAGTTTTCAAAAATTCACCAAAAATTCAAGAAAAATCCAGGAAAAATTTGGTTTGAAATTTTGGGGTCTTTCAACCTACCCCCCTTAAAAGAATCTCGACCCCGAGATTAACTTGGTCTAGGGAGTAAGTTGGGAAAATCTCGCTGCAAATCCGATTCTCTTTCCCAAGTGGTCTCATCTGGCGTGTGATTCTTCCACTGCACTCTGTAAAATCTGACATTCTTGTTTTGGAGCTGCCTCTCTGACGTTTCAAGTATCTGTAAAGGCTCTTCAGGGTAAGTCCAGTCATCTTGTAATTCAACGTCTGATAGTGGCACTTCATCTGTGGGCTGTCGTAGACATTTTCGGAGTTGGGATATGTGGAACACATTGTGGATTCTTGATAAATTGGGCGGTAGCTGCACTTGGTAAGCTACTTCTCCAATTCTTCCGATGATTTGGAACGGTCCCACATATCTCGGAGCCAGCTTGCCTTTGACTTAAAATCTTTTGACAATTTTGAAAGGGGTGACTTTGATGTACACGAAATCTCCCATTTCAAAGCTTAAGTCCTTTCTGCGGTTGTCTGCATAGCTCTTTTGTCGGTCTTGTGCAATCTTGACTCTGTCTTTGATGATTTTGACATGTGCTTCTGCATCTTGAGCGATTTGGGGTCCAATAAGTTGTCGTTCTCCTGTTTCTGACCAATTCAAATGGGGCAATCTGGATGCTAGCTTGGTAGCTGTTGTTGTAGGAAAATTGAGCGAATGGCAGGCAAGTGTTCCATGCTGCTCTATACACGATTGCACAGGCTCTTAACATATCCTCCAAAATTTGATTTGTTCTTTCTGTCT
The DNA here is from genome assembly GCA_036346245.1 of Bonia amplexicaulis. NCBI lineage: Eukaryota > Viridiplantae > Streptophyta > Magnoliopsida > Poales > Poaceae > Bonia > Bonia amplexicaulis. Next base: position 8,488,272 of record CM070765.1, read on the forward strand.
GCCCATCTGTCTGTGGGTGGTATGCTGAGCTGAAGTTGAGGTCGGTGCCCATTGCTTCATGTAACTTTTCCAAGAACTTGGATGTGAACTGTGCTCCTCTATCTGACACAATCTTCTTGGGTACCCCATGGAGTGTCACAATTCGTGTCAAATATAGTTCGGCAAGCTTGTCCTTCCCATAGGTTTGCTTGATCGGAGGAAGTGAGCCACATTGGTCGGTCATCAACTATGACCCGGATAGCATCATATCCTCACGAGTTTTGGGAAGTCCAGTAATGAAGTCCATACCGATACTATCCCATTTCTATTCGGGAATCGGTAAAGGCTGTAACAACCCTGATCGTTTTTGGTGGTCAATCTTGATCTGCTGGCAGACATCACATTTGGCTACATATTCTGCCACTTGTTTCTTCATCTGGTTCCACCAATACTTTTTCTTCAAGTCTTGATACATCTTTGTGCCTCCTGGATAGATTGAGAATTGAGAAGAGTGAGCTTCGGATAAGATCAACTCTCTCAACTCTTTCTTGTTGGGTATGCAATAGCGACCACGGAAAGTAAGGATTCCATGTTCGTCTATTGCATGTTCTGGCGAATCTCCTTCTAAAGTTCTCTTTTTCAGTCTTTGAATCTCTTCATCTTCATCTTGGGCTGCCTTAATCTGATCTGTCAGTAACGGTTAAAGTTCCAAAGCTGCCATATTGCCTTGTTCGGTGATCACCAAATTCAGTCGCAGTATCTCTTTCTGCAATTTTGGCGGATATTCTGTTGTATCTGGTTTGCCTTGTCGAACCTTTCGACTGAGGGCATCGGCAATTACGTTGGCCTTGCCTGAATGATATTGAAGATCAACATCATAATCTTTAATTAGTTCTAGCCATCTTCGTTGTCTCATATTCAGTTCTGGCTGTGTGAAGAGATACTTCAAACTCTTGTGATCTGAGAATATTTCACAACGATTTTCTAGCAGGTAGTGCCTCCAGATTTTGAGTGCATGCACCACAGCTGCTAGCTCTAAATCGTGTGTGGGGTAATTTTCTTCGTGTGGCTTCAATTGTCTTGAGGCATAAGCAACCACTTTTCTATCTTGCATGAGCACACATCCCAAACCTTGTTTTGAGGCATCACAATAGACTTGAAATTCTTTCTCTGGGTTTGGTAGAATCAACACTAGTGTTGTTGCTAGTTTGATCTTTAGTAACTGAAAGTTCTCTTCGCAGGCATCTGTCCATAGGAAAGGCTTGTCCTTCTTCAGTAATTGGGTAAGTGGACGAGAAATCTTTGAGAATCCTTCTATGAATCGGCGATAATAACCCGCCAATCCAAGGAAACTCCTTACTTCTGTCACTGTCTTGGGTTGTTGCCATTCCATAACTGCGGCGATCTTTTCTGGATCAACCTTGACTCCATCTTCTGATATAATGTGACCCAAGAAAGCTACTTCTTTTAGCCAGAAACTGCATTTGTCGAACTTGGCATATAACTGGTGCTCTCTCAATCTGGTCAATGCCATGTGTAAATGCTCTTTGTGCTCTTCTTCATTCTTGGAGTATATCAGAATATCATCAATGAAGACTATCACAAATCGGTCCAGCTGGTCCATATGCACTAGATTCATAAGGTTCATGAAATAAGCCGGTGCATTGGTTAAACCAAACGGCACGACCGTGAACTCATACAACCCATATCGAGTGATGAAGGCTGTCTTTTCTCGATCTTGCTCTTGGATCTTGAGCTGATGATAACCTGAGCGCAAGTCGATTTTGGAGAATACTTTGGCACCCTTGAGTTGATCAAACAAATCATCAATTCTTGGCAACGGGTATTTGTTTTTGATGGTGACAGCATTCAAACCTCTGTAATCTACACACATTCTCAGTTCTCCATTCTTCTTTTTCACAAATAAAACTGGGGCCGACCAAGGTGAAACACTTGGTCTTATGAATTCTTTCTCTTGCAGCTCATCCAGTTGTTTCTTGAGTTCTTTTAGCTCACTGGCTGACATCCGGTACTGATGCTTGGCGATTTGCTTTGTGTCTGGAACCAACTCTATAGCAAGCTCTACCTGCTTGTCAGGGGGTTTGCCTGACAATTCTTCTGGAAACACATCTGGATATTCTTGTACCACTGGCACTTGATCATGTGTGGCTGTCAACATGTTGATCATGCGCTTCCTTGCATTTTTCAACACCTCTCGATCTGTTTTTAACACTACTCTCTGGACTTCGGAATTGAGCAACGATACTATTTTGGTCTCACAATCTACCTTGCCTTTGTTCTTGGCTAGCCAGTTCATGCCCAAAATGGCATCTAATCCTGACATATCTAATTGTAGCAAATCTGCTTTAAAATATACCCTTTGGATGTTTATACTGAGTCCAACACACCCACCGTGGGACTCCATTCTAATCCCAGGGGTTTCAACCACATAGGGTCTTGGCAAGGAAACAGAAGGTAACTGGTTTTTCGAGACAAAACTCTTCGAGATAAATGAGTGTGTTGCTCCAGGGTCAAATAAAATCAGTGCAGGTATGGAGTTGATTGGGAACATACCGGCAATGATATCACTGGCTCCAGCTGCATCTTCTGCGGATACATAGTTCACCCTTGCATAAAAGTGGGTGCGGCGGCCTCCTGCCTCTGCACTGAAGTGAAATTTGCTTGCCTCCGTAGGTGATTGCGGTTCGGCTGCCTTGATCTGAAGATAACCTCCTTTGGAGTGCTGGGGCCTGCCTGTGATTTTGGCTCTTGTTGTTGTTGACTCTGAACTTGAAGTTTTGCAGCGTCCGAGGGTAAGTTCTTCCGGGGGCATTGATCTCTGTAATGCCCAATTTCATCACAGTGGAAGCAAGCATTTGACCTTCGGGGGCAGCTGCTAGCAAGGTGGTTTCCCCCACAGGTGGGGCATTTAATAGCCAAAGGGGAAGGGGAATTGTACTACTGTGACTGCCCTGATTGATTCTTCGGTAGCATGACAAACTAGCGAGATGGTTGGGACCGGAATGATGACGATCCTGCAGTCTTGCTTCGCTGAGCATGGTGTGAGGAAGATTGGGATTTGTGTGCCGCCTTGCGCTTTCTGAAGTCTTCCATCTCACCACGGGCCTCTTCTGAGTTAATGAGGCTGTCCACCATGTCATGCAGATCTTTGAATTTTATAGCGAGATGTGGAACTTTAAGGACTCTTGTAATCCAAATTTCTAACCTGCTCATTTTCTTCTCTTCTTTATCGACATCTTAAGGGGCAAATCGGAAAGGTGGTTGAATTGATGTAGATATTCCATAGCGTCGTCCACCACTGTTTGGCGCCAAGAATTCCCGGCGCTTGGCTTCCATGATATCGTCGGGAATATGGGCCTTACGAAAGGCTTTGGAGAATTCTTCCCAATAGATTTTCCTGTCTCTTTGGGTGCGTTGGTAGTTGATCCACCACGTTGCGGTAGCGCTCTGCAACTGGTGAGATGCATATAGCACCTTCTCTTTGTCATCGCATTGCATAGTCTAAAGCTTCCTTTCCATGTCCACGAGCCAATCCTCAGCTACTAAGGGGTCAGCCGAGGTGGAAAAGGTCGGTGGACGGGTTCTCAAGAAATCTGCCCATCGGGTGGAAACTGGTGCACCATCCCGAGTGGCATTGCCTCCTCCTTGAATGCCTGGAGACTTGGCTGCTATCTGTCAAGCAGTAGGGGCTGCTGATCCAGCACTCGTAAGATGTTATGTTCTCCTTGATAGAGGTTTTGTTCTAACATTGCTATCACACTGGCGAGTGTTGCTTGATCTGTGACAGGTGCACCCTGTCCGCTAGTCTGATCACTCTGCTGTGGTGGATCCATTTGCCAATTGGGAGCTGGGAATTAGCTTTGCAGCAATTTTGGCAACCAAGGATAAATAAGTAAGATATCGAATTTCCATGGTAAGTATAGGGCGAAAAAGGTAAGAGCGAGGGCGAAAGGAGACAGGAGAAAGCTTTGAACACAGAGGGAAATACTGATAACTAGATAAGCAACATAAAAGATTAATGAACATAGATTTACAATATGCAGGTGGTACACAGACCACTTAGGGTTCATGATTACACTTGCATTATAATACAAAAGTACTGCTACTAAAATAAAAGGTCTGACTAATCTAGCGAACAACGGCTACTCTCCCGAGGCCTCTGGAGCTGGCAGGGCAAGAGGGGCTGCAGGGTGGAACCTAGCACGATACTCGCCTGCAGTCATCCTGCGCCTGCGCCTAGACTACACATAAGCACAGGAAGAGTGCAGCGGGAGACTCTCCATGATCTGAAGCCTCGCCCGCCTCGGCGGCTTCAAGCGGACAAGGGGTCCTCGAAGCCGCACTGCCGACGGGCCTCCCAGAGCTGGATCTGCAGTGAGCAGGACCTCCACTTAGGGACCACTGCTGGGCCATGAGGGCGGCGACACCGCCCGAGGGATCGTCCTCCTCACAGGCCGAAACTGCAAGGCCTCCACTCTTGCTTGCTGCGGATCAGTCGAAGGGTGACTCACTGACTCTAGGTCGTAGTAGTCTCTGAGGTACAATGTAGCCTTCGGGTCGCATCTGTCTGGCGTCGTCCTTGTTGATCCTCCTCGTAATGAAACGCCTCTCGGTCGGGGGCGGACGAGGCGGGGGTATGAGGTCACCCATGCCTTCCACTCGTGCGCCGCTCTGGCGAAACAGTCCAAGCTGCGTGAAAAGCGGGCTGTGGTACTCGGTGGCTCCCAAGTACCGCTAAATCTCCCACAACTTATGGGTCGACCATCCATGCGGTCGGGCGGAAAACACGTGAACCATCTGCCGAAACGAAAATTTTGAAATTCGACAAGTAAGGCAAGAACATTTGCAAAAGTAAAACTTATGCAGAAGTAAACTAAGACAGATAAGGTAGCAACAAGAGAGGTAAAGATAACAGTAATACCTATATTTTTCATAAACCCTTTTTATGTCTTAAATTAGGTTTTGCGATAAAATCGCTTTCTAGGCGCTTTAGGTCTTAACCTACGGTCAAAGAGCACGCTTCGATACCACTTCTTATAACGCCCCCGTTTCCGAGGGCGCGTACGGACATGGCAATCCGCAACTATTCACGCATGAACAGTTATGGAGTGTCGCGCAAGAGTATACCATTGCATGCTTACATCAAAAGTCCAGCATATATTTCACATAAGGATTAACATCCAGTTTTCGACAGCGGGGCGTGCATGCCCAAGGTATAATTACATTACAAAAGCTCCAAGATCCGCTTGAGCGCGGCGAAGACCTAAAGCCACGTATCCTCGTCGAAGAAGAGACCCTCAGGGACTTCCTCAACGGGGAGACCTTCACTTCGTCTTGATCCTCTAAAGAGGGATTTAGCAAGCCGTGAGCCAACAACCATTTCGACAAATCGTAAATGAACCCTACTTTACTACTTGTACGGATCATCAAAGGAATGGAGTATACTTGGTTTATTATCTTTGAGTGGATGCAGTTTTGTTTGTAAATCCTTTTTGTAAAACTTGCCGACAAAACTACTTCTTAATCAACAGGGGTTTTCATGAAAAGTTAATTAACCATCTAACTAGTTTAAAATATTTACAAAACTACTTAAGCAAAGAAGGTAGTGAGGGGAGTGTGCCATTGTGATTAGGGAGTAGTGAGGGTGCTGGGAGCAAAGAATCGAAAAATGAGGAGAGGGAGGAGATCGGCTCACGGGGGTCGCCGGCGGGGAGAGAGGCGGCGGAGCTGGAGGCGATGGGAGCTCAATCGGTGCTCGGAGAGGTTCACAGGAGTGGTAGGAAGAGAATGAGAGGGTGGGAGGCTTGGGAGCACGGTGCGCGAGGGAGCCGAGGGGGGTTTATGCCGGTGGGGAGAGGAACCCGAGGGAGGGAGAGGGCATGGGCGCGGCTGGGTCATGAAGGGCGAGGGGCCAGTGGGCGTCGTCCCACAAGAATGGGTCAGCCCCGAGCGGCGATGATGGCGTCGCCTACAGTGGGAGCAGTGGCGGCGGCATGGGCGGCGCAGGCGTGTGGGAGAAGGGAAGGAGGAGGGGCGGCGGTGGGGTCCAAGGGAAGGAGGCGGCGGCGTGGCGCTGGGTGAGGCCGCCGGACCGGGGCTACTGTCCGAACCGGGGGGTGGGCGTGAGGCGGTGCGGGCGCAAGCGGCGCGTCCGCGTCTTGAGGGTGAAGGCGGGAGGCGCGGCGCCCGGAAGGGGAGCGAGGCGCGCGCCGAGGGGAAAGCGGGGAGGGAGGGCGGCGTCATGGGAGAGGGAGGCGGAAAGGCGGGCGCGAAGGAAAGGGGCGGATCGGCCGAAAGAGGAAAGCGGTTTCTAGCCGGGAGTTTCTGAATTGGGAAAGTTTTCAAAAATTCACCAAAAATTCAGGAAAAATCCAGGAAAAATTTGGTTTGAAATTTTGGGATCTTTCAATGGTTATTACCCTTAGGCTTTATTTGGGAGCCTCATTCCCGGCTAGGATCCCGGTCCAATCCCAAGGACCAAAATCCCTGTGGAAACTGTCCCTAGGCCACGCAGAATGCACGTTTGGATGTTCATGGATATAGGTATTTTTCGATCCATCTCGTCCAATTCCACAGAGAAAAAAAAAGCACATCTCCTGAGGTCGAGATATTTTTCCCTGTCTATCACGCGGCTCGTCACCTACGTCTCAGGCTACCTTGCGGGCTCCGCCGTGGACCACCTCCTCCACCTCAACCGACAACCTTGCCGATTGTGCCTCGCCCACCTCCGCTCCACCACCTTGCATCGCCTCTGCACAGGAGCGGGTGAATGATGTTCTGCGCCTCAACCGACAACCTTGCCGATTGCGCGAGACTGCAAGCTGCACCGCGGTCGGTGGCAACGACGAGTTTTAGGAGCGGAAGAATGATGTTCTGCTATCCCTACTTGCTTCAATTGGTTTGAATTTGCTATTTGCGCTTCAGCTCCCAAACGATGGCAAGGATAGGGATTGCTTCCCAGTCGTATCCATGGAGATTCAATCAATGTGATCACTAAATTCCCCACCGGGGTTTACTTCCCTACGGAGTTTTATTTCAAGTGTCCAAACAAGCCCTTACAATTTTTCCAAGCCCTATCACTTCCACTTGTAAGATAATTATTGTGTGGGAATCTTCGGCCAAAATAGCAGTATTTGACACACAATTAGCAAGAATGACATTATCACACGGAATTTGTAAAAATAGTGCCTCCATTGCACGATCATCGCACGGGAGTGACCGACGGCCGACACATAAATGATGCCGAACAATGCCCGTGCGGATTAGCCAAAACCGCACGGCCATCGTGCGGCGGTGCACTGTAGCGCCCAAAATTGCATGGCTTTTATCTGAAAATCATTTAAGTATACTTTTTATAGGAAATTTTAAATATAGAAACTTAGATAAAAAATTATATTTTTTTTGTGGAGTCTCTCAACATAGTGTACTTGGTTGTGTAATTTTTTCATAATTTTATCCATTCTATATTTTTCTCAAAAATTCATTTAAGTATAAAATTTGAAGGAAATTTTTAATATAGAAAATAATGTTCAAACATTATAAATTTTTTTCAAGACTCTTTACACAATGGACTTGATTGTATAATTTTTCTAGAATTTCATATATTCTAAAATAATCATTTTTACACGGTGGCTCCTACTCTACTTTGTTTACCAACGTTCTTTGGAAGGTGACTATTTCAAAACATATAAAATTCTAAAAAAATTACACAAGTATGTCCAATGTATAAGAAGCCTTGAAAAAATCATAATGTTTGGACCTCCTTTTTTATATTAAAAAGTTCTTACAAAAAGTATACTTAAATGAATTTTTGAGAAAAATCCAGAATAGATAAAATTATGAAAAAATTACACTAGCACGTACACTATGTCGAGAGGCTCTATAAAAAATTTATAATTTTTTAAGTTCATTTGCTATATTTAATACTTAAATAATTTTCGGAGAAAAATCCTTTTTTGGATGCTACAGTGCACCACCACACAGTCAAATTTAAGGTGAACAATGCAGATCTATTGCTACAGTGATTCAGAACAACGTGAACAATACAGATCTATCGGTGTACATAAATTTTTGTAATTTTTTGAACTCATTTGATATATTTAAAAATTCAAACAAACACTAAACGAGAAAAATACGGATGAATAGCGTGGTGACTAGTACATGAACAGTGGTCGTGCGGTCGGGGATCGCACGATTTCTCTGTTACGGGGCCACAAATGGAATTACTGCTGTTAGGGGATTAGATCTGGTATTCTGGTGATCCACAGTGTCATTTTTTTCCCAAAATTCCATTCCTATGGTATTTTTGCACAGTTTTTCTACTGCCACCTGCTACAGTACATCTCCGCTTTTTTTAAAAAAAATTTGTGTGTACTGTGCTCGTCTACCTTTGTTTAAAGAAGGTAGAGGATGTGAATCTGATAAAGGGGGCACCTTCTGCGAAAGTGAGCAATTCACGCTTCTACAATTATAGGCGCTAGGCTGAAAAAATATTGTGACTTGATAGTCTACAAGTAGGATAGTCTACAATTAGGATATTTCAAGTTGCATTAGAAATAATTGAAAGCAACTTGGCTCGACAGTTCGTACAAGATTAGGTACATATAAGATTAATGAACAATATACTCAAGTTCCGATTACCAATGTCTGATCAATCATGTATGTGACGTAGTAGCCCAGTTGCTTGCTAAGGTACTAAGTACTAACCGTTATGTGATCAACTGCAGTTTAATTCAATTCCATTTCTAACTTCCACGGTTCGGGTTTAGATAATTTTTAGGGGATTTATCCGTGATTTCTCAAACTTTGATTGAATTATTATTTAAAAAAACAGCCACCACGTCCGCGGTTTCCTTCAAGCCCCATGCAACAATTTACGTTTTTGAGTTCAGATGTTACCCTAGGCAATAGTATTCGCTATGTTTTACGTTGTTTAAGACATCGTATGGTCTTCAGTAATCAGTATATACATTTATCTTTTTTTAACTGCATGCTAGTAAAAGTTATTTTGAACATACAATTGTAATACCCCAAAAAGAACTTATTAAGAAGAGGAAAAAAGTTAGCCCGGCAGGGGCTGGCCGAGCCCAACTCGAACACCCCAACCGAGTTTTGACTGGGCAGCCTAGGGTGGCTGCCGCACCCTATGTAGGACTCCTAAACATTGATGGTTTCTGACAAAAGTAAACTTATTTAAAATATGTTGATTTTTAGCACAGTTTTTTCTCTTTTTCTTTTACATTACCTGTCGAGATATATGGTGTTTTTTATTTTCCTTCATTTTCATTTAATTGAATACCTCAGAAAAAAGTAACAACCGCTACAGTACCATTTCAGTCAAAAGTTAAAAGTCACAGCCAAAAGCAAAAAGGCACAACGGAATTGAACAGAGCCTATAACATGCCCTGTCGTGCCCCAGTTTTTCGCACACCGTTGCCCTAGAGCCTACCATGCCTCTGCCCCCACACCGATGCTAGAAGTTGCCCGGGCACCGATGCTGCCCTAGCCTAGCCGCTGCTGCTGGCTGCCACGGCTCATGCATGTAGCTTCTGCTGATGGCTGCCACGTCATAGTTTAGAGGGGCGGATTTGTAACATTTCAAATTTAGATGTTTGAAAATGTGAAAATTAAAACATTTTATTGCATTTTGTTGACATTTGAATTTCTACTGAAACCTTATTTGGGTTTTTTTTTCGAATTTTGTGCTATGCAAATTGATAACAGGGAATAATTCCCAGTACAAACAATAATCATGTTAATAAAAGAATGGAAAAACTAGAAACAATGAAATGTGAGTTCAAAATTTGAAAACTTAATTCATTAAATCAAAGCATGATTTAAAGATCAGAGAGAAGGAAATATTTGAACTAAAAATTTAGTTTAAACAGAAAATAAAACTAAAGCATGGAAGGATTCACGCTTCAAATTTGGACACAGGAAATTCAAATTGGAATTAAACCAAAACTTAAAATTCAAACTTGAATTCCAAAATTCAAATTTAGAATTCCGAATTGGGCTCAGCCCATTTCCCTTTTGTCCCCTTCGACCCGCCATTCCCCAACCCGACTCTTTTTCTTTCTCTCCCTTCCTCTGTTCCTAGCCAAGTCAACTGGCAACGACACCTGTGCTGGCCATGCACTCAGCACTGAGCTTGCACTGCCCAGCCAAGCACTTGCCGTGTTGTGCACTGCCCTCATACTTGAGCTCAAGTGCGCCCCCACGTCGCGCCATGCACCTGGCCCCTTACGTCCAACCGCTTGGCCCTATGTGTTGCATCAGACAAACTCTGCTGAGATTCTTGACCACAAGCCATGCATGCACAATTCTTGACTCATCAGGTTGCTAGAATGTCACCAAGCTTGGGCATGCCCATGTGCTGCCACCAATCGAATCAACGCATGAGCCACGACCGTGTCATGGCCACACCGTCGCCCATCTCACGTGTTGTACCATGGTCACCGGTGATAGTGTTGCATAGCATCTCCTCGAGCTATAAATAGTCCTCCAATCCCCCAATTGCCCCTGCACCTCCCCCTCCTCCCTTTTTCTTCTTCTTCAAGTTCAGCCCAAGCTTAGTTGGCCACGCCCCTGCGTCAGCTGCCGTTTTCCCTAGGCATTCCTGCCATTTTGGCAATTCTCTTCCAAATGTGACCACTTCATCTCGCGTTCCCAAGCTTGTTCTTCCCTCCCTCCCACTTAATTAAAATTCCATGCATCGAAGCTCGCCGCTCACCATTCTTCCCTATTTCTAGCCAAACACCACTACCGACGACGTCATCTACCCTATGGAGCATCTTAGCTCAATTTACCCCTTCTAGAACACCTCCATCGTGCCCCTTGCTTCCCCAACTCCCAATCGGAGCTCCCAACCAACCTATCTCACTGGTGCCATGAAGCTACCCATGTCACTGTAGGCTTCTGCTGCCGGGTCACCTCGGTCCTCTCCGCCTTCAACGAATGCACTGTAAGTTTCCCTTGGTCCTGTTTAGCTCATGCTCCTCTTCTTTCTCTTCCTCTCCCACCATGGCACCGCCACCTTGTTTTCCTCGTGCGCCTTGGCCGCCTCAAGCCCCCGCAGTCCACTCATGGCACCTACCCAGTTGCGATGTTGCCTCCCATGACTTCCTAGCGTTTTTGGCACCCCATTTTCTAGGTCACCATCGCCCCTCCAGCCTCCCCTCACTAGTGCCACCGCCGCTCAGCCATGGGCCACCCACCTCCCTTGTTTGTCTTTCAATTCCTCTATTTCCTATGTGTTGCTCCCTCTATGTGTGTAAACATATGACATGTGGGCCCTTTTAGTTAAGTGATGATTTGGCTAATTAGACTAATTAGTAGTGTAGCACCCTAGCCAAACCATGACCTGGAATGCTACCAAGCTAGTAATATAACAAGGATAAACTAAATACGTCTCACAAAATTTTGGCAGAACTTCCCCTGAATAGTTATCTATGCCAGGGGGTTCAACAAGCAGAATTAATAAGAATAGATATCCAACAGGTATTTCGACTAATACTAAATAAAATTGACTATAGGTTACTAGGACATTCATAGAACTAGCATCTAGATAAAGAAGAGGAACACCATAAATACTCTATTCATTTATTACAGTTTAATTTCAGCAAGAAATGATCATAAAAATACTTAAACTAATTCATTCTTCTACTATTTAATTTCTTCCTTTCTTTCCATTATGGTTTGATCGTGCAAAGTGCAACAAGACTAATCATTCCTTTTCCCCATGCATGCCGATCTCAAAAGGGTACCTAAAACACAACAACAACAAGGGTGAGTCCAACGACTCAGCAAATATAATAAATGGTAACAATAGCATACATATACATCATTCCATAAGAACATCCAATAGTTACTTATAACCATATGCTATGCATACATGTACATCATTCCACAAGAACATCCAACCGTTACTTATCAACACATGATATGCATACATGTATATGCAACACTCTGGGCGTGCACCTCACCCACCGTGCTTGCCCTCCTCACTGCCCTTGGCGTCACCCTCTGGCCCACGGAAAAATTTCTGCTTTTCAGCCCAAAATTTGAAAGTTTTTTACATATGGACCCCTAAAGAAAAGATTTGCAAAAATGGACCCTCAGCACGGCGCCAAAGGATATGACGCCCAGGGTACATAGCACAGCGCCATATGCTTGAGTGGACACGTAGGAGTCACGATGGCATAGCACGACGCCAAAGCATATGGCGCTGTGCTATGTAACCACGGCACTAACGGCCGTGGCGCCGTGCTCTGGGACTTAAGCCCGAGCACGGCCCTCAGCCCCCCACCCCCTCACTCATCCCTGTGAACAGACACAGCAGCCCGCCGCCGCCCCTCTCTTCCCCCTCTAAATCTACTCCAATCTGTTGCTTTTTCTCGCGATTTTGCTTCTAAACCGAGCAAGCAAGGTGAACTCCCTCCCCTCCCTTGATTTATTCCAATAGATATGTATTATTTGAGGTACATTTCGTGGAGCAAGATTTGAAAACCTAGATGAAATTAGTTGGATTGGCTCGGTTTTAGGTTGGATTTGCAATAGATATACGTAATGTAAGAGTAGTCATGGGTGTAGATTCGTTTTTAGGGTTTGATTTGAGTGAGATTGATGAATGTTTAGAAATAGGTATGTTTTTAGGGTTTATTTACTTGTTTAGAAATATGTATAGGTGTAGATTCATTTTTAGGTTTAGAAATAGGAAAAATTGGTAGAAGTGATGAATGTTGGAGAGAAATTAGCGATTAGTGATATTAGTAATTTAGTTTATCCGATATGGTATATCGGTTTTCGTTAATAGTTATAGCATTTTGTTGTTGCGGCCGATTCGACTGAGATATGTTTGCTTGTTGTGCTATAGATGGATAAGCTTGTGACTTTGCACCATTGTGGAACTATGAAGAGAAATGACAATGGGGGTGTTGATTTGGAGGGCATGGAAGAGACCACGTTGCTATTTAGTTCACGTTCGTTGTATGGTGAGGTCATTTGTCGCTTGAAAGAGAGGTTGGGATGGACAAGTGAGCATGGTGATGTCGTTATGCAAGGATTGATTGATGTTGGGTCGTCAAAGGGGTCGCGTATAAAGAGATTGGTTTTGATTGGCAACGACGGTGAATGGGATAACTATGTGGCCATCGTTTTGGACTCAGAGGTCAGAGCACCTGACTTGTTCGTGCGGATGGTGGTGAGAGATCCATCACCTCCTAGGGCTGCATTCGATCTCAATGACTCACCGTTGGTTGGGTCACCGGCTCATGAAGAGGTTGAGGTGCAAGTTGTATCCTCGGCTCAAGTATGTGAGGTTCCATTTACTCAGGTAGAAGCTGACTCTGAGGATGTCGATGACCGATCTGTTGGTGGATTCGACGAGGAGACAATATTTGAGGAACCCATGGTTTGTGTAGCATCTAACATGGTGGATGTACAGCTTGCGGGAGACGAGGCTGCTTATGAGGATGCGAGGGCTGTGGACTCAGATGATGACAGACTGGTCCTAGGTTTGACATCTAGCGAAATTGAGCTGTTGAGAAGAATGTTTCCTGGCCGTGATCCACTAGTGTCCGATTACAATGACCTAAGAAATGCACATAGGGCTATCGCGAATGAAGAGCAAACACAGAGGAACATACCTAGGCCTGGGGCTAGTATCATAATCCACAAGGGTCATGTCTTTGAGGATATGTCAGCATTGAAGATGTGGTTGAAAGAGTACTTGATCGTGCACAACCGTCCATACCGGGTTAAGAACTCATACGCCAAACGTCGGTACACCATCAAATGTGAGAGCACAGGGTGTGCATGGGAAGTCTATGCTAGGAAGCTGAAGGGTACGGAGAAGTTTAAGATTACAACTGTGGATGGACCGCACAGCTGTGGGTCTTCTGAGCCCGGCCAGAAACATCGTCAATTGACTTCTCGGTTCATTGCAACCCGGCTGTACCCCATGATAAAGCACATGTCGATGATGCGCGCGGCAGCAGTGATAGAGGTCGTTAAGCTAAAGTGGCACTACACAATCAAGTATGGGAAAGCATGGAGGGTGCAACAATGTGCTTTGAAGTTGATTTATGGTGATTGGGAGGAGGCGTATGAGCGTTTGCCGGCCATGTTCAACGCAATGAAAGCGGTGAATGCAGGAATGCAGTATGAGTACATGCCTAAGCCCTATGTATGGGTTAATGGGCAACATATTTTCTTTCGAGCATTCTAGAGCTTTGGTCAGTGTGTCGAGGCTTTCAAACATTGTAGGCCTGTTCTGTCAATTGATGGGACGTTCCAGTTGGGCAAGTATGAGGGGCGTTGTTGATTTCTATTGGCTGTGATGCGGACAACTCGCTTGTGCCGTTGGCTTTTGCTTTGGTGGAGAAGGAGGACAGATCTAGCTGGGCTTGGTTTCTACGGCTTGTACGGATCCATGTGGTTGGCCCGGGAAGGGAGGTATATGTTTTGTCTGACAGGCACGCTGGGATCTTGAGCGCCGTTAAGGAAGTGATACCAGAACATTTACCTGTGCATCATCGTTGGTGCACAAGGCACCTGGCAGAGAACTTGTTCAAAAAAGATGGGGTGAAGGACAACTTTGCACTTTTTGAGGAGGTATGTCGCCAGAGGGAGGTAAAGCTGTTGGATGAGAAGTTGGAGGAGTTGAAAACGAAAACTAATGCCGAGAGCCGTGTTGGATTAGGGGTTTAATGAGAGATGTGCAGAAATGGTCAAGGGCTCATGACCCATTAGGAAGGAGGTATCGGTTCATGACTAGCAACATGGCAGAATGCTTCAACGGGCTGCTTAAGGGATCATGTGGATTGCCAGTTACCGCAATTGCGGCCTTCACTTTCTACAAGTGTGTTGCATGGTTTGTTAACCGGCACCGGGAATCCTTAAACATGTTAAAGGCACATATACATTGGCCACCTCGTCCTCACGGCTTCCTTACCAAAGCGAACATGCAGGCCAATGAACAGGAGTACCACTGTTTTGACCATGTGACGGGCACGTATGAGGTTGTTGAGGGTGGAGGGAAAACCAAGAATGGAGAGCTCTGAGAGGCCCGAAAGCATAAGGTCATGATTACATCCTTCACATGCATATGAGGTGTTTTCGACAAGTTCCATTTTCCATGCTCCCACATGGTGACCGCATGTAGGGCCCGGAATGTCGATGTTGAGACCAAAATCCCGACACTGTTCAGCGTGGATGCGTTGGTGAGGACCTGGGCCCCACGGTTCGAGCCATATCGTGATGAAATCGAGTGGCCACTTTACTCGGGTCCCAGGTACATAGCAGACGAGGAGTTACGTTGGCACAAGAGGCGCAGCAGCAAGCGGTCAAGGTACAAGATGGACATGGATCGGATACCTGGTCGCACCAAGACGGGTAGGGCAAATCCCTTCATTGAGGACCCACAGGAGACACACTGCGGTACTTGTGGTCTAATGGGTCACAATTCACGGACGTGTCAACGTCGTTCTAGTCAGGTTAGCGACGTTAGGTCTAGAGAGCATAATTTTTAGATATTTTGTTATTCTTATCATTAACGTATTTTTGAATGCACAGGATGGTGAGGTACCGGCTGCTGGACGAGTTCTATGATAGGGAGCACCGCGGCAGGCTCACGGAGGACGGTCAGGTACGTGTGTTATCGAAATGTATTTTTCTCGTGTTACATGTGTTTTCATCACACAGCTAACTTGTAAAGCATTTTCCAGGAGATTCCCATACTTTGTCCTTGAACCCATGATGGGTTCCACTTGATGGTCTACGACGCACCATCTACTCAGGCTTCGCAGCGGCCTCGTTGTTTGGTCCGTCCCCCAGGCACGTATACTCCAGGGACTGATGCTCTGGCCAAGGGCAAGCGAAGGGCCAAAGAGGCAGCGAGACTGACTCTATTTTGTGAGCTGAGACCTGTGTGATATTTTGAGACTTACTGAGAGTTAAGTGATGTTGTTCTACGTTATTTAGACTTATGTGATGTTGTTATTTAGGTATTCAGCAGTTTTATATGTGAATGTATGCGTATGTGCATGTGTTTTGTATATGCAGAAAAAATAACACTTTGATGTTTTTTCGCGGTTTAGAATAAACGGCGCCAAAGGGCTGGCGCCAGTACTACCGCCACGCGCCAGACGTTGGCGCCAAAGACCACAGTGCCGTAGTCGAATACCTCGGCGCCAGGCCCTTTGGCGCCAGTCTTGAGAGGAGTGAGGGGTGGGGGGCCGGGGGGACGTGCTCAGGTTAAGTCCCAGAGCACGGCGCCACAGGATATGACACTCAGGGTACATAGAACGGCGCCAAAGCATATGACGCCGTGCTATGCCACCGTGGCTCCTACGTGTCCACGTACGGCGCCCAGCCATATGGCGCCGTGATATGTACCCTGTGCGCCATATCTTTTGGCGGCGTGCTCAGGGTCTTTTTTTGTAATTATTTTCTTTAGAGATTCATATGTAAAAAACTTTGAAATTTTGAGCTAAAAAGAAAAAAATTTACTGGCCCACATCCCTATGGCTTCGGTGTGGCCCTTCCTTCCACCCACTTCCAGTTTCAAATAAAAAAAATCACCTTTCAACTCAAAAAGTTCAAAATTTTCAACTGAAAATTTTAAAAGAGTAAACTCACATCCAAACTTCCAACTAGTTTTTCATGTAGCGACTGAGGGTCTAATGACACATTCTAGCAGCATCTCTGCTGTGCATTATCCAAACACACTTTAATGTGGGTGGTTAGATACCTATTATGACAGCCTATGAAGAAATTATTGTAGCATGAGAGCTTCTACAGCCTGTGCAGTTGGGTTAAAAAAGTGGTTTATAGCTAAAATTATATTATAACTAATTAAAATTATAATATAGTTAATTGTGACTTATTTGGTTTAATTAAATTTAAAAAAACTAAAAATAAAAAAATAAGTTAATTAATCATGGATAATACGAACGAATATGGAAACAAAGAATCGGCAAAAAAGCTCAAAAGAGCTAAAAAAAGAAATTTAAAAATAACAAAAAGTAAACTAGAACCAGGAATGCAAGTCGAAATACTTGGCCGTAATCAATTCCATCCACCTAAGGCATCAATAATTTATCTCCTAAGAGCAATGGATAGGGCTGTAGACCGGAAGTCAAGACAGCAAAGATCCTTTTTGGGAGAAGCCACGAGGCTAGATTCTGTGTGCACAAATTTATCTCTGCCCTAGAGGAGTGGGGTTAAAAAAAATGGCAGTACTATTTTAAAAGGAGGTGCATGTACCGAAGCCTAAACACATGCTCCACCTTCATGCAATATGTCAATTGAATTGTGTGACATGAGTTGCCCCATGGGTTTAGCCGTGTGCGGGTATAGCAAAGGCGCGAACCTCCGAAATTCTTATTTAAATCATTCGTTCCAAATGAGCTTTTGCTGAAGATTTTTAGTTACCATCGATAAATAGTAGTAGCTAATAAAAACGGCTGATAGATAGTATTAACTGATGAATAATAGTACATTATGTAAGAAATACATAATGATGGTATAATGAAAGACACTATAATAATAATATTCAGACTGTCATGCGATTTTACGGAATTGTGATATAATAAAATACAAAGTACATTACAATATGTGAAAGCGAAAAGTAGTGACTGATAAAAACGACTTATAGAAGTTAGGACGTTCGTATTTACTTCTACTTTTGGAAACATATGGCATGTTCTTTTTGGCGGAAGCTTATAGCCTTTGGTCAGAAGCTTGTGACTTTGGGTTGTTTTATACGAGAAATTACAGAGTAAGAAACTCACGGTTTTACCGATATAAATGAAGTCGGTTTTGCCGATATAAAGAAAGTCGATACATTATGTACTACAATTAACTAGCGGATCCTATCTTAAAAAATACTGTTAAAAGCTTAAAAAAAATCGCAAGTAGTTCTATCTCTTCGTGTCTGCAAAAAACGAAAATTTAAAACTTTTAAAAGATGAAAAAGAACAGACCCACGAACATACCTGGGTTCATGAGCGAGCTTAACAGCTCGAGAGGTTCAGGGGATCTACAGTATCGTAAACTGATATTGCAATTCTGTAGGAAATTCTCATGTTGACGCGTTTGTTACGCTCATCACCGGTCATCACTTTTGGAAATTGAAGGTAACAATAATAGACGAGAGGAGGCTGCCTCCAAAAATGAAGCGTTTTCCCTCACGGGCGCACACTTGCTACCAGTTCCAGGCCCACTTCACGGCAGTCTTTTGTAGCCTTCCCCTTGGAAAGTTATGGCAGCACCAGTGTCTAATCCCCTTCAATCCATACGGCCGGGTTGCCCCTTTCCGTTGGTGGAATTTTAGGCTAAAAGTAGCACGGGAGTTGGAGAAGCTTTCCAGTAAAAAAATGGCAAAAGAGAGGCAGCATTGGTAGTTGATATTTGGTTTCCGTTCTAAATGACTTTGGCTTATGATTTTTTCTGGCTTTCAGTATTTTAAGACATAAGTTATTTGGAACATGCTAACTTCTAATTTTAGCTTTTTTTTAGCTTTTTGGTTTTTGGTTTTTGGTTTTTTCTTTACATTGTTTGGAGAATCCGCTGCAAGAAACCACCCATTTCAACATTTGGCTTTTCGACTTCGAAAAGCCAAAAGCCAAAAAGAACACCTCCTTGTTGGGTTTTGTCAAGTTAGATGCTACATGTAGTTCTACCTAAGTAGCGAACCAAAACTCTTGACTACATGTACGTATATTGAGTTGAATATTGTATATCGGTGACCCTTCGCATTTAGATTTTTCTAAGTAAAACCTCTTGTATGAAGTTGAACATTCCATATTGGTTATGGTCCACGAACTTATCGGTGAATTCTTGCCTCCATCGATAAGATCTCAACATTTTCAAGGCATCTCTGGAGCACGGAAATCTAAAAATGTAGGAATAGGAGAAATGTATGATTATAATATCATCACTTGGTGAATCCCACAAGAAATAAAATCATATAAATGGCTAAAAAAGGTGTTTGAATGCCTTGCGTGTCTCTCCGAACAACCCATGCAACATCTAATGAACTTGTCATAACTTTGTATATGAAGTTCGAAATCAAGTTTTGTTTGATCCGTTGAAAATTGGACTCAATTTTTTTTCCAAATATATATTTTGTGTGCACTGGAAACCTCAAAATTAACATCGAAAGTTTCATGAACTTCATAGAGAGAACTACGGACACCAAAACTTGATTGATTTTGTATCCTCCTCTTGAGCCAAACAACTTTCTCTCTTCACTGTCCAAACCTCCAACGTGATGCACAGTTGTCTTGTTTGCATTGCGCAAAGGGGAATAACATAAGTAGCCACATAAACTAGGATTTTCTCTCTCTCCTGTAACCGACCATGCTTCCATGCGCTAGGGTTTCAGTAGCTTCCCTTCTTTGGCTTTCCTCTACTTGTGCTAGTTTTGTAGCTAACTTTCTTCCTTCGCCGAGTTTAGGCCCACATAATATGTGCATAACTCCATCCAACCCAAGTTCCAAACTAGGGTTTTATCCTCGCGGATAGCCTCCCTCATCTCCATATCAGCTTTCTTTTCTTGTTCCCTTTCTTCTGGTAGTAAAACATAACTATCTTGCGAAATAACTTCAGATTGTGTATTGGAAACGCAAACCAAAGTTGAGGCAGCAACTTGGCCCACGTCATCCCCGCCCCCTTCAAGTGAAACTGTCCTCGATTTTAGGGTATTCTTCGAAGCTCTCTTCTCCTCTACTGCAAGCTTGATTTCAGATTTTATTGCACTCTCCGCCATTAGCGTTAGCACGCGTCATTTTCCTTCATGCTTGAAAATGTAGGTGTTGATCCTCCCAGCATGTGTAACAGCATGATCAAACTGCCATGACCTTTCCAACAGCAAACCATACACTTCCAATGGTAAAACACCGCACTCCACTTGATCAATATAGCACCAACTAAAAATGGCACACGCACCATATGTGTTATTTTCAGCTTCCTGGTATTATTCAACCACTTCACGTAATGCGGTTCAGAATGCCTCATGTGGACAGTCCCAACATGTACACCAAATCCTTGCTAATCATATTGGTGAAACTTCCACCGTCGATGATTAGCATGCACACCTTGCCCTTGACTTCGTATTGGGTTTTGAAAAGACTCCAATGCTGCCACTTTGCCACCTTGTCGATATCGTCACCTTGCACCTTCTTGATTTGAATATTCAACCCACTAGATGGTATATCTTTCTTCTTTTGGTTGGGGGTAGAAAGAATTTCAGAACCCTTGGCCTTTAGCTCCACCTCTTCTTCTTCTCAATGGCAGCTTGTGCATGATCTCTCCATCAACAATCATTCAAGAACTGCAGGGAAGTGTATGGCTCAATGTAATGATGTCGTCCTCGCTGAATAAAGGTATACATCCTTCCTGAAGAAATAGAGTCAAGATCGGAATAATCCTTTTGCCGCTTCCTTCAGTCAGTCCATGGCTGCCCAAGAACACATGTACATATGTGTACGGAGCACATCACACACCACCAAATCAGCAAGTCCACACAATGTGAACCGTACCTCGACATGATGCTTGATCATGATGTATTGATCTCACCATCGAATCTTGTATGGTTCTGGGTGCAGCATCAATTGTAGCTTCAAATTATCGATGAGCATTTGACTTGCCATGTTCATAGCAGCAAGCGTATCCACCATCATGGCACTTGTAGTAACTCCCACTTGACATCGTGTGTAGAACAGATATAATCCAAGTTCTTGCAATGGATCCCTCTCACATGACTTTGGATCGAACCCGAGAGAGTAATTTGTCCTCATGTACTCCATATATGCCATAGCAAGCAAATTGCGGCACGTACCATGAGCAACATAAGCTTTGATACCATATGATGAGGATCTAACTAGTAAACTAGTGGGATCATGTTGTTTTGGCCCAATCTTTCCTGGTATGTAGGAACCACCAAGATACATGGGTTCAGTAGCTAGGAACCAAAACTAGAAGATAGTCTCCTCACCGATGAGCACCTCAACCCACGATCAAGGATGGATGAATCTTGAATTTTTTTAAATAATTAATTTTTATTTAAAATTACAAAAATATACTTGCGAATTGATTTTTTTGCACTTTTTACCTCATGTCGCCCAACTTTTGGGCTATTGGGCTAGTCGCCCAATTGTTGGGCGACATATGGCCAGATTGCCAAGGGTTGGGCGATTTGACTATGTCGCCCGACCATCGAGCAACTTTGGCATATGTCACCCAACAGTTGGGTGATAATCCTCTAGTCACCCAACAGTTGGGCGATTGTTAAAAATATGTAATTATTAATTAATCCGATTAAAATAGTTGTGGAGGGTAAATGACAATTGTTGTAGGTAGGTAATATGTAGTAATTCTTGTTTGTAAGTTGTTTTTTTTAAAAAGGCAGATAATGTTGGTTGATCCATTTGTGATTTTTATAGATTGTGAATGGTACGAAATCTATTAGACTCACAATAACATTTTGTGATTGTCGTATGTTGTTGTAGTGCGATAAATTTTCTGAAAAATTTTGTGAGGATGATTAAGGTAGCAACGATTCATAAGTAGAAAGGTAAATGCTATAATTATATTGTGATGCAATAGATAATTCGTGAATTTTTTAAATAATCAATTTTGTATTAAAAATACAAAATTATACCTGTGATTTTATGTTTTGCAATAGTAGCCTCCTTTTAACTAAGCATAAATACATATATGGATTGATAATCTTTTTGTGGGCCCCACCCTCTACAAAACCACGTAACCAGGTGGTCTTTTGGACGGCTTGTCCTTCACAATAATGTGTGCCTGGGTTCCTGTCCCGCAGCACCTTGAGAATACGAGGAAGGGTGTTGTAAGCTGCCTCAAAAGAATTGAACCTCCTTTCCAAAGTATTCTACTTTGCACGCCATGCCATGGCATAACTAATCTTATACTTAAATTTTTACTCAATAGCCACCATAATGTGCTTGGCCTCCACGTCCTTCTTCTTCACTATCTTACCGTACATGAGATTGGCTATGAAGGTGGACATCAGGTTGCGATGCTTCGGCAAAACACTACTGGGCATGCAGGAGTGCGGCTCCACCTTTGAGACAATCTAGTGAGTCTCGTATTTAGGTCTGCGTGCATGCACATGCCAAGGACAGCCAACCTACTCGTAGACCACGGTGTACTACTCCGGGCTCGATTTTATGACCTAAAACATCTGCTGCATGGAAAAGGCCGATAGATTAATAGCATCCTGCAGTGATCTCTTGTCAGCAAACATTACATGAAGTCAAACCTCTGTAGCATGGTACTCACATGGTGATTCATGCTCGTCAAGTATAGAAGGACCCTCAACATCCACCATATTCCATGCCTACGGTATGAGACCTTTGTCCTCATCAGAAGAGTCATCGTCATTCTCTTCTAAAGCTTCCTCCTCAGCCCAGGCTGTCTAGTCATCAATCTCCATTTGATGCACAATGATGCCGACATACTCCCCTACGTCCGCCTATCTAGTGGGCTCAACTTGCGTAATGTGATCTTCATTATCTACCTCGGCAACATCTGCATCAGCCTGTCGGAGGGGTTGAGTGTGCGGTGTGCGATATTCCGGTTCTGCCTCCACAACATCGCCCACCGCGTCCCCTTCATGAACCATGGGTTGTGCACCCGAGCTACTCCACCAACCGGATCTCCTGTGTTTCCCTTTGGACATGGTTGCACGAGTAGCACGCACTTGTAACCACATCGCCGGCAGCCTTGCACAAAGCCCGTCCATGCAAGCGTGTGCATCAGTCTCCTCAACTCCCATCGAATGTTTGTGGTAGACCGACTCCAAAGCCCATGTACGATGACACTGCACACCTCGGGGTCCAAGGAGAAGCTGCGTGTTAGCTAGCCCAACACATCTCTGACTCGAGCATTCTCTGCGTCCGGGAGTACCATACAGATTTGCGAAAAACTGCTCAGGTAAACATCATATGGACCTTCATGAATGGTACCAACACCGTAATGCATTTTCAATGTTGTGGTTTCGACATGATTGATTTCTCACTACAAATATTACCATTTGCCAACATGCATTCACTAAATACGTGCTAAACAAATACGTAGCTACATGTTGCCTATATTCAGATGAGAACAAGAACGGCTGAGGCTATTACCTTCACATGGAGATCTTTTTTTCTTATCAATGAGTTTCCTTAATCTTTCTCTCTAACCTCACGAGCTCCTCTCCTCTCCTTCATTCCCTCTCCCAAGCTCCTCTACGTCTCCCCGTCTCGGCCTCTCCCTCTCCCGAGCTTCTATACTTCTCCTCTTTTTTTCGCCTCTCAAGCTCCTCACGTTCTTCTTGCGAGAAAAATGAGAAGAGTCCGTGAGGGTGTCAGGTCAAATAGAAAGGACGGAGTAGTCACCCAACGGCTGGGCGACTAGCCCAAGTCACCCAACGGCTGGGCGACTTGGCCAAGTGTCGCCCAACGGTTGGGCGACTAGCCCAAGTCACCCAACGGCTGGGCGACATGAGGTCAAAAGTGCAAAAAATTAAATCAAAGATGTATTTTTGTAATTCTAAATAAAATATTGATTATTTAAAAAACTTTGATGAATCTTGCTATTTAGCAAGCAAGCACTAGCACCGTAGCTAGAACCAACACGCCAAGATGAATCTCTCATCGAAAATTCACAGGAATGCATGCACAACATGACCGCCAATCATGGCGATTTTCTGGTTTATTCAACTCAAACTAATATCATAGATATCATAACTATTCTATTATCCTGAGGGACATGCACATGGCTTATATATCCTTCGTAAGTCTTACAACAAAATTAGACACTAATACGAACTAAAAAGAAAATACCTAAATTATAGCCATCGGTTTGTTTCTAAATTGGTGAAGTGACCATGATATTTTAGAGTTTGATACCCCACCATCTATGGGGCTTGAAGTTAGATTTCCAACGAGTCCAAAACAACAAAATCAGACTCTGTTTGTGGAAGATATGTGAGTTTTAATGTTTCTCTTGTTGGTTGTCCCGAACCGAGTCCGAACTGATTTCAAATCTTCATATCTTTGCTTTCCTTGTTTGGGAGCTTACAAATCCACTTGAAATATGAAAAGGAAATCTTCTCAACCATTGGAAAATCATGGTGTGGATAGATATTACTCACACTTGCCTTGCTATACATGGACTTCTTATATTTGGTAACTCTCGCGTCGCTCCGGACAGCCCGTGCAACATCCAATGAACTTGCCATAACTTTGTGTACGAAGCTCAAAATCAAACTCCATTTGATATGTTGGAAAGTAAGCTAAATATTATTTCCAAATATATATTTTGTGTGCATTGAAAACATCAAAATCAGCATCAAAAGTTTTAGGAACTTCATGGACAAAACTACGAGCACCGAAACTTGATTCGTTTTGTATCCTTTTGAGTAGAACACACCTCCAATTTGATGCACGTCTGTCTTTTTGCAATGCACAAAGGGAGAATCACATAAGTAGTTGCACAAACTAGGATTTTCTTCTTTCTCCCATAACCGACCATTCTTCCATGCCCTAGGGTTTCAGAAGCTTCCCTTCTTTGGCTTTCCTCTCCTTGTGTTGGATTTGTAGCTACCTTTGTCCCTTCGCTATGATTAGGCTCACACAGTATATGCATAGCTCCATCCAACCCAAGGTTCCAAAATAGGGTTTTATCCCCGTGGCTGGCCTCCCTCACCCCCTCTCAGCCTTCTTTTGTTGTTTCTTTTCTTCTGGTAATAAAACAGCATTGTCTTACGAAATAACTTTAGATTGTGTATTGTAAACACAAACCAAAGTTAAGGTAGCAACTTGGCCCACGTCATGCTCACTCGAAGCATGACTATGGTCTTGGTAAGTTGGAAAAAATTCATTAATCTAGTAATATATACAAATAATCGAGTTCCAATATTGCAATATCTATGATTAATATTAGGTGATTCATATTCTTATTTAATTTGGAAGGTTTGTGTGACAAACTTCTGAAATAATAACTATTCGAATTAGATAGTTTGATGAGTAAGTTGTACACAAGGAGAAAAGTTTTATAGTCATCAAGGTAGAGAGATGAAAACTCCATGTGTGCACATGGTAGTCAGTTGCAGTGATGGTAAGATGCCAAGCCCGACATAATTTGACAATAATGTGGAAGTTACATTGTGCGTTGAGTATGGTGACGTGCATCCATTTACCTTGCTATTCATATTGTACAAATCGCAACATGTACGAACCATCAACCCGAACTAAAATTAAGGTACATGTGCACATTTTGGAATAAAAATTACTTCAAGAATGGACCTGATCCAAAATGTCTTGGAGTGAGACTTTGTTGGCACTCTCGAACCTGATCGACGGACTTCGGGCATGCACATTATGCTTGAGCCAATGTGTGCTCATGTCGATCTATCTTGTGTGTACTAGAGTGTTGTCATTTGTGTCTAAAAAGTAACTACCATGTTGCTGTGTTTTCGATTTGTGTAGTAGGTTTCACTATTTTGTTAATTCATTTCTAAAGATTGGAACTAAGGTGTGGTGTACTTAGTCATAGTGTTGTCGGTGATAGGGCTAGACATTCGTAGCATGCCCATTTGTCGCAGTACTAACTAGGGAAGGAAGTGCGGTCCTAATAGTGGAAATTGAATAGCATGGCCCCTTTGTTGCCTTGCTGACTAGAGGCACAAGTAAGGTCCTAATTGCAAGAATTACATAGCATGCCTCTTTTGTCACAGTGCTGAGTAGGGGACAAAGTGAAATAATAAACAAAGGGAAAGAAGAAACTAACACGTGGAATCTGAAAACATACAGTAGTATAGGAGACCCATCAACTATATCGACAGTAAAGTGCAAAACACTAGACATATGACACGTTGTACTATGGATACCCCTGTTTGTTTGTCTCCCTCCCTACCTCCCTATCCATGTCCCAGTTCCTATCCCTATCCCTGGCTCGTCCTGACCTGATGGGCCCTAGTGGTCATGGTCTCAGATGGTCCTAGCTCCTAGTCATGCAGTAGGCACATGTGTGATGTATGGATCCACTACCTACGTGTGCTGCATGTCGGGCAGTGCGCTGAACTGCTGTGAACCTACAAGCACGTTGGGGTGTAGGGTCGGGTTGCCGGTGAGGTAATCCTCCTTGTCACCATAGTGTAGGGATGTGGCTACATGGGCGACTGGGTTGCTCCCTTCACCGCGACGTGACGTGCACCTGGTTTACAAAATGAGTAAACGGTTAGCTAGCTGCATGCATATGTTTGAACTAGGTAGGAATAAAGTAATAAGACCATGTACCTAGCGTGAGCAGACCAATGATGAGGACATAGATGCGATGTGAGGTGCCCAATGAGTCGTCAGTGTACCTATGTAGGTTTGGTTCATTGCAATAATACATGGAATAATACACATTTTGTTGAATGCATTACCTCCTGTAGAGAACTGGTGGGCCATGGGCTCTGCAGAATATGGTGGGATTGCCACTTGCCATATCGAGCTACATGACTAGTTTGACAGAGTTGTTGCTGGCTATAATGGTGGAGGTTTTGTGGCTCGTGTGGACCATCGATGTCGGATGCTATGAGGACAGGCCCACAATGTCCAGTAGCTAGTGATAGGAGGTTAGCACAAGGTGCACGGTGTTGTCCTCGATGAAGACATCAAACATCAGCTTCCTTCACGTGAACTAGTATGAATGGTCACTCGTGTAGAGGTTTGATAGCCCGAGAGGTGTGCGGGCATATAATTGCTCCTATGCATACAACTCCCACTGCACCTAGAGGTCTGTGAGGTGGTTGAAGGCCTCTGTGAGTAGTCATAAATGCGGCAAACCTGAAGACCAGTCCATTGAGGATGCAAAGGTGAAAGTACAATGGTAAAACACAATGAAGACGATGAATGTAGAGAAGCTCGCAATGACATTACTAAGAAGCACTTACCCGCCTACAGCACAACATGAATCCCATAGTTGGTCGGTTGACATTGGAATCCCAGCTACCCACAGTCATTCGATCTAGAAATGCTCGAACGATGAGAGCTAGAGTTGTACAGGGCAACTGGCAAAAGAGACTTGACCTAATCCAAATTGAGAGTGTGAGAGATACACCAAAATAAATGAGTGAAGTAGATGATAGTAAAAGTGAGGTTATTGCTAAAGTTAATGATTTAATATATATTTATAGTGTTATTTTCCCCATTGTGCTGGTTGACATTGAAGAAGAGGAGCCCGTTAGAAGAAAAGGATGAGGAGATAACCATGGTTAGAGAAGGAGTGCTTGCTAACCCGTGGTTTCCTCATGAGGATACAATACGTAGATCACCTACATCAACTAAGGAGGTCGATAAAAGTAACCACTAAGGAGCTGAATTATTGGTTCGTTAAGAAAAGGTGAGCAACTGTGAGAACTCATGTGTTCAACTGAAAATTCCATGTTCTGAATTTAATGTACTTAATTTTCATAATGTGGAATTGATTACTTATTAGAAAGTTCCAACCAAAATATCTCCTGATGATTCTTTATACTATATCATGCTCGATTATTCTATAGAGCTATATAGTGTAATTGAGAACCTTACTAAAATTTTGTGTTTAAAATCACTACTTAATATGTATGCCGACACATATAAGTTCAATTTGATTGAAGATTATGTTGTAGATGATAAGTTCTATGTTTATCGATAAGCGTTATATATGATAAGCTTCCTGAATTGAAATTGCATGTTTTGGGTAAAAATCTTATGCGTTGTTTTGATCACTTTGAAATGAGTTTAAATGATGGTTCTTACTATTTAGAAAGATTTATAAAGCCTATTTGTTCATCCTTTGCTATACAATCATGTATAAGTAATTAGAGTAGAATAAATCGAAGTATGGAAGATACTAAAATTTTTCTCAGCCATATTGGAACAATTTGATATTATGTTTCCTATTACTAACTTGCCCCTATGCTTAGAAAAGTCGGGGCAACTTTTTCTCATGGAGGGGGATGATGTGAATGAAAGAATGATGTATTTTATACACCAAATATATCCTACGTGCTGAATGTTCTCCCTATTTTCTTCTGCTTTGCACTTCGCACATTCACGTAGTTGATCTTGTACTTGTACCTCTTCTCAATGGCCAACTTGATGTGTTGTGCTTCCATGTTCTTTTTCTCCATAATCTCCCCATGTATGACATTTGCAATGAAAAAGAAGTGAGGTCAGAGTCATCTCCATGCCGGGAGAGATCCATCGAGAAGATGACGATGATCAACTCCTTAATTGACTAGGGCGAAACATACACATTACAAGTTCTCGTGCTAACCACACCAAACCAATCTTACCATCCGCCCCCGTCTAAACCAACTCTCACATTTTATTATATTTTAAAGAACGTTGGCAACACCAATCGCCACTAACTTTACGAACAAAGTCTAAATCAATGAAATATAATTTCCCATTCCAAGGTTACAAAAGTTATATAGCATGACTAAGCATTTTACTATCGATTTCAACATTCACCAAAGTTTTATAATAATCTCATTATTGAGACAAAGGAAATCCTAGGGTGTCAAAGGTACATGGTTGTCAATGTCAAATGAGGGTATAACAATTGTCGGTTTAACTATTATCTCTAAAACATGAATTATCATTTTATGTAACATAGCAATGCAATAATTTAAAATAATCAAAACATTTCTCAAACATGGGTTCAAGATGTTCAAAGGAGACTTGCCTTCGTGTGTGATATCTTGACTTTCTTGCTGCGGGTCGGAAAATTCTTCGGTGACGTCGGGTTCTACGCGCGGAACAATAAATACAAAAGAACAAATAAATACAAATAAAAATCACAAAAATACAAAATATATACTGGAAGAAAGGTTAAGATTTTAGATGAATTTAGGAGAAAGAATCAGCGGATTCGAGTTCAAATGAAGGAGAACGGATATCCGAAAAATTTAGATATCACATGAAATGATAACAAAATCCGAGAATTACTTTTTGAGCGATGCGGTGTCGATTGGTTGCGGTGGCGGCGAATGGACAAAAGGAACCCCGATGACGAGGCGAAGGTGGTGGCGTGGAGTGCGGAGTCGAGGGCGGCAATCATCGGTGGTGAGAGAATGCGGCGGATGACGAAAGGACAACGGCAAGTTGGAAGGAGATAGTACCGGTGTAGAACGTGGAGATGTAGGGTGAGCACAGGGTAGAACACGACATGGTGAAGCTAGAAAAATTATTGGCTAAGCTGAAACTTCATCGGAGCGATACAATCGACGTTTGAGCGACGACGGTGAGAAAAGGAAAAACTTGATATCTTGGTGCTCGGTGAAGCGAATCCAAAACCATTTGAAAGGTAGCTACCGGGATGGTTTGTGCGGTATGACGCGAGCGGATTGGGAAAACCCCACCGACGGATGGGGACACTAGATGCCATTGGCGGCCATGGCGAGATATCGGAGGCAAAAATTTGTGGAGGCTTTTCGGAGAAACGGAAGGAAGCATGGCGTAGAACGCGGTGAGGCAAGTCTAAGAAAAATTACGGCACATGCTAAAACTGAACAGAGACGACGAATCAACATCGGGAGTAAAAAACGACCATTTTTGCGGAAAGTTCAATTTCTGACAATTGGCTCCATGAAAAATTAAATAAAAATGATAGATAAATTGCTTGGAGGCTAGGACAGGACATGACGCGAACAAAAATTAAAGCGCTTTCCGAAAAAGTGGTGTACACGCGAAGGCACGGTCTCAGCGTCTGGCTCGACCAGGTCGACGAGGACTCGGTGAGTCTTCGAGTGATGGCAATGGGAGCATGGCGTAGAACGCGTCGAGGCGAACTCAACGGTATAGACGGCTCGGCCAACGGACATCGGATGGTGACGAAACATGGCGGAGAAGACATTAGGCGACCGGCGGGTTGGCATCGGCGTTCCGGGCAAACGGATAGGAGTTAGAGGGTGAGGTTGGTGGCGAAACGAAGAGGAGAACGTCGGGAACACAATGCTCACCTCGGTTTGATCCAACACACGGTCGGCTCGCAATGCGAGGAGAGGAACGACGGCGTGGTTTGGTCACGGTGGTTCGGTGATGCTCGGTGATGCTCCGTGGCGAGGGAGCACCGCGTGGGGCGAGAAGGTGAAGCCGACGGTGTGGTCAAAAGTGACCGGACTCCACTGTTGGAGGCGCAAAAGGCCGAAGAACGCCGATTGGTACACACAAAAAAAATGGTGATTGTGGAGAGAAGAAAGGGATAGAGGACTTGAGATTTTCGGTGGTGAATGAGGATGAGGAGAGGCACCCGGTGCTCCCTTTTATAGGGGTGGAGGTGGACCGGAGAGGGAGATCAACGGGGCATGTCATTTAGAGCACGGTTTAAATTTCGTGTAAATACACATGAATGAGAGGGGAAACGGTGGGGAATTAAAAGCTCTTGATGAGAGGAAGTGGATGCAATTTATTTTGTGAAAAATCGTTGAGAAAATCAATGGGAAATCAAGTTTAAAGGAACGGCTGCCATGGAGCGTGCGCAGGCTCGGCTCTGTGCCGATTCGAGAAGATGAACAGTGCCCACGGGCACTGTTCACTCTCTCTCCCTTTTCTTTTTTTTGTATTTTTGTTTGAGAATTTCAAATTGAGCTCAAACAAACTCCGAAAATTTTAAAATAAATTTCGAAACTTCCTCGAGACTAAAAGAACTCAAATAAAATATTTTTAGCAAATATTAATGTTTAATTTAATCTTAGTAAATAAAAATACTAATTAAGCTTTAGTTTAAACCAAATAAATTCAAAAATTTCAAAAATTTGAAAATAGGGTATAAATGGATAGATTAGAATTTTAGATGAATTTAGAAATTTTAATGGGCTCAATCGGAGTTAAAACGGAAAATAACTGGCTCTCGGAAGTTTGAAAAGAGTGAAAAAAATAAACCGATTTTCTGGAATTATTTTTGAACTGAAAAATCAAATTATGACGTCATCAAGGGAAATGATTTTGAAATGAATTATTTTTCTGTGGAAAATAAATTTATGACGTCAGTAACAATTTTGATTTTCTGGCCGAATTATTTTTGTGAAGGAAAATGATTTTATTCACTGACAGGTGGGACCGGGTTTATCAGCGAGAGAGAAGAGAGAGAGAAAAGTGCGAACGGTCGGATGAGCGATACGGCGCAAGGAGGAAATCGGGACCGTCGGATGGAGAGCGAAGGGGTTAAGTGAAGATGGACGCACGAGATTAGATCGGGCGGCGGAGGATAAAATTTGATTTAGATTTTCAGAAAAGCCTAGAAAATTAGATATAGCTCAAACAAATATGAAATTACATCCAAAAATTCCAGTAAAATTCAAAGAACTTCCTGGAGACATTTTGGACTTAATAAAAATATTTCCAACTACTGTTGGTATTTTAATTTTCATACTTAAAATACTTTTTATTTTCAAAATAGATTTTAAAACTCCAGAAAAACTCAGAAAACCAAATAAAGGCCAAATAAATCCAAGTAATTAATTTGAATTAGGATTTTTATAGAATATCAAAATGTCATTTTATTTAATAATATTTTTATGTTTTTACTTAAATTACTTTTCAAATCTATCTTTCTTAAAAACAGAAAATTAGGGCAAAACAAAATTCCAATTTCACACAAACAAAACTCTTATTTTTATTTTAAACCAAATTATTCTAATTTAAAAAAAAATCCTCCAAAAATTTGAAATAAACAGCTGGGCTGTTACAACTGAGCTGGATGCTATGAGGACAGGCCCACAATGTCCAGTAGCTAGTGATAGGAGGTTAGCACAAGGTGCACGGTGTTGTACTCGATGAAGACATCGAACATCAGCTTCCTTCACGTGAACTAGTATGAATGGTCACTCGTGTAGAGGTTTGATAGCTCGAGAGGTGTGCGGGCATATAATTGCTCCTATGCATACAACTCCCACTGCACCTAGAGGTCTGTGAGGTGGTTGAAGGCCTCTGTGAGTAGTCATAAATGCTGCAAACCTGAAGACCAGTCCATTGAGGATGCAAAGGTGAAAGTACAATGCTAAAACACAATGAAGACGATGAATGTAGAAGCTCGCAATGACATTACTAAGAAGCACTTACCCGCCTCTGACAACATGAATCCCATAGTTGGTCGGTTGACATTGGAATCCACTACCCGGTCATTCGATCTAGAAATGCTCGAACGATGAGAGCTAGAGTTGTGCAGACAGCGGCAAAGAGACTTGACCTAATCCAAATTGAGAGTGTGAGAGATACACCAAAAGAAATGAGTGAAGTAGATGATAGTAAAAGTGAGGTTACTGCTAAAGTTAATGATTTAATATCTATTTCTAGTGTTATTTTCCCCATTGTGCTGGTTGACATTGAAGAAGAGGAGCCCGTTAGAAGAAAAGGATGAGGAGATAACCATGGTTAGAGAAGGAGTGCTTGCTAACCCGTGGTTTCCTCATGAGGATACAATCGTGAGATCACTTACATCAACTAAGGAGGTCGATAAAGTAACCACTAAGGAGTGAATTATTGGTTCGTTAAGAAAAGGTGAGCAACGTGAGAACTCATGTGTTCAACTGAAAATTCCATGTTCTGAATTTAATGTACTTAATTTGCATAATGTGGAATTGATTACTTATTAGAAAGTTCCAACCAAAATATCTCATGATGATTCTTTATACTATATCATGCTCGATTATTCTATAGAGCTATATAGTGTAATTGAGAACCTTACTAAAATTTTGTGTTTAAAATCACTACTTAATATGTATGCCGACACATATAAGTTCAATTTGATTGAAGATTATGTTGTAGATGATAAGTTCTATGTTTATCGATAAGCGTTATATATGATAAGCTTCCTGAATTGAAATTGCATGTTTTGGGTAAAAAATCTTATGCGCAATGTTTTGATCACTTTGAAATGAGTTTAAATGATGGTTCTTACTGTTTAGAAAGATTTATAAAGCCTATTTGTTCATCCTTTGCTATACAATCATGTATAAGTAATTAGAGTAGAATAAATCGAAGTATGGAAGATACTAAAATTTTTCTCAGCCATATTGGAACAATTTGATATTATGTTTCCTATTACTAACTTGCCCCTATGCTTAGAAAAGTCGGGGCAACTTTTTCTCATGGAGGGGGGATGATGTGAATGAAAGAATGATGTATTTTATACACCAAATATATCCTACGTGTTGAATGTTCTCCCTATTTTCTTCTGCTTTGCACTTCGCACATTCACGTAGTTGATCTTGTACTTGTACATCTTCTCAATGGCCAACTTGATGTGTTGTGCTTCCATGTTCTTTTTCTCCATAATCTCCCCATGTATGACATTTGCAATGAAAAGAAGTGCGGATGATCTTCTCGATGGTCTTCTCGATGGTGATCTTTCTCGGGATTGGGACTTCACTTCGGGAAGGATCTTTTCAGCGAGTGTTCTTCGGAGGTATGGATATCCCATTCATCCTGCCATTTCTTCGGCCAATGGTTTTCTTCTACTTGCAACTTTCTCTCGTTTCACCTCTCGTTTGACGGAAGAATCTGTTGGAGAGGTTTTGCATTGTTGTCTTGGAGGTCATGCCTTGTGTTTTCAAGTCAAGAAAGCTTATGATTATGGTTTTCATTTCTCGATGGTTTCTAAAGCTGTGGGTCTGGTGGTTTATGCCCTTCGACATTGCATCACCAAACATTTTTTTGATCATTTTCATCTCTAGCAAGATGGTGGTGCAAATTTTCATAAAGAATATCAATTTTGTTTGTGTGAACATGCTAATGAGTGGACTCTGGTGTCTTCCAAGAAGAAATCTTGCCATTTGGATTCTTGTCGAGTTTAGAAGAAGGTTTCTTTCTTCGATAGACCTTCTATCAAGGTTATTGATAATTCTGCTCTAATCAAAGTGGGTTCAATGTTCTTGAGAATCAATCGTGACCTTCATATTCAGAGTTCTTCTTCTGCGATTAAGCCATTCACATTATCTACTGCAAAGCACCTTTCTTTGGTAACAAATGAAAGTTCTTCTTTTGGGAAGAATTGTAATATTTTGAATTTCAAATCTTGTTCTAATCTGGTAGTATCTTGTCTTCAATGTGGGCGTTGTTTGTGGGATGGGCACGAATCATCAATTTGCAGGAATCTGGTCCGATGCTGTTTTTTTTAAATTATGGTCACCAAGTCTCTAGTTGCTTTTCTCGCCGAAAATCCTACAAGCAGTTTTGGCGTGGCTCGATATCAACCATGAACCATATATAGCCTCAAGAGGGATTGGTGGCGTCTTCAATCAACTCTTCGTCTCCCACTCTAGTAGCCCGCTTCATTCGACGAGTCTTCAAATTGAAGATGGTGGGCATCTTTGGCTTCCTCGGGCTGATTTGGTGTTCCAAGATACTCCTCCGGGTGATACGAGGATTATCGATTGTCGTGTTACATCCGTGTCTCGGAAGAAGACATAGTGCAATATGTGTTTGACATCGAGATTTTATTCAAGGTCAATTGGAGATGAATGTGGTAAGATGTTCACCTCATCCTCTTGGTGTCGGCATTTTACAATTAAGTTCAACAATCCATGGGATATGCTTATTTTCGGGAACCCCCACTTTCTGGATGAGCACCATGAGCTTAGATTTCTTAGACATAACGAGGCTGCTAATGGAGAAGAGCAATTTTTACCTATATTAGTTGGATTATGACGCTAGGCTTCCCTCTCGATTATCTTAATCAGCATCACAATGCTCACATAGTCTCCTCCTCTGGCAAGCTCTTAGACTAGCACTCTGGTGATAGAATTAAGGGATGTGTTCTTGTTAAGTTCCTTTACCTTGCTCCACAGTGCATGCCTGTAAATTGGTTCTAAAGAAAAGTGCGACACTTGGTGGAGTTGGAGAGTCTGGGCGGTGTCTGTGTTTATGTTGAACTCGATTTTCTTGATGTTGAACCGGAGATGAGGATCGCCTTAGAACAATGTAGTTGGCAATCAAGATGCGGTGCAAGAGAATAATGAGGTTGTGGGTGAGGTCCCAATCCTTGATCAGCGGGAAGATTGGGCGCCTTAGCAACAAAATCAGGGAGGATGGGACCATTTTCTGGCGGATGCGAGGGTGGAGTAGCAAGAATTGATGTCTGTTTCGTTGGCTCTCAATTTAGGGGATTCCTCGTTGGGCTTAGTAGTGGAGATGGTCTTGCCTCCTCGGGGATCGGGACTACTTTGATTAATCTTTGCCAATACTCCCTACCTAGAATAGTTTTTCGGTGACCCTAGGGTTTCAACAATTATGGTGATGTCGGTTGGAATGGTCAGCTCTTTTGATCAAGTGCATGTTCGGCTCTGTTGAGGCCAACAGTAGCACAATTGCTATTTCTTTCCCAACTTGGCGATAGCACCTCTTCAAGTTGTCACTGATTTCACTGGGTTCAGACCTAAGAGAACATGGCACATTGCTTTTGATTCGGAGGTGTGGACCACGCTCTCTAGTTTTCTGTTGTTTGAGCCTGTAGGGAGGAGGGATCCTTTTGATGTGATCCCAGTTAAGAAGACAGCTAGAAGACTGCGGTTGGGGAATCTATTTTCTCGACATTAGAGGAATCTCCTCTTACCTCGTTTGTGGGCGGTCTTCCTCGACAATCCACATTGAATAATTAGAGAGTCGAGAACAAGACACCTTTGTCTAAAATCCAACGCCACCACGCCCCTAAGCCTAAGTGGAGTTGTAAAGTTTGTATGCCCTCTCAATCAAAGAGCTGCGTCGAGCCCTAGGCTTAATGGACCTTTAGATGAGTTTCGGCATGTGCAAC
Organism: Bonia amplexicaulis; assembly: GCA_036346245.1. Lineage (NCBI taxonomy): Eukaryota > Viridiplantae > Streptophyta > Magnoliopsida > Poales > Poaceae > Bonia > Bonia amplexicaulis. The sequence goes on from CM070765.1 coordinate 8,524,071, forward strand.
TTTCAAACAAAAGGAGGTTACTTCTAAATAGTGCCAAGTTCACTGCAACTCACTACTATTGCCAGGTCCACTTCTGATAGGAGCATTGGATTAAATGCAATTACTATGTCCCAGTTGCAAGAGCAGGCTCAAGCTGAAGCTCCAACTTCTTCCTCCTCATCTGATGTTCCGAATAAGTTACCACTCAAATTGATACAATCGTGGGGCGATAAACTCTGTTAAGTCCCTCCTATGGAGCTAACTGCAAAATGTTTTCAAGCTTCCCAACCAACAAATGACGATATGCTATAGAAGAACTTGGGTGATTGGTGATGGGTTTTACTTTTATTAATCGGGTTGTTCTCAGTTATTTTTGTATGTTGGGTTGGGTCCTTATGATTGCCTCTCTTTAGTGGTAGTCTTTGTCGTAATTGCTATAGTGCTTGTTGCCTGCTATCTTCTAATTAGGTTGGACTTCGTTATGTTTTGCATAACTGTCCTTTTGTTTCTCTCTGTTAGCATATATGAATTCGGGCAATCAATTTAGAAGATGGAACATTTTGTGTTGGAATGTTCAGGACATTAATTTGCCAGACAAAAGGAATAAAATTACTGAAAGTGGTTGGGTCCTTTTGTTTTCTTGCTTGTAATGATCCTCTAATTCAATTTCGTTTACCCTTATCGGAAGAAGCTTATTTTGAATATGAGGTTGCAAGTCTTGTTAGCTTCAGTTCATTAAGTCGAGAGTTTGATGTTGGAGTTATATTTGGGGGAGTGGTCTTCACACTTCAAGGAAGTACTACAACCAACAATTTGATCACATGTCCAGTTCCCAAGGTTTTATGATGATCTGGAAAAGAAAATGTACTATGAAACTCAAAGTTTTTACTTGGCTTCTCCTCATGGATAGATAAATACCAGAGATCTTTTAAAAAGAAAGAATTTCATCATTGATGGTTTCCCATATTGTGTTTTATATGATGGTTGTGTGGATGAGACTCTGTTGCATCTCTTCTTTGGTTGTTTTTTCCAGCTTCTAGTGTTGGCAGTGGATTGGAATCACTTGGCATTATGATGTTGATGTGGCGAGAATGATCGTCCTGACTAGCCGTAGCTCGAGCCTTCTTTGTTTTATGGAATATTCATCATTGCAGCTTGGAATATTTGGAAACAACGTAATGGTGTCATCTTTGATATTTGAATCATACTTTGGATGCTTGGAAGGACTTCAAGGGGGATGTGATTCTGCACTTGTTTAGAATTAAGGATAATGTTGTTGATGATATTTGTAATTGGCTAGACAGTCTAGAATCATAGTTTTGTACATATTGTAACTTATTCTTTATATATATATATATATATATATATATATATATATATATATATATAGGAAAATACCTTTTACACCGGTGTAATTACACCCACCTCTAATATACCACCTAAACAAACTTGAAATACTCCTTTATCACTTTAGGTACATTTGTATACTAATTATAAGATACTCCAATGTAAAAGGTATTTTCCTATATACTTGAAATACACCGGGTGTAATAGGTATTTTCCTATATAGGAAGCCTCTTTTCTACACCGGGTGTAATTACACCCTATATCGTATCTTGCAATGTAGGGGTATCTCGCGTAGCGGAGGGTATGTACGTGTAGTATACAAGTATTTAAGACCATCTAGGTGGTATGAACAATTTTTCGAAGTGATATGTACATTTTTCGACATACTCCTTTTTATGCGGCGTATATAAGGGTATTTACAAAATCGCTAAAAACTATGAACTAAGGGTATATATATAAGGATATAGGGTGTAATTACACCGGTGTGAAAAGAGGCTTCTATATATATATATATATATATATATATATATATATATATATATATATATATATATATATATATATATATATATAATACCATAGTAGGAGTCTCTCCCTAGTTTCATTTAAAACGAAGAAGAAGAAGTGAGGTTGTGGTGCTTTGGCGGTACATTGCTCGATATACAGTAGGCCTCCACCTTAGACATGATCTATTGCATTTCATACTTTGGCTTGTAAGTGTGAACACGCCAAGGAAACCCAGCTTTCTCACACTTCATAGCTTACTACTCTCAAGCTTGATTTCACTACCTTAAACAACCTCAGCAATGACATCGCCCACAATTTGATAGCATCCTACAAATCCGACTTATCTGCATACATGGTGTTAACACACACCTCATTCTACCAATACTCCCATGGGGAATCGTGGCCATCATTCACAACTAGGCTCCTATGGCATAGCTGTTCGAAGAATTAGGCACCGACACCTTGGGGACTTCCAATGCTTGTTATTCGGCCCTTACCTTCTGGTCTTCTAGCTTCAAGTCATCCATTATGAATTCAATATCCTTCCTTTTCCCACTTGTGCGCTAGGTTCAACATCGCTATCTTGCCACAACTACATCTCCACCACCATCCTATATCCCATCATTCTTAACTTTCACTGCACTTGCACTCACTACTCTCCCCACTTCACGGGCACTCCCAAGTTGATGCGATTGAAAGGAGTGCTATAATTTATATGCCAAATATATCCTATGGATGTTATCGCACTCAATTCTTTGTGCAAAACAACGAGAATTATATGTGTGTGTGTATCACGCATATGCGTTATTCTCTTTGTTTAGTAAACTTTAGGAAATCATAATGTGCTAAACAGAAGGAGTGCGGATGATGAATACATATGCCATGAGTGTCGTTGTTCTTTTTGTTTAGTACATTTCGGGGCTATCGAAAGTCAATGACCTTTTCTTAAAGAGGGAGGATAATGCGAAATCTCAAGCATTAACACATTCTCTACAAGTCACGCGCAATTCTACACTCGATTCTATTCTTGATAAGGTGAACTTGTTCTTAACTAACTTTAGTTTGAATAAGGATGGAGTGCTACTTAAAGTGATGATTATGATTTCGGGATCAATGGTGACGTTCAATGGGAGGTGAGGAGGAAGGACATCACAAAGACACGTGTGAAGGGCACGCAATGTAAGAGGCACTTATACGATAAAGGTGATCAAAATCCAGCGCGCTTTGGCGTCCAATTAACCAACCAAACCAACTAATCACTTCTGGGCTGGCTCGAGTATCAAACATGAACCATATATAGCCTCGAGAGGGATTGGTGGCGTCTTCCAAACGCACGACTCTTCGTCTCCCACTCTAGTATCACCTAGGACTTCTATTCTTCCGAAATCCACAACCACCCAAAATCTAATTGAAGCAAAGTTGTCGTCGCCTTCTCCTCGTGTAATGGCAGCATTTGATATTGTTAATCTAGCCCGCTTCATTCTGACGAGTCTTCAAATTGAAGATGGTGGGCATCTTTGGCTTCCTCGGGCTGATTTGGTGTTCCAAGATACTCCTCTGGAGCGATACGAGGATTATGCGATTGTCGTGTTACATCCCGTGTCTCAGGAAGAAGACATAGTGCAATATGTGTTTGACATTAGAGATTTTATTCAAGGTCAATTGGAGATGAATGTGGTAAGATGTTCACCTCATCCTCTTGGTGTCGGCATTTTACAATTAAGTTCAACAATCCATGGGATATGCTTATTTTCGGGAACCCCCACTTTCTGGATGAGCACCATGAGCTTAGATTTCTTAGACATAACGAGGCTGCTAATAGAGAGGAGCAATTTTTACCTGTCTTAGTTGGATTATGACGCTAGGCTTCCCCCTCGATTATCTTAATCAGCATCACAATGCTCACATAGTCTCCTCCTCTGGCAAGCTCTTAGACTAGCACTCTGGTGATAGAATTAAGGGATGTGTTCTTGTTAAGTTCCTTTACCTTGCTCCTGAGTCTGTGCCTCGCAAATTGGTTCTAAAGAAAAGTGCAGCACTTGGTGGAGTTGGAGAGTCCTGGACGGTGTCTGTGTTTATGTTGAACTCTAATTTTCTTGATGTTGAACCAGGAGATGAGGATCTGCCTTAGAACAATGTAGTTGGCAATCAAGATGCGGTGCAAGAGAATAATGAGGTTGTGGGTGAGGTCCCAATCCTTGATCAGCGGGAAGATTGGGCGCCTTAGCAACAAAATCAGGGAGGATGGGACCATTTTCTGGCGGATGCGAGGGTGGAGTAGCAAGAATTGATGTCTGTTTCCTTGGCTCTCAATTTAGGGGATTCCTCGTTGGGCTTAGTAGTGGAGATGGTCTTGCCTCCTCGGGGGATCAGGACTCTGTTTCAGATCAATCTTTGCCAATAATCCCTACCTAGAATAGTTTTTTCAGGCTGACCCTAGGGTTTCAACAATTATGGTGGATGTCAGTTGGAATGGTCTGGCTCTTTTTGATCAAGTGCATGTTCAGCGCTCTTTTGAGGCCAACAGTAGCACAATTGCCTATTTCTTTCCCAACTTGGCCGATAGCACCTCTTCAAGTTGTCACTGATTTCACTGGGTTCAGACCTAAGAGAACATGGCACATTGCTTTTGATTCGGAGGTGTGGACCACGCTCTCTAGTTTTCTGTTGTTTGAGCCTGTAGGGAGGAGGGATCCTTTTGATGTGATCCCAGTTAAGAAGACAGCTAGAAGACTGCAGTTTGGGGAATCTATTTTCTCAGCATTAGAGGAATCTCCTCTTACCTCGTTTGTGGGGCAGTCTTCCTCGACAATCCACATTGAAGAATTAGAGAGTACGAGGAACAAAACACCTTTGTCTAAAATCCAACTGCCACCACTGCCCCCTAAGCCTAAGTGGAGTTGTAAAGTTTGTATGCCCCTCTCAATCAAAGAGCTGCGTCAGAGCCCTAGGCTTAATGGACCTTTAGATGAGTTTCAGCATGTGCAACTTTCAAACAAAAGGAGGGTTACTTCTAAATAGTGCCAAGTTCACTGCAACTCACTACTATTGCCAGGTCCACTTCTGATAGGAGCATGGATTAAATGCAATTACTATGTCCCAGTTGCAAGAGCAGGCTCAAGCTGAAGCTCCAACTTCTTCCTCCTCATCTGATGTTCCGAATAAGTTACCACTCAAATTGATACAATCGTGGGGTGATAAACTCTGTTAAGTCCCTCCTATGGAGCTAACCGCAAAATGTTTTCAAGCTTCCCAACCAACAAATGACGATATGCTATAGAAGAACTTGGGCTGATTGGTGATGGGTTTTACTTTTATTAATCGGGTTGTTCTCCAGATTATTTTTTGTATGTTGGGTTGGGTCCTTATGATTTCCTGCTCTTTAGTGGTAGTCTTTGTCGTAATTGCTATAGTGCTTGTTGCCTGCTATCTTCTAATTAGGCTGGACTTCGTTATGTTTTGCATAACTGTCCTTTTGTTTCTCTCTGTTAGCATATATGAATTCGGGCAATCAATTTAGAAGATGGAACATTTTGTGTTGGAATGTTCAGGGCATTAATTTGCCAGACAAAAGGAATAAAATTACTGAAAGTGGTTGGGTCCTTTTGTTTTCTTCCTTGTAATGATCCTCTAATTCAATTTCGTTTACCCTTATCGGAAGAAGCTTATTTTGAATATGAGGAGTTGCAAGTCTTGTTAGCTTCAGTTCAGCTAAGTCAAGAGTTTGATGTTGGAGTTATATTTGGGGGAGTGGTCTTCACACTTCAAGGAAGTACTACAACCAACAATTTGATCACATGTCTAGTTCTCAAGGTTTTATGATGATCTGGAAAAGCAAATGTACTATAAAACTCAAAGTTTTTACTTGGCTTCTCCTCATGGATAGATAAATACCAGAGATCTTTTAAAAAGAAAGAATTTCATCATTGATGGTTTCCCATATTGTGTTTTATATGATGGTTGTGTGGATGAGACTCATTGCATCTCTTCTTTGGTTGTTTTTTCGACTTCTAGTGTTGGCAGTGGATTGGAATCACTTGGCATTATGATGTTGATGTGGCGAGAATGATCGTCCTGACTAGCCGTAGCTCGAGCCTTCTTTGTTTTATGGAATATTCATCATTGCAGCTTGGAATATTTGGAAACAACGTAATGGTGTCATCTTTGATATTTGAATCATACTTTGGATGCTTGGAAGGACTTCAAGGGGGATGTGATTCTGCACTTGTTTAGAATTAAGGATAATGTTGTTGATGATATTTGTAATTAGCTAGACAGGTCTAGAATCATAGTTTTGTACATATTGTAACTTATTCTTTATATATATATATATATATATATATATATATATATATATATATATATATATATATATATATATATATATATATATATATATATAGGAAAATACCTTTACACCGGTGTAATTACACCCACCTCTAATATACCACCTAAATAAACTTGAAATACTCCTTTATCACTTTAGGTACATTTGTATACTAATTATAAGATACTCCAATGTAAAAGGTATTTTTCCTACATACTTGAAATACACCCTGGTGTAATATGTATTTTTCCTATATAGGAAGCCTCTTTTCTACACCCGGGTGTAATTACACCCTATATCGTATCTTGCAATGTAGGGAGTATCTCGCGTAACGGAGGGTATGTACGTGTAGTATACAAGTATTTAAGACCATCTAGGTGGTATGAACAATTTTTCAGAAGTGATATGTACATTTTTTCGACATACTCCTTTTTATGCGCGTATATAAGGGTATTTACAAAATACGCTAAAAACTATGAACTAAGGGTATATATATAAGGATATAGGGTGTAATTACACCGGTGTGAAAAGAGGCTATATATATATATATATATATATATATATATATATATATATATATATATATACCATAGTAGGAGTCTCTCCTACCGTTTCATTTAAAACGAAGAAGAAGAAGTGAGGTTGTGGTGCTTTGGCAGTACATTGCTCAGTATACACGAGTAGGCCTCCACCTTAGATATGATCTATTGCATTTCATACTTTGGCTTGTAAGTATGAACACGCCAAGGAAACCCAGCTTTCTCACACTTCACAGCTTACTACTCTCCGCTTGATTTCACTACCTTAAACAACCTCAGCAATGACATCGCCCACAATTTGATAGCATCCTACAAAGCCGACTTATCTGCATACATGGTGTTAACACACACCTCATTCTACCAATACTCCCATGGGGAATCGTGGCCATCATTCACAACTAGGCTCCTATGGCATAGCTGTTCGAAGAATTAGGCACCGACACCTTGGGGACTTCCAATGCTTGTTATTCGGCCCTTACCTTCTGGTCTTCTAGCTTCAAGTCATCCATTATGAATACAATATCCTTCCCTTTTCCCACTTGTCTGCTAGGTTCAACATCGCTATCTTCGGCCACAACTACATCTCCACCACCATCCTATATCCCATCATTCTTAACTTTCACCTGCACACTTGCACTCACTACTCTCCCCCACTTCACGGGCACTCCCAAGTTGATGCGATTGAAAGGAGTGCTATAATTTATATACCAAATATATCCTATGGATGTTATCGCACTCAATTCTTTGTGCAAAACAACGAGAATTATATGTGTGTGTGTGTATCACGCATATGCATTATTCTCTTTGTTTAGTAAACTTTTAGGAAATCATAATGTGCTAAACGAAAGGAGTGCGGATGATGAATACATATGCCATGAGTGTACGTTGTTCTTTTTGTTTAGTACATTTTCAGGCTATCGAAAGTCAATGACTGCTTTTCTTAAAGAGGGGAGGATAATGCAGAAATCTCAAGCATTAACACATTCTCTACAAGTACGCGCAATTCTACACTCGATTCTATTCTTGATAAGGTGAACTTGTTCTTAACTAACTTTAGTTTGAATAAGGATGGAGTGCTACTTAAAGTGATGATTATGATTTCAGGATCAATGGTAACGTTCAATGGGAGGTGAGGGAGGAAGGACATCACAAAGACATGTGTGAAGGGCACGCAATGCCGTCCTGGTTCATGTGTTCACACGGAAGTGAGAGCAAAGAGGGAAAGTGAGTGCATGCATGGAAAATGAGGAAGAAAAGGAGAAGGGAAAGAAGAGAGGTCAAAACATCCAATACACAAGTTCTTTGGATAAGATTTTTAAGTCCAATTCGAATCCACCTCAAGCTTATCCAACTTCAAATTCGGAATCTAGTCTGAAATCAATTCGGACTCAGTTCGGAATAACTAACAGGCCTACATTAAAAAGCCCATAGCTTTTACAAACATAGTTTGATTTGTGTGCTCTTGTACTTGTTGGAAAGCTTATTCCAAGACCCACACAATGGAGAAGGTCCCAGCTTCGAAAACCCCACATATCAGCTACTATCTATGAAATAATGTGGCAATAAAAAAACTTACCTTTTGTTTTTGTATTTATATTAGATTCCACATCTTGTTAGATGTCTTAGGAGGGCTATATAGCCAAGGGGTGCGCCCCATGTACCAGATTGGACGTCAATTTTTAGAGTAATCATATTCTTGAGTCTAGAGTTTAAGCAAACATTGCCCCCGTTAGAATTGGGAGTCCTATCTGTTTTGTCGTTGCATTGTTCTTGTGACTTTGTTGTGAATTGCAAGTGGACATCTACTTCTTTGGGTGTGAGTGGATAAGAATCAAAGCGTGTTGTTGAGCAAATTTGAGTGCCACGGTTGCTATGATCTAGACAATGGTTGGTGGTATCGTTCGTCATGTTTCACAGGTTCTTCAACATAGCCACACTAATTATCCCCAAGTTATCAACGATCCTAAATCACGAAGATCGGGAGCCCCATATCACAAGCGTACTTGGACTTTGTTTCATACAGGCCTGCACCAACAATATTAATTCATAGCAACAACGCCTGGACACTTCCAAGTAGGCTTGCCATGACTTCGTTTGCTCTATGAGCCTCAACCCCCAACGGATGTCTTATGGAGAATGGCTCCACAACCATTAGACGCTTACACCATACAATGTTAAGTCTAGCGAGAATCTTTAAGTCACCCACAACAACACCTCCCCGATTATAACATTGTCCAAGTTGGGGTGATAAAAGTGTGGTCTACGGAAAACTACACAAATCAACCCCACATAACCCCTCTTGAACTTCTCCCTATTCGTAAAATACTCTGAAAAAATCTTTAGCTAACATACTGCCAGATGACTTACAATATTCAAAATGCATGGTATTTATGCATGCTATGTCAAGCCTAACAAAAACCAAATTAAACTACAATCCATACCATGCCTATTGAAATGCTCTCTATTTCACCTACATTTTCTACAACACAACTACAAATGTTCAATTGAAGTTTAAAATACAACACACAAGCAACCTAAATCCGAGATCCCTAACTAATGTAGATCTAAACCTAACCAACCTAAAGTCTTGGACTAGCCGATCTATAAATATGGCTAACCTACCATTTCTATGCTACAACAAACAAAAAAAACTAATAGACAAAATAACTACATTCTAATTCTACCACTAAAACATGGGGATCTACAACTATGAACCCTAATTCTATCACTAATCTATGTTTATTGTTGCTAACCTAGCATATTTTCATCGAAATGATCAAGAGATTACACGAGCAACTAAAACTAACCGCAAAAGAAGCAAGTACGTGAACAAAGACGGGTGGAGTCTCCTCCCCTCTCATCTCTTCCCCTTTCCTCTCCTCTCCTTTCCTCCCCTCTGTTCTCCTTTTCCCGAATTAAAATGTGATTTCGGCCAAATTTTTGCCCTTATATCATCCCTTAGTCGTGCAACCACCATGCAGCTGGTGCGTGCATAGCCTCAATCTTGTCTCAGACGTGATTGATGGTATCACTAAGCGACGTGGCATAACGTCGTCCTTTCGTGGCATACTGGTTGGCCTGACTCACGCTATGGGACAATGATTGAGCCACGTGTCAATAGGTGCCGCTATGTCGCTCTCCCTCACCACGACCATGTGGCCATGTCATCCAGTCATTGGACTACTGTGTGCTGGGTCTAATCGCACAATGGTCCGACGATTATAGGTTATCTATGTGAAAAAGGAAAAAGTGGTTTATTAGTGTAAAATAATAAAAATAATTTATTTAAACAAAAAGTTTCATTTGCTTTTGTCTTTGTGTCGACCTTCCTTCCTAAGTGTCTGTCTAGGGGTGGAAAAAGGTTCAAAATTACTTTAATTACACTCATTAATTAGTTAAATATTGAATGAGTTGATTTTAGATGAAATTAAATTTTACTTTAGCTAAGCTCAGCTCTTCTCGTAGTTTAATTCTAAATATACTTTCAAACTATCATAAAATAATATTAAATTAAACTACATCAATTTAAAAAAAATACTCAATAAGATCAACAATCTGGCTCCACCCCCAACCCCCTGTGCTGCGGGTCTGCCTGCCTTGGCCTTTGATTTATCCATCCTTTTCGCCCATATATACCACCCCCATCCTGCGCCGATAGGTACTGCCATCGGTGTCTGAGCTGCACACGCGCATATACGCACTGTTTGCTAACCACCTACTCCGCTGCTCTTCACTGTGCTACCGCCGCTGCGGCTGCTGCCTCCTCGTCTTCCACCCTCTTCCTGTCGTATGTGCCGCCTCTCCTGTCTCCTATGCACTTGGCTTGCTGCCATGAACAGTTCTTGCCTAGGAAATGCAAGAACTGGAGGCCTCCTTGGCCTTGCTGCTCGATTTCTTGCGTGGATTGCAATTTTCGTGCGCAATTTTGTCTCGAACTTTCTTTCTGTCGTCGCCGCGCGTTCTTGATGGTTTCTTGATTGGAAACAGGGCGGAGACGCAGGGCGCGTCTTGACCGGCATGGACTGGGCAGCTGTTTCCAAGGCGCCGTCTTGGGGCACGGCAGCGGCGGTCGATTCCGGTCCGACCATGCTGTCCTTCGCCGGGCCGCCGTCGTCCTCCTCCTCCGCCGCCGCCTCGGCGCAGCGCCAAGATTTCTCCGTCGGCCTCGCCCAGCGCGCCCGGCCGGCGCCGGCTACAGCGAGGAGGGCACGCGCGCCGGGCGGCGCCGGCGCCGGCGCGGAAGCGTGCTCGGTCGACGGGTGCCGGTCGGACCTCAGCCGGTGCCGCGAGTACCACCGGCGGCACAAGGTCTGCGAGGCGCACTCCAAGACTCCGGTCGTCGTCGTCGGCGGCCAGGAGCAGCGGTTCTGCCAGCAATGCAGCAGGTCAGGAACCATCCAATCCTGAAACAACGTGAATTAGTTACTCGATTATACCAGAAATTCTGTGTGTTGATGAGGTCATTTGTTAATAATTGTGTGCTTGGTCCCCATTTGGTTGCTGATTGGGGAATTAGGGGGTGAGGGCATTTGGTGCTTACTTTGGGGCAGGCTTTGTGAGGATTTGAGGGGGAAAAAAATTTAGGTCCGGTTTGGCCCCCAGCTAGCTGGCTAAACAATTTGGTTGGTGATTTGGTGGCATTTACGATCTGATGGCGCGGATTATTTAATTTCTCCGATGCTATTCGACGATTAAACAATTGGGTTGGTAATTTCGTGGCTTTTAGGGTCTGATGTCGCAGATTATTTAATCTCGTCGATACTATTTAAAAGAAAGTTGTTGGTGTAGACAACTGACTTGTTTGAGTAGGGTTTAGTTTTTCTATGGGATATTCAGCACCGCCAAGTATATTTCTTTTGTTGAAGTTTCTGCAGCTTCATGCTCAGAATAGAAGGTCATGACAAGTTGCACGTTCTACAGTCTGTTGTGTTTCTGAGAAAATGAATAGAAAGCTGTTTCAGTTCACAAGTTCTGATTGGAAAAAGTTAAGGCGTACTGTCTAGTTTTGTTGCCAGTGCTCAAACTTAGCATTGAGGCTATTTCATGGGTTATTTTTGAAGCATGGGCGATAGCTTGCTTTGGTTGATTGCCTTTTCCTCAAGGGGATATTTTTTTTGTCCTTGTTTCCCAGTTTCTCTGTTCTATTGCTACATACTAAACTGTTGTGGAATTGCTTCACAGGAGGAGCCAAAAAGAAAAAAAAGATGAACTGAACATATTTTGGGTGGAATTATTTGGCTTCTGAAAATATTTGCAGTTTTGTTTTTTGAATTGACTGAGAGTAGTGAATCTTACTAAAAGTAGTACAAAATTTGGGACATAATCCTAGATGCTCAGAGGAGCAAACTATACCCATTTGACTGCACTATGATTCAGAGTTACAGTTAAAAGATCCAGGATAACATGCACTGTCTGATTTCCACCCTGGTCTCAGAGATAAATCTCTGAAATATTTGTGATGTAGACTCTCTCGGGAAGAAATAGGTGATTCTTGTCCTCTGAAGACCTTAGTATTTCTCAACCTCGAAATTAAGCAGTGACATAGAATGATAAGTGCAATTATGTTTCAAAAGAGATCTTGCAACTTAAAATTTTGGTTCCAGAACTATAGCAATGCTCCTTTAACATTTCAAGATGTAGAAAAATAAGTGCAGTAGGGTTTCATTGGTGTCATGACAACACATAGTGATGTATGTTCTTTCTCCCAAGGATATGCCCAAAACTATACCACTGTCATTTGGTTGATGGAAAATGAAGGATAGGAATTGTAAGTGGAAGATGAGAATTCGGAAGAGAGCCTAATGTGTTCGTTTACTGGGAATGGGTATTGAGGTTTGGATTAGGAATGAAAGCTGGACCGATTATAGAAGTTAGGCTGCCCTATTATGAAAAGGGCATTTAAGTTATCAGTATTTTTGAGGTGTTTGTTTTGAGGAATGGATTGGTAATAGGATCATCCGATCTGAACTCTGAACTTAACCTTCTTGTTTGGCTTGAGGAATTGTATAAGTTAGTCCATTACCATACCATTTCACATGTTCACGACACCAATAAAAGACGAGGAATGGGGGTCCTGCGATAAAAAGTATTGGATGGCCCGATGATGGATCAACCTATACTAGATTGAGGTTCTTCCTCAAACCAAATAGGCCCTTTATTCCTATTCCCAAATCAAGTGTCTGTCATCTCTTGAACCGAACAATGAAGTTATCATGTGTTCCTAGTGGTGGGGATGTGCTAGTTCTAACAAACTCTATTTCAAGATAAAAATGGGCCCTTTAAGGAACACACAGAAGACCTTATGCTTGAGCATACAATTGATTAAGAACTAAAAACATTTTATGCCTTAGCAGAAAATTAGTGTTCTGAATTCTTATTCAGTGCAAATTCTAGATCCTTCAATGATACCAAGTTATGGGTTTTTGTTTACCTCTTACATGTCTGATCTATGTGTACATATCTTGCAATCTCTTGCCTGTCACCAAAAATGTCCTTAGAATCTACATCTATGGTGGCTGTCCCTGTTCTGTTTACACTCTAGTTTATTCTTAATAGTTGACAGGTACTGATGGAGTCACCGTAATTGAGTACTCTTGTTTACAATGTGTCTAAATGAAAAACTTCTTAAACCAAAGTTCTGGCAATACATCTACAATGATTATGATTTTTTTTGCTCGCTGATTTACTAGTCTGCAGCTACCAAGGGGATCATTCTAGTTGAGATACCTTATTTACAAATTTGTCCTCTCATATTTGAAGTGCCATCATTTCCCTGCATTGGTAGTCTAGAAATAGAGAAACTATGCTGACGAACCAAAGCTTCCTTCAGCTGATGTAGTATTGATGGCATGTTGGGAAGCAAGAAATCCTTCCATAGCGTTCCCTTCCCTTTCCAAAATCCTACATGATACAAATTAGGTAAGATGGATAGAACAACAACGGCACAACGGATACTTATTTTTTTAAAAAAATGATGAACTCATTATTATCAATACATCGCCTTGACATCCAGTCATTCCGAGGAAAAGGGGATTGGAGATGAAAGTGCGTTGATCCAAGATTATGGGCGGCAGATTTGATGCTGAGATCACCTCTTTATTGTCACTGTTGGCTTGCTATCGTGGAGCCCATGCCGCTACCACCAATTCTTGGCTTGTCACTACCGGATCTAGCTACAGATGGCCGCCTCCGCTGTTGTTGCTTCTTTCTGTAGTCGTTGCCATCTCCAGTGGTAGTGACTGGCGAGGGCAAGCAAGCACGGTGGTGGTGGTTGGTGCTCCGCTCTCATTAGGTCCAACCTCTTTTGGCGGTGATTGCTCCCTACTGTCTTCTTTAGGGCACACAAAGCACAGGTGAGGTGGGGTATGCTGTTGGGCTTCATGGGTTAGGTGGCCTAGTGGGCTCCTTCTCTCTTTCCCATCTCTATTTGCTCGTCGCCTTGGTAACCATGGTGACCTCATAGTTACCAACTGCTAACCTCACAAATACTACCATTTGCTCTTCCATTGATATATCACATGACTCATCGATAAGTAGAGAGAATTAACTACCTCCAATACCTCCTAGAATGATCTCGTGACCTCTTGTGTTGTGTGCAAGTGTGCAACTTTTACAAGGCCCTTTTGAATACATGGATGAGTTACATGGCAATTTTTAGGAGCTTGCCCATAAGCACACTTGACTTCATTCTTATCTTTATACAAATCTACCATCTCTAGAAAATTTTACTTTTTAAGAAAGCAAAGATTCATCATGTCAATGAAAAGCTTGAAAATGCATTGGAACATATCTTGCACAATCTAGACAAGTAGTCAATATGATATTCCCTCAATTTGAATACTGTATACTAACTACTGATATGCTAGGATGTCGACGCTTCGTTGATCCTATGGAAAATAGGAGGTAACATCATACTTGTTTGAAAGTTTCAGAATTTAAATATTTCACTAATTTTTTGTATAAAAATTAAAATTTCGTTGTCTTAAGGACCAAAATTTCATGATGTCAATGGTTTGGGAATTTCAAATTTTAAATATATATAAGTAAACATTTTCATATTGCAAAGTTTAAATTTTCAAAGCTATAAAGACCACAATTTCATATTTGTTAGTTTTCAAAGTGCATAATTTTCAAAACTTTAAATGTCATATTTTCAAAGTTTGAAGTCTCAATTTTCAATTTTAGTAATTTGAATTCTAGTTTTTTTAATCAATATTTGAAATTAAAAATAGGACTTCCAGGACTTCTAACTATAAAACTTTGAAAATTGAAATATCATGTGATTCACGTGAAGGTTTTGGGGGTAAAATAGAAAAGGTTTCTAGATGATTCCCATGGGCCAGTATTCCAAGATCTATAACTATTTCAATGGTATTCGCAGTAACAGACCAGAATATACTAGAATCTAGTTATATCAGTAATGTTGTATTCCTATTTTAAATTCTGGGATGGTTGTGCCAAACAGGGAATTAAACCAGACATGCTATATGTGCAATTTTAGCATCCTAACTATAAGAAGATAGAACATGTTTCAAGCTTTACGTTTGATTCTTACAATCTTCACAATCTTGTCTTGCCTTACTGTGGGCACTATTTGTACCACAAGCATGATGAAGCATCATCCTCTATATGCATTCTTTGATTGATATACCCAGATTTTGTTGCATCATGACCAAATTTCTTGCCCCATCCTAGTTGCTTAAAGAGGAAACAATAGAAGCAATAAGCGGCATCAGTGCCCGTGCCTGGCCTCGCTAGTTAACCGCCATTAATACCCTAGTTGAGCCCGCTGCCGCCGCACGTGAAGAACATGCTGTTTCCCGGGCCATAGTTAGGCTTGTGTAGGCTCCAACTTTTTCCTGTTTCCGCCACAGAGACACATTATATGCCAATCAAACACACTTCTTAAATCATGCTTGTTGGAAGCTCCTTGTAACATTTCCATATTGTTTACAAGGAAAAGTATAATCAATTCCAATTGGTTGAGTTGGGCCCGTCCACATGTACATCCTCCTCACTTGGACTCTTAATTTTTTTGGTTCATACTCACTTGGTTTTTGAAGTCCTAGATTGGTGCAGACTCATTTTGGGCAAAACTCTTGAAAAGCATAGGGTGTGTACAACAGTAGTGGCAGCACACATCACACATGGTAGCAGTGCTAATGAGGCCCACGGTGTGTAGGAGTAAGGCGTAGGGTGGCACCTTATCTAGAGGAGACTTTTTATTTAATTAAGGAAAAGTCCATTTTACTCCTCTAGACTATTTGAAAGGTCCAAATAGCCCCTTGAACTTTAGAACTGTTTGTTTAACCCCCAAATCTTCCCAAACAAGGTCAAATCACCCCCTATGGCTATTTTGCTCGGTGGTTTTGCCTACGTGGCTTACGTTTGCATCCAGTTTTGACACAGGGGCATCTAGTGTGGTGATTGAGTACAGTTCAGGGGAGTAAAGTTCAAAGAGACACGTTTCATCTTCAACCTCCGTTTGCACTAGAAAATGTTTTCAGCGAAGGGGCTCTCATGCCGGCGACCAACGAAAGAAGATGAGGCCCTGGGAACGGCTAAAACAGGTTGAGTGGAGGTCAACGAGGTCGCCGGACTTGATGTCGAGGGCAACGGCAACTTGAGGAGGGCCGGAAATGAGCAGGTGGCACGGAGGAGGGAGGCAACTGTGTTGGGGGCGCTCGGTGCACGACGGCTCGAACGTAGTTCATGGGGAGGTAGAACATGACGTCGTGATGCTCAAGTGGCGGGGAGATGTGGAGGGACCATCGGAGTGGCGGCAACGGTGTGATGAAGACCTTGGCGCGACGGAGATGAAGGCATGTGCTTGCTCGGCTACATAAGGGGTGAACAAATAAATGGGATGGATGAGTTGTTGGCTGTCCGAAACACATTCTGACGTGGCTAGAGCGACTAGATTCCCATCGGAGAGAGAGATTAGGTGGTGGTGCTCCACCGGCTTCGAGGAAGAAAGCGGCGAGGTGAAGTGTTCCTGCTGGACCAACTGTCCTAGTGGTGGTATGTGCGTCGAGGTCACCGATGTTGCTAAGATCTGGGGAGCTGTTACCGCGCACCGCCACCGGATGTGTGCCAAGGTCACCTCTCCTGCTCATGCTTGTGCTCGCAGGGGCAAGCCTTCATGTAAGAGTTGGATTCAGAGAGGTTCAATGACAAGCAGGATGACCGTTGCATTTTAAGGAGAGTATAACACTGACACGTGGGTCCTTTGGGGAGTCATCACCACGTTGTCGGCCATGTCATCCGATCTGGGAGTTATTCGTGCACCGCCACCGGATGTGTGCCAAGGTCACCTCTCCCGCTCATGCTTGTGCTCGTAGGGCAAGCCTTCATGTAAGAGTTGGATTCAAAGAGGTTCAACGACAAGCAGGATGACCGTTGCATTTTAAGGAGAGTATAACACTAACATATAGGTCCTTTGGGGAGTCATCGCCACGCTGTCGGCCATGTCATATCGACACAGTGGCAAAACAACTATTAAAACCGCCTAGGGAGTTATTTGGATAGTTTTGCATATTTCAGGGTGACTTTTGGATGGTTTTGTAGTTCAAGGGGTTATGTGGACCTTTTGAATAGTTCAAGGGAGTAAAATGGACTTATTCCTTTAATTAATTTATTTTCCTAAGAGATGATGTTAGTTTCCCATGAAGTGAAGATCATATTAGTTTCCTAAGAAATAAAATTAATGTCTTAAGAGATTAGATTAGTTAGGCCCATCCTCAATGTAAGGATGAGAATTGTGAGTGTTAGCTCTAAGCAAGAATAAAGAAGTATTCTTGTCGGACCAATGCTGGCAATGAGAGTGGGCCCCAATGGTATTTAAAATCTTCACTCAAGTGACTATAAGAGTCACCAAGTTCAAATTGCACCAGCTATGCTTTATCATAACAAGGCTAGAGACCTAAGACAACAAAGTAACCTTCAACCTAAGGCCGGTCGCACCGGTGGGCTAGTCTAACCACAGGTCTAGGGCCGGTCTGACCGGTCCCTTGTTCTGAGACCTAAAAACCTCTTGGGACAACACTCAAATCTCAAGAGTTTGTTCAATCTCATCCAAACACTTTTAAATTTTGCATGAGACGTTCAAACCATTAGGAACCTAAACCAATAAAGAATCCTAAGGTTCTTGGGCTTGAGTTCACTAAATTGAAGCAAATTGAATCTAGGTCACAAGAACACAAAAAACTCTTAAAACTCAAATTACTTCTTGCTCGTGAGGATCTAAGGCATGAGGTCTGGCAGATCTATTCTCATATGTCTTAGCAAGGTAATTTAAGTAAGAGATCGGGTAAGAGCTTCTACAAACATAAAATCACAAATCTAGATCAAGAACAAGCAGAACTAAGCAAAAATGCAAACAAGAACATGATTGAGACAGATTTGATCTATTTCCAGTGGAAGATGAAGTTTATATACTCATAGATGATTACAAGGTGCAACTAAAGCACCACTATTTTCTTTTTCTCAATTTTTCTCTTATAAATATGGAAAGAGACAAATTAGTAGAACAAAAACCGAAACCCTAGAATCCTTGGTTCTAATACATTTTCTCCTTCCCTTTAATAACTAGCAACAAGCCATAATGGGTCCAACCCATTAGGCCTACCAGAGAAACCCATTAACCCCACTAACATGGGTTTTACAAATATATGTCTCATAGCGTTTACAAGAGTCAATCTGCTGACACCGTAGCAATTGATCCACTTAGCAATTACAGCTCTCCTACTTAGCAATTACAGCTCTCCTTGACCTAAACTCTTTGCGCTTCCCTGCACCTGCGGTTTTGATTAAGGAACCAACTTGGTATTTGACCAACTAAGGCTCGCTTAACCTCCTCAGTCCTCAGAAGAGGTGTCTACGGCTCCAATCCAGGTTTGGCCTAGAGGTGCAGCAGCTGGGTGCCTTGGTTGGTTGGTCCCGCCCCCACTTTGTATGATGCTCTAGCCAACTTAAGGTCCTTGACTTCTGATTGAGGTTGACAATCACCTCCTGAATCACTGGCAAACTTTCTCCTCAGTTAGGATTTTGGGGCAGATGCAGCTTGCGCTCGGCTGGTTGAATACCTAATAATTCTATCTGCACTTCCTTTGGTTCAAACTCCTGCTACCTGTTTATAATTTATGACCCAATAACTATACATGCAAACTATATCCAAGTCACTGAAACCAAATTATATTTAGGGAGCGTTCACCTGAGAGTTCATAGCTTGCCGCAGTTGTTTAGCATGACTTCTCATGATATGTCCTTGTTTCATGCAGAACAAATGTGGATACCTTGTTTACACTCATAGTTGCTTTCTTTACGAGAAAATTTCATCACCAATTGACAATTGTTCATGTGGTAATGGTATAGACGAAACATGAAATATGATTGGCTTCCGATAACAATCACAATGGTCGTCTTTCTCTTAGTGACTGCCACATACACACTTCCTAAGATCATAATTATCCTTGAGCAAATTTACATTAATAGATACTTTATCCCATCAAAGAAATTCAACTATGCTGTGCATATTGTCTAGTGGGTATTTTAAATTTTCTTGTTCCAAAGCTTTATTTGATCAAGACATTCTTTTATTGCACAGCCACAGGGAGAAGTGGGTTCCAATTTTGAATTTCTCCATTTTATGGCTTACCATAGATTTGTTTGATACCCTTTTTATGTCACACTATAAACTCTGGTGACTAACCTCACACCTTTGATCTAGATACGGATTGATGCTATGATACTGCTTTATTGCCACCAGATAGGAGCACAAAGACGACCACATGAGATCCAATTTCTTTAACGTGGCAAGAGAGCACACAATGTCACCATCACAAGAAAAAAGATTAATGAAGTGAAGAAATTAGGAAACTATTTGGCAGTAAAACAAGCAACCCAACCACAAAGAATTTATTTGGCAATAAAGTCCTGAGACTTTCAAGCACACCTTCACAGCAAACAAGAAATTATTTGCTCCTACAATCCTCATAATATTCTTGCACCTCAAATCACTTACTCCATAATCTAGATTTATTATACCATAGCCTTTGCCCTTGTTTTGTTCTTTTCTCTAGTGTTGGCCTTAACTATGACATCACACATGATAGTAGGCAGGCATGCTAAATCTAAAATCAACTTTTAGTATAACCGAATATACATGTTTCCATTGGTTTATAGACTATAGTTCCACTTGCATGCCAATCAAAGTATCAAGCCACTACTGCTAGGTAGTCAGCTTACGTTTTCTATCTTCCATCAGCTTTAGAATTGGCCACAAAGCATATTTGCCTGTTAAATCCTAACAAAACAGTGGTATATATAGCAGCCCAAGTTTGCAAACATAAGCCAGTAATATTCTTTTTCCATGTTTAAAGGATATTTCTTATATCGGAAATAAATGGCTGTTGAGGGGCTAGCTACCCACCCCACACACTGCCACCGCCAGTGACCCTATGTTTGACCCCACAGACATTAAGTCCTGGCTACGCCAATGGCTACCGCCACCGCTGGTGAGCCCCTCCCCACATGCCGCCGTGCGCATCTATACGTGGTAGCTGCCACCGTGCTTGGCCCCACACAACCTCCGACGGTGTGCTTCATCCCCATGTGTCACTGTGCTTTCTGGCATGCTCCCCAGCACATGCCACCGCCACAAGAGGGAAACATGGATGGCAGGATGGGGGATGGGAAGGGTGTGCATCCCCATCCAAAAACGGATGGCGGATGCTGTGTGAGTAGCTATCCCTGTCAGCAAATCCACACTACTGTGATTGCTTCAAGCTTTGCTGAATTTTCTTTTGTGAATCCTAAATGACATAGAATTGTGAAAGAAAACTCTGGGTTGGAGTTAAAATTCGTGGTACTAGTTCAAAACACTCGGAATGAAAAAGGTTGAGGGTCATGTAACATCATTCTCTACTTGCAGGTTTCACATGCTGTCTGAGTTTGACGAGGGGAAAAGAAGTTGCCGGAAACGTCTGGATGGCCATAACAGGCGTAGAAGAAAGCCACAGCATGATGCAATGAACCCTAGGAGCTTCTTTCCATATCACCAAGGTTTGTACGTTCCAACTTATGTTTGATCTTGGTAATTTAGTGACCCTATTCCTAGGTGCTTATTAATTCCGTTTGGATACCATATTGCCATTTCTGTAGATAGCCTTTGTTAATTGTTGGCTCTCTTCGTTAACAATAGTAATAAACTACATCTAGTAGAGTGCCTACTTGCTTTTTCACAGGAAAAAAATTCTGTATCATTCATTTAAGTGCTGTTTTTCTCATGCTCTTTCGCTAGTGCTATTACTTATCCTTGAAGTGCTTGTATAATCAATACCTTCACCATATTTTCTGAATAAAAATATTCTCTTTGCAGTGAATCAATTTTCAGCCCACCGGCAAACATTTCCAATAGCCGATCAGAATGCTGATTCCTCCATGCACCTGCTCGATCATCAGCCGCCCTTCTCCATCTCATTCTCGGAAACCTTTAAAGCACCGAAGCACTTCCCCTTGCAGGACGGTAGCAGCATCCTCGGCACACCCCGCCCTGCTCTCATGCTGCCCTTCTCTTCTGCTGAAGACTGCACCACCGCCAGCACATGCAATGGTCTGCCCCGTGCACTGTACCCTGAGTGTGTTCTCTCTCTTCTGTCATCTCTGCACCCCTCCCATGCCGGCATCTCCAGTGCAACAGTTCCAGTGCAGTTTACTTCGCTCGCTAGGATTGTTGCCGAGTCGAAAGCTGCAACCACTGCATTTGCACCAGATGGAGCTGGTGGTGGTGACCATGTGTTGGTTCCTGGTGCTATGATTGAAGATCCTTCACAGGCACTAGCATTCTCTTGGCAGGTGTAGAGCAGGCTGTGATTTGATGTGTTCCTTTCTGCTACTGAGTGCTGAATTGCTGGTGATAATGGTGGGTTCTTTTGGGTTGTAGTTTATGGCTTTTAGCTTGTAAATTCTAATTGTTCGCGAGAGAGTACGAAAAGAGATAGTCGTGTGCGATTTTGGTCAGTATAGCTGAAGTTGGTATAGTGACTACTATAATTGACTTGTAGACCTTGTTTTGAAGAGACACACCGTTTGAAAGCTAGTTACTGTAGTATAAGTTATCAGAATGAAGCCCAAAAGAACCCAGCCATATTTGAGGCTTTTTGGTGCCTGTGCACCTTCAGAATCAGCTTGGTGACAATTGTAGACAAGTAAAAGCACAAGTCCTCTGGTTGATGATGGTGGTGGTTGTCCTGATTGTTGAGCTGCTTAATTGTGCTCTGTTCATAATTATGTACATGCCCATGCTTTCTTTAGCAGCATCTGCTTGTATGTACTTGCGTTTGGTCGTCCATGCATGTGAAGGTTGGAACAGCCCTCAGAACAAAAGGCCTTGTTTGGTTTCTTCTTGGCCAACCCTATCCATGCCAACACTACGAATATGGGCCAGATTGAGGGGGCTTATTTATGCTTTGGACAATGTGGGGTTATGTGTCACTGCTGATTGTAAGTTGCCCATTAAGCCTAAATCCTAATAAGGATTAAGGACCTCTAGACAGAGTAGTCTGAGTCCTGACAGTGGGGCAGTGTCGGTTCCATGATTTTCAGATAGGTGTTCGGAGTTAAAGAAAATATTACTTAATAAAAAAGAAAAGACCCTCAGTGGTGAAAATCAAAATATAAATTGTTCATACTAAAAATATCTATAAATAATATAGAAAATTACAAATAATTAAGAAAAATATAATTTTAACTCTACGCTCTTCATGTAATACAATATTTTTATTTCATTGTTCTATAGGATCACCTTGCTAACTTCTTCAAACTTTAAAAGTTCAAGGAAATTCCTTTTATTATGTGAGTCTAACCAGCATTATCTCACAAAAATTTCAAATCTGCAAACTTCTTCATTTTTGAAGACTATATGATCTACATATCACAAAAGACACTATCATTCAATCAACTAGTTAGGATTTGCCGATTTCGAAATTGATATGGGGAGTGAGAGAACGAACACAACTCACATGAGGATGAGACATTTCCACAACACCAGCTACTCCCAACCTCCTTACTCGCTTGTGTCGCCTCGTGCAGTCACTTCACTCCTAGCGTTGCCTGCTTGCAATTACGTTGATGCTTCTTCATCATTTTTCAAATCAACAGATTTCTTCATTTTTTTTAAATCTCTAAGATGTAAAATTGAAAATTTATGATTCACCTATGGCGGTTTTGGCATCGTGGGTGGCACCCAGCAGGTTCTGACCCTGCACGCGCTATCTCACTCCCTCCCCTTCGCTCTTCGGCCCTTCTTCAACCTCCTAGGGCAAGCCGTTGTCATGCATGGCCATTGTGAACTACGTGGTGCAGTGCGTGCCGCTGACTACTATCTCCCTTGCGCTCGGTGCTTACAACCCACCTATCGACCTGCTTGCCACGCACGCACCATCGGCCGCCCCTGCCATTGCTTGCTCATTGGCCACTTATAGCCTATGTGCATCGTGTGTGTGGCCGAGAGAGAATAGGGAGGTTAGGTGCTTAGGGTTGGGGATGATCGAATGGGTTAACATAAATTGTGCTAGCTAGAGAGGATGCAGGATGGTCTCGCCGCTCGTATGGACAGAGGGGAAGTTAGAGAAGTGGGGTGGAATTGGGCTGATGGGGTATAAATATGACAAATCTGGTTCAACTAAGGGTATATGTATTATATCTAATATACACTAAATTTTTGTCAAATTTTTGGATGTTCAACTAAACACCCATGAACCATATAGGTCCACACCTACAGCGGGGCTGCCATGAAGAACAGGAGAACAACAGAAGCATTCAAGAAAATGCTGACAGGAGACCTGAGGGTGGAATGCTGAGGTTGTTACCCAGGAAATGAATCCTCTCCTGTCCGTAGCGCAGGAGAACATTTCCTCGATCTTCAGCCGTCTGATCCAAAATCAATGCGCGACAGCATGCTTATCTGTGAGTATCGATTTACGGTGAGAAATAGTAATACCAACTTGCAAGCCTGAGGGCCTATCTGGCAACAGCTGCGGCTTATGACTTTTGGCTGAAATTTTTGAATTTTGGCTGTTTACGGTATAGATTACGAAAAGAGAGATACTCACTTGTGATTTTGGATGGTACAGATGTTGGGATTTTAACATGTATATCGTTTAACTTGTAGACTCTATTTTGAGAAAATACTCCATTTAAAAGTTAGGTACTGCAACAAAAATCAAAAACCGCCAGTTTCGAAGGAAAAGAAGAGGCCCTCACTTCTCAGTGATTCTCTGATGTATGCCCGAGGCTGGTTCAATTTCTTGCAGGAAAAGGTTTTACAGCTTGTAGCTGCACAGGGAGGGGCCTACACGCATTTTGGACCCTTGGATCAAGCAGGCAACGGCTCAGATCAAGCATCCCAAACTGGTTAATCCCTCGAAACTATGCCATGTATGCTGAATCCAAATGCTCATGCAATGATGTAAATCCAGTCTGGAAACGCCTGGATTTGTACCTGTATTACCGATGGCAACCATCATCAGTGTCGATGTAGAGCATCCCTATCTCTATAGATACAAGTCACAAAACGGAAACGAACAAATGAACAAACGGGAGGAGCACCGCCGACATAAGAAGCGAATAAACAGAACATGGATAGCTTGATACGCCACTAGGCAACTCTGGAATTGAATTGACATGTCAACAACTTCAATTCCCCAACTTGTGTTCATCCAAAGAGAAGGCACGGATTTCACTTTGTTAAATGTGAGACATCGACATTTTAAATGTGAGACGTCGACATTCTTCCCTTGGGACATGTGTACATAGAAGCCGCTGTCATACATAGTAGGCCTTGTTTTTTTTCAACTTTTTTGTGACTTTTAGTTTTGGCTTTTCTAACATCGAAACAATTCATTTTTCCAAATGACTTTCTGATCTCAAAATCGTGTACGTTGTTCGTGACGGTATATATGTCTGTCACCTTACAAAATATAAACAGAAACTATAAACTATAGTCCAAAATAAGCTTTTGTCTTAAGAGTCAGGGGCGGAGCCACACTATAGGCAAGGTAGGTTTAGCCTGGGGTGTGGAAAAATATCTAGTGTACAGCTCAGGTGAATTCAGTTCAGCCTGAGTAATATTTTCATGGTCCAGTCCAGATAGCTTAAATTATTCCACCATTAAGCTTGTGACATAACCAAATTCTAGCTCCACCACTACTTAGAGCCATGGTTTGGTTATGTCCACAGGCTACACACTTTGACATGCATGTTGACACATCGAGTTAGTACAACTTTAAAAGTGTGTACGTGGTGCGTCGCATGAGAGTGAGTGTGGTACTTGCGACCCAAGGTTTTGTTCACGACGTAACTTCGCTCGTGAAACAAACGATATCCAAAACAACATGGCCGGCGTGGCTATACTTTGTAGCAGGAGCTCGTGGTCGATCACCAACCAACCAAACAAACCTGGTAAGGCTAAGTTAATTACCTGCTTACATATAAGTTCAGGGGATAAGCAGGCCTGCACAATTAGTTCTATTTACTGTGATCAGAAATTAAACACAATAGTCCATCTTTGCATAGTTAATTTGGTAGATGCCATGGCAGGCGAGTGTAATACTGTGGATGCCTGCGTCCTCGAAAATCTCCAGAAGAGTTTTTAATATACGAAACTTGAGAACAGCAATGTCCTCGAAAATTGCGTTTCAGAAGGACTTAGAGAAACGTGGAACATGGTTACTATTGAGTATTTATTGATGGTCAAAGTTTAGGTGGAACGTCAACATTGGCTCACTAAGATCTATACCAATAAGGGTGCAAAACAGATTTGATTCGGACGGAAATTGCTGTTACCATATCATAATCTATATTTTTTTTTGGATTCGATCAATCAGATTCGATACCAATCGGATTCGGTGCGGATCGGTCGGGATTAACTGAGGGCCTACACCCTACTTGTTTGTAAGGAATGCATACAGATAACAAATGGAGTAGGAGGACATCTTCAAAACTTGATATTACTACTTAATAGCTGATGTGGAAGATTTTATTTTACCATTGCAAAAGAAAATGAAACGTCAAATAGTAGCACTAACCTGAAATCAAATTTGAAAACATATCGGATTCGGGACGGATATTGCTATTACTATATCCTAACCCATATTTTTTCTCCGGATTCGATACTAATCGGATTCGGTACCAATCAGATTCGGTGCCGGATCGATCGGGATTAACCCGACCCGTTTGCACCCCTATATACCAACTTCTGTAGAATGTTAATTAAAAGTCGAAACTAAGCTTCCTACTTGCTCTTTCTTCCTGGAGGAATCAACTCAAAATGGACTGAGTTGATCTTGTGGGGTTCAAACAATCAGACTGAAATGTTGCCTAGAAATCACTGGCGACTGCCCGGGAACCGGAAACGTCTTTTCGCTGAGAAAATATTTATAAACAAAGTTTTGCAAATTGATTTCTCAGTTACCATCTCAAGGTAATGCTCAATTACCAGTAGTACACCTCGCGTTAAGAGACATCAAGGATCATGCACGATAATCACAAGCAGGGTACATAAATCTATATTAGAGAAAACAGCAAAGCATCAGCTCAAATGCCCCAAAGAACATCAACACCAGCATATTATCCCCACTAGCACGTACACCATGCATGCTAATCAACAGCAATGAACACGAAACACAAGCATACTTCCTCCACGGTACATAATTGGTCAGAGAGGAAGCCGGCCACCGCGCCGCACTCCGCGCCGCCGTAGATCAACCGAGGAAGATGTGGACGCCGACAGCGAGGAGGAAGATGGCGATGAGGGCGAAGTAGATGATGGAGTGGACGAGTATGGAGAGGCCGCTGGTCTGGAAGTTGCCGAACTCGATGATCTTGCCCTTGCCTGGGATCTGGAACAGCAGGCCAGGGGAGAGGAGGATGAAGAGCACCAGCCCTATGAACACCGGGGCCCAGTCAGCCATTTCCTCTCTGACACAGCAGTGATCTGCCCACGGCTGCAGCAGCTAGCGAGCCTTGCTTCCTGTGCCCTGATCCTCTCACTCACTCTGCGCCTGCTCGTGCTTGTGATTCTTTCGTTGTAGGACCAGTGGAGAGTGAGAGTTTGTAACTTTCTATGGCAATCGTGGCGAGGGAATAAGTAGAAGAGAGGGCAAATGGGGAGGTGGGTGCGTGAGGGGCAGGCTGATCCTCTATGGTGGCCTGGGTGATCGGTCATGGTGTGGGGGGTTTGCTAAGTGATGGTGCTAGTGTAAGGCCTTAGTTCTTTTCGGCTTCTAAAAACTGTTTTATAATTTTTCTATAATAACTAGTTTTTAAACAGAGTATCTTTTTAAGATATTGTCTACTAGTTAATTGTAGTATATACTGTACCGACTTCATTTATATCGGTAAAAATCACATGTTAGTTTCTGTTACTCTGTAATCTATCGCACGAACAGCCCAAAAACCACAAGCCGCAGCTAAAAGCTACAAGCTGCAGCCAAAAAGAAAAAACAGGCCCCAAATATTGGATGCGTTGCCATCATATACGGTCTATTCTATTTAGCCGCTGATTTATTACTAATAGTTGATTGCCAGTATGGATATATGAGACTCTTGGCATGTTAGTGTAGCTATACGAGATTCTCTATTTGTGTTTTATAGTAGTGCCGAAATTCTCTATTTGTGCTTTTACAGTAGTGCAATCGTGCTTACTTTGCAATAACTTTTACGTGCGTGGCGAGACAACATAAGTGGATCGAGCTACTCCGTCCTTTTTGGTGGACAGCCTTTTAGGTGATTGATATTGGTAGTTTGGTTGGCATCAGATGTAACGATTCAACATTTCGCCTTAATTTTCTCAAGTACGGAAAATTCTTTTACCTAATCTAGGCTAGTCATGATCATCATTTAGCTGCTGAAGTCTTTTCTGAGCTCAATAAATTAAAGCAAGTTGACGTACCTCATCTATGTGATCGAGCTACGTCAGTATCTTTAGAAAGGCATAGCCACATATTTTTGTTAATTTCAATTTCTGGTTAAGTTAATTTTCGCCGTTGGTCTTAGGATTATACTAGAAATTTTGAATCTCAACTAAATCATTAGAATATATTTTAAAAATATTTATGCTATACTAGAAGTTCGACGTTAAACATGGACACACCACGCACAGCAAGTTTTCCTCAGGACATCCGAACCTAAACCCAAGAGGCACTAACTAGCAAGACGTCAAGCTTTTTGGTAATATATGGTCCTGTTCTTTATGACTTCTAAAAGTAGCTTTTGATTTTTGCTACAATACCTAACTTTTAAATAGAGTATTTTAGACGGAGTCTACAAGTTAATTATAGTACACATTAAAAACCCAACATCTGTATCAACCAAAATCGCAAACGAGTATCTCTCTCTATAATCTCTGACGGAGTCTATAAGCCCCAGCCATATCAAACAGGCCGTATAGTCCCACAATAGTAGTATTATTGTTGGTTTTATCAAGTAATCAATCTGAACAGCATCAACTTATACACTCTATGCACAACCATATGAGATGTAGAAGATCAGCACTAGGTCAATTCCGGTAGATGGAATCAAAGGTAGTTGAGAAGAGGAGATCCCAGACGCAAGCATATGGTCACCACCACCCACACCCCCATCCTGCCATGCATGCCTTTTTCACACGCCTGTGACTCGTCCTCGTCGATCCTCACATCTTGTCCTCGAACTCGTTGGGGAGGGCAGGGCATGGAGTAAAGTTCTCAGAAAGAGGGGAACTGAAGCCAGTGGTGGTTTGCATGCATGGAGGAGTGGTTGCCCTGTCGATTACGCCGAAGTGGGCCTGCAGATCTGATCAGATCGATGATGCTAGAGGACACTGCTTGGGCTTAATTGCCCGCACGATTTGTTAGGCACATGTATGCATGCTCCTTCTGATGATCTCGAGCGTTTAGACGAGTTAAATGATTGCCCTTCCATGGTTGGCTGACCACAAGCCACAAGGCAATAGAGAGAGAGAGAGAGAGAGACATCAGTACGTGAGATTTGTGTGTGTACCGTTGGTTGCAGTCTCTGTCAGAATCTGCTAATTAAATTGCTAATTCGTTCCTTGAGTGCTGTTGAGTGTGAGTATTCTGCAGGGAGCTATGAAGTTAGAGCTTGAAATTTGAAGCTATCTCATAAAGAGTTTGGTTTTTATAGAAAAATATATATGGTTCGTATTTGGGCTGGTGGCGACAATTAATGTTTAGACTAATGACCAGATGGCTAACGTGCTGAGAAAGGCCATCTAAGCTAGTTTGCATAATCTTGTTTATATATGTAGATTCCTTTGCAGCAATCATGGGTGAAAGAATATTATATCTTCACAAGCTTGGCTTGAATCTGCACAATCTCTCCTTTCTTTTGGCAAAGCTTAACTACGGGAGTTTAGTATATTTGTAACTTGGAGCAAGGTTTTATTAACATTTTCTTTCACTTGGGAAGAAGAGCAACGGAAGCATTAACGACTATTAATTTTCTTTTTGTGAAGAAAATATTAACAAAGGAATTTTGATATATATTTGTAACCTGGAGTAGGGTTTTAGGATCAACTGGATGTCACAATGCTGGGAGCTCATTCCGATGGAATACAAAAAAATTCACATGAATTAAGGAATAAAGAAAATATATGTCACATCCCAAAAATTTATAAATTTAGATAAAAATTAAAATAATTTATTATTTTCTAGATTTTCATTTTTTGGAAAATTTCACTGAATTTTCAAAACTATTTTTTGTATTTCCAAATTTTAAAATGATTATCTGTAATTAACTCAAAATTTATTTTCATATAAAAATATTTTATTTGAGTTCACCTTATTTAATTTTGTACCTGTGGATTTTCTTGGAATTTTCGGAGTTCATTTGATATTTAGTTTGCTTTATTTGAATTCTCAATAATTCCCAAAATTGAAAATCAATTTATTTTTTGTAAATATCTGGGTTCGCCGAATCCTAGTCGGCCCATTTTTCTTCACTCTCTCTCCTCCTTTGGCTTAGCCCACTTTCTTTCCTCCGCCAGCTCGTTTTCCTTCCTTACTTTGTGCAGATCAACCAGCCTAGCCCGCCTCGCCGCTCTCCCCACCTCACACTGACAGTGGCTATAAAAAAGCTCACCCCTCTCCCCGAATATGCACCTTCAGAGATTGTCGTCATCCCTCGAAGCCCTAGCCAAACCATTAGAGCTACAAAGTCACTGAATTTGTCGAAGGTGAAGTTGCCACCATTAGAGCCAAAGGAGGAAGAATGCAATATCGATGTTTCGTCGCGTCTCTGCCAAGGACAAGTGTGTCATGATGTGTTTCCAAGCTCTCTCGTCCAAGCCCCCAATCAAATGAAGTGGACAAGCAGTATACGTCAAGATCGGATCGTCCTCTTCCTTTGCAACCGCATCTCTTCACCGTCGAATTTCATCGCCAGCGTGAGTCCAACCCCCCAATCAATTGAAGTGGATGAACTATGCATGTCAAGATCAAGATCATCCTCTTCCTTTGCAACTACATCTCTTCACCGTTCAATTTCGTTGCAGCCGGTGAGGCTCCACCGTTGTTGTCTTGCCCCTACCTTAGTCTCATTGCATTCTATGCTATGTGGATGCTTCTTTCGCTGGAGGACCGCCTCCCCTGCATCTGCACCACCCCATAAAGCCGAGTGCCGCCGTGTCCACCACCATCTCCGTTGTTGCCACCAGTGACCATTGGTCCTCGTGCCTAGCTTGTTCGTATTACTGAAGCCCGTGAACCCATTTTGGGTGGTTTGGGAGGATGGCAAAGACCACAGTGGTCAAAAAAGGCAAGGCAATGACGACAACCGTGGAAAGGGAGAAAGTCACTAGAGGTGAACTCCGGTGGCCTCTGGTGCAAGAAGTGGGCACATGTCCAAGCATGGGTATGAGGAGCCGTCTGGTGAGGATGGCCTAGCTTGAGATGCGCGAGGAGAGCTGGCGATTGTGGTGGTTATGTACGATGGACGTCGTGGTCGGCGGATGTGATGGAGAGCATTAGTGCAACATCACTCACCTCGTGATGTGGATGGCAAGGTAAGGGAAAGGCAGAGGCAACGAATTGGCAGTGGTGGTTACAAGACTGGAGGCACGACGAATGGTGACAGTAACTTCGGTGATGCTTTAGCTTGGGCAAGGTACCAATAGCACTGCAAGGATATGAGTAAGGTTATGGTATGACCAATTTAGAGTGAGGGACAAGAATGAGGATGAATTTTGGGAGATTACCTAGGCGGTAGAAAGGAGAGGCGGTGCTCTCGTCGGGTTGAGGACGACAGCGAGGTCTCACGATGGTGTTTCTGGCTCTGGGAAGCTAAAGGGAAGTAAAAGGGCTAGTTGACAGAGCTGCTTTGGCTTTATAGACACTTGGCGGCAGTGGTGCATAGGAGATGGTGAGCGGCATAGATGGTGCATGGGGAATGGCTTGGGCGATCGTGTACATTACACGGGCGAGGTGAGCGACGACGAAGAAGTCATCGAGAGGAGTTAATGAGGGGATGGCGTGAGCGTGAGACGGCTTGTGGTGAGACTTTGGTGAGGTCGTTTGACCGAGCAAGCTGGCGATGCGGGAGCGGCTAAGGTGCAAGCGACTCATTGGTGTGGGAGGGGAGTTGAGCGAAGACGGGCTGTGAGAGAAGCCAGGCGATGGGCTGGCAGGTGATGCTAGGCCAAGGAAGAAAATGGGATGCGCGAGAAGGAAAAAGGAATGTAGGTCATACCATATTCGGCCCAAGAGAGGAAAAATAGAAATTAAGAAAATGGGATTTTACAAGGTTTTCTAGAGATATAAGATGGCATTTTTGGTGCAAAAATATAGAAACTCAAAGTACACAACAAACAATTTGAAAGTTTTTACAAATTTTTTATGGCATTTTTGAAAATTTTTGGGTTGTCACAGAAAGATTCTCAAGAATATTCCTTGACCCCACCTGTCAGCCTCTATTTCCTCTCCTCTATTTAGTTATCGAATTTCTCAGCTAAGCCAACTTTCGAAGCCCATTCTCTTTCATACGACCTCTGATTGAGCTTGTCTTTGTATTTATTTTGTAATTTGTATTTCTTTTGGAGTTCATTTGGTCTCAGTTTTTAAATTTATTTTGGGTTTGCATTTTTTTCTCGTGTAGACATTGTCGCTTTCAAGTAGTACGAGGCCATCAAAGATCAAGAACCAACAAAACTAGAGTAATGCAAGTTGTGTAACCTTGATCATGTTGCACCTATTATTTTAAACAAATTATTTTGTGTTGTTAAACCATGCATGCTATTTCCATACAACATTATTTATGGGTAGTAATTATTACCTAACTACCCTTTCGAGGAGTAGAGATCCCGACTGTCTGCGAGAGCAAAAGGAAAGTCAACGGCATTTTCGGGGACTAGTTTAACATAGAATGGAATGTGTGAAGCATATAGCTAGCCAGACAGTTCAATCAGAGTTATTGACAGGTCGGGTTCCTTTCCAAAAGAGGCTACCCATTTATCCAATCCTTGATTACTTGTATGGCATGATCCATTGTCAACTTAGGTTTAGAAAACTATTTAGTTGGAACATTAGAGTATCCAAAATTGGTTGGAGTAGCACATTGATTAGCTATACTTAAACATACTATGGAATTACTTTTTGGAAACACTTATTAATCTTGATTAATGAATTATAGAATTGTTTATGATAAGTGGTAGATGTTGAAACTATTGTTAAATGGTGGGAGCCATGGCATGTGGATGTCATTAGTTGTTGGATAACAAAACTGGTTTTAGACTCGGGCCAGCGGAACATTGATGTGGTGTTTTAGCATTGAATCAATGGGAGTCTTGCTTGGGTTGATTATGGACTAAACCTTTTGTGTGGCATTGAATTGAGTCTTACCATACAACCACATATCTGATATAAGGCAGACTTGGCTGAATAATTTACTGAGTTCTAGCTCTAACATGGTTGGGCTGAGTTTGGGGATGGACGGCCGCATCGTATATTTAGCTATAGTGCATGTTTAGTTCCATAGTCAGGCTTAGTTTAGGGTGGATGGCTATTGGTTTTAGTCATGTTGAAGGTTTAGTTCTACTGTTGGGCTAGTGATAGGGTGAAGTATTGTAAAGGCTTTGTTATGATTATCTTTGGGGCACGATTAAGGAAGCGTGTCTATTTAGCTGACAACATATATAAGTTGATCATATCGTGTGGATAGAGCTATACAAACTCCGCAGAGTGTAAAACTATTATAATAGCCATGCCCTTAGTCATAGGCAATTCTCGTGGATTTCACGTGAGGATTAGATTTTAGAAAACAACCTTAGTTGATGATTTTGGAAAATATGATTAGACTAGTTGGTATCAGTGAATGGATAGAATCTTTGGATGGGCGTAGGGTGATACCTCACCGATCTAATTATTTCATATGTCATTTACTTATCAGTTAGTTAATACATGTCTTCACTTACACTTAGCAATCTATTTATTGTATTTCAATGCAAGTTACTACTTTCTGCAAAATAAATCATACCAGTCATCCCTTGGAATAAGCTTGCATTTATATAATTGCATCCTCATGCACAACTTGCTGAGTACTCTATGTGCTTATCCTTTCTGTATGCAATGTTGCTCAGTTGGTGGAGGTTAAGGTTACATCACCACTGATGAACTCTTCCCTAAGGAGTACATTAAAGACTGCGGAAACTAGGTCACGCTATCTCAATCGATTGTCTGTGGGCATATGGATGAACTACATTTAAAGTTATCTTTGTTTTTCTGCTGTAGTTATTTCCTTAGTCAAGCCCTACGAGGCTAATTAAGTTTCCTTAGTCAAGCCCTACGAGGCTAATTAAATGTAAACTCAACTATAAGGTCAAAACTCTTATTTACCATGAGGGCTTGTTATATAGTTATTCATCGTTGTGTATGAAATGGATGATGTTGCATCGATATTGTCACTATGTGCACTAGCGTAATCTTGAACTAGTGCAGTATGTACAGAGGATCCGGATTTATATATTTGGTCCCGACAATATCTCACAAGAATATATGTTTATTTCCTCCTTAGCTCTTACATTACAAATGATATCTTACTAGTTGTGTGGACAGAGGGCCGAGCATGAGTTAAATCAGATAAACAGATTAGTAATTCATTTTGTTTTTGAAAATACTGCAGTTAAAGAGTTGTTATGGTATTAAAAAAGAATCAACAACCCTCTTGAATTTCAAAATAAAAATATTCAAAAGGGACAAAACCAACTCAATCAACACACGTTTAGTAGTCTAGGTTTTTTCTTCTATGCACAGACGAACTCGTGATGCATGCCTTTTCTCGAGGCGGGGCCGATCTGTTCTCCTTAAATTACGGTGTATCATAGAATAAGTGATTAACTAAACCACCAGTTTGGCAACGGCTTAGGATTATAGTTTTTGATTGAAATTTTTGATTTTAGTTGTTTACAGTACAGATTACAGAGAGATACTTACTGCGATTTTGGATGGTACAGATATTAAGCTTTTAACGTGTACATCGTTTAACTTGTAAACCCCGTTTTGAGAAAATACTCTGTTTGAAAGTTAATATTATAGTAAAACTAAAAGCCACCGGCTATATAGAAAAAAAACAGGTCCGAAAACTCTTGCATGGAATTCTGACGTATGCCTTGGTCGCCCTAGAAAAATGCCTGTGCTTTGTCATTTCAGTACGAAACAATGTCAATATGTCATACACAAAGCATAAAAAAAAATGTGCAATAATTCCTTTACAGCTAACATGGGGACCGAGTAGGTGCGCAACAGTACAGAGAAGCTTCCCCTGCGTTAGGTGCGTGGGCTGCATCAGCAATTAGACCTTTGTCTTTGTGCAAGGGGGTGACAGGACGGAAGAGTAAGTACATGCATGAATAGTTTACTTGCTTCGCCCAATTATTTGTTGTTTGGATGCAAGTTTGGACTTTGGATCCATGTGCACAGCCGCTTGTATGGAAGGTACACACTGTTGTGGATACAGGACGGGGGAGAGATCTTCCCTAGAAATGATTGTTGTTGATTTTCTTTCTTTTTTTCGGGGGTGGAGATTTCCCTAGAAAAATGCTCTAATTTATATTAATAACGCAAAGACAAAGTACATGAGTACCTTACTTTTATATTAAAGGTATCCAACAACAACTTGTTACTATCAAATCCTTGAGTCGATGAACGTGCTAAACTTCTTTATCTTCCTTAACGAAAACTCCGAATATTTCAATGTAACATAAATATCAACGATCATAGAAACAAGCAGTAGATTGTCAAGGGTCTGCATGAACCGATAGCGATATTGTTCGTTGAAAGGAAACCAAAGGAGATTCATTGAAAACCAACTCAGCCCAGTGCCGATTTCCAACGGAAACGTAGGTGTCACCCGCGTTGTCCACTTGAGTTGGTGCAGCAAAAGTCGTCACGGATAAAAGAAATCCGGCGGACAACTCGCATAAGAAAAAAAAAGCTAGGATAACCTGAACTAGTAGAAAAACGTAGAGAGAAGTAAAGAAACATAACATCACCTCTAAAAACCCACGGATCCGTCGCCCATTTGACGCTAGCAATAACACCATTTTGCTCGTCTCCTAGATTGCTAGCTAGCTGCTAGGCTTCTCGCGCTCCAGTCCGTAGAGATTCAGCAAAAGGATTCGACTTGCAAGTGGCCCGGAGCGAACAATCGAGGCCTAAACTGAATTATGGCATTGTTCGGCCCGACCTTAGCCATCGGTGCAATAAGGCCTAGCCCAACGTACTAGTGGGCTTGGCTCGTTATCCATACGTTCATGGGATTAGCGTCCTGATAATTAATCGGGGAGGGTTAGAGGAAGATTACGTAGGCACTACGCAGAGTTTGATTTCGCTCCTGAATTTCGGCTTTCATGGTTTTTTTTCTTGTTTTCTACCCTTGGTCGCCATGAGATCCGGGTCCCTGTTTTTTTATGTCACTCCCAAATGGGCGATTTTGCACCAACATTGTGCCATAATGAAATATATATAAAAAAACTGGTCCATACAATTGGTAGTCCACGGACATGCACGCTCACACACTAGGGCTCCCATAGTCCCACTCCCATCCATCTTCCCGTAATTCCATATTGTCCGGAAACCATGGGTTATCGATGTTATTGATAGGTCCGATAAAAATTCAAACCAGACAAAAAAGAAATTTGAATTTATCTAAATGTCATCGAATATAAAGAAAATTTGCAATTTTCAACCTTTTTCTTTTTACACCTAAAATTTTAATTCAAAAATATTGTCCAGATAAATCTAAAAAATACGATAACCACCTGGTACCGATCCTACCGTTATCCTCTAATAAAATTTGCAACCCCATGTACTTTTTCCTGCCACTGCCTCGCTGGAGTTGCCCAGCAACAGCGAGCCGCTGTCACCGCTAACTTCGTCTCCATCTTCAGCAGTTCACTGTTGCTAAATCCGTTGGCCAGCGAAACCAAACTCGCTACTATTGGTCATCGTTGGGTGAACCCCAGTACCCTAACCCCGGTCCTAACCGCCGTGGACCTCATTGGAGAAGACGCAGCTTCACGTACCATTTCTGCACGACTATTTCTGCAAATTTGACTGATTTTGAGGGGGGAGAAATCACCTGCATGACTATTTCTGAAAATCCTGCAACAAAAATTCAGCATGCTTGTACATAGAGCATGGTTAAGAAGAAATGAGGTAGTATGCTCTCTGGGGATTGTAACAACACGTTGTAGCTAGAGACTACTCCCCATCACAGGTTATAATTGGGCAGTACAAAAATGTCTTGTGCAATTTAGACGGGCAATTAACCTGCAAAAAAGAAGAAAAAAAAAGCACCCGAGCTAGCTAGGGACACCTCAACCTCAACTAGGCACGTACGCTACGTATATTCCGTCCCATTTCCTAGCCATCTCCTGGCCGTCCACAGCAGTGGCCGGCCAGTCACCGCCACGGCGGACGCTGTCGGTATGAGGCGGCTCCCTGGGGCGGCGCATGGCCGCCGGTGACGACTCCGGCATCAGCCCCAAGCCCGGGTTCTCCCAGTCCACGTATCTCCCATCCCCTGTTTCTCTACGTACGTATTTGGTTTCTGATCACCTGATCGATCGATGTAGAATTGCATTTCTGGTGACGCAGGCAGGACCATGTGCGGACAGCACCACTGTGCTCGAGGCGTGAAACACCCCAAAATTTCAATTTTTGGAATTTATTTTGAATTTTGCTTGAATTTCGAAATTTTTACCCAATTTAGAAACTCCTAGCGAAAATGCGCTTTCTGTTTTTGGCCTTTACGCCTTCTCCTTCTCCCGGGCGTCTTCGCTCGCGCGGCGCCGTCTCCCCGTCGCCTTCGCGAAGCCGCCACCGCGACGCCAGCATAGAGCGCGCGGGACAGCGTTCACCGTCGCCTGCTTCGCGTCATCCCACCTACCTGGCCCCATCGGTCAGCCAGCCCCTCTCTGCACCCGCCTCGAGCCACGCGCCGCCCCGCACGCCGAGACGGCATGGCACAACCCCGTCCCTCTCTCGCGTCTTCCTCCCGCTCTCTCACAGCGGTCAAACGCCGTACAAGCGCGTCAGGGGACACGCTAGCTCCCCCTCAGCCTCTGCGCGCGCCCGTACCTCCCCTCTCTCCCCGCCTGCGTGGGAGAAGCTTGGCCGCACCACCTCTTCGTGGCCAGCGCAGCACACACGATGTTTAGCCTCTTTGCCGTGTGGGATCAACTCCAGACGTCCCCACGCCCCTCCCAGAGCACCCGTTTCACCTCTCATCGCTCCAGTCGCCGCCGATCGTCTCCCCTGGTCCCGGTGAGCCCTAGCTCGATTTCTACGATTTCATCCATTACTTTCCAATTCCTTGCTCCAGCACGATCCCCACTGCACCCTGATCGCAGTAGAAGCCTAACTTGAACGGTAGCATTAGCCTAGCTCGCTGGCGACTGAGCTCGCCGTCGGCCGAAGGGGGGCCACCGTGGCCAGCTCGCCTGAGCTATCCCCGAGCTAAACCGCCACTGCCATCATGTACCTAGTGCCCTATAGATGGTGAAACCACGGCCACCCGCCGGAGAGCCACCGGAGTTCCTTAGCGCCGCCGTGGAGACCGCCGTCTTCCGTGCCGCCACCGCCAGAGCTTGTTCCTTGCACCCAAAGTGCCAAATGGAATCCCAAGTTCAAACCGCTTCACTCTGTGAAACCCATTCCTACCAGAACCCCGTCGCCGCTTGGCGAGCCGACGAGCTCGCTCGGTGGGGAGAGCATCCGGAGGTTGAAGATGATCCCGGGCGACGCGACGTTATCTGGTCCGTTCACTCAGCTCCATCTCGAACCGTCGGCGTCGTTTAAACTCGTGCCAGATCTTTCATAACCGTTCAACCGAACGCCGCGATTGCTCCATCGTCGCCGTCGCGTCGGCCGCGTGTCGCCCATCGGCGGACGTATGCCAAGACGCCAAGATGGGCCACGGCCCGCTCGGCCGCCAAGGCGAGCCGCCGCCGCACTATGCCGTCTGGCCGGGCCGCACCGCATGCGTTCACAGTGATTAAAAATTCAAAACCCCAAAAATCCTAGAAAATTCTAGAAAATCCCAAAAACCACAAAAATACACCATCATGACCAGAATAATTCCTAGAATTCCAAAATGACCCCTGTTCCTTTAAATTTGAATTTTAGAATATTATAAATTCAAATGCATGACTTTAGGCCTTGTAAAATTTACTTCTTTTTTATTCAAAAATTCAAATCTTATTCATTTCCCAAAAATTGAGCTTTGACATTACCCAAATTCTTTTTAAGATTTTATACAATATATATTCCTTTTTGTAGATTATTTCCCTTGGTTTAAGCAAAATCAAGATGTGACTTGTATTGTTATTTTATGTGTTCGCGTTAGCTTCCTAGTTCGCCGAGGTTGCAGTTGCAGAGCCGGAGCCGGTGGCACAGCTTTACGAGGTTGTAGAGATAGCAGAGCAGCAAGGCAAGTCATAAGTTTTTGATCATGTTGAATCCCATGAAATTACATTATTTAATTAATGTATTTGCATTATGAATAATTGCGAAATGTTAATTGCTTAAAATAAAATGTTTAGAATGGCATGCTATGTAGTTATTCCTACCACTGAAAAATGCTCTGTCTTATTGATGGCCATATTCACCTTGACAACCATAGTAATATTGGAAATATTGTATTAAGAAGTATAGATCATATCACTCAGCATTTTGTACTACTAAGCGACTTTGGCTGCTGGCCATTAGAGTTGGAAAATCTGCACCAAGGTAGGAGTCTGAAGGTAGGGTCATCACGCAAGTGATCCAAGCCCACGACTTTACCTTGGTAGAACTCAAGATAGGAGTCTGAAGGTGGGGTCATCACGTAAGTGATCCAAGCCCACGACTTTATCTTGGGAGAACTAGGGGGAGGGTCTGAAGGTGGGGTCATCACGTTAGTGATCCAAGCCCATGACCAAACCCTAGGATTGGACTTAGGGTAAAGAGGCTGGTGGGACTCCGGGTGAAGGACTAGGCCTACCACTTTACCCTAGGATGGAGGCTGGTTGGAATGGTGGTGGCTGGTGCTGTCGAGCACAGTGGAAGGTTGTGGTTGATGCCTCAGTGAAAATATAAGGACAAGAACCTTGTGTCAAATGAAGAACATAGTGATCGCTCAGACCACAGGAGTTGACTTGTCAACACTGATTTAGTAGCTGCTCGATCCGATTGAACCTCTATAGGCTGAGGTGGTTTTGTTGACGAGGAGTTAGGTATCTCATGTACCTAACAACGGTAGTATTTGCTTAAAACGGCAGAGGGAGTTATGTGTAAATTGTGGCCGTGACTGAGCAATACTATCGGGTAGAGACTATATAAAGAATTGAGCAGTGAAACGGCCTGGCTTTCTTAACTCTGTCGCGGGAGTTAAGGGATCGTGTGGGTAAAGTTGAGCAACTCTGCAGAGTGAAATAAATGGTATTCGAATACGCCGTGCTTCCGGTTAATGAAGCTGTGTTAATTGGGTGATTCCAATAATGAGGCATAAGTAGAGATTCTGATGTTAATGTGGATAATGAAGAACTTTATCTGATAATGGAAAACCCCCTGATCGTAAGGAGCAAATGTTTTAACTTTGTTTGATTACAAATAAAACTGCATCCACCAAATATAACAAACCCCTATACATCCACTCATTGAATATCCTTGCAATTAGTAAGAAAGGATTACCCTTGTGGTTTGCTGGATACGGTAGTACTCATGACTTGCTAAACAATTTACCAGAAGGTCAATGGATTGAAGATGATGCAGCGGAAGGAGGAGCCCTGGAAGAGCCAGTCTTGTCTGATGAAAATTGGTTTTAGGTCTTAGCCTCGCTCAGGCCGCCTGGGTGTTTTATGTGATGTAATATGGTTTGTGGGCCTGCGTGCCCGCTATCTAAACTGGTGACATCCATATATTGTAATAAAGTTAACCCTTTTTGTCGTAAGTTTGTGCTGTTAAATTGCGCACTCTGTTACAGTTCTCTGTGACTGTTCATTCTTGTACGATTATAGGGAATAGTAATGTCTCCAGAAATAGGGGCGTTACAAGGTGTGCTGGCGGATGGCCGCGCGCGGTTTGACGCCGCGCTCCTCACCGACTCCAACGCCCTGCTCTGCGGCATCCTCACCGACAAGGTCCGTGTGATCTCTTTCTTTTCATGCCAAATCGCCAATTTCTTTCGAATTGTAGATTTGTTTGCTTCTATATATATATATATATATATATATATATATATATATATATGGACACACACACGGACATTGCAACGAGGGTGATAGCGCGAGAGCTCAACATCGACAACACGTCCGGTCTGGAAGGTCAAGACGAGGAGGCAAGCCGTCGCCCTGCTCTGCGACATGCTTGCGGTCGAAGCGCTGCAGAAGATGGTCCAAGGTCGAGCAGCCTCCTTTATTCCTGCAATTTTCGGAATTTGGGAACTAGCTACATACTAAGTGTGTTTGTCGTGCGTTCCAGGCAAGTTCAGGCACCTGCCGGTGGTGGAGAACGGTGAGGTGATCGCCATGCTCGATATCGCCAAGTGCCTCTACGACGCCATCTCGAGGATGGAGAGGGCGTCGGACAAGGGAAGGCGGCGATCGCCAACACGGTCGATGGCACCCTGCCACTGCCTCGCTGGAGTTGCCCAGCAACAGCGAGCCGCTGTCACCGCTAACTTCGTCTCCATCTTCAGCAGTTCACTGTTGCTAAATCCGTCGGCCAGCGAAACCAAACTCGCTACTACTGGTCATCGTTGGGTGAACCCCAGTACCCTAACCCCGGTCCTAACCGCCGTGAACCTCATTGGAGAGGACAATGCCACCGCCGCTAAAGCATGGGTCTCAAGACGCAGCTTCACGACCATTTCTGCACGATCATTTCTGCAAATTTGACTGATTTTGAGGGGGAGAAATCACCTGCATGACTATTTCTGAAAATCCTGCAACAAAAATTCAGCATGCTTGTACATAGAGCATGGTTAAGCAGAAATGAGGTAGTATGCTCTCTGGAGATTGTAACAAGCCGTTGTAACTACCACAGGTTATAACTGGGCAATACAAAAATGGCTTTGCTATTGCACAGGTGATTGGAATTTTTCTAACCCTCAGTCACCTGAAATTACACTCTCAATCAACTGAGCTTGCAGTCTCCCTATAAAAAAACACCTGTAACTTCAGGTGATTCATAGTTGCACTCTCAATCAACTGAAATTACAGCCCTCCTCTAAACAAATCATCTATAATTTTAGATAATTGAAAGTATAATTTTAAATAATTAAAAGATAAAAAATATTTCAGTCGTATGTACAATACTCACTCTAAAAATGGCTTGTGCAATTAACCTAAAAAAAAGCACCGGAGCTAGCTAGGGACACCTCAACCTCAACTAGGCACGTACGCTGCGTATATTCCGTCCCATTTCCTAGCCATCTCCTGGCCGTCCACAGCACTGGCCGGCCAGTCACCGCCACGGCGGACGCTGTCGGTATGAGGCGGCTCCCTCGGGCGGCGCATGGCCGCCGGTGACGACTGCGGCATCAGCCCCAAGCCCGGGTTCTCCCAGTCCATGTATCTCCCATCCCCTGTTTCTCTGCGTCCGTCTTTGGTTTCTGATCATCTGATCGATTGATGTAGTATTGCATTTCTGGTGACGCAGGCAGGACCATGGGCGGAGAGCACCACCGTGCTCGAGGCGTGCCGGCGGATGGCCGCGCGCCGGGTCGACGCCGCGCTCCTCACCGACTCCAACGCCCTGCTCTGCGGCATCCTCACCGACAAGGTCCGTGTAATCTGTTTCTTTTCATGCCGAATCGCCAATTTCTTTCGAATTGTAGATTTGTTTGCTTCTACATATATAGGACATTGCAACGAGGGTGATAGCGCGAGAGCTCAAGATCGACAACACGTCCGGTCTGGAAGGTCATGACGACGAGGCAAGTCGTCATCCTTTCCGGCACGCTTGCGGTCGAAGCGCTGCAGAAGATGGTCCAAGGTCGAGCAGCCTCCTTTATTCCTGCAATTTTCGGAATTTGGGATCTAGCCACATATTAAGTGTGTTTCTCGTACGTTCCAGGCAAGTTCAGGCACCTGCCGGTGGTGGAGAACGGTGAGGTGATCGCCATGCTCGATATCGCCAAGTGCCTCTACGACGCCATCTCGAGGATGGAGAGGGCGTCGGACAAGGGAAGGCGGCGATCGCCAACGCGGTCGATGGCACCGACAAGTACCATTGGGGAAGTAGCACTAGCAATCCGAATCCGGCTTCAGGTGCGTTGATTTCAATCAATTGTCGCTACTAAATGACATAGGATTCACGGTTTTGCTCATTTTCAGTGACCTGAAATTGTCTTATTTTTCAGTCACATAAAATTGCACAATATTTAGCCTGAAATATTCAATAATGCATTTGCTCAGATTAAGTAAAGCATGAGGGAATACTTGTCTTGTTCTGCAGGTAACCCGAACCCGAACTCCTTGATCGAATCTCTCAAGGAGCAAATGTTCAGGCCGTCCTTGTCGACAATTGCCACTGCAGACAACGTTGGTTCATGAGCCCACCGCTTTGTCTCTCTACGCTTGCTTATAAAAAACTAGACCAGTAGCCCACGCACCTGTGCGGAGTCATGTGTTCTTAGAGTATATTTAATTGATTTAACGGTAGATACGTGATGGATAATAAAGGAACTATATGTGAAAATAAATGGTTGTAGATCACGTGAAAGAATTCAAATATTAGAAATTTTAGAACGTTATCAATTCGATTTAATTTCCATGTTTGTA
This sequence comes from Bonia amplexicaulis, assembly GCA_036346245.1. NCBI lineage: Eukaryota > Viridiplantae > Streptophyta > Magnoliopsida > Poales > Poaceae > Bonia > Bonia amplexicaulis. The sequence continues at coordinate 8,567,083 of CM070765.1, forward strand.
GAATTGGTTTTATTTGTGTATTAATACATAAGTAGTATAAGTTAAAACAAAGAATTTTTAATCGACATCTCTAATAATAGTGACAATAGTTGTATCCATATTAATTCATGTAACATCCCAAATTCCAGGTAATGCAAAAATATGAAAAATTTAATTTTTTTTGCATACATACTATTTCCTTGGCTCTTATTGGAGTTTCTTTGGAAAATTAATTTTTCAAACACCAATTTTTGAAAAGAAATATACATTGGAAAATAATTCAATTGAATTCAAAATCAAATTTGAAAAGATGATCATAAAATGGCCAAGGAGAAATTACAATGAAAAGGTATTCAAGAGCTCACAAATATGTTTATGGCACTGGCAATAAAGTTTTCAAAATGTTCTTGAATTTATTTAAATCAAAACAATGCATAATACACATAACAGTAGCATTCCAAGATTTTTTGAAAAATATTTTCAAGGCATATAAAATTATGAAAAATTTAAACAATGATATTCTTGTGTGAGGAGCATCCACAAAAATTTGTAAAATTTTTGGAGCTCATTTGATGCGTCTAAAAATTCCCCAAACCATCAGCTCACTTTAACTCTCTCTCACTACCATGTGGGCCCTGCACGTTAGGCCGCCCTCTCTATCACTTAAGTCTCGATGCTAACGAGTGCAACCGGACCTGGCCCATCAGGCCTTCTTACCTTTACATGCTAGCGAGCTAGGCCCAATGGCAAACTCCGTCTTCCACCTCTACGCAGCCGTGCCTGCTCCATCGTGGTCATGCAAATGTCGTCGGTTTTTGATATGGGATCGCCCGATCTTCTCGACGTAGGATTAGATACTCGCGGGAGTCTTGATAAATCGTAGTGATCCTCCAATGTCGTGCAAGGGATGAACAATCTTTAATCCATTAAAACACACTCGCGTCAATTTCACTGACCACCAAGCGAAGATATATCATGCACCTGATTCCCAGCAGAAAGGCTGAATGGTTTTGATTGAAGAAACTCCCTAATTCCCCATAGAAATTCGACAGCAAAGAAAGAACTCAAACATAAACAAGAGTATATTAATTCTCAAAAAATGGTCTCAGCATTCCAAGAGTGGTGGCGGCTGCCTTTAGGGGGTGCGCACACTCTTAGGCTCCACGCCTCACACATGGTCTTTAGGGTTCCACACGCACACACCTGGCCTAAGCCCCATTCTACTTAGTCTTTATTTGGTTTTTGGAGCCCATAACAAGAGCTAGCTCCAAATCGGCCCTTAATCATAAAATGGCAAACACGCCTTTCGAAAAGTATAAACATGGACATTTCTATAAATGGGCTGGCCACATAACCTGGGTTTGCTTCCCTCCTTAGTGGTATTCAGCCGATTGGACCTTCTTCTACTCGGGTTTGGCTGCATGGGTCTTCTCCTTCTTTTGATGGTTGGCCACATGGGCCTCCTTCCCTGTGGCCGCATGAGCCTTTCTCCCTGTGCTTGGTCGGTTGGTCCTTCTCTACTTGTTCTTCCATTGCTTCAAATCTGAGAACGCACAATGTATTTGTATAAGGTAGTATACCATTCTCTCCAAAAGAAGGAAGTTCATTAAGAAATAAATTCACCTGAAAATATTTAATGCAGCTCAATACTTCTTTCTAGTCAAATAATGTATTTAACTGAAAAGTGCTAAGCATGTGCGTATCTGCATCAGTTTTTAACGTTGTGCCCATGGTTTTTCTACTCACCTGCCGGGCCTCAACAACTCGTCGCTTCATCGTGCCAAGTTACCCTTTTCTTGTCCCTTCTACATGTCATACGTCACCGAGAAGAACCGGCCACGTAGCTCCCCATGCTCGCGAGAACTCGCGAGGCAACAATCTATCGTCTCATCCCAAAAAACCAATCTAGCTATGCCATCCTCTTCCTCATCTCACCCTCTCTCTCTATCTCCATGAAAACCCAAGCCTCCTGCTCATCCTTTCGCTTAGAACGCATTGTCTTCCTCCACATCGGTGAGCGTGCTCGGTCGAGCACCTCGGTGGCTTGAGCTCTCCAATGGACCCCTCCTATTTCTAACCACATCATCTTGTGTTCTATATCCTCTAAAGCCTTTTCCCTTAGCTAATTGCTCGATTCTTATAGGCCATCAACGGAATCAAGTCATCATCTTCGTCTCTAGCTAGAAGGACCACCACTGGCCATTCACTCTCTTTTATAAGGCTTAGGCCATTTCTTGCTCTCCGAGACATGTGCAATGGTGCAGTCATTCCATTTTGACTAGGTTAACATCGAGTTGTAGCTCCCCTCGCCATCGACGAGCTCATCGAAATGCATACTTTGCTTTGCCTTTCCATCGAGTTGTAGCTCCCCTCGCCATCGACGAGCTCATCAGAGCTCTGCTTTGCCTTTCCCTCGCTGATAGTGGGCCCAACCCGTTAGATGGATTAGCTTAGCGCTAATGACACTTTTGAATCTAATGTGTGAATGACCAATGGGCCTGAGTCAATTAGTTAAATGGAATTATACTTAAAACCATGTTTAAAACTGTGAGAATGATATGTAGGGCCCACATTTAGATAAGGTTTTAAAACATGAGAGTATGATAGGTAGGCCCCACCTGTTGAATGCTAATTAGCTTTAAATAACATATTTGAACCTAATGAGTCTATAACAAGTGGTCCTAGTCAAAATCAATTAAGGAATTTCATTTAACCCAAAAACTAAAATGTGAGTCACTGGCACATGGAACCCACATGGTAAACAAATAATTAAAACATGATTTAAACTTGTGAGGCTGACATGCATGCCCCACTTGTTAGTTATTTTGGAAATTAATAAAACCTTGACTAATGGATCCCACATATCAGTCTAATAATGCAATAAATCTAGGTTTTTCTTAGAAATAAAAATGCAATTAAAAATCCAAAATTCATAAACAGTACTGATTTTCATTTTCTCAGTATTTTCAAACCCAATAAAATTCAAATGGTAATAATTTTTGTATATAAACTCCTATTTAGTCATTTTTGTCTTCAAATTTTTATAAAATCATGCTCTATCTAAATATGCAAAAAATATTTAAGTTTTATCTTTGTTTAAATTCATTTTACTCTTATTTATATATATTTGGATATCGTTGCTTCGGACAATTTCGAGAATGCTTCCAAACCATTCTCTCAGTAGCAAGAGCAAGGCAAGCATCCCCTTTGATCATGTTGATCTTAGTACTTTATTTATTATATATTTTTCAAAAATCTACTATGCATGCATGGATATTTCCTTAAATTTGTTATACTATGGGTAACAGTAGTTATGTACTCTTGAATGCATTGAATCTCCTTACAAATTTGATATCCTTACTATTGTAACCTTTAGGACATGCACTAGAATATAGATAATGTCAATTTGGATATACTACATTAAGTATATAATCTAGATGCTTAGCCACGCAATAGTTTTCACTAAGTTTGAACATTTGAAAACAAATTTACAAATTGACACGGGTGATTTCAAAATGTTGGACCAGAGGAGGAGCCTATATTAGTTTGGTATAAAATAAAATAAAAAATACAATTTTTAAACACGAATGAGTTATATGATAAACTGTAAAATATGATAGCATATCTCGTATGTAGATAGGGAGAGATTCTCGTCCGGGTCAATTAAGGACCAAACGCTATTGCTGTATATCTAAGTCACATTGTACAACCACATGTGCTATATAGGCTCTGGCTTTAGCTGATTAAATTGTCTAGGACTAGTCGTGCATTGCGGTAGGTAGAAGCAGTGTGGGCACTTCAGGAAGGTTTTTTTTGTAGGGGCTCCCTTCACCAAGATGTTCGGACTAAAGCTTGCTACTACAACGATCAATGCTCACTTAGGGGAAGGACATGCCCAAGTGAGAGTCTGTCATTCTGCTCACTTGGGAAAGGACACACCCAAGTGAGGGTTTGTTTATTCATCGGGTTGGTGCAAGGTTGTACTAGATGATCTAAAGGCTATATGATAATTACTTTCGTCACACACCCAAGGAAGCGTGTAGTTGCCAATAGTGTAAAGGAAGTGTGTAGTTGTCGACAATGTATTTGATTATCTTATATGGGCAAAGTTATACAAGCTCTTGAGAGTATTAAAAATTATTTAAATAGACATACTCGCGGTCATGAGCATGCTTGGATGCAGCCACAATGGGTATAGCTTTCATTATACAAAACTGCTTCGTTGGAAAAGTTGGGATAGTATGTACGTGTCTTGTGTGCCATGCCCGTGGTTGAGAATTGTTTGATGATCGCAACCAAGGAGGGCTGTGAATAAAAGTGATTTATTTTTATTAAATGTTATATGAATGTTATTTCATTACATGTCAACTGCTCTTTACAATTCCATTGCAATTTACTACTTATCGATATTGCAAATGAAACTTAGTTTATGCTAAAAATAACTTGTACGCTATACTATAAGTCTTACTGAGTACACAATGTACTCAACCTTGCTTAAATAATTATTGTTCAGAGAATAAGGAAGATAACATGCCAGACGATGTGTACTTTGCACCGCCACTGGGGAATTTGATGATGTGTCCTTCTAGGATCTAACTCTAGTTGGTTGCTTGTGGGCTATGGTGGTACACCACTGGATGCTTTTACTTACTTACTTGTCTTTCGCTGCATTTTACTCTTGATACTTATATTTATTTGGTTGGTCAACCCTATGTTGTAAACTTTAATTATGCATCGTTTATATATTGCTTGTTGTAAAATTAATTTTATACAATGTGTATAGATGTAATCTTGATATTATGAATATGTGTACTAGCCACTGATCATGTGACTAGTGCAAAATACATATTGTGATTTTGGGTATTCAATGCCTGGGGTCTCCACAACGTTGGTGTTAGAGCCATATTGACTGTAGGTTAATCTCTAGATAGAATAGCCATTAGATTAATGATATATTTTTTAGATACAACTTATTTTGAAGCATAAAAATATTTGTGAAAAATATAGGAATTTTTGCTATCCTTACCTCTTTTAGTTTTCTCATCTTACCTAAATCGCCATGTTGGTTTCTTTCTCGCCTTGCTTTCAAAATATTCCATATTTTGAAAGAAAGGTGTATCCATTGGAGATAAAGGTTTGACATGAAATAGGACCATAGGAGCTAGCATACAATTTTTGGAAAAATTAAGGCAACACACTGTTGTACTTTTTTACTTTCTTAGCATCATTTATTATCCTTGCCATTCATTATACCTTTCACAAATTAGTCACTAACCTTGCCTCATTTAAAATTTGTAGATGCTTCTCATTGGGTACCACAATACTAGACTAGTGCGTTCGAGGACACCTTGCAGCACACCCTGTGGGTGATGTTGCAGCATATTAGCATCACCTGTGCACCAGAGTACATCTATAGCACACCCTCCAGTGTGGCATCTACTAAGTACCCCGCAAAGGTGCTTATCTTTAGACGGTACCCTAGAGAATGACCAGTGCGCTACTTTGGGCGTGGCTCAAGCGCACTTATGTCGCTTCACAATGTGGCCTATGTCACCATTGTTCGCCTCACAAATGACCTCCACGACATGGAGGATATGTTCTACTATTTCCCCTTAAGACCAAGAAATAGTGAGATGTCTACCGAGTGCCTGTCTTGGAATACAACACTCTCGAGATTCATCTCCCGGGCTTGGTAAGGTCACTTGATGGGTATCTCTATTGCTTGGCCCGCAAGCTTTTGGAGACGCGTCGGAGGATAGCGATGCTCGAGGACATGTCGCTCCATTGGTGGGCCAAGGCCTCTTCACATGGGAGCTATTGTATTTGGAGGATGCCATACTCCCGCCCATTGAGGAGTTGCCATAGCCCACGTACGTCATCCGACTGTATTTGGAGGATGCCATACTCCCGTCCCCATATGGGTTGGTAGAAACTACTGTCATGTGATGGCTTTCCAAGCAGCTGCAAACACATCGCCACCTGTGGTGTAGTGACACCATCCTCTCCATGTAGGATTGAGGAGAAGGAGCTCATTGCCCCTACTATCCCCATTACACCCAACACCTCTGAGCTCAACAACGTCACTTAGATCTAAACTATTAGACTAGATCGGTCTAGAGCTCACTTTAGGAGGTTTATCTGAGCTAACTTTTGAGTATGTAGAGAATCTAAGACATGATGTATGGTGGTTGTATCTTGCTATTTGTATTTTGGTATGTTGTTACTTCGTGTTTTATGCAAGGATTATGCAATCCATGCAATCTAAGACCTTTATGTTATAGTTGCATGTTTGCTATCCTATGTAATAAATTTTCATGAATTTTAGTCTTAGAAGAATTAATTTGGCATGGGATACCCTTATTTGCTGACCCACTAAACTTGTGCTCATTCCCTCTTGCCTTTTTGTACAGATTAATCACATTCGTGTTAATCCTGTCCACACGACATGAATCATCATGATACCGATAACATGCTCCATGAACAAAATCATAGCTAGCGACAAAACCTCTGGTTCTCAACAACCACGAGGTGAGGCATCACATCCTCCATAGCTCAATTCTCAACACCCATCCTCGAGTGTGCCTGCTCCTCAGCAGACTCATGCTCCTCAAGGTGCACCGCAAGCTAAAGGTCGACGGGTAGAAAAGGAAGTTCAACCCCAACCATCAACGATGGCTCAAGTGCTTGCTATGATCGAGCAAGGGTGGCCTACCAATACTATTTTGCTACAACAATTAGTCCAAAACACCATCAACTTGGCAATGTTGCTGCAGGAGGTGCAGTTGTTAGTCAATCCCAATCGAAGTTAGGCGAGTTCATGCGAACTCAGCCATCTACTTCACATCAGCCAAGGATCCATTGGACATCGATGATTGGCTTCACTCTACTGAGAGTAAGCTAAACTTTACCTAGTGCAACGATGAGAAGAAGGTGCTCTAAGCATCTTATCAGCTCCATGGTGCAACCTCCGCTTGGTAGGAAAATTACCAAGCCGTACTCCCCGAGGGCCATGTTGTCACTTGGGCCTCCTTCAAGGAGGCCTTCCACAATGCTCATGTTCTTATGAGTCTCATGAAGATCAAGAAATAGGAGTTTATGACCTTCAACAAGGGAGCATGTGCAAGGGAGCATGTCCCCGATGGAGTTCCTCCATCACTTCAACGATCTTGCTCAGTATGTTGCCACCGAGATACTGGACGAGAAGATGAAGGTTAGTCTCTTCTAGGAGTGCCTTAATGAGAATATGAAGTGGTATATCTCTACCCATGACATTCCTGACTTTCAGACCTTGGTGGACAAGGTGATCTAAATAGAGGATAGCACTCAGGCGGTTGTGGAGAGCTGCAAGTGCAAATGGACGGTGCAAAAATCAGCAAGTGGCGCCTCGCAGAAACTATACATTTGGCAACCGTCAAACATTCGTCCTTTAGCACCACCACCTCCAAAGTACCAAGGGCAAACTCCTCACCCATAGCAAGTTGCAGTTCAACAATATAATAGTGGAAGGTAGTCGTTCAAAGGGCAAAACCGGGCTGCTTCCATCACTTGCTTTGGTTGCGGCGAGTACTGGCACTTTGCAAGTGATTGCCCATAAAGAAAGCCTCCTGTGCCTCGTCCTCAACCCCAGAACATCCAGCCATGTCCCCAAGACCTTGCACAAGGTCAGGGATGGTAGCAATCCCCCAAGCTGGTCCAAGGCTTCGGGCACATTTGCCTCAACCATAAGACTGCCTAGGAGGCCACCGAAGCACCTGACGTGGTGTGGGTATGTTCCTTGTACATTCAGCATCTACATTAGTCTTATTTGATTCCATAGCCTCTCATTCATTCATATCCAAAAAGTTTGCCATGCAACACAACATAGAAACCACACTCTTATAGAACATCATGCTAGTCTATTCACCCGGGTTAATTATAAAAGCCAAATATGGTTGATTAGGAGTTAAGATAGTGATGGAGTAGAATTTAGAGCCCACTTTATCATGATAGATACACCTAGCTTAGATGTGATTCTTGGGATAGATTGGCTGTCCAAACACAAAGGGTTCATTGATTGTGCCAACCGAATCATTTCTCTTGTCAATTCCGGTGGAGAGCAAGTTGTCTTCTCCTCCGCTCATACCATGTCTTCGCAGCAGCCCACTCTCAACTCTCTCTCAGTTTTAGAGCTTAGTCAAGTGTCTATGGTGTACAAGTATCCTAACGTGTTTCTGGATGAACTATCGGGAATGCCACCAGACCGTGACATGGAATTTGTCATTGATTTGAAGCCCAGGACAACACCTATTTCCAAAAGACCGTATTGCATGCTCCTAGATGAGTTGGTTGAATTGAAGAAACAATTTAAGGAGCAGCAAGACAAAGGATTTATCCATCCTAGATCATCACCATGGGGAAGCCCCATGCTGTTCATGAAGAAGAAAGACGATAATCTGAGAATGTGTATCGACTATTGGTCCCTAAATGAAGTCACCATCAAGAACAAATATCTTTTCCCAGGGATTGATGATTTGTTTGATAAAATGAATTGTGCATGTGTCTTCTCCAAGAATGATATGAGACTTGGATACTTCCAACTTAAGATCAAGTCAGAGGACATTTCGAAGATTGCGTTTACCACCCATTACGGTTTGTATGGGTACATTGTAATATCATTCGAACTTACCAATGCTCTCGCTAGCTTCATGAATCTTATGAATAAGATTTTTAAAAGTATTGTGCAAGTTCATGATGATCTTCATCAATGATATTCTCAAATATTTTCCAAAATGTGGAAGAACACGAGTAACACTTGCGTATGGTACTCAAGAAACTTTTGAAATATAAACAGTACACCAAGTTCAGTAAGTACGAGTTTTGGCTAAAGAAATTTGGCTTCCTAGGCCACATTCTTTCTAAAGGAGGTGTTGCCATGAATCCTAGTAAAATACATGATATGCTAGCTTAGAGTCAGCCCTGCACCATCCCTAAAGTCCAAGATTCCTCGGTTTAGCCGGATATTATCGACAGTTCATCGATAACTTCTCCAAAGTTTCAAGACCAATGACCCAACTTCTGAAGAAGGAGAAGAAATTTGAGTAATCGGTGGCCTACGAGGAGAGCTTCCAAGAATTAAAGAAGAGGTTCACAACAGCCCCAATGCTTGTATTACCTGATATACGCAAAAGCTTTCTCGTCATAGCGTCGGTTGTGTATTGATACAGGAAGGAAAAGTTGTGGCATGTGCCTCATGTCAATTATGAACCCATGAGGTGAATTATTTGACTTGTGACTTGGAATTGGTAGCCATGGTTCATGTTCTAAGATCTGGTGGTATTATCTCATCGGTAATCGGTGTGATCTCTATACCGATCACAAAACCTTGAAGCATTTCTTCATGCAACAAGATCTGAACCTAAGGCAAAGAAGGTAGCTTTAATTGATCAAAGACTATGATCTTGGCATCCATTACCAATATTATAGATGATGCTCTCAACTGAAAGCTTCATTGCAACGATGCATTCAACTGAAAGCTTCATTGCAACGATGCATTGGTTGAAATCAGTCAACTAGTGTCACATGGAGAGCTTTAGAGACTCAACCTAGAGGAGGTTGAGGACAGTTTTCTCACTGCCCTAGTGCAAAAACCTACCCTCAAATTTCATATCAAAGCCACTTAACTCGAAGATCCAATGATCGCCAAAATCAAGCACGATTTGAAGAACAGTGAAAAATAAAAGTTCACCAAAAATGCAAGTGGAATAGTTATATGTAGATAGAAGATTTATGCCCCCAAATAAGCAATAAATCAAGGAGCTAATACTTAGAGAAGCTCATGATTCACCAATCTTCATTGTTTCTGGGAGTACAAAGATGCATCAGGATCTCTGGGAACGATTCTGGTGGCTCGGTATGAAGAAGGATATCACTGAACATGTTGTTTGTGATATGTGCAAAAGAATCAAGGCAAAGCACCAGCAACCAGTGGGATTGCCCTAGCCTTTGAATGTTCCTGTGTGGAAATGGGATGACATCGGTATGAGTTTCATTACCAGCTTGCTAAAAACCTGAAATAGGAATGATGATATGGGTTATTATTGACCGCTTGAGTAAAGTGGCCCACAAATAGGACAAACTTTGAGGACAAATCTTTGGAGGATATGTTAAGAGCTTTCGTGTTATCCTATAGCACAAACTGATATAAATGCTTTGTGTCCATCAAGTTTTCTTACAACACTAGCTTCCAATCAAGCCTCCAAATGTCTCTATTTGAAGCATCTTCTTAGAGAAAGTGTAGAAAGCCTCTTTTCTAGTCTGAGGTTGATCAAAAACAATTCTTTAGACTAGCTATTATTCAAGGAGCTCAAGAAAATGTTGATGCAATAAGAAGCCGATTGAAGGAAGTACAGCCTCGTTAGAAGAGCTATGCTGACCATCGTCGTTGTTAGCTGAGCTTCGAGATAGATGATTATGTTTATTTTAAGGTCTCACCACTGTGTGACATCCACCGTTTTCAAGTCCATGGAAAATTGGCACCCCAGTACATTGGGTCGTACTGAATCATTGCAAAGAAGGGCGAAGTGGCATACCAATTGGAGTTTCCACCTTAACTTTTAGATGTACATGATATCTTCTATGTCTCTCAGCTTAAGAAGTGTCTCCACATTTTGAGTGAGCTCACTCACTTGGACAATATCGATTTGCAACCCAATCTTATTAGGAGAATCCAATCCACATCCTAGACGAAGCCAAGCTACGTACTCACAACCATGCCATCAAGATGCTAAAGGTACAGTGGACTAACCACACCGAAGATGAAGACACATGGGAACAAGAAGCCCAACTTAGAACCGGCTTCCCAAATTTCTTTTACCTTGCCCGCTGAATCTCGATGTCGAGATTCTTTGTAAGTGGGTAGACCTGTAACATCCCAAATTTTAGGGAATGCAAAAATGTGAGAAATTAAAACATTTTGTATGCATACTATTTACTTGGCTCTCATTGGAGTTTCTTTGGAAAAGTAATTTTTCAAGCACAAGATTTTGAAAACACATGTACATTGGAAAGAATTCAATTTGAATTCAAAATCAAATTTCAAAAGTTGATCCTAAAATGGCCTAGGAGAAATTACAGTGGAAAGCAATTCAAGAACTCACAAATATATTTATGGCGCTGGAAATAAAGTTTTGAACATGTTTGAATATGTTCTTGAATTTATTTAAATCAAAACAATGCATAATACATATAACAGTAGCCTTCCAAGATTTGTCAAGAAAAATACAAGGTGGATAAAATTTTGAAAAATTTACACAATTATTTGCACTATGTCAGGAGCATCCATAACTATTTTTAAAATTTTGGAGGTTATCTGATGTGTCTAAAAATTCCCCAAACCATCAGCTCACTTTAACTTTCCCTCTCTCTCACTGCTATGTGGGACCACACATCAGGCTGCCCTCTGTATCACTTAAGGCCCGATGTTGATAAGTGGGACTGGACCTCACCCATTAGGCTGCCTTACCTCTACTCACTGGTGAGCCAGGCCCAATGGCACACTCCGTCTTCCACCTCTAGTGTTACGCCTGCTTGGTCGTGGCCACACCGACGCCACCGGTTTTTGTGTTGTGCCCATGGTTTCCCTGCTCAACTGCCTAGCCTCAACAACCCATTGCTTTGCTGTGTTGAGTGCCCCTCTTTTTTGTCCCTTCTATGTGTCATACATCACCGAGAAGAACTGGCCGTGTAGCTCTACCATGCTCACAAGAACTTACAAGGCAATAGCCAGCGATCTCATCCCTATAAAGCTAATCCAGCTACGCCACCCTTTTCCTCATCATTTCACCCAGAACATACTGTCTTCCTCCGCGCTGGTGAGCGTGCTCCGCCAAGCACCTCGGTGGCTTGAGCTCTCCAGTGGATCCCTCCTCTTTCTAACCATGACATCTTGTGTTCTATATTCTCTAAAGCATTTCCTCTCGGGTAATTGCTCGATTCGTGTAGGCCCTCACCAGAATCGAGGAACCGACGGCCCGATGCTAGTAGTACATTTTTGAATTTTGCGCGTGTTTGATTAATTTTGTATATGCATGGTCTGAGGTTGTTCCTGGACTACTCCATCACCATTGGCCGTAGGAGAAGCGTGGCTTCTAGCGACGGTGTACAGTGGGGTCATCGCTAGGGCTACACTGTTCACCGGCCACGGGGAGATGGCCTATCTGTGAAGAGCCAACTAAGCTAAGCTACTAAACAGATGTTAGAATTTTTAATTCAGATGAGTTTGATGTTTACAGAATGATTTGACACACAAGCATCGACTAGGCCGGGCCAGAATGATTCAGATGAGTCAGTCCCAAGGGGTCTCATGCAAAGACAGGGATAGGTTGAACCAGTCTCAATAGAAAGATGAAAACTTGGAGTTCATTCTAGTTTAAGCACAAAACCAACATGCAAAATAAGAGTGGTTTAACCACACACACACACACACACACACATACATACATACATACATACATACATACATACATACATACATACATACATACATACATACATACATACATACATACATACATACATACATATATATATATATATATATATATATATATATATATATATATATATATATATATATATGGATGTCCATGTACATCCTCTTCCATTGGATTCACTCAAGATTTACACCTCTCCCCCTCCACTCCCTTCTCTCTCTCTTCGTCTCTCCTCCATCTCCGAGATGCACCAATCACCTCCCATCCCCTGAGCCATGCCACCATCAGTCGTCGATGCCCACGCCGCTGGAGACTGCCCCTTCCTCCTTCAATCCCTCTTTGTAGAGCCACGCCACCCATGGCCACAAAGACGCACATCCATGCCATACGACGTGCCCGCCTTAGGCTACACTGTCGCCAAGCCAGCGCTGCTTCTGGGAATCCATGCCACTGCCTAAGCTACACCACTGGAGGACTATTTCAGAGCAAGAAGAGAGGGACCACGTCAGGAGAGAAATAGGAAATCAGAGGTAGAGAGATGGGAGTGTGGCATGAATCTTAATGCAGGATTGACAACACATGTATGATGGAGGAGAGAAGTTTTACAAGGATGTCCATGTACATCCTCCTATGTTGGATTCACCTTCGAGATTCGAGTCTCTCTCCCACCTCTTTCTCCTCCTCTATCCCTTCGACTCTCCTCCATCTCCAGATGCACAACTAGCCTCCCATCCCCCTGAGTCGTGCCACCGTTGACTCCTCTTGTCATGTCATCGTTGACCGCTAGAGATGGCGCCTCCCTCCTCCTTCACTCCCTCTTCGTAGAGTAATGCCACCGCACCGCACTGCCCACGGCCGCGAAGACGAACCGCCGCCAGAGAGAGAGATGGGAGAGAGAAAACACCTTTAAAATTTTAAGTTTAAATTGAAGAAACCAAAAAGAGAAATTTGATGTGGATAGTAACTTTTGTTGTTTTCTTTTTCCACCTTTGTTAACATAAAGTTTGTCGGGGATTTCTCTTTTTTTCGTCATAGCATAAGTTGAATTTTAACTTGAAATTTTAAATGAATGTTAGCTAAAAATAGCATAAATTGAATTTTAACATGAAATTTTAAATGGATGTTTGATAATCTAAGGACTATTTCCAATCCTCTCTGAATTTTTATATTGATTTAATGCCCGAAATAATTTTCAAGTTTCCACCCAATTGACTGTTTTCACTACAAACGTCCGTGTCATCTAATGGATTCAATCACCAGAGCAGCTGACAAGGGCGACTAGAACACTTGGCTAATACAGTCATTTTAAGGCTTACAACCGAACTAAATCCCGGATATCATGGTGGACGGAAAATAATCCAACATTAGGTAGTTAGTGGGAGTCGAACTTTGCCTATCAGTAAGAAATTAAACCGAGGTGTCACACCGGTTGAACGATCATACGAATAGTTGTGGTCTGCGGAGCTGTTGAAATAGCTGACTATGAAATATTTGGATGACCAATGGCTACCTTTAAATAGTGTGACTAGGCACGGCCTTCAAAATTGAATTTTGACCATTAGTATATCAATCCTTTATGATATATTGTTCGTAACTATAAAATCATAATAATATAAAAAGTACATTCAAATACAAATCTAACAGTACCAATTTTGTGTTACTAAATCTATATATAATGGATCTAATTGCTGGTCAAACATTTCAACGTTTCAATATGAAACACATGAGCGCCTTATAAAAATTAAAGGAGGGAGTACTTTAAGCATGCGGTGATTATTAGTGATATACCCTAAAGAAGATCATGAAGATGATTGTATCACTTCTATGTTTATGATCTTTTGAATAATATGTTATTTTATCCCTTCAATAAATGTCTTAAATATTGATCAATAAGTATGTGACTTATTCATGGAACTATTTATTCATGTTTTGATATTATTCTAAATTATCTCTGATCTTATATCATTATATGGGACAATTATGATTTATATATCAGGACATGTATTAATTGATGATCATATTTCATAGATTATATATATGAGGATATCAAATCAATAATATGGACATATGTTAAATAACATGGTGTTGGATTGACCTACCATGAGGCACTATGGGAATTGTTATATTCTTAAGTGTCATCAGTTGGTCTCATATATAGTGTATGTAATATCCTTAGATCTGAGATCGTTATAGTTTTCTACATGTGTAATAATTTACTTAAACGATATCAAACATTATTCCGTAATTAGGTAGTCATAAAGGTAGCTTTCGGTTTATTATGAAACATACGGATGAATGTGAGCATCAAGATAGAATTTTCTTCTCCTATATAACGGGAGAGATATCTATGAGCCTGTTGATGTGGCTGGATTAAGAAAGTTCATGATCATGCTGAATGTGATTGAGGAATCAATTACAAACTGAGTAATCCACTATAAGTTTAAGTGAAGGATCGAGCTATCATGGCATACTTCTCACCTTGAGTTCGATTTGACAGGATCGATACGTAAGCACTATATAGGTTCGTCCGATATGATCTTTATGCATATTTGAGAGTCGCTATATCCTGCTAGGGACCACTACCGACTTATAAACCGGAAAGAAGTTTTTGGGCCATGGTGAATATACATGAACTTATAGGATCACACACCTAACATGTTGGAATAATAAGAGTCCGAGTGGGATATGATCTCTACTCGTATTGGATAAGGATCCGGTTGTAGACTCTCCGAGTGGGATACGATCTCTACTCGTATTGGATAAGGATCCAGTGAAAGACTTTTCAAGTTGGATACGATATCTAATTGTATCGGATACGCATCTTATTAGAGGCTATATATTAAGAGAGGCATGAAGCTAAGGGTGGTATCCTGAGATACACCCATTGAAACCTTAGCCGCACCTCTCAAAACCTCTGTCATGCGCGCTGGTGCTCGCACACTGACGCATGACGTTTCATCCCTGAGCGTGTAGACTTTGGTAGAAATGCTGCTATGACTGTAGCGCTGATTGAGACGATCACGAGGAGATGGTTGGTAAGAGGACGATCGATACTTGCACAACATCGATGTGCGCTGCATTGAATCGGCCGCTTCAATTTTACTTTCGTTGCACTGCGTGACAAACGGTAACGATTTATAATCTTTTACTCATATAACTTCCTAGTTTACTTGGTAGATAAATTTAATCTATATTAATATAGTCTATCTGCATCCCTGCAGAGATGTCCCACAACCCAACCGATTTGACTTTGGATCCCATTAGCTTCAAAGGGCACCCGGCCGGACTAACAAGTTCACTATTTCAAAATCCGACATGCAAATCTTTATTCCTTGTCAGACAGACACAATGTCAATGCGACGTCCGCTGCGAATCTCCATAAATGCATGCTTGCATGCACACGAGTCACATAGCTAAAATATGCCTTAGTAGCGTTGGAGAAGCGGCGGGATGCTCTGCTCGTTCCTGAAGTAGTCGCCGGGATCTACGCTCCCCTTCACTGCCGCCAGCCGCGGGAAGTTCCCCATGAAGTACTTCTCGCCCCACACCCTCCCGCTCTCGTACGTTGTCACGCCGTCGCTGCCGACCACGTTCTCGCCGATGTCCAGGTCGCGGTAGTTGGCGAAGGCCTCCCTCGGGTTGCCGCTCACGAACTGCTCCATGAACCCATACAGGCCGCTGAGCCACCCGGTCGCCGCCGCTGCCGCATCGCCGTCGGCGGCACCCCACCAGAAGACCCCGTACTGGATGTTGTACAGCACGCCGCGGCGGTGCGGGTACGGCGTGACGAAGTCCTGGATGACGCCGCCGTGCGGCTCCAGGATCATGAGCCCGGCGCCATTTCGGGAGAGCCACTCCCGGAAGATGCTCTCCCACCCGGCCTTGCCGATGGCTCTGCGCACGTAGTCGGACTTGTTCTTGATGTAGGTGCCCAGGTTGTTCGTCCGGTTCAGGATCCCCTCCACGGGCGCGTCGGCGTTGCCGAGGTTGATGAACGCCATGGCACGTAGCCAGCTCATCTCCCGGCAGTCGGCCGCCGTCATGCCGAGCTCCGGGAAGACGGCGCCCATCGTGTAGACGAGGCGCCTGCAGTCGCCGAGGAAGAGGGACTGGAACAGCGCCTGGCTGCCCTGCACGGCGACGCGAATGGTGAGGTCCGGGAGGAAAGGCTCGAGAATGAGCGTCTCCCACTTGGCGAGGACGGCGGCGGCAGCGCCCTCGTCGACGGTCTTGGCGATATTGAACACCGTCACGGTCGGCGGGACCTTAGAGAGCTTCAGCCGCCACGACACTACGACGCCGAAGCTCTCGCCGCCGCCACCCCTGATGGCCCAGAAGAGGTCCTCCCCCATGGCAGCCCTGTCGAGGAGGTCGCCGTCGGCGTTGACGATCCTGGCGTCGAGGACGTTGTCCGCACCAATGCCGTACTTGCGCATCATCAGGCCGATGCCGCCGCCGCTCAGGAACCCGGCGACGCCGACCGTCGAGCACGCCCCTCCGGGGAACGCGTATGTGGGGTTCTTTGTCCCGATGGCGTAGTAGAGCTCGCCGAGCGTCGCGCCGGAGTCCACCCACGCGGTGGCCTCTCCCGGTTGGACGCGCACGGCGCGGAGCCTGGCGAGGTCCAGCACCGCGAACTCCTCGGCGCGCACGGACCGGTACGACAGGCCCTCGTAGTCGTGCCCGCCGCTGCGCATGCGGAGGCGCACGCCGTGGCTGCGGCCGCAGCGCACGGCGTGCTGGACGTGGGAAACGTCGGACGCCGTGACGATGCACACCGGCCGCACCGTGGTGCTCGTCAGGAACCTCGGGTTCTGGACGGAGGACGCCAGCTCAGACATGAAGCCGCTCGAGCTCTGTGGGTACAGGAGCTCGCTCGGTACCTTCCCGAGAGGCATTGGAGGAAGTCGTCAGAGGAGGAAGCTAGCGAAGAAGGGATGGAGAAGACATTGCAACACAAGAAGCACAAGAGAATGGGCACTAGGGCTAAGTTTCTGGACATTGCGATGGATCTTGTTTTGCTTCGTGATTTGGAGCTAGCCATTCACAATGCAGCTGACGCCGGCTTGGCGAGCCACCATGCAGTCTGCCCTCCTTATATGTAAGCTACCCCACTACATACCCTTTGTTTTAAGGGAGTTTACTACACTACAACTTGATCGAAGTGTAGGTTGCATTTGCGACTTGTGCCTTATTTATGACTTCAAGATGGCTGGTAGTGCCGAAATCAGGACTTGATCACGTTGGTCAAATATGCGATTATCTATTTATGTGGAGGGTATTTTTTAATATAAATTTTGCATTTTTCTGGGTTTTCCACTATTTCTCACTTGCATTTGGATGGTTATGAAAAAACGCTCTGGGTCAATGGCCTACATCTGTAACGTGGATTTGTCAAAATTCAAATATTTTAACTAAAAATTATAAACCGTATGCACAAAGAACAGATGGTTAGCCTTATTTAGGCTTTGGTCGTATGAAAATGCTGTATGTACCATTAGTTTTTTTTCGAGAATAGCATATTGAAGGGGCTTGGTTGACAATGCTCGATGTTGGAATTTGTTTGCCATCCAAGATTATGTAATCTCTAAATGGAGACGAGGTGAGATGTCAGGGTGAACTATATCTACGGTCATCAATGGCATCAGGAGATCGATGTTTCCATTGGCCGGGTAAGGTTGTGGAGGTTGGAAGAAGACAAAAAGTCACCGATAAGTACAGATTTCCGTGATCATGCATAAAAAAATTTCAGACCCAATGAGATTCCCGAAATCGCTGATTTTTGGAAATTTTACTTCATTTTTAAAAATCAAATTTGATTTTAATTTGGATGTAAAAAGAAAAAAGGACAATAAATTAGCCTTTACAAGGCTTAAACCCACGACCTGCCGCTTCAAGGTGTAGAGCCCTCCATGTACACACTTACGCTTTGATTGCGTTGTATTTCTTTTGTACTTTCATAAAAAATAGATAAATCCGAAATTAAATTACTTGGGCAGCATGAAATTTTACGGTGCCATTGAGGTCCCCGAATTGCATCGTTTCGAGGGAGATGCATGGTGGCTCTCTGATCGTCGATCGATATGTGAGCTCATGCGTGTGAGCTCTGGTTGACCTGTCGAGTTGACCGGATCATCTCCTAAGCACGCACGTGGGCAATATCGATCACGTCAAGGGTCGGGAATTAAAAAGGGAGGATTGACCTTGAGGAGATCTGGTGCTTGGAGCCAGACGAAGAGCTACGATAGCTAAAATGACTCCATTTGTTACCAGTACGTGCTGAGGGCAAGGTCAGCTAGTTAACTCACGTCTACCAATGAAATCTAGCTACGAGCCTATGGCCATGTCGGGTAAGGAAATCGGCAAAAGAAATCTACGCTACATGTGTAGTGTGTGTCACACACACACGCTAAAATGAGATACAATGGTATCTAGACACTAAGCCTTTCTCTTTTTAGATTACTTTTAGATATGTGCAACTGCAATAATATATAATATATCACGTAAACTTGTTAACATTCATTAATTTGAAAAGGTATCGATTTGGAAAGGAAGTCATTGATTTAGCATGCTGAATCAATCATGGATGGGAAGTCTTAATCATGAATGAAAAGTCTCAATCATGCAGCTTAGGCACCATGATGTCCCTGTTATTTATACACACACTTTTAATGGTGTTATTATACATCTTTATCTATTTGAGCATACTTTAATAAGATACTCCAAAGTGAGTTTCATGAAATTTTTTATAAAAGTCCACTTTTATAACATAATCTGTCTATATGCTCCTTTTATACATGAAAAAATGTATATAACAAAAATAAAGAGCTTCGATTAAAATTTTTCAACCAAGTCGCATTGGAATATCTTAGAATTAGTATTTAGTATACCAAAAGTAGTAAAGAGATATAAAATAGTCGTTTAAGTGGTATATTGGATGTGGGAGTATATACTTCTAGGAATATGGAAAAGGCTTCCTAGAAAAATTGTTCTATAATCCTAGAAGTACTTACTCCCACATCTTATATACTGCTTTAATGGTGTTGTTATATCTCTTTATTTACTTGACATACTCTAATAATGATTATAATATACTACAAAGTGAGTTTCATAAAAAAATTCATAAAAATCCACTTTTATAACATAATTTACGTATATATTCCTTTTATGTATGTAAAAGGATATATAACAAAAATAAAGAGTTCCGATGAAAATTTTTCAACCAAGTCACATTAGAGTATCTTAGAATTTATAACATACTTTAATATTGATTTTTTTGGATGTAAAAAGAAAAAAGGACAAGAAATTAGACTTTACAAGGCTTAAACCCACGACCTGCCGCTTCAAGGTGTAGAGCCCTCACACCAGGCCATGTACACACTTATACTTTGATTGCGTTGTATTTCTTTTGTACTTTCATAAAAATTAGATAAATCCGAAATTAAATTACTTGGGCAGCATGAAATTTTACGGTGCCATTGAGGACCCTGAATTGCATCGTTTCGAGGGAGATGCATGGTGGTTCTCTGATCGTCGATCGATATGTGAGCTCATGCGTGTGAGCTCTGGTTGACCTGTCGAGTTGACCGGATCATCTCCTAAGCACGCACGTGAGCAATATCGATCACGTCAAGGGTCCGGAATTAAAAAGGGAGGATTGACCTTGAGGAGTACGTGCTGAGGTCAAGGTCAGCTAGTTAACTCACGTCCCTCAATGAAATCTAGCTACGAACCTATGACCATGTCGGGTAAGGAAACCGGCAAGAAATCTACGCTACATGTGTAGTACAAGAAGTGTGTGTCACACACACGCTAAAATGAGATACAATGGTATCTGGACATTAAGTCTTTCTCTTTTTAGATTGCTTTTAGATATGTGCAACTGCAATAATATATAATATATCACGTAAACCTGTTAACGTTCATTAATTCGAAAAGGTATCGATTTGGAAAGGAAGTCATTGATTTAGCATGCTGAATCGATCATGGATGGGAAGTCTTAATCATGAATAAAAAGTCTCAATCATGAAGCCTAGGCACCATGGTATCCCTGTTATTTATACACACACTTTTAATGGTATTATTATACATCTTTATCTATTTGAGCATACTTTAATAAAATACTCCAAAGTGAGTTTCATGAAAATTTTATAAAAGTCCACTTTTATAACATAATCTATCTATATGCTCCTTTTATACATGAAAAAATGTATATAGCAAAAATAAAGAGCTTCGATTAAAAATTTCCAACCAAGTTGCATTAGAATATTTTAGAATTAGTATTTAGTATACCGAAAGTAATAAATAGATATAAAATAGTCGTTTAAGTGGTATATTGGAAGTGGGAGTATATACTCCCAGGAATATAGAAAAGGCTTCCTAGAAAAATGATTCTATACTCCTAGAAGTACTTACTCCCACTTCTTATATACTGCTTTAATGGTGTTGTTATACCTCTTTATCTACTTGACATACTCTAATAATGATTATAATATACTCCAAAGTGAGTTCCATAAAAAAATTCATAAAAATTCACTTTTTATTACATAATTTACGTATATATTCTTTTTATGTATAAAAAGGATATATAACAAAAATAAAGAGTTCCGATGAAAAATTTTCAACCAAGTCACATTAGAGTATCCTATAATTAGTATTCAAGTATACTGAAAGTAAAAAAGAAGTATAAAATATTTATTTTAGTGGGATATTGGAAGTGAAAGTATGTACTTCCGGGAGTACGGAAAAGACTTCCATAAGGTATGTAGCTTTGTTGAAATTCAGAGGTAATCCTAATTTCCCTCTTTGCATGATTTGGTTTGAATGTGCATCCTAGAAATTCTTCCACATCCACTGAGTACGTCAGAATCCTAAATAGTGAAGAAAAATTCATTGCTAGCTGCTGCTCAATTAGTTATATCTGTAACTAGTTTAGTGTACATCAGTACATGTTAAGCTGAATAGAGCAAACGGTAAAATACCTTTTATTTCCTTGTTGTTAGGGCCAAGGAGATGAGTTACTCCTTCAGAGTTCAGTTCATGCAAACCTAGCCTTGGTATGATGACAACATCATCATCTCACATACTCTAGGCCGGTAACAAAACTAACTTGTATGGTTTCATTTTGATCTGTCCAATCAATTATGTGTAATCTTTACTTGGTGTTGTACATTACACATTATGTTGCATGTTCCCAAAATATCAATCTGGTATGTGGTGACTACTTGCAGATTAAATACTATGTGTTATCGTTGTGAGCTATTGTTGGTTGTCTTGTTTCTTAACGAGTGGTGTTACCAGTATACATCATTGTGTGGTCCTTTCTGTTATGAGTGGCATTTTTTTTGTATATATACAGTTGTTTTCATGTATGCACAATTAACACATTGTGTGCATCTTAAATTTAAATAAATTGCCAAATTTGATAGTAAAGGTGCATCATGATAGGAGATGGATAAATCAGCCTAGGTACATCACAAGACTTTTTTCACAATTATTAGGTGTTAGTGCTAAACCAAGATTTTATGTAATATCCTAATATATTAATTACATCTAGGCACATAGATGAGTTCGGAAAATGGCTGGACAGATTTATAGAGTTTGCTTTTGGTAATTCAGCAAAAGGAAACAAAGTATTATGTCCTTGCAGAAAATATCGAAACTGTTCTTGGAGAGTAGGAAGTGTTGTGCGTGAGCACTTGATATGTGAGGGATTAATGCTAGGGTACCAAACATGGTTGTTTCATGGAGAAGCAAGTTTCTCTTTTGTAAATGACAAGGGTATACGACGGGATAGAAGTAGATAAGTCGAATGAAGAGGATGATATTCATATTTGCTTCAAGACCTAGCATGCGGATTAGATTATAGGTGGGATTTAGAAGGTAACTGTGAGGAGCTACCCAATGTGGATGTAGAGGCTTTTAGCCAATTGGTAAATGATTCTAGTCAACAGCTATATCCTGGGCGTAGAAACTTATCGAAGCATTGTTTTATTGTGAGATTACTCCATATCAAACATCTAGGAGGATGCAGTAACAAAGGTTTTGACATGCTACTAGAGTTACTTAAGGAGGCTTTTCCTGAAGGGTCCTCACTTGCTAAAAACTTCAATGAACACTACTATAGAGAAGATTATATTGGATGTCTTATTATAGATGGTTCTATATAATCTGTTAGTGTTAAGCTGCAGTGCAGTTATCTCAGATAATTTTATTAGCATGACAGTTTATGTTGCAATCGATGGTAAGAACAGTCAGTGATGACCTACTTACCACAGACGATTGTTTTACACAAGTCGTCTGTGATAATCACAGATGGTTCATAATAAAAACTATCTATGATGTATAACTTATCATAGATGGTCTGTGTGAAAAGCTATTAGTGATACATCACATATGATTTTTGTAAAAAAAATCGTATGTGATGAACAACTTATCACAGATGGGTTGTGAATGGAAGCGTCTATGATATTCACTGAGTTATTAAATACCCTCATCCCGCATAACTGTCTATTAGGCAGCGGCTTGAGGTGATTTGGTGAAAGAAGACTAGAGATTTGGAAGGGTACTCGTTTATCCATTTATTTGTGGTGATCTAAGCTTAGTAATTGGTACTATATATAATGAAATATATTATATTCTAGCCAAATCTGTACACTTTTTAGTTAAAAGAAAAGAGAGATCTAGCTTGGTAGTTTTTGCTCCAATTTAAAAGTGAGTCTCACTCCTATCTACTTTAATTCTTGTTGGATTGGTTCATGAATCATGGCTAGCTACTTTAGATGGACAAATTATGGTGAATGATAAATATGTGTGAGAGCTAGTATACATACATGTAATGGCTACCTAGAAGAATATTAATCTAATTTAACATTAATTTGTTATATCTGTAGCGTAGATGAACCAAAACTGGATGTACATTGAGAACAGTGTGAGTGAAAAGTACATCGATAGTGTGTCTGCTTTTAGAAGAGCTGTTGAGCAGGATATATTGAAGAGGGGATGAAATTTATGTACTGTCCATGCATTGATTACGAGAATCTTAAGATGTATACCAATTCAATGTAGATAGAAGCACACTTGATTCGAAGGGGTTTCAAAAAGGGGTATACATGTTGGGGCTGTCACGGTAAAGAGCAGATCAGGAAGGTAGTAACATCATTAAGAGAGACAACGATATATCGGATGTTGATTATTCTTTCAATGAGGATAGGTTACATGATGATAATCTGGATCAGATATTACGCGATGCAGAAGGAAAATATAGTGAAAGAGAGTTTAATAAATTCAAGAGTTTAATGAAGAACTAAGAGAAACTATTATTTCTGGGCTACAAGCTGACACTACACACCAATAAAGCTTCAAATGGAAATCGAAGCTCGTATATGAGCTAACCAGCAAGTGGAGCTTATAACCAATCATGTAGATCATATGCAGTAACAAATAGAGGATATGAAGCAGTTGATGGCTTCACAGGATTCACAAAATGGTAATAGCACTCCACATCATGGGTATAATAATCCACAACAACTGGTACTTAATTTTTCTACCTTCGTTGATATCATTAATTATTGACTAAACCATGACAATGTAGACTTGAATTGCAAATGGGGAAAAAAACTAGCGATGTAATATCAGTGATAATTCTCCATTTCTAGAACATTGAAAAGTGTCAGGTTTTGCTTTCTAGCAGTTGGGTACTTGCACTACTACAAAAAAGGCTATACTAGATGACTACATCACAAACGGTTTATATAGAATCGCCTATGCTTAAACTATTACAAAAAGTTTATACTAACAACCATCTGTGATATTTTCACAGACGGTTATTAACACGAACCGTATGTGATAATTGAGACATCACAGACGGTTCGTGTTAATAACCGTCTGAGAACTTTCACAGACAGGTTATTAACACGAACCATCTGTGATAATTGGGATATCACGGATGGTTCATGTTAATAACCGTTTGTGAAAGTTACGGACATCACAAATGATTCGTATAAAAAACTATCTCTGATATTATAGACATCACAGACGGTTCTTATAATAAATCGTTTGTAATATTGCAGACATCACAGACGGTTTGTATGAATAACCGTCTGTGAATTATCACAGACGGTTATTAATATGAACCATCTGTGATAATGTTCGTATCACATACTATTTGTGGTTGGAACCATCTGGGATAATCTGCTCTATT
The DNA here is from genome assembly GCA_036346245.1 of Bonia amplexicaulis. NCBI lineage: Eukaryota > Viridiplantae > Streptophyta > Magnoliopsida > Poales > Poaceae > Bonia > Bonia amplexicaulis. The sequence continues at coordinate 8,591,734 of CM070765.1, forward strand.
AAATACCAGACGTATGTGGTCTCGACACAGATCTGTCTTCATTGTGCTGCATCGGTGGAGCGAGGCGGTCGGATTTGGGGAGTTTGTTGAAAATATATCACTTGTAGATCTATATACGTCTTCTTAGTGATCAGAGTTTAGTACTCAATTGCTTCTAATAACTTATATGCCTAGGGAGAGAGACACAAGGAATCCAACGATACACTGCTATATAGGACGCAATTTTTGGTACTGCTACAACACAACAATCCTATATCACACTTTATTATATTGTCTCTAGACTTGACAATATCTATGTATGTAATTCTATTTTTTTGCAGTACCACTAGCAGCTATAGGGTAACGTATGTGGATTCTACGTTTGCCGCCATATGAAGGAAATCATTGACACTAAGACGAATGATCGAAAGATTTGTCAACCTTCTAATAATTTTTATTTTATGATTATATACACACACATGCTAATTAATAACTTAACATTGCTCCTAGTGACAGCGTATGGAGTTTGACGAAAATGCATTTGATCTTGACAAACTCATCAAAATTCGAGGAAACATGTCCCAATTCTTGCTAGCAGAGGTCATAAACAAGACAGAAGAGTTCACCTCGGCATGGTGATTAGATGTTGAAACATTGGGTTCAATTGTAATCACTGAATTGTGCTTAATCAAACAATTCATTCAATTTAATTTATTTGTGAGATCTGTGTAACGATTGTCATGCTATATATGTGATTTTCTTATGTTGTTTCATTCATCTATGTGATTTATGTAATGATTATCCTGTGCAATATATACGTGATCTTGCTTGTTTTCAGAGGGCATAGCTAGCATATCCTAAGGCTAGCCGGAAAAGAGCAAACAACATCGCTGTTGAAATAGCTATCACAAACGGTTCGGTGTTCCAAATCGTCTGTGTGATATATATCCCAAACGGTTTCAAACACTGAACCATTTGTGATATGCATGATATCACAGACGGTTTGGAACACCGAATCATCTGTGATATACACCATATCACAGATGGTCAATAACAAAAACCGTCTGTGATATCGTGCATATCACAGACGGTTAATACAAAATACCGTCTGTAATAGTCAATTATCATAGACGGTTTTTCTAAAAATCTGTCTGTGTTGTAAGTTATCACAGATGGTGTGGGAGCCGTCTGTGATAACCAGCTATTATCACTAACACATAAACACAGACGGTTCAGAAATCGTCTGTGATGATGATTTTGAACTGTCTATGGTAATATTGTCTATAGTGGTGTTATTTTGGTCACATTCGTAACAAAAAAATATAGCAAATAGTATCAGGTTTTGTACATATTGTCTTTTTTCTCAACTTGTTCTATAACTTTAAACTTGCCTATGGAATTGAATGCTTAGTTAGCCAAATGATATTAGGTTATAGTTGACCTTAATTATTATATTCATTTTGTCTAGAACTACATCTAATTATATGGCTTGACTGATCGCCGAGAATAAATTATTGACAGAGGAAAGCTAGCTACTATGGTAGTGCAATTTGGGTAGGACATCGCGCGAGTCAGTGAAAATTTCCACAATTTAGATATTAAAGATCACTATTGATGTTGCCTCATCTTTGTTTTCGAGGTATCGTGGAGTACTAATCTTTTGAGCATGCAAGGAGATAAAGAAATATGATGGATGCTTTTGTAATGCTTAGCTGTGACTGTGGAATATGTGGACTAAAGTTCAAGAATGATCATTTTGTGATGTCAATGTATGTTTTGTCGTTTGATTGAACTTCAAATCGTTTCGAGTTGTACTACTGTGTTGAAACACATTATGACAAATGCATATTGGACATCGACAACGTTGGTGTCGACCACGTCGGTCTTTGACAACGTTGGCATTCGACCACGCTGGTTTCGATCATGCTGGTTACGACCACATTGGTTTCGACTACATTAGTTTCGACCACACTGGTTATGACAATGGTAGTTTCGACCACGTTGTCTGCTTCGATCACGTTGCCTGACCTTCGACCACGTTGCTTTTCTCTACTGTCCAATTGCGTTCAGTTTGGTTGTCCGGTGCTTTCAGACTAGTTGTTGTACTCGACCATGTTGTGTTTCCGTCGAGTGGTCTTAACATGACCACGTTGCGCTCTAATCTGGTCGTTCTGAGTTCTGTGCCCCTCTGGATTTTCAAGTGGTCTTCACTTCCTGATCTTCATAACTATATAGCTATCGGAGTAAAGGGAGTTGTGAATATTTGGAGGAAAAATTTAAATGCATCATTCACCTCCTTTTGTTGCCTGTCCGGTCCAACATAAGCCTCTTAAATATAATCATGCATATTTCAATTTGCCGGCAGTTAGCATGTCAAGAACTATCCTGAAGTTAATATCTGTCGGCAAATGTACAACCTGTGATGCATTTAGCCGATTTGCGTTCTAGATTCAAGCACTTCTCATGTGTATGCTTGAATACAATCTGCACGTTCCTTCTTTATCCCGTTCAGATTGAGGAGGGGTGTTAGAGATAGAGATATGATTGTGTTCGGTAGATTAGATTAGTTTAAACTATAGATAAGTACAGGCTGTAATGTAGCTTTGAATACTAATATACGTAATGCTATCTGCTGTAACAAACAAAGCATGTCTTGTACATACATCATCTCGAACGGCAATATATAAACTGACTGCAACTATTATATGCAGTGCAGAAGCCAACTTCCATATTCTGCTGCCTTTCATTCCTCCAAATCTCCTTTGGAACTTGTATTCTCTGATGTTTGGGGACCTGCACCCAATTCTATTAATGGATACAAGTATTACGTGAGTTTTATCGATGACTTCAGTAAATTCACTTGGCTTTACTTGCTTAAGTCCAAGTCTGAAGTAGAAAGTGTATTTCTTCATTTTCAGAAGCATACTGAACGCCTTCTTGACAAGAAGATAAAATGCGTACAATCTGATTGGGGAGGCGAGTACCAAAAACTCAATAAGTTCCTCACTAGCATTGGTGTTAGTCATCGTGTTTCTTGTCCTCATACTCATCAACAAAACGGATCTGCCGAACGGAAACATCAGCATATTGTTGAAGTTGGGTTAGCCCTTTTAGCTCATGCTTCTATGCCCATAACCTTTTGGGATGAGGCCTTTCTAGCAGCCACATACTTGATCAATCGTCTTCCTACTCGAGTTATTGATAATAAGTCTCCTCTTGAACGATTGTTTGGTGTCAACCCAAACTATTCTATGCTTAAAGTCTTACAATGCCCACAAATTGTCTTTTCGATCCAAGGTATGTGTCTTCTTGGGGTATAGCTCTCGCCACAAAGGTTACAAGTGCCTTGATCTCGCCTCGGGTCGAGTATACATATCTCGTGATGTCGTTTTTGATGAAGAACGATTCCCTTTTTCCCAGTATTCCCCTCGGCCTGTCATTGCTAAACAAATCAGCCCCACATACCTTCCCATACCTCAACCCATACCCTTGTCAGATCCTACCAACAGCAGTATTTCTAGCACTACTAACCAATGTGTGCCTAATATGCCCTCTTCAGTTGTGCCCGACACTTTCTCTGCAGGTACTACTCCGACTTCTCCATTGCAGCATCGGTATGGCACTCGGCTTCGTCATAATATACATTGTCCCAAGAAACGAACTGATGGCACTGTGGCTTATGTGGTCGAACACACCTGTGCTCCTCCTACTGAGCCGGCCACACATGTTGAAGCCATGCATATTCCCCAGTGGAAAGCGGCTATGCAGCTTGAATTTGATGCCCTCCAGAAGAATCAGACCTGGCACCTTGTTCCACGGCGTCAGGGTCTCAACATCATTGATTGCAAATGGGTTTTTCGGTTGAAAAAGAGAGTCGACGGCACAATTGACAGATACAAAGCACGCCTTGTGGCGAAAGGCTTCAAACAACAATATGGTGTGGACTATGCTGATACTTTTAGCCCTGTAGTCAAACCGGCAACCATCCGAATGTTACTGTCCCTTGCAGTATCTAGAGGATGGTCTTTGCGGCAAATTGACATTCAAAATGCGTTTCTCCATGGTGTTCTTCATGAAGATGTGTATATGCGTCAGCCTCCCGGATTTGAAGATTCTAGGTACCCCAATTATCTTTGCAAACTTGATAAGTCATTATATGGATTAAAGCAGGCTCCCAGGGCCTGGTTTGCCAGGTTGAGTGCAAAATTATTGGACTTGGGTTTTCGCCCCTCTCGAGCAGACGTCTCTTTGTTTATCTTCACCAAACAGGATGTTAGGATGTATATGCTTATTTATGTTGATGACATAATCATCATCAGTTCATCAGCTCAGGCTACCGAGCGACTTCTGCATCAGCTCAAGCAAGACTTTGCAGTAAAAGACCTGGGTGTTCTTAGTTACTTTCTTGGCGTCCATGTGCAGCAACATGACAATGGTATTCTTCTCTCGCAACAACGTTATATCCAAGATCTGTTACAAAAGACAAGTATGCTTCATTCCAAAGGCGTTTCTACTCCTGCAAGTGTTACTGACAAGTTATCTCAAACAACTGGGACACCGTTAACAGCAGATGACGCCACCAAGTACAGGAGCACTATTGGTGCTCTGCAATATCTTTCTTTCACTCGGCCTGACATTTCTTACAGTGTCAACAAGGTATGTCAGTATCTTCGAGCTCCGACAGATACTCACTAGGCTGCCGTCAAACGTATTCTGCGATATCTGAAGGATACTGCTCACCTTGGTTTACTTCTTCGCCGGTCAGGGACAGACCTGCTTAATGCTTTCTCCGATGCAGACTGGGCCGGGTGCCTCGATGACCGACGCAGCACCGGCGGCTATGCCGTTTTCATAGGACCCAATCTTGTGTCTTGGAGCTCTCGCAAACAACCGACTGTTTCCCGTTCCAGCACGGAAGCAGAATATAAGTCGCTTGCTAATGCCACTGCTGAGCTTATATGGCTTCGAGCTCTTCTATCTGAACTTGGTGAATCCATTTCACCGCCGCCAGTATTATGGTGTGATAATCTTGGAGCCAAATACTTAACAGCCAACCCGGTGTTTCATGCTAGGACCAAGCATATTGAAATTGATTATCATTTCGTGCGTGAGCAAGTTGCCCGCAAGGATCTTGATGTACGATTTATTTCCTCCGCAGATCAACTTGCTGATGTGCTTACTAAACCGTTGCCAACACAGCACTTCATTCGGTTCAGAGACAATCTGAACGTTCTTTCCTCCCGTCCAGCTTGAGGAGGGGTGTGATGCATTTAGCCGATTTGCAGTTTCTGCAGTTCAGCACTTCTCGGCTGTATGTTTCAGAAGACAATCTGCACGTTCCTTCTTTATCCCGTTCAGATTGAGGAGGGGTGTTAAGAGATAGAGATATGATTGTGTTCGGTAGATTAGATTAGTTTAAACTATAGATAAGTACAGGCTGTAATGTAGCTTTGAATACTAATATCTGTAATGCTATCTGCTGTAACAAACAGCATGTACTGTACATCATCTGGAACGGCAATATATAAACTGACTGCAACTATTGTATGCAGTGCAGAAGCCAAAACCTTTATTTACACAACCTACCAACAAACTATATGTTAGAACAACTATTATCAGTCTGGCAAGTTGGGGGAAAATATCTATCGGCGAAGCCATCGGCTATGACGTCAAACTATCTATCGGTAAGGATTATCCGTCGGCAAAGACTTCTCTGACTCCGATTGCTGTGACCGATGGATATCTGTCAGCAAATATTTTTCCGACAGATTAACTGTCATGTCATATTGTCATGGGTGCACTACCGACCGATCTGAGTGTAGCCAGAAGTATCCTATGGTGTAGTATCTGCTGTTGTCTGAGCAAAATGTGATGGTTTAGGGTCAACAGCTGTGGTTTATGGTTTTAGGCTGAATTTTTTGAATTTTGGTTGTTTATGATATAGATTACGGAGAGAGATACTCACTTGCGATTTTGGATGGTACAGATGTTGGACTTTTAACGTGTACATCGTTTAACTTGTAGATCCCGTCTTGAAAAAAATACTCTGTTTGAAAGTTAGATACTATAGCAAAAATCAAAAATCGTCAACTTCAGAGAACAGACCCTTAATCCCTACACCAACTCATGTTCAATGCGTGCACGGTCCTGTTCCTACAACCTAGTTTTGTTAATTACTCCTCCAACGCGCGTGTATGCATTCCTTGCAAAAGAACGCAAGCAAAACGCGCGACTGTGTAAAGCGTTCAAAGGCGGCGAGCTAAGCCAGGGTAAGCTTTCTGACCTTGACCAGTCAGCACACACCGCGCAAACCGACCATCCCAACACACGCAATCCGGTCCGTCGAGCGGACGATCCGACGGCCCGAGTTGCTTGACCCGTGTCCGTGCAAAACTGACGAGGATTTGTAAAAATTTCTTGCCCTCCAAAGACCCTTTCGCACCATATATAAATACACCCGAGCTTCTCCCTAACTGGACTCTCAGCACCGCAGCGCACGGCTTGCTTGCGCACACTAACACCTGTCGAGCATCGGCCGAGGAAAATCCGATGGCGAGGCACCAGGCGGACCTTGTGAGGTGCGCGCGGCTTCCCGGCGTGGCCGTCGGCCGCGTCTGCGCGGCGCACGACGGCCGCTGCGTCGCCTGCGACTCCATGGTCCGCCCCTGCGCGCTGGCCCGCGTCTGCGACGGCTGCGGTAGCCATGGCGGCTCGGCGCGCGAGAGGTGCGTGGTGTGCGCCGACCACGGCGGCGCGGTGGTGGCGGACGCGTGCTACTGCAAGGAGTGCGTGCAGATGGAGAAGGACCGGGACGGCTGCCCGGCGGTCGTCAACGTCGGGGCCGCGCGGACGGGCGCCTTGTACGAGCGGAAGAGGCACGGCTTCGAGGCCAGACCAGGGCGTAGCCTTTTTGTCGGTTAGGTATACTACATGTGTATCTTTTATCATTTTAAGTATACTCTAATAATAATAATAAGATACTTCAAAGTAAGTTATATGAAATTTTTTCACAAAATTCACTTTTTATAATATAATTTATATGCACACTCCTTTTATGTATGAAAAATGATATATTCCAAAAATAAATGTTTTTGACGAAAGTTTTTCATCCGAATCGTATTAGAGTATCTTAAAATTAGTATTTAAATATATTAAAAGTGATAAATAAGTATAACATATTCGTTTAGATGATATGTAGAAGTGAAAGTATGTACTCTCAGTCTGAAAAATACTTCATATATATATATATATATATATATATATATATATATATATATATATATATATATATATATATATATATATATATATATATATATATATATATATATATTATTTTTTTCATATCTTTAATATAAATATAGAAAAAGATCAATAGTAAATTTAGAAAAATTGACTGCAGGTACGTTAAAACTATGTTCTTTCGTCACGGAAGGGAGTGCAGTAAGATACAAGTCTGGAATCAAACTCGCGCGATATCCTTTTAGCTTTGTTCGGGCCTTAGCTCATGTTCTCGGTCGTCGCTTCTTGTCTGTTGGGCCGCGGATATTAGAAGTACTTTTCTACAGAGAGGTCTCAGATGAGGTCTCTTTTTTGTGGTGATCGGTTCATTTGAAAATTGAAAGTTTATATTAAAAATCATGGTATGAAAAAAAAACAACATGGTGAGAGAGGCTTATTTAACATAATTAAATTTAAAAATTAAAAATATAAAAATATGTTAGCCCATCACAGACAACATAACGAATACGAGAAAAAAGAACCGACAAAAAACTCAAAAAGTCAAAAATTCAGAAAAAGATGAAATTATGAATAGTGTAAAAATAAGCTTAAGCTTTAAGCCATAAGCTATATTGAGCAGTTTATCTGCTGTTGATTCGAGGGACTTCACCTTAGATAAAAGATAGATGAGAAAGATCTCACGTGAGACTCTCTTCTACTGAATTTTCTTCCCGGTTATTAAGTCCTATTTATTTTGATTTAAGCTTCTCGTTTATTTTTCGCTATTTCTAAATTTCATCATTTTTTATCATTTTGATTTTTTTGAGTTTTTTTGCTATTTTTTTCTCCGTATTCATTTGTATTATTTGTGATAGGATAATCTATTTTTATTTTTATTTTTTAAATTAGTTATACCAAATGAAACTACTATTAATTATATTATAATTTTAATTATAAATTAAATTATTTCAGTCCAATGGAAGGGCACATAGCCGCCGAGGCGCATAGCAGCCAGCAGCCAGCAGCCACGCAGCCTACCCCCGCCCCAACCCCCCACGCACACACACAAGGCGAGGCGAAGCTTCTTGCGCACAGATGGGGCTTTGGTCTGCGGTGTTCGTCTCCCGCAGCGTCGTCGCCGTCGTCCGCTTCCGTGGCTCCCTCGTCACCAGAGACCACATGTAAGCCTCCGCTTCCTCTGCCTCCAGTTTTTTCACGAAATAAATGCTGGGTTTGCGGGTGAACCCCTTTTGTTTGGTGTGGTGCCCCTCGAGTGTTCGATCAAATGCCAATGAGCGCTGCATGTTTTTTTTAGTACAGCACGAGAAGCATTTTGTCCAAAAGCCCCTGATCTGTACAGCAGTCCACAGTCCAGACCGAGACTGGGCAAGTGCTAATATTTCGTCAGCTCGAGATTAATCTCTAGTTTGGGTCTAGATATTCTAGACTTGGTGTTCGGGGCGTGTCTGGCTTGTTCCCCAACTTAGCCTTGCCAATTTGGTTGGGAAGCTTTGGCTGCAATTTTGCTTATATATGCTTCCTTATTATTATTGAACAGTAGTAAAGTTTTACGCCGCCCTACTTAAGATTTAGTCCTGGATCTGCCACTAGGCCGGAGTATGGGCGTGAAGCAAACATATCTTCTGCCTCCATTCAGATATTATTTCAAACTTAACTCCCATTTTAGATATGGGTATAAAGGATGCTAAGAAAAAGATGGTTAACGAACATGCAAGATGAAGCAGCAATTTTAAGACAGTTGATATCAAAGGCCAACAAGCAAAACAGCCCGCCAATGCAATAGAAGTTAAAGACGATACAAAACTTCAGATACATACCACCCAAGTCTGACGAAACAAAACTGAAAGATATACCACATGTTTCTTGAAGGCATGAAACAAGTTAGCAGCTTGAACTTATGTCATTCACAAATATGTCCAACGCAACACAATCTGATGGTCCAGATTGGCCAGTGATGAGACTATCAGCACGCCAAAGAGGACACTGTCTTATTTATTACATCAACTTAAACACATCGGAAAGTTTAAGCACAACAATTAGCAAGCAGCACCTAAGATTCGGAAATTAAGGGTGAACGTAAACACCAATTGCCTCAAGATACGTTGAAGAGCGCCCAAAGAAGCCAACAATGCTGCTGTTTTGCTTCGCTCGAGTGTGGAATGTAGTTCCCTGTGGCTTCCCGAAAGGTCCGTAGCTACGTACGTTGGTCACAAGCGTAAGTGACGTTACAATAACATTAGGAACACCTGAAAATGGTCCGTAAGTTCCTGAAACCTCGACCACAAACTCTGAAGGCCCAAGATGTATCTGCAAGTAAATGTGAAAAGCATCAAAGGGGATAGAGGTAATAGAGTTTAGGTAGTGTATTTGCTAGTAACATATATTATCAGCTTCCTTGACCACTACTGTCATCGAAGGCACTATATTATCAAATCTTTTGGACATGGACTAAACCAAGAAGGACCTAAAGAAATTGCTTTTGGTTAGAATTCACTTACCGTGCGGGCGCCCCCACCAACACCGCCCCATAGAGGTGTCGTGTGTTTCTTCCCAAATTTGTCACGGTAAGAAAATCCAAGTGCATCCACAACTACGCCACTACAAACTTTCACACTTTCCAGATGCCGGGGTTCCACCATGATGTGATGATCTCTCCCTCCATCTCCACCCCATGGTCCAACCCTTTGAAGCACGATCTGCACGCAACAGATGGAGAAAAAAAATTAAAACAAAAACATTTAAATGCTTAACAAGTGTGGTGACATTGATCACAAGCCACTTGATCAACTTAAATTTCCAAACAAAGTGATCAGGATCATTTCCTCAATTGTACTACATGGGGTGGTTCTCTAGTGTACAATTTTTACTATTTTTGTTGTTCATATATTAGAAAAACATAGAATTACAATAGCACAAAATTATTTTTGGCAATGAATATGACTCTCATGGCCAGTTTCAATATTTGCAAATATATCACTGGTGCGGACATAAAAGCAACACTCCTTTTAAGGGTCCTTTTGGTTGAGCTGCTACGTGGGAAAAGTCTGCGTAAATTTGTGGTGTGAGAAAGGCTGCTTGTGGGTGTGTTGTAGAAAAATTGAAAGTTGTTTGGTTAAACAAGTATAAAATATACTTTTGTCTTTATCTCTTTTAAAACAACTATGAAAGAGTTTTATTCAATCCATTTCCAAAGCGAAAGCCAAAAGCGAGTCAAAGCGACTTTCAAAAATATACTACTGAAAAGCAATTGCTTTTGAAAAATCTGCTTCCAAAAGCAACCCCTTTGGTTGGGCTTTTGGCTTTTAGGGCCAAAAGCCGAAGCCAAAAGCCCAACCAAAAGGACCCTAAACCAGTTTAAGCTTCCCTATGAGGCACCTAGATATTGCACAAGAAGACCTTGCTAACCCCCCTTAGTGCACCTTACTACTAAAAAGCGAACAGTAGTTGATTCAACCATGGACATGTATTTGGCAAGGAACATAACTTATGTAGCGTCCAATCGGATCCATATCCGATACGAGTAGAGATCGAATCTCACTCAAAAACTATCATCCGGCTCCTTATCGTTCCAGCCCATTAAGTGTGTGACCCTGTAGGTTTATGTGTATTTGGCCATGGGCTGAAAAACTCATTTCCGGCCCATAAGTTGGTAGCGGTCCCTAGCAGGACATAACGACTCCTAAACATACATAAAGATCATATCGGACAAACTTATATAGTGTTTATGTACCGATCTCTTTGCCTCATGATATCATATCGAACTCAAGGCGAGAAGCGTGATATCCTATGAATGCTCGATCCTTCACTCGAACCTGTAGCGAATTACTCAGTTGTGATTGACTCTTCAACCACATTTGGCATGGCCATGCACTTTCTTAATTTAACCACATCGAGGGGCCCAGAGATATTTCTCTTGTTATATAGGAGGGGTAAATTCCATCTTGATCGCTCATATTCCTTCGTATATTTCATAGTAAACCCAAAATCTACCTTTATAAACACTCAGTCACGGAGTAGTATTTGGTAACCCCTAATCAAACTATTACATATGTAGAAAATAATGATGATCTCAGATATAAGGATTCTACATACACTATGAATGATGACACTTAAGAATATAACAATTCCTGCAGTGTCTCATGGTGGGTCAATCCAATATCATATTCTCTAACATGTGTCCACATTATTGATTTGATATCTTATATTTATGATCAGTAAAATATGATCATCAATCAATACATGTGCTGATCTATAAATCATAATTGTCTTACATAATGATGTAACATCAGGGATAATTTAGAATAACATTAAAATATGAATAAATAGTTCCACGAACAAGTTATATACTTGTTGATCAATACGAAAGATATTTTTCAAGAGACAAAATAATATATTATTCAAAAGATCATAGACATAGAAGTGATACAATCATCTCTATAATTGCCTCTAAGGCATATCACTAACAAATAGGTCATATATATGAGAAAAAAATTATTTCTAAACAGATGATAATTGTACTACTTGATAGGACAATATGTGTGCCAAACCATGGATGGATATATAGTGCATAATACTGTCAGTAGAGAGAGAGAGAGAGAGAGAGAGAGAGAGAGAGAGAGAGAGTGCAACGGAAAGAAATTATTAACCAAGCGAGGGAATTAATTACCTCAACGATACTTGTGGAGGACAAAATTAATTAATCCATACCTCGTCCTCTTCTTCTTTCATTGTTTCCTTATTGGCTTGAAGTTGTACCTTGCCGTCTATCATTTCTTCTTCGTAATGTCTGATCACATCGAGACTTGGATGGTTGGGATTCATGCTGGTTGCCATCTGCATAGCAGCATCTGCATCGTCCACCTCACAAACTCTCGAACCCCTACAGCAAATTCTAATAGTGACTTGCCTAACAGAAAAGAGGTTCTCCAATCCAAGATTAAAATCACCATATGCATCCTTTGTCTCCCGAACGCTAAATATAACCTCGAGGATCAAAAGACATGGCATAGCTCCTTGTGCAAACAAGAGGCCCATTGCATCACTCATAAAGTTAAACTTAGTTAGGCACTGGAATGTTGCATCATCAGTGCCAATGATCAACTTTTCTTCTGTAGATTCTATTTTTAGAACGATAAGGTTTAGTTCATGCAAAAATGGCAAGGAACCAAGATTTTGGAGGTCCTCCTGTCGTAGTATGTTGAGTTTGATGCTTATGACGGACAGGTCCGACAGCGTGGAGTTCATCCACCTTGGCAATCTAGATATGCCACCGTTGGTTAAAGCAAATTTTTTTAAATGTTGAGGGAACCATCCTAAATCCACAATGAACTCTGCGGGCACTCCAAAACATTGAATGTGTAGTTCTTTGATTTTCTGCAGGTTGCACAAAGAATCAAGCAAAGGTTTCTCGTAGCTCCTATTCCATGTACTACTCAAAGAAATGTTGAGCACTCTCAGTTCGGTCAGATTGCCTAGATCTTTTACGAAGTTTGGTGACCTGCTGACACAGATGGATACCAGCACCTGTAGAGATTCCATGTTCCCAATCCCATCTGGCATCCTGACTGATGGTTCAATGAATAGGCAGAACAGATGTTTTAGCTGAACAATTGTTGATGGCAGATCAGTTATGCCAGTTTGATTCAAGTCCAATGTCTGCAAAATTGTAGATTCCCGATTTCTTTTGGGAGGTTGGTAATATTCGTATCACTTAGACCCAGATGCCTCAAGTGAAATAAATTTCCAACACCAGTGATATGGTAGTTGTCCAGGTTACGACAATGTTCCAACTCCAATACTTGCAAAACCTGGAAGCTTGAAAGAGGTGGCATTAAGTTGGTGGCACTAGGGAAAATGATAAGTGATCTCACATGGGACAAGCTCACTGTTGCTTGCAGTATGTTGTGCTCTTCTTCACTGTTCTGGAGGGATAATCGGCGAATCTTCTTCGGAAGACGTGTGGGCTGGTGTCCATCTAATATTGTGACAAAATTTTCTTCAGTTGACAATGATGTGATGAGATCTAGTATCATATCATGCACATGACAAGATTCTACCCCGCCATTAGCATGCAAGTATTCTGGCTGAATCATGCTTCTGTTAATAAGCTCAAATAAATAAGACTTTCCTAGTTCATATAAAGCTAATGCATCCACGTGTGTTCCATTTACAAAGCCTTCAGCAATCCATCTTCTTACTAACTGAAATGTTGGAATACTATAATCCTCCGGAAAAACACTTAGATACAGCAAACAAGGTTTTAGATGGGAGGGTAAATCATAATAACTAATAGATAATATCTGACGCATGTTCTCCATACTGGTGCATTTTTCATGTCCAGAGCCAATGGAATTGTGCACACTGTTCCATTGATTTATATTTCTCGGTTTGGTAGTCAATAGACTGGCTATGGTGATGATGGCTAATGGCACTCCATCACATTTTTTTAAAATTTTCTCAGATATTTCTTTCAGCTCCGGGTGACAACCATCTTCACAGCCAAATATTCTTTTGTAGAACAACTTCTTTGAGTCACCATGAGACAGTGGTTTTAGTTTATAAATGGTGCCATCAATATCACAGCGGCATGATTCAGCAACACGAGCTACACGAGTTGTCGTGATTATTCTGCTAGAACAGTTGCTCTCAACCAGTGCACACTTGATAATTTTCCACACTGATTCGTCCCATATATCATCAATTATAATAAAATACCTGCGGTTTTGAAAGGGCATGTTACTAAGTACAGCTAGGTAAAATGAAATTACTTGACAAAAGAAAAATGGTAAAATGAAATTAGAATTGCTCTTGTAAGAGCAGAATTTTGGTCATTTTTAGCCTCATGTATCACCTTAATACCAAATTTGGCCCTCCGACCACCGTAATTCCAAATCTAGCCCCCTTCCCGACAGCACGACTCCGAGGACGCGACATGTGTTAGTCGTGCGGTCGGAGACCGCACGACTACACTGTTCACAATTTTTTTTTTTTTTGTACCGAAAAGCAAATAAAATCGCATAACTACTGTTCACAATTTTTTTTTCCACGGAAAAAACCGAGTACTATTCACGTTTGGCCCAAAAACATCCTAACCAAAATAATCTGACTATTTGTAATTAAAAAAATCCGAGACTGTTCAATTGTTGAACTATTTACTGTTCAGTTGTTGAACTATTTTTTTATATATTTTTCAATAAAAGACTAAAAAATCGGGTGACTGAACGACTACTGTTGACCTATTTTTTTATATTTTTGAGTAAAAGGCCGAAAAAATCGGGCAACCGATGAGTAGTGTTGACCTACTTTTTTATATTTTTCAATAAAAGGTAAAAAAAATCGGACGACCGCACGAGTACTATTGACCTATTTTTTTATATATTTCAATAAAAGGCCCAAAAAATCGGACGACCGCACAACTATTGTTGACAATTTTTATATTTTTCGATAAAAGGCCAAAAAATGGGCGATCGCAGGAGTACTGTTGTTGTTTTTTATTATTTTCAATAAAAGGCCCGAAAAATCGGGCGACCGCACGACTACTGTTGACCTATTTTTTTATATTTTTGAATAAAAGGCCCAAAAAATCGGGCGATCGCACGAGTAATGTTGACCTATTATTTTTATATTTTTCAATAAAAGATCAACATTACTCGTGCGGTCGCCCGATTTTTTGGGCCGTTCATTGAAAATATGTAAAAAATATGTCAACAATCGAACAGTGTTGGATTTTTTTTAGTTACAAATAGTCATATTTTTGTGGTCCGGATTTTTTTGCCAAATGTGAACAGTACTTGGTTTTTTTCCGCAAAAAAATTAAAAAAATTGTGAACAATGAACAGTGCCTATTTTTTGGTTTTATTGATTTTTGGTCAAACGAAATAAAAAAAATCGTGAACAGTATAGTCGTGCGGTCACTGACCGCATGAATTACGGTGGTCTAGGGGTTAAATTTAATATTAATGTGGTACAGGAGGCTACAAATAACCAAAATTCGTAAGAGCAAACCAACAAGTAGTGCTAAGGGTGCAAAAGTGGCGGGTCCAACCGGCCCACTGCGAAAATTAATGGCCAAAAACTGAAAGAGACGACTGACAAACCTCTTTGCAATATTTATGCTGAAATTTGGTTCTTAATTGAACCTCTCTAGACTCAAAAGTCTGAAAGAAATTAAAGCTAGCTTAAATATGAAGAAGTATAGCACAGATTGACACCGAGCATATAATGTTTAGCGCATTACCTCTTATCCTCGAGAACTTTTCTGATTTTGTTAACGAGTTCCTCAGCTTCCCATGTTTCACTGTCAGCGTAGCCTTGTTCACTAACTTGACGGAGTATGCTGCTTAGAATTCTCTTTAAATCAGGCTTGAGGGACACTGCAACAAAAGCACAGCATTCGAATTGTCCTCTAAGCTGCTGATACAGCACGTTAGCAAGAGTCGTTTTGCCCAGACCACCAACTCCAACAATGGAGATCACTTTCAGTTGACCCTTAGACGCGCTTTCTTCCTCCATCAGCAGCGCGCCTAATTCTTCTCTTGGGCCACCCATCGCAACCAGTTCTGTTGATTCCGCGTATATACCATGCAGGCGGAGGTCAATTCTTGTGGTGGTAGGTTGCCCAGTGACATTGCCAACCCTGTACCGATCACGCCGCGCAGCCGCCTCCATGACAAGGGGCTTGACGGCTTTGATATCCGTGGCTATCTGATGGCGAATCTTGACCTGCGTCAGCAACCTCAGACATCTATCGATGAAACCTCTGAATCCATGCGGCTGTGCTGTCGAGTGGTCGTCGACGCGCACCATGAATCTGTCGATGCTGTCCTCGATGTCGTAGGACAGCTCTCTGACGTCCCTCGCCCAGATCTTAGTCTGGTTGTCAGTTACTGGCACCTCCGACGCCCTCACAAGGGCAGCTTGCATGCTCTCCAGTTCGGCTTTGAGGAACAAGATCTCGCCCCTCAGCCTTTTCTCAAGCTTGTATTCCTCGGCCAGCAGGGCAGCCAGCTTGGGGAGGAGGGTGCTCATCGCCCCCATCACGACCACCATCTTGCCTAGTGACAGCAGCGAATCCTCCTCCCAAAGCAACGAACGCTGTCAGAATCGGATACCACCTGTTACTGTTATGATATCGACAAGACAGAGTACGAAACAATAAAAAACAATCGAGAACATATAAATCTCTTCTTTACGGTTTCTAAAAGCGATTTTTGGCTTTTACTACAGTACCTAACTTCTAAATAGAGTATTTTTTAAAGACGGTATCTACAAGTTAATTGTAGTACATGTTAAAAGCCTAACATCTATATCAACCAAAATCGCAAGTGAGTATCTCTCTATCCACAATCTCTGTCGTAAACAGCCAAAATTCAAAAATTTCAACCAAAAGCCATAAGCCGCAGCCAAAAAAACAGACCTAGAGATTTAAACGGAAAACCCTTTCGGATAAAAAAACCATGGACGCACAATCGACGAAATCACTGTATGAAGAAAAGTTATAGATCCTCTTAGCTATATATGATTCTACTACTCTATCAAGTAGTCTATAAAGGATATAAATAGTCTTAAGAATAAGACTCCTAAACGAGAAAAGGAACAGGAAAAAACATAGTGTTAGTCGGCAGCGAATCATCATCCCAAAGCAACGTTTTTATTATTTGAGCAACTATCAAAAGAAACAAATACAAGAGGTACACTAGTTACTAATACCGAGGAAGTCACAATTAATACAAAAACACCTAATTGAAAAGCAATAGTCATATTTCCAATCAACCAACACAACGCAAGAAGTTACTGCTGCTCGCCTAGTTATACGTATCAGAACATCAAGATGCATTGGACCGTACGATTACAGGCGAAAACCTCCGGTAACCGAACGAAATTGTATTCCTACACAACGCATCCAACACATTTGTTTCTGAGGTTACCTGGGTTCTAGCTGTGCTGTCTGGTCGGTGACTGGCCTGGTCTTCTACTTGCTTTGGCTCCGGCGCCAGATCCGCTTCAAGCAGCAGACGACGGCCAGGGAGGTGTTATTGGGGAAGCCTCATTGGATTATATTATGACTTTGGAAAAGCCGTCCTTGTCTACCATTTGCCGTCCTTGGTTGGATTATTAATGAATTTTTGCCGTTCTTGGTTGGATTATTAATGAATTTTTGCCGTTCTTGGTTGGATTATTACTATGGGGAAACCGTACGTCCTTGGTTGGCCAGCTCTCCTCTGGTAATATAATATAGAGAAAATATAGTATTTACCATCGAACAACTCCGTATACGATTCGCTACCGAATAAGTCCCTGTCTGTCCTATGCCATCGGGTTTCACATTTTTCTACTACATGCCATCGTTACCACCTGTCCGTAACAACCACTCCATTAGGTATAACATTCCAAAAATTTCAAACGATATATATAGTTACTTTCAAACCACCATTGCTGGAATTTTGGGGTTTTTGAAAAAATTATGCATTTAAATAAGGACAGTTCATATTGACTTTTACTGATTGCTTTTGGCTGTGGCTGATGAATAGTAGTGGCTGATAGAAACGACTAATGAATAATAGTGCCTGCTGAATATTAGTGTATTATATAAGAAAGACAATGCAACGAAAGGTAATACAATATTCGAACTGCCATGCGATTTACGGAATTATGATATGATAAAATACAAAATATGTTACAATATGTGAAAGCGAAAAGTAGTGGCTGATATAAGCGGCTTATAGAAGCTAAGGCGTTTGTATTGGGTTTTGCTTCTGAAAGCAGAAGCTAGAAAATAGAAACCAATATGAACATGCCCTAGCGCGTTTCCTAAATTCTAGCAACTAAATGAATTTTCAAAAATAAACAAAACTTGATCATAGCCTGGTCATAACTTTTTGAGTCCAAATAGTCTAAAATGTTTCCCTAAAAGTTTTAGCAAAACTCTAAAGAATTTTCAAAAGCTTTTTTGAATTTCTAAAAAACTATTTCTAATTTTTAGCAACATAGAATTATTTTTCCAGAATAAATAAAAGTGTTTCCGAGCATGAAAATATTTTATATGAGTGCAAAATATTTCAAAGTGCTTGTGTGAATGTTTCGGAAATCTTCGGAAGTGTCTTGTAAGTTTTGAAAACTCAAAAGCGTTTCCTTCATTCACTTAAACTAAAAATCAAATTTAAATCTTCCACTACCGACGGGCCGAACCCTCATCGAGGGCCGTCCCAGCATACACTTCGGGCCCAGCTCAAGCCCACACACCGTCCTCCCCTCAGCCGCCTCTCTTCTCCCGCTTTCTCCGCGCGAAGGCATGCTTCACTGCGTGCGCCACCTATCCCTCCTTTTCCCAGTGTCGATGACTCCCGGGACCCATCCGCCAGAGTCTATCTTCCACCATGCGCCCACCAGTTCTCCACCTCACCTGTGTGCCGCACTGACCTGTTGACCCCGCTGCCCCGACCTGTCCTCTTGTCCTGGTCTTCTACTTGCTTTAGCTTCGGCGCCACTATGAGTGATGAGATCTTCAAGCAGCAGAGGACAGCCAGGGATGTGTTATTAGGGAAGTCTGGTTGGATTATTACTATGACTTTGGAGAAGCCGTCCTTGCTTGGATTGTTACTATGACTTTGGAGAAGCCGTTCTTGCTTGGATTGTTACTATGACTTTGGAGACGCCATCCTTGGTTGGTCTACTCTCATCTGGTAATATAATATAGAGAAAATCTACTATTTGGCTTTTGAATAACTCCCTAGTGTACGATTCACTACCGAATAAATCCTTGTCCATTCTATGCTATCGGGTTTCAAATTTTTTCTACTATATGCAATCGCTATCACTTGTTCGTCACAACGCCTCCGTTAGGTATAACATACAAATAATTTCAAAATGATATAGTTATTTTCAAACCACCATTGCTGGAATTTTGGGCCTTTTCGAAAAGTTTATGAATTTAAATAAAGCTTTTCCTAAATTATAGCAACTAAATAAAATTTCAAAAATAAACAAAACTTGATCATGGCCTGGCCATAATTTGTTTTTAAGACCAAATAATCGAAAATGCTTCCCTAAAAGTTTTCCAAAATTCTAAAGAATTTTCAAAAGCTTTTCAGAAAGACTATTTCTAATTTTCAGCGCATATAATTATATTTTCAGAATAAATAAAATTGTTTCCAAGTGTGAAAATATTTTATCTGAATGGAAAATATTTTAAGGTGTATGTGTGAATTTTTCTAAATTTTTCAGAAGTGCCTTGTAAGTTTTAAAAGTTCAAGAGCATTTCTTCATATACTTAAATTAAAAAAAATCAATTTAAATCTTCTGCTGCCGACAGGCTGAACCCTTGTTGAGGTCCAGCCCACCCTGCACTTCAGGTCCAGCTCTAGCACAGACACCATCGTTCTCTCGGTCAACTCTCTTTATAATATCTCGAAAATAGCTTATGTGTAATTTACGAAAAAGAAATACGAGAAAAATAGGAGGTCTTGAGTTTTAAGAGAGGGAGTTATTACTAGATCAAGTCCTACGAGGTAAGTTAGCTCAGATTGAAATTCTTCTCATGATAAAAGGATCTGGGGAGGGAAGAAATCTAGAACCCTAGCCTTCCCCTTTTCCAGCCGGCGCCTTGAACCGTCGCTTCCTCTCTTGCGCTAGCCAATTTCTTTTCTGCGCCGCGCTCCACGCGTCGTGCACCGGCAAATCCATCGCCACGCGTTCACCCCAGCGTGGCGCTCGCTCGCTCGCTCGTGCGTTGCCAGCCGCCACGCGCCTTCACTAGCCCGGCCGAGTCCGCACGCTCCCACGCGAAGACGCGCGACCGATCCAGCCGCTCCGCCATCCAGTCTGTGCCACGCGCCGCGCTCGGCGACGCCCGTGTGAGGCGCTCCCGCGCTCGTGCATGCTTGCCCGCGTTCACGCCGACGTGTTGCCGCCTGCATGCATCGCTCGCATGAGTGCATGCAGATGCTGCACGAATGGATCAACCAATACTGGTATCTAGTCGCTGCGTGTCATGCCGTGGTTGCATGCATGGGCTGCAGACTCGGAGAGAGACGGGGTAAAAGAAGAGCAGCAGAAAGAAAAAATATTGGAGGAGGGAAGAGGAAGAGAGCGTGATTTTAGTGTTCTTTACTAGAGTAATTATCTAGATTTTTCCCTCTCCGTTTCGCTAATTTTAGTTAGAAATTAAGATCAAGATTAGAGAGATAACAAGTGCTCATCGAGGGGAAATCGCGTAGTAGATCGGTTTAGTCTGTTGTATTATTTTACTATTTTTTGCAGATGGCATATGGCATAATTTAAGAATTTCGTCTACTAGAAAGTTATAGAGGATTTTTGGATATCTTTCTGTAGAATTTTTACTCATGTCGATTGGTTAGTAGATTGTGGGATATGAATTTTATAATTGTGCTATCCGGTAAATTTGTCATGTTTTAGCAGCATGTAGTAATTAGTAGATTAAAAATAGTAAATAAAATAATCTGAAATTTTAGTTGACATGAACATTGTAGATAATTTCTTAAAGTTTCCAGGAAGTCCAATAACATAATTTTTAGATATGTATAATAGAAGTTATGAATTTTTAGAGGCTGATGTCCGGTACCGGGTTGCTACTTGATGCAGTTGTGGGAAAAATATTAATTTGACTAACTTAATACCAGAATTAAATTTTAGAAATAAATAAAAAGTGGTAGATAATTTACTGTAGGTTCCGAAAATGTCGTTGTTTAATAAATTTATACATGTAGATTAAAAGATATTAAATTACTAATTCTGCTGTCCAGAAGATGACAGATCTGTCTTCTGAGTTAAAAACGAGAATTTAGATGATTTAATCTGAACATTTGACTAACTAAGAAATTGTAGAAAATTTTGTATAGATTGTATAACTGGTATGGTTTGCTATTTTTGAGTATGGGAATTGAAAGTTATGATATTTTTAGCATCAGGACAACAAGGGAGACTGTCCAGTAAAGAGAAGAATGGTGAGTTTGGGAAGTGTTTAGGAGCATTGTTGATTAATTGATATCTTGTATTGCTATAGCGGGTATTGAGATTGAATATTTACTGTAGGAGGAGTGGCGTCGGGTGTACTGTCACCTTTGAATCGCTCTGGTCATCGCAACTAGAAAGATAAGTGCATGGTAGAATGCCATTCAAGTGTTTGAGCATGTTGCTTGTTTAAACAATTATTTGCTATGATGATTCATATGATGATACTAGTTCTTAAATTGCTCATATGTTTATGGTTACAATGATGATTATATCAATTGATTCATGTTGTTGATTAACTATTTAAAAGAGATAATTATTGTATTGCATGTGAGCATCAGTGTTATAAAGATCTACTTGGTAGACACTCCACGGGAGCGAAGGTGAGACCCTGTATGAAAAATGGCAGTGTAAGAGTCTGAGTTATGACCCTGTATGAAAAAGGACGTGACGACCCTGTATGAAAAAGGACAGGGCAAGGGTGTGCCATTGACGGGTGAACACTCAGCTATACCGGTATATGTAAAAGAGAAGTTCAGTCTTGTGTATTTCATTCATAAAAAAGAGGCATATATGTGGAATTTTTTTGATAACGATCATGTGATGATGAGATGATGGTGAATTAAGATGACATGTTAAAATTATGCCAACATTGTTTATTATTCTGCTTTGTACTTGCTGAGTCTTGGACTCCTCCTTACTTATTTGCTGTTTTTAGATGAACGATGAAGGTGACATGCATGGGTGGATGTAGGACATAAATTATTGTACTTGTGTAGCTTGTCACTTCACCAACAATTCAAGTGCAGACTGTAGACTGTAGCTTGTCACTTCACCAACATGTATATGTGGAATATTTTTCTGTTTTCAAGTGCAGACTGTAGCTTTTCAGTTCTTTGGCAAGTTCTGAATTTTCTTCCTTCTTCTCTCGGCCAAATCGGTTTTAGTTTTTGTAGTCTGCTGTCCAGTGTTTGTTTGACAAAATCAGTAATCACTGTGTCATCAGATCTTCATTTCTCACTCCTGTTCTCAGCTCAGCTCCCGGTCAGACCGACTGGTTTTTGGCGGCTGAACCGGCTAGCTTTTGGCTTTTGGCGGTTGAACCGGCTGTGCAGTCTTCTGTTCTCTGGTCTGCGTTGCTATCATTGCTTCAGAGAATATGATGATTGGTCTGATTTGCTTCTTCTGTGAGTTTCTTTCGGTCAATCGACAAAAATGGTTTTAGGTTTCTAGTGAGCATAAATCTTCTTTCTTCATAACTTCTATAGCTATCGGAGAAGAAAATTGTGTGAATACTTGGGGCGGTTTTTGAAGGCACCATTCGCCCCTCCCTATGTTGCCGTTTCCGATCCTGCAAAGGGAAGGACAGAGTGCAGAGGCGTTGCATGTGATGACTTACGCCGTGCACTTGTCTATCACGTCAAGGCCTGGAGCTGTAGGTCCCATGGAAGGGTCACGTCGGGGAGGCAGGCAGGTCACAACCTTTGGACGAGTAGGCTCTGGACAAAGCAAGGGTAGAGAAAAGAATTGGAGAAAAAATTCCAACAATTGATATCATGATTGTTAATTTTAGTGGTTCCTGAAATCATTGATATAAAAGTGAAGATCTAGGATAGGCTAATTTCCTTTCAATAATTTCTCCTGACAATCGATAATTACTTGGTGTGGGCAATAAAGATGAAGGCGAACATGCACGCCTAGAGTGTCTGTGGTGTAGTTGATCCAAAGGGAAAGGTGAAAGATGATAAGATAAATCAGACAACGCTTGCTACGATATATCAGGAGGTGCCAGATTCGATGATGCATTAGCTCATCGGAAGGAGACGACACGGGAAGCATGGGGACACTTCGAGAGATGCACGAGGGAGTTGATCATGTGAAGGAGGTATGGCTCTAGAATTTATAGGGTCTGTTTGTTTCAGCTGAAAATCCGACACGGAGAATCTGGAGAATCTGGAGAAGTGGATAACCCGACTTCGGCTACTAGTTCATTTTCGGATTCAGTAGCTTCGGCTACTTAGAATCGGATGAAAATCTGCCCTTTGTTTGAGCTGCAGATTCTAGGAGTAGCTGCAGTGCCGGAAGCTGAAACAAACAGGCCCATAGAGCGAGTTCGAGAATCTCCAAATAATAGAAACCCAATCGGTGGACGAGCCCTCTCCTTGTGTGTTGAAAAGGCATCGATCAAGTGACATTGAACAAGGAGAACGTAGTTTCTAAACTATGCACGGAGGGAGGCAATCATGATCACAGTGATAAGTGGTACTTGGATAATAGAGTAAGCAATCACATGACAGGAGATCGCTTCATGTTCCATGAGCTCGACAAGAAGATTTCTGGCAAAGTAAAGTTCAGCGACGGCTCCATGATACAGATAAGAGGCAAAGGATCGATGCTATTGCAATGCAAGAACGATGATCGCAAGTTGTTGTCTGAAATTTACTTTATACGAATCTGTGCAACAACATACTCAGTCTTAGATAGATGATAAAAAGGGATGCAGGGTGAAGCTATAGGATGAGTTCTTACGTGTCTATGACAAGAACGATTATCTGTTTATAAAGATAAAAAGATCCTCAAACTGATTATAAAATTTTCTTGAAAACTTGTAACTTGGTTTGTCCGACAGTAACTCATCTCGAGGAGTCCATGAAGTACGCCAGGCGGAGCGTGAATGACGCAGACGTCGGCTGAAAGACCCCAAAATTTTAAACCAAATTTTTCCTGGATTTTTTCTGAATTTTTGGTGAATTTTTGAAAACTTTCCCAATTCGAAAACTCCCGGCCGAAAACCGCTTTCCCCTTCGGGCCGATCCGCCTCCCTTCCCGTTGGCGCCTTTCTCCTCTTCCCGCCTCCCTCCCGGACACCCGCTCCTCCCTTTTCCGTTTCCCCTCCCGGCGCCGCCCGCTCTCCCTTCCTTGGCGCCTTTGCCCCTCCCGCCTTCCCCTCGCGCCGCAAGCAGCCTCCGCGCTCCCTCACCGCCTCTGCGCCCGGGTTCGGACAGCCGCACCCTCAGTAGCCCATGGTCTGGCGACACCGCCTCCGCACCACGTGTTGCCGCCGCCTCCCCACAGGCCCCACCGCCACCTCTCCCCGTTTCCCTTCTCCCGCACACCGCGCTTTGCCCATGCCCGCTCACCTGCTCCCATTGCCGTGCGACGCCATCACTGCCGCTTAGGGCGGTCCATTTCGCGAGGACGACGGCCTTGGTGGCCCCTCGCCTTCTGTTGACCCGCGCGCGCCATGCCCCTCCCTCCTCGGGTTCCTTCCCCCACCGAGCATAAAACCCCCTTAGCTCCCTCGCGCACCGTGCTACCCAAGCCTCCCACCACTCTCCTTGCTCCTCTCACTCAAGCACCTCTGGAGCAGCCCGATTGAAGCCCCATCGTCCCCTCACCGTTGCGGCTCTCCCTGCGCCGGCGACCCCGTGGTGATCTCCTCTCCTCTCCCTCATTCTCCAATTCTTTGCTCCCAGAGCACCCTCACTACTCCCTAATCTCAGTGGTGCACTTCTCTGGCCAGGTGATCGCCTGTGGAACTCTCGCACCGTAGCTCACCGCCGGCCGAACCACCCTCTCCGTGGCCAGCTCTCCAGGAAGGCTCCGAGCTTCAACCACCGCCGCCAATGTGAGCCCCATGACCCACTGAACGTGAAACAGCCGCCATTTTGACTTAATCGCCGCCGGCATCCCTTCTTCGCTGCCAGGAAGCCGATCCTTCCCCCTCTGCTTCCTGCCTTCCCCGTTGACCCTCCGGCCTTCCAAGGCCCCAAAATGGGTTGCTTACGTCGAGACCTACCTGGTGGTGCCCTCCCTGGCCGTCGGGGTTCTCGCCGTCGCCGGAGAGCGGAGACCCCTCTGTCTCTGCCTCTCTGCTGCGCGCCCCCGGCGAGAGGTAGACGACGACCAACGTGGCCGCATCCTCGCCGTTCCCCTCAACCGTTACCGTTTAAACTCGTGCGTCGGATGGTCGCATCCTCACTGCCGTCCGATCTTCTTAAACGGACCTCATCCCATCCGTCCGATTTCCCCGTACCGCTTCACCCGCCTACCCGCCTCACGGTAGTCGATGCCACTTAAACCAATCCATCCGAACCGCCCGCTCCCGCGCCATCCCCACCGGACGCCCGAGCCGCGTCGGCCATCCTTCCGGGAGGAGCACGTGCAGCGCAGGCGCGCGTCGGCGTGCGCGCATGGGCCGCAGACGCCGCAGACCGCACATTGCCGAGCCGCCTTGTTCTGTGTGGGCGGCACAACATCATTTCACCGATTTTCGAGATTTATTAATTTCCAAAAATCCAAATAAATCCTAGAAAATCACAAAAATTCTCAAATTTCACCACTTTGCTCCAAATAATGTCCTGAACCCATTTTGACCTCCTTTTTCCCAAATTCATCCCAGGAAATTCTAAAAATTCACCAATTGGTTATTTTATGTTTTTACTTCTTTTTAAATAGTTTATTTTCCCTTGCTTGATTAGTCTCAAGCTGGAATTAATTATTTTATGTGTTTGCGCTAGTTTCGGAGATCCCGGAGGTTCAGGTGCAGTCTCAGAATCCAGGAGCCTCTACGGTCGAGCTAGCCGACATCGTCCAGATTTACGGTAAGTCGCAAAACCTTTGATCATATTGAATCCCATGTTATTAATTTATGATATTATGCTATTTGCATTATGTTAATTGTGAAATGCTAGTTCAAAATAAAATAATATGTTTGGAATGACATGTTATGTAGTTAAACCTACCATCGTTAAATGCCATGTTAAATCTGTAGCCATACCTTCGTAATCCTAGAATTAATTACTTGATAACCTAGATAACTATAGGTTATTATTATCACACAAAGTCTTACACTAATAAGGTCGTGGCTGCGGGCCAATAGAATTGGGAAAACCCGACTCTAGGGTAAGGTGGTGTGGGACACCGTGCCATAGAGCGGAGAGTGCCGACATGCACAAGGTAGGGTAAGGGTGTTGGGGAAGAGCCGCGAGACGGTCTTCGCCCATCTTTTACCCTAGGAATGAAGGTAGGGTAAGAGTGTTGTGGGAAACCGCGAGTCGGTCAGCGACCACCACTTGCCCTAGGTTGTGGTCGCGGGCCTGGCGAGGTTGCAGGCCTTGTGAAAATATAAGGATTGAAACCCTTACGCTGAGCAAATGTCATAGTGATCGCTCAACCACAGGAGTTGACTTGTCAACACTGGTTTAGTAGCTGCTCAACTCGATTGAAACTCTACAGGTGTTGAGAAATCAGGAGGTTGAGTAGTTAGATTAGGTATGCCATGCTGCGGATACCTAATAACGATAGAGTTCACTCGAAGCGGACAGGAGTTTTCATGTGCCAGACCCGAGTGAATTCTACCGGGTGGAGCCTATATAAAGAATTGAGCAGTGAAACGACCTGACTTTCTTAACTCTGTCGCGGGAGTTAAGAGATCGAGTGGGTAAAGCTGAGCAAACTCTACAGAGCCAAATGAATGGTATTCGAATACGCCGTGCTCCCGGTTAATGGAGCTGTGCCACTTGGGTGATCCCAGCAACAAAGCTTAAGTAGTTTTGTAAATGTTTTAATTTGATAATTAAGTAACTCTTTAGGAAAACCCCTACTGATTAAGGAGTAGTTTTGTTCGGCAATTCTTCCAAAAAGGTTTACAAATAAAACTGCATCCACTCAAAATAATAAACAAAGTATATTCCCTTTCTTTGTGATCCGTGCAAGTAGTAAGATAGGGTTCCTTTGTGACTTGCTGAGCTGGTTGTTGGCTCACGGCTTGCTAAATCCCCTCTTTAGAGGATCAAGACGAAGGTAAAGGTCTCCCCGTTGAGGAAGTCCCCAAGGGTCTCTTCTTCGACGAAGATCCGTGGCTTTAGGTCTTCGCCGCGCTCAAGCGGATCTTGGAGCTTTTGTAATGTAATTATACTTTAGGCTTGCACGCCCCGCTGTCGAAAACTAGATGTTAATCCGTATGTAAAATATATGCTGGACTTTTGTTGTAAGCATGCAATGGTATACTCTTGCGCAACACTCTATAACTGTTCATGCGTGAATAGTTGCGGGTTGTCGTGTCCGTACTCCTCCTCGGAAACGGGGCGTTACATCGGCAAGTACTAGGCATTTGCGCAGACGTTGCAGCAGTCCAGGGGGTTTGGCAACAACTCAGGCGGTCGTTGTGGACTGCACACACATGTGGCCGGTGCAACACATGGGTCGTGAGGCCGCAGGCCTCATGCGCGAGCAGCAGACGCAGAGGAAGGCCGAAGCGCCGTCTCGGGTGGAGCCCATGCACAGGGAGGCGGCGTAGTCGCAACTGATCCAGGCGCGCATGCAGCCGACGCAGCGGCCCATGCGCATGCAGGCGGCATGCACGCAAGCGATTCGGATGGACATCCAGGGCACGATGCGTAGGAAGGTGATGTGAAGCAGAACAAAACAGGACGCAGTGGCTCCGGCTTGGGGCCCCACGCTCATGAAGATGCCTAGCTAGCCAAGAAAGTAGCAGAGGCTAAGGTGGTGCCTAGTTGAGCTAAATTTTAGTGGATTATAGCTGAAATTTTACTGTATCTGACTGGAATTAAACTATAGCTGATAGTTGTTTATTTGGTATAATTAAAATTTAAAAATTTTAAAAATAAAAAAATCGGATTAGCCCATCACGTATAATGTAAACGAATGCGGAAAAAAAAGAACCAGCAAAAAAGCTCAAAATAAATCAAAAATTCAGATAAAAATGAAATTTAGAAATAATAAAAAAATAAGCTAAAAATCAGAAGTTTAAGGTCAAATCAACAGCCCTAAGGCTCGGAAGAAAGCGCAGCGCTTGCAAGAAGATGATTTTGAAATTGTACGTACCAGCAGAGCCACTCCGAACTGAAGAGGATTCCTCGTCATCTTCTGATGAGTCGGAGGAGGGCCTCGATGATGACAGAAAGGTAGTTGCTAGCCTATGCAAAGAAGATGTTGAGGAAGAAGCAGAGGGAGCAGAGATACTTCATGATGCTTGTCATGTTCGATGATGAAGGGTTACCTAAATGTTTTGTTCTTGTTCGGTATGTCTAGCAATTTGTTCTCCTTGGGTATGTCTAATAATTACTTAGATATTTTTTTCCTAAAAATCAATAGATTTCTAACCGTCATATTGCTTTGAGATTCATCCACAACCCTAATTCTTAAACCCTCTAAGTGTCTGCTCCTGCCGCCTCACGCATTTCATGGCCCACAGTCTCATTTCACTCCGCCCTCGCCACCTCCCACCCCCATGCCGCCCCCTCATCGTTGTCCTCCGCACCACCTCCTCCTCCTCGTCAGCGCAGCCCCTTCCTCTTTCCGAAGTAGCTTCATGCGCCTCTCCCGCCACCCCCACCCTCTCCACCAGCACCTACGGCTGGCGGCACCCCTGTCGCCTCGCCGCATTGCTCCCTACCTTGCCCTGTCGTGCCATCCCTGTCCAAACTAATAGGTAGTATCTTCCGCTGCCGCCGCCCTCCGACACCGCCCATCACCCCACCGCCCCGGTATTCCTATATGCCTAAGGGGAATGGTGAACCCTAGGCACTGGGGGTGGGATTCTCCTCTCAGGCTTGCCGATGAGAAAGAAGAACCCTGACAAACTTTGCCGGAGAAAACGCCATCCGAGCCTTAACTTCACCGGAGAAGAAGATGAACTTGCTAGAGAGGACACCGGAGCGCGAATCGCGATACAAATCAAAAGGTTAGTAATTTGGATGATTTTTAGTTTTATTCTATTCGGATGATGATTATGACAACCCTTGTACAAGATGAAAAGAGGCATAGCCTGTTCTTTTCGGCTGCGGCTTATGGCTTTTGGCTGAAATTTTTGAATTTTTGCTGTTTACGGTACAGATTACGGAGAAACAGATACCCGCTTGCGATTTTGGCAGGTACAGATGTTGGGCTTTTAACGTGTAGAACGTTTAACCTGTAGACCCCATCTTGAGAAAACACTCCGTTTGAAAGTTAGGTACTGTAGCAAAAGTCAAAAGCCGCCGACTTCGGAGGAAAAGAACAGGCATAGCCAGCCTATGAAGCCTGTAGAGCGTGCGGAAGCAGCTGGCTTGGGAGGACACAACGCGCGTGCATCAGGCGCGGTCGCCAGCGGCTCTGGCGGATCCTGCGTGCATGCAGGAGGCAGTAGAGGAAAGAGAAGCGGCAACAGTGGGAAAAATCTCCTTGATGTGGACAGAGGGTCCCACGGACGTGCATTAGGTGATGGCTCCGGTTCCAACTAGGGATGAAAACGGATCCGATAGTTTCTGACCGATTCGGACGGATACAGATATGGATTGTGTCGGATCGGATTTTTTCGGATATTTCTTGGATCGGATACGGATACGGATTTTTTTATCGGATACGAATACATTAAGCCTAGTATCCGTCGAATACGGATACGGATTATCCGGATAATATGAAACCGGATATCCGAGATTTTAGCCCATAATCAGCCAGCCCATAAAGCTAGAAGACCAGATGGCCCATTCCAACTCCACGCACGATCCAACCGTCCATTCTCGTCTTCACCTTGCGATCCAGACGTCGGCAATCGGCAATGCATTTAGGCCTTTAGGGTTAATCCAAGCCGGCCGCACTGCCGCAGTCCCCCAGACCCTAGTCGGCCAATCCGGCAGTCCGCAGGTGAATCCGCCAGTCCGTCCGCCCGCCGGCCGCCTGCCTCCGCTTCCACCGGTCCTTCATCCTCGCTCGCGCTCTCTCCCCCGCGCAGAAGCCGCTTCCAGAGTTGTTCTCAAGGTGAGATTTTTATCGCCGCTTCGTTGCTTTTCGATCGAATCCCCGTAGAGGAGACGGGCTTCTGTGATGATTGCTCCTGTAGTAAAATGCATGTGTTGCCGACTTCAGCTAACGATGCATGTGTTACCGTCTAGCGATTTCTATTTGTTCTGGTTGGATTCCTCATAAAGTTTTGAGTTTGTTAGTGCCTTCCAGTGCTCTTAGCATTTCGATGCTTTTCCTGTCAGCAGTCTTTACTCTTTAGCAACTATGAGTGTTTGACCTAATATAATTGATAGCTTGTAGTATTCTAAATTTTAACAGCTAAAGTTGAATTAAGATTCGAATGCTTACATTGTTGAGGAATACTGCATCAAGCCTTGGTTTTAGGATGTCATGCTGTGGGTGAAGCTTGGAGTAATTGCCCCATTTTTTCCTATGCCCATCTTGATGGTTGGATCGCTTGGGAAACTTTAATACAGATGAAGGATCTACTGACTAAGAGCTGTCCTGTTCACGCTTATTGGAAGCACTTGTTATTAGATCATCTTTTTTTGCTTGTCATATTTAGCCTCTCCTGAAGGTTTCACAACCTTTTGATTTATTAGGACATATGTATCTCCCAATGGATTTTATTGAAATCCAAGGGATTACTTGAATGGCAAAATTTTTTGTTAACTTTGGATGTATAGTTTAAGGGGTTTTTATGTTCCGATAATTATTCGTAACAGTATTCGTTTCGATTCGTATTCAATCCGTATCTGTATTCGATATTATTCGTATTTGTATTCGTATCCGAAAAAATATGAAAATAAATATAGTAAAAATATTATCCATCTGTATCCGATCCGTTTTCACCCCTAGTTTCAACCCACATACAGGCCATGCCCATGCGCATGCAGGGAGCAGCTCGGGTCAAGGGCTTCGTGCCCATGCAGGACGCACAAAGGGCAGCTGCTCGGGCGTAGAGAGGAGGGAGGATGCATCACGTGAAGACACAGCCAGGGAGCAGCGGCTCCATAGCATGTATAGAGATGGGTATTGGACATGCTGGATATAATATAGCCTAGTTTTATCGTGGTTCGGATCACGTCGTGCCTTGTCAACTCGGCCCGATCACACCATTGCCCGTTGTGTCATATAGTGTCGGTCTATCTCATCTCCGGTCAAACTCAAGCACGGCCCAAACCTTATCGTGCCGGTATTCATGTTGTGCTAGCCCAACCCAATCTGAAGTAAACTATACACAACGAAAATAGCGGCGATGAAAGTGATGGCTACAATCATCTTCATTTCTCTCATACTCGTCTCGTTACAAACTAGTTAAAATCATATACTATTGTCTCATGACATTCCCACCTCCGAACTTGGTCATCTAGTTTAACGGCATGTATATTTGGGTGCAAATCGGATTGTGGCGTACGCGGCCACCTAGCCCATCGCCTGGTATAGGGATGCTCAACTAGTTAAATAGAAAAGCTCAAGCAAAGTTATGAGTGCAGTTTACTGTAGTTAAGAAATCAATTTTAAATGGTGAGAGACCATGTGGAGGTCATCCCGTGTGTATGATGAGTAATTGACATCAGTTTATGAAAGTCGAGTTTGAGTTGGTTGGTTCGGACCTTGACGTTGCGGGGTGCAACGGGCTCGGTCGGACTTGGTCAAACCTGGTCAATAGGATTATGATGATTATTCTGATAATTTGACAGGTTTGGGCTTAATATTGTGTCACCTATGCTAGTTATGCTTTCATGTGTCGAGCGG
Source organism: Bonia amplexicaulis (assembly GCA_036346245.1). NCBI lineage: Eukaryota > Viridiplantae > Streptophyta > Magnoliopsida > Poales > Poaceae > Bonia > Bonia amplexicaulis. The sequence continues at coordinate 8,623,429 of CM070765.1, forward strand.
TGCTATTTGATGTGTTTCTTGTCTATGTTAGCTGCGGACGTCGAGGCGGAGTCGTGGCGAGACACGAGGTGACCGGACTAGACGCAGGTGGCGTTGAGGTCAGAACGGTCGGATGTGTCGAAGACGGCGGAGATTCGATGTGGTTGCGAGGTGTACACGACAAGGAGCGGAAGCTTCCGGAAGGTGCGGGAGGGCGAATCGGTAAATTCGCAAGGCTGCTGGCGCGGAGACGGCTCCGTTAGGGTTTAGCCGTGTGGGTTGGAGACCCGTTAGCCAAGGGCTATAAATAGGTGTTGGGGCTGCATACCCCTTTGAGGGTTTTTGTGCATTTGCTCTCCATTTTGTGTGTGTTCCTCCTAAGAAGCATGTGAGGCTCTTGGTGTTCTTGAGGATTGGGAGGGAGAGGATGGATTGAGAGTCTTATAATCATTCCTCTTGTTTTAATGTTCATGCGTATGGGGACTCCTTTGTAGTCTTTGTTTTACTGGAAATGAAATGGTGGTCTATCCTTTGTGTGATGATTTCTATTCCTTTTGTATGCTTGAGTTCTCTTTTGACTGGCTGGTGATAATCTTGTTTCTAAGTTGAGTTCTTGATCTCAGTACTTGCTCTGCTCTCTATAGAAATCTGGCTAAAACTCACTTAGTCATTTTATTTCAAAGAGCAAAGACTTGAATCAAAAGATTATCCTTTTCTCTCAAATCTTGCAGTTCATTCCTTCGGCCAGGACAGTCTTTGCCGATTTCTTCTTTCTGTTCGGACAGATCAGGATCCTCTCGGCGGTGAAGCGATCTGTCCTGCACCTCCTTTCGGTTGATGGTTTCTACTTTGCTCGCTTGTCTTTTCGGTCTTGCGTTTTAAACAAAGTTCTAGCCATTAGAAAACATTGGATCATCGCTATTTGAGTTGAAATCGGGATTAATTGACCTGAGGAGAACGTGCAATCCTTCTTCAATCTCTTTGTTCTTTGGCAGTTATCAGTATTTACTATTTCAAATCTTGTTTAGTCTGCCTTCCGATCTGTTTTGCTTTTCTGCAGACTTTGCTTTTCTTTAATCTCATTTAGTTCGGTTGGCATTTGCTGCAGATCTCTGCTCTTATTTACATCTTTGCATTCGGTTCATCAGAACAATCTTATTGCAGTATTCGGCAGCCTTGATTGTGTCTCACGACAGTAAGTCTAAACAACGATGTCTCTCGATTTCGCAAAGTCTTCTGTTGTTTCTTCATTCCTGTGCAGTCCAAAATTACAGCCCCCTTTTTCTAGATGCTTTCGGTTAAAGCTTGTGTGCAGTCCAAAAATTACTACTCTCTTTTCTAGCAGCCTTCGGCAGTACATTTGGTGTTTCCTCCCTGCAGCAAATAGCTTTTCCTTTAGCTTTTGGGCAGCAAGCAGCCGATCTCTGTGTTTGTTGTTTTCTTCCAGATTCTTAGCCATGGGTAAAACAAATTTGCAGCAACATGTATTTTTTGTTTTTGACAAGGTAACTATTTGCAGTCAAAGTGTCTATGAACTTGTTTGTTTGTGAGTTGATTGCTAGTCTACTCTTTTCCTAATCTGGTTGGCTGCATGTGTGCTTCCTGCTCAGAATTTGTTTTATCTAAAGTGGTAATTGCTATGCTAGTATTCCTCTTGTCAGGAGCATTCGGCCTTCAGAGACCTTGCTGTTTTTAGACTGTTCTTTTGATTTAATCTTCTCTCCTGCAGTCCGTTGGTTCAAATCTTTTAGGCTTTCAGTGAGCATGTTTATTCTGACTTCATAGCTGTTCTAGCTATCGGAGAAGAAAGTAGCGTGTTTGAATACTTTGAGGGTAAATTTTTAACGGCACCATTCACCCCCATCTGTTGCCATTCCGGTCCTACAAATGGTTTCTCAAACATTTAGTAACTACTTGGAATAGACACACTAATATCATACTGTCTTTATTTAATAATGGTTAATTGTAACATATACGGGGTGGTTATCTCATCAAATGCTAGAATTAAAAAGGCAGTCAGTGAAGGGAGCTATGTTAGAATTAGAAGCGTTTGTAGTGACAATGATATAAAAATTACAATGGGGTTATCTCATCAAATAAAATCACAATGGGGTGAACTATGATGTAAAAAATTATAAATATATGTTAGAATATGTTGATTCATTATCACAAAAGAGGTTATACTAGACTACTACATCATAGACGGTTCATAGGGAATCGTCTGTGTTGTATTATTATAGACGATTTTATAAAGCGTGACAATATACCATCTGTGATAGGTAACTATCACAGACGGTTCCTACGAATAACCAATTGTGATATTATCACAGACGATTATTTATACAAACCGTCTGTGATAGTGAAAGACATCACAGATATATCGTATTAATAACTATCTATAATAATTTACAAATGGTTATTTATACAAATTATCTGCGATAGTGGCAGATATCACAGCCGATTTGTATGAATAATCATTTATGATAGTTCATAGAAGGTTATTAATAAAAACCGTCTATGATAGTTTCATATCATAGACGGTTGGTGTTTGGAACCATCTAGGATACGCCACGTTATTAAATAGCAAGCGTCGTCTCGATAGATCTATCATCACGTCCAACATGAAGCCAAACCGGCAAAGTGGATTCACCGTGAGATACACGGAGGCGCATTTCCTCCACGACTCGGGTTACTTCGGCGTGCCCTTTGTAGACTTATTCTTACTATTCAATATTGACGAACTTGACGTCTCACTTTTACGATGTTGGACAATATAAGTGTACTATGCAATCATGTTCTACATTCACGTAATACTGATAAATATCATAAATTATTACTTATATATAGATCCATGATCTAATAAGTTCAGTGACGGTGAGAACCGGTGAGTTTTCTCGATCCACACTTGGTCTCTGAGCAATCCATTAATGGTAATGCATCCGTCATCCAACATTATATAACGAGCGGATTGATTTCTCACAGTGACAAGGAGTACATCATGGTACCCTTCAACCAAGGGTAAGTGTTTCACTAGTTGCTATATAAATTTTATTTGTAATACTTTATACGCAACATGAACTTAGGATTAATCACTATAGCGACATACATGACTAGGGGTCATTGGATTCTAATCATGATTTTACCAATGTGGAGCAAGATAATATACCGTGATTCCTTACTTAGTGGCAACCACGTCTTCACCCGTGTACAATAAGCAATTGACAGGTAAACTCATTTCCTCCGTACATAACTCTATTATAATCTTCTCTTCGTTTGCAATAGCCGAGGCTAACTTTTTATAATCACGTAACTCATTCAACGCTTAAATTACCTAGGGAGGGGGAAATAAGGAATCCAGTGCCACACTGCGACATAGGATATGATTTTCGGTACCCGCTATAACACAATAAATCTATATCACACTTCGTTATCATGCCTCTAGAACTAACAATACCTATGTCTGTAATTTTATTTTTGCAGTACCACCAGCAGCTACAGGGTAACGTATGTGGATTCTACGTTTGCCGTCATATGAAGAAAATCATAAACGCTAAGACGAATAATCTAGAGGTTTGTCAACCTGCCAATAAATACCTTGTGATTATATATATATATATATATATATATATATATATATTGCTAATAACTTAACACTACTACTTTTAGTGACAGTGTGTGGAATTCGACAAAAGTGCAATCGATCTTGACAAACTTGCCGAAATTCGAGGAAAGCGCTCTTAGTTCTTGATAGCGGAGGTCATAAATAACATTGGTGAGTTCTATCCCGGCAATTAATGGTGATTAGATGTTAAAACATTGGTTATAATTTTAATCACTCAATTGTGCTTAATCAAACAATTCATTTAATTGGACTTCATTCAGTTGTTTAATTCATTTGTGAGATCTGTGTAACGATTGTCATGTGCTATATATGTGATTTGCTTACGTTGTTTAATTCATTTGTGAGATTTGTGTAATGATTGTCATGTGCTATATATATGTGTGTGATTTTCTTGCTTATTTTCTGAGGGCATGGCTAGCATTTCTTGAGCTAGCCGAAAAACAAAAAATAATGTAGCTTTTGAAATAGCTATCACAAACAGTACCGTATGTGATATATAGATATCACAAAGGGTTTGGTCTTCCAAACTGTCTATGATATATAGATATCATAGACGGTTTTCAAAACAAACCGTCTGTGATATTTCGCTATCATCGATGGTTTTTAAAAACAACTATCTATGATATGTATGACAGCATAAACGGTTAATATCAAAAACTGTCTACGATAGCGGAATATCACAGACGGTTTTTTTGAAAAATCGGCTGTGTTTTAACTTATCACAAATGGCTCCTGAGATGTCTATGATAACCACCAATTATCATTGACACATAAATGCAGATAATTCAAAAAATGTTTATGATGATGGTTTTAAATCGCCTATGATGACCCATTCTGTAGTAGTGATTAGAATATGTTGATTTGTTTTGATCTTCTTCTACAGCAGTCCAACCCTATTAGTTTTATGCGAAGAAGCAAGAGAGCTACAAGGATGCTACCTAGGGTTTGGTGGTGGTGACTTAAGGAGGAGCAACGTTGAAAATACTCATTATTTTTGTATGATGATGCTTCTTAAGAAAGAACAACAAAAGACACCTTATATCACAAGTGCAAAAATAAAAAACAACAAAAGACATCTCGTATCACAAGTGAAAAAATGAACTCAGCCTAAATCATAGCATATCTCAATCACTTTTTTAGCCATTGGATTAAGATTCCACCATCCTCGTCTTTCTCCTCATCTCATATATATACATCACACATTCACACCTCCGAAACCTAACTCAATCTTCAAATTTGGCATTCTAGGGATTGCTCCGTACATATGTATATGTCACAGCGGATTTGTAGGATTTTTTCGTGATGAAATCAAATTTTCTGAGGGCTAGAACAGAAGATATAAAAAATAGACAAGGATCTATTTGTAGATTTTAGAATACTTGGAGGACTAAACCGTGAAAATGCAAATTCTCATTCACTATAATCCCTTCGCCGCCGACTAGAGGAGCTCGATTCATTTCTTCCTCCCCCTACCATCATCTCCACGAGGTGGGCGGGCGCATGGGAGGTTGTGAGGCTGAGACAGGCGGCCGCGCAAGTGGCGGCCGGCGGGGAGGCAATGAGGCCGAGGAGGGCGGGGGTAGCCGCATGGGAGGCGGGAGGCAGCGTCGAGGCTGGAGGCGGAGTAGAGCGGCGCCAAAGGCGAGGCGGCGTAGGAGGCAGAGTGGCGCCGATGCGGGAGGTGGCATCGGCGAGCCAGTGAGGCAAGATGCGAGACCAATGGCCGATGGCTCCTCCTCTTGACACGGTATACTCCTTCCCTTCTACTCTCTCTCTTTCTCTGCTTTATGATGGCTTGTGGGGATTGGAGAATCCGTGGGATGGCGACGAGAAGGCGAAGGGTGGCCAAGGCCGAGGAGGCCACCGGCGCCGGCTTGCCGCCTGTGCCCACCCTGCCCATCGTGCTGTCCGTGCCTGTTGTGCTCCCCGTGCTGGACCGGCCGGAGCACGGCACGATTCGCCAATCCATGCCATGCCGCTTGACGGGCCGGCTTTCTAGGCTTGGTCCAGTCCACCGTTCGTGTCGTGCTGGCACGGCCTGCTACGTGGCGTGTCCGTGCTATGCTTAGGTCGTGCCAGGCCGGCGGGGCCTTGGGCTGGCCCAAAAAACACGGCCTATCTCCCACCTATAAGCATGTACTAGGGCGTCCAAATGGGTAATGTCGGTGGTGGTAGGTACCAGCGGAAGAATAACCTGAGCGCAGTCGAGCGTGATCCGAGAGAAAAAACCTTGAGAACCAAACGGCTATTTACAGAGCAGGCAATCTCGAGGTCATTACGATGAAGGGAGCAGAGAGGCAGACAAAGCATCAGGAGCAAGAAGAGCTCAGGATGGGAGAGAGAGGATCAAGTTAACGAGAGCACCAAGCATGGAAGCATAGCAGAGATCGACCAAACAGGAGGCATTAAATCGAGCTGAGCCATAGGTGCGGGAGCAGAAGCGAGAGAAGATCAGTGTGATGAAGGTGAAGAAACAAGATTAATAGGGTGATTTACAGAATTAATCTTGTTTTTAGTAGATTATGTTTAATTTGGATAGTTTGTTTCATATTTAGATAGTATTTGTTATAGATACTAGAGTTAGTTTGTTATCCAATCTGTATATAATTAGTTATTTGCTCTAAATAAAAAGACAACTGTGTAATTAGCTTTAGGAAAGAAAAAAAAGAAAGAAAAGCGAAAGTGCTTTCCGCTCCGAGTAAAAACAATTGCGTCCCTCTAGTTGTCTCGGTTTCTCACCACGTACAGCTCTGGCTATGAGGTGCTGATGGACGCGGCGATGGGACGAATTGGCTGCAAAAGGCCTTGGCGCGACGCCGGACATGGAAAAGGGCGTGAGGCGTACGGTGAGCATCGTGGCCTTGCGTAGAGCTCCGGGGTGTGGGACGTGGAAGAAGTACGACGGGTGGGGCAAGAGCCCACGCGTCAGCCGCAGCAGCAAGAAGCAACGGAGAGAAGTCGTATTTCAGTAAAGACGCTTGCGGCGGGGGATGACAGAAAAATGAAAGGGAAAATCTACAAAACGCTGTATCGTCCCACCTGTTTCTAGCAACACAGCTATTCGCTTTTTTCAGCTCCTCTCTCCCAACAATGGTGCAACTGATTTCTCCTCACTCCCTCTCATTCTCCCTCTCTCCTCGCTGCTGTTATTCCCTAACTCTCCTTTGTCGCCGGATCCGATAGCTTGGAGAGGTGCCACCATTGGATCTGAAGTTAAAGAAAGGAAATCTAACTCTCCCGCTACGAGTTCATCTTTTTCTTTGGGCATAGAAGATCGGAGGGAGGCGACGGCCCGGCGGTGGGTGGCAACGAGGGCGATGGGCAAGGTAAGAGCAATGAAAGGGCTGGAGGATGGTGACAGCAACGACTGTGACAGTTAGGTTGTGTGGGATGACACGGCGGAAGGGGTTAGGGGACTGCGTGGCTAGGCGACGATAGCGTCGCTGGGTGCGGGTGGTGGTGAAGGGGGTGGGGCTGCGGAGGAGACGTAATAGCGGCCGACGACGAGATCCACCCTATATCGCTGAAAGTGCTCTCAACTGTATATCATTCGCTAATTGCTCTCAAAATGAAAGCGTCTCTACTCGGACCGTGAGTGGGCCGGAATGAACCGGAATTCAAGAACAATACTGGTCCTATCTACTTTTTTAGCTGATAACAGGTTTTGAATTTTAATTTATTTTTGAATTGATGTAATTGCAGAAATCATATTTGAGCTTAGAAAATTATCAAACTTGATTAAAAAATTCTGAAATTTTTTCGAGAGACACCTTAGAAAATTTATAACTCCAATAAATTATTTCCATGTTCTTATAATGTGTTATTGAATTTCGGGAATTCCTTTTGAACTGCTGAAAATTAGGTCAAAGCTTAAATAAATGATGATTTTTTAAATACTCAAAAATTCATAAATGAATATTTTGAAATTACTTATATAGAGTTTGAGATTTTTGGGATGTTACACGTATGTATTGTGTCGACTTACCCGCATGCATGTCTACATACTTTCGATTGAGCTTGTTCATTGTTTGATAACATTTGCAGTTCGTACAGCGTGTTTATTTGTAATCACATCAGAGACCGATGCCTGGCGCTCGTCGCACAAAGCCCGTGCCATGCTTCAGCTGAGAAAGCATAGCAAGAATCGTATTCTGAATGGGACGATAAATCTTCAGTGCTACGCCCAGGCCTTTTGTGCACTTATGCGACGAATTCTGCAGAGAAAAGACTCAGTTGGCATATCAGTACTATGGAAGGAAATCGTCTGCCGTTGCAGCTATAACGGAACGGCTGTGCCGTTATGCAATCCAGGCCGTGGCTTTACCTTGGATGGCTACGGGGTCGACCTCGACGCGCTGCCACCGGACGCGCTCCCGCTCTCCGCCGCTGTGTGTGAGCGCAAGCACCGTGTACGCGGACGTCTCCAGCATCCCCTGCGTCTGAAACATCACCCCGTCGCTGGCCATGCCGCGCCCTCGCCGCCCATGTTGTGGACACGATTGATGTGCCACCGTGAGACGTCGTCACCGAACTGGACTGTCCCATTCTGCATGTTCTTCGTCTCTCCGTGGATGCTGCCATTCCTTTGCTTGCACCTCCTGGAGCTCAATCAACTTTATTCATAATAATAATAATAATAATAATAATAATTAGTTAAATGACTAATTACATGTCTTAATTAAGTCATTAAAAATAATGGTTCATTGAGTTGGCAATTGCAATCTCAGATATTATTGCATCTTAAAATACCAAATTAATTCAAATAATTAAAATTATATTCATCTTATGAGAATCCCGCATCCTAAAAATCACCAAGCTTTGACCCTCGTCGGATCATACCTAATATCGCGGATAATCTCTCTCATCCATCTATAGGTCTAGCCTGACTTATGGAACTTTCTTAATAAATATAAATTAAATAAGAAGCTATTAATTAAAAAGATTGAAACTTGGTATCTTGTAATCGGCTATGTCTAACAATGTTCTAATCTAAAAATGGAATATTCCTTCAACATCAATCTTTCTTTTATATCCTTCCTGGCAAAGTTACTCCGTCACTTCGCACTCACCCAAAAATCCGTATGGCTCTGTCTCTATCCCTCATCCCACTAAATCTTCTCTCTATTCTCAATCATAATATAAGTAAAAGCAATTAAATTTATTTGCACTTTTGCTGTTATTGGATTTATTTTGTCTTTTGTTCGTTTGCCGCGTACCAGAATCTGAAGACTCGAAGAAGCGACAAATTCGAGTAGGATCAATATTCGAGTAAATGTGAAGACTAGGATTCAAGATCACTAACTAAGAAGGCTTTGACTTAAATCAAGTCCGTGGTAAACTAAGAAAGGCAAGTCATCGCTTTGATCATATTGATTCTACATTTTATGCAAACTTAGGTTCCTTTAAATTATCAAACTGTATGCTTAATTTATTATGAAAATGTATGTTAAAGATTAAGGTAGCTATTTGTCTACTTGATAATGTAGTAATATTATTTTGCCATTCCTTGACACTTGAAATACCTGATCCTTGTCACCCTAGATGCTAATGATAACTTTACTAACTATAAGTCATAATTAATGCCATACTAGCCTTGTCAAGTTCAGGGCATTACATTGTCCTGCACATTATTCATCAAACATGAAATCTTATTTTGATACAGTCACGGGATGTAAGTGACTGATAATTTGTGATAACTCGGTTTATGTGTTGGACCGAAATGGCAACAGAGGGGGGGTGAATGATGCCTTCAAAAAACGCCCCATGTATCCACGTAATTTTCTTCTACGATAGCTATAACAGCTATGAAGACAGAAAATAGATTTTGCGTACTGGTAGTCCAAATTCATTTTGCAAACTTAAAAGCCTAGCTACTGCAAACAAGCTTTATCTAAAACTAAAAATACCAGAAGCTGCAGATCAGTCTTGACTGAAAATGCTCACTTGAGAAATACAGCTTGACTGAAAAAGGACTTCTCTGAAGGAATAAAAACCAAACTGGATACCGAATTTGCAGAGAAACTGAAATGATCACAAGCTTCAGCCTTGACCGAAAAGACTGCAGTTGGACAGCCGGTCAGACTGCAGACAAAGAAGGTTTCAATTTCGGCTCTGTATTTCAGTTTTCGGAAGGCTAAACTTAGTCAGCACAAGGATCATCTTACTGGCAAGACAGATACTGAACAGGAAGCAGGAAGCAACACAAAACCCAAAAGAACAGCTGCTGCAAACTAGCCTCACCAAAGACTGAAAAAAGAAAAGAACTGAAATTGCAGCTAGAATATCCAAGTGATAGGAGCAGAGAACTGCAGATCAAAGCAGCTGAATAAAAATAAAAACTGAAAGTGCAATCTGAAACTATTGAAAATTGCAGCAAAAAAGGAAGGACCGAACAGCAAGCTCTTGGCTGGACTTGCACACCGAAAAAGGCTTAAACTGTAAAGTCTGGACTGCAGACTGCAGCCGAGAGACACACTAAAACTGCACCCAAAACTGAGATGCCATAGCTACAGCAAGGAAGAGAAATCACAGCCGAGACAAAGATTTTTCAGAGAAAAGAGATACTGCAGTCTAGCCGAGTACTTGAGATTTTGATTAGCTGCCGAAACAGAAGAAACTGAAAAATGCTAATGCAGTAAATACTGTAGACATCTGTAGCCAGGGAAATTTCCAAAAGATTTCTGCTCTTCTTGGGACAAATTATCAGGAATACAAACCAAATAACATAGAGACTTCAGGGAAGGAAATTCCATATCAAAAGATCAAAGAAATGTGAGAGACCATGTGGAGGTCATACCGTGTGTATGATGAGTAATTGACATCGGTTTAGGAAAGTTGAGCTTGAGTTGGTTGGTTCGGACCTTGACGTTGCGTGGTGTAACGGGCTCGGTCGGACTTGGTCAAACTTGGTCGTATGTGATTAGGATGCATATTCTGATGATTCGACATATTTGGCCTCTATTATGCGTAAGTATGATTTGTTGATGTTATTACGCTTACATGTATTGAGCGGTGCTATTTGATGTGTTTCTTGTCTGTGTTAGCTGCAGGACGTCGAGACGGAGTCATGGCGAGACACGAGGTAACCGAACTAGACACAGGCGGTGTCGAGGTCAGAACGGTCGAGATGTGTCGAAGACGGCGTGAACTCGAGGTGGTTGCGAGTCGTGGACGACAAGGAGCGCGGAAGCCTCCCGGAAGGTGCAGGAGGGGCGAAATGGTAATTTCGCGAGGCTGCAAAAGTGGGAGTGGGCTCCGTTCGGGTTTAGCGGGCGTAATGGGGTGGAGACCCGTTAGCCAGGGGCTATAAATAGATGTGAGGGACTACATGTCTCCTCATGGCTTTAGGATAGAGTTAGGGTTTTGAGAGTCAAAAGAGGCTTTGGGAGGTGGTTTTACCTTTGGCTCTTTAGTGGTTGAGGGCAGTAGGTAGTGGTCTCCCGTAGCTTTCTCTGGGTGTTCATCCCCTTCTCCAAGCATGTAGTGTGTGGGTTCTTGAGAGTGGGAGAGGGAGTGATTGGAGTGATGAGCTTGTAATCCTTCATGCTCTATTGTCCATGCGTATGGGGACTCAATTGTAATCCTTGTTGATTGGAATGAAATTTCCGAGTTTTTCTGTTCGTGCTTGTCTGTTCTTCGTTTCCTCTCATTTGGTGATTTCTTGACTTTTTGAGTTTCTAGTTGATTCTTGCTGGGAAGGTCCAAAATGGGTTGCTCTATGATGGGATAGTGCCTCAAGGTCATTGGATCGTTTTTCCCAAGAGCAAATAGCATTTAATCTCGGATTTGGTTTTTGGGCTTCCTGTGTTCATGTTTTTTGGTTTCTAGGGTTTTGATGAACTTCTTGATTCCCTTGAGGAAAAGGTTTGAGATCCTTGCTGTCATGACATTAGATTATTGCTAACTTAATTGCAAAATCTCATGTGCAAAGGACTTGTGAATCTTGAGTAATTTGGGTTTGTGTGCCCCTCTCTGAAGTTTTCCAAGTCTTTCTAGGGTTTAGTTCAAATCTTGTTTCCCTCTTTGAGATGGCTTGAATCTTGAATTGTAGAGTCCAGTGGCTATTGTTAACATATCTGCAAAGTCTTTTGGCCAAAGGATCAAAGAATTGTTGGGAATTTGATTTCTTTTGATCAAGCCAAGGAAACTTCTACAGCTTTGTTTCTTTTTGCGCTGCAGTCTCATGATTCCTTCGGTTTTTACTCCTTCTGTGATCAATGATTGCAGTCCATTGTTTCTCTGCTTGGCAGTCCACAGGGATCAGATTTTAAAATCTGAAAGATGTTATACGATCAAGCTGTTGAAAAACCAGACTGTGGTTGGCATTAAGTCCTTTTCGGTTTTAGCATAGTTCTTTGACTCCTGCAGTTTTTCGGCAAATAGAACTGCATGAAGTAGCTTCGGTTTGTTCTTCTTTTTAGCAAATGACTACTGCCGAATAGCCTATATTTCTTGTTTAATGCTTCTTTAGTTCAGTTCGGCAGAGTAAAGTATTCGGTTGTAGATGTCTTTGTTTTTCGGTGTTTTGTTTCAGAGATTTAGTTTCCTTTTTGGTCTTCCTTGTTTTCGGTTTAGCAAAGCTGCAGTTTGGGTCTCCTCTTTCTCTGCAATTTCAGTGCTGCACTCTTTTGGCAGTTTCGGCTAAGTATTTATTTTATCCGTGTGATGGTTTTAGTGCAATCCAGTGCTATCTTTACTTTTGATCTCCTGCCAGCCGAATGTGAACTTTTGGTCTCCTTTTTGTGATCGGAAGTAGGACTGCTAGCTCAACTGCTTCTCCTAAATTTCTGCATGCCTTTTTACTCGAATACTTGAGGGGCGAATTTTTTAAACGGCATCATTCACCCCCCTCCCCCCTCTGTTGCCGATTTCGATCCAACAAAATGAAATCTGAGCACAACTTAAAGACTCAAATACGAATGAGACAGATTTTCAGTTTTCTCATGATTTTTCAATCTTTTGCTCATGAGGCTTGGGAATATACCTGGAAATGACTTCAAGGCAAGCCCACATAAATCTCAAGCCATCTGCTGAAGCGAAACAAAAGAACCAAAGATCCCCTGACAAGAAACCCGAGCTACAGGGAAAAACAGAGTAAAACTGAAATGCTAGAAAGCAAAGAGTGATTTTTGATTCTCCCATTGGGCTCTTGGGAATCTATTTGACCAAATAGTCTTGAGACCAAATCCCATCACAGAGCCAACAAACAAAACCTATTCTCTCAAGGGATCTGCTCAAATCATCAAGAAACAGAGATATGGCTCAAACTGAAATCTAATAGAGAAAGGCAAAAGAAAGAACATAGCAATCATGGAGAATAACTAGAGGCCATAGCAAATCACAGAAGAACAACTCAAGGAAAGATGAGCAGACATGAATAATTACACAGGGTTCATCTTACAGCCTATCTCATAGAACCCAAGAACACCACACACGCAAGGCAGGAGCAGGAACTCCCACACACTCACTGCCAGAATCACAAAGACATGGTAGAGAGGAAAAGCAAAACCAACTCTCTGCTCCTTCACCAACTTCTCAACCAAAAGAGAAAAGAGAGCTCAAAGCAAAAGCAAAACCCCAAAATCCATGCACTCCCTTCTTAAGACATGCATGCACCAGGAGACATCCCCTCCTTATATAGGCTTTCGCTAACGGGTCTCCAACCGGTTTTGCGCGCTAATCTCGAACGAAACCGCTCCCACTTGTGCAGCTTTGCGCTTTTGCCGAAATGCCCCTCCTTCACCTTCCGGGAAGCTTCCGCATCTCTTGTCGTCCAAGCCTCGCAACCATTTCGAGTCTCGCCATCTTCAGTACATCCTGACCGCTCCGACCTCAACACCGCCTGCGCCTAGTTCGGTCATCCATGCCTTCTCGTGTAAAATAGTACAATCACAAGCTGGCAAAATGTAGGCTTAGCTGAATAATTTACTAGACCCATGAAGTCATCTCACAGGTAGGGAAAAAGAGGGAACTTGCAGGAGGACAATGAAGGTCCGACCTGAATGGAACACCAAGTGGAGGGTGATATTTGCTAGATAGGGTGGTGTTGCGGAAAGGGGAGTCTGGATTGCGCTAGTTGCTTTTGTGGAACATTCTGCATAACCTATGGGACCTACCACGTGTGGGAGCAGCCCATAGGGGTGAGATGCTAGGGGGCAAGGTATTGTAAAGGTTTTGTGATAATCTCTCGATCTACGTGACCAAAAAATCGCGTAGGTCCGACGGGTTGATTCTCCTGTGGGTAAAGATGTACAAACTCTGCATAGTATAAACTATTCGAATAGCCGCTCCCACGGTTAGGGATGGATATGGGAACTTTCTCGAGTTAGATCTATTTCAAAAACTTTTGTGGGTGAAATAAAAACCTATTAGAGAGATGTACTCCTGTGGTGATAAAAAATAGCACCGGTAGAGGTAACCATGCACTGCAAAAGGTCGATGTAACATGCACTACTATTATCATTGCATTCTCACAATTAACTTTATAAAATATGTTTTAGCTAAAATTGCTAATTGTCAAAAATTTTCTTATTTATTGTACTTCCAAAATAATACTTTTAGCAACTAAAAGAATCTCAAGCCTCCCTTGACAGATTTGCATCTATTACTATTGCATCCTGTGTGGTGGCTTGCTGAGTATCATCGTACTTACTTTTTCTTAATTACCATTACTCAGTCAGTAAGAAAAGAAGGTCAAGCCTTGCCGTTCGTTGAAGGAGTTGACAGAGTTGTAAGATGGTAAGGCTAAGAACCAGGTCGCGAACCCCAGTTAGCTGCTTGTGGGCAAGTCCTAAGGCACCCACCTGTGTGAAGTTTTTGTTACTGTATTTTATTGATTTCGGCATAATCCGTCCATTAGTAAGTTATTAGTATATTATTTACGTTTCATATGATATGTTTTGATATATATATATATATATATATATATATATATATATATATATATATATATATATATATATATATATATAGACGCTGAAATTGGGCACCGGGGTGCTGGGCACCTTGATTTCAAATGCGAATTCAACCCAAATTGGGTATGTTTTTGAAAATATCAGTTTTAGGGTATATACCCATCTATAACAATTCAAATGAAACATATACCTTTGAAAAAATATACTCGGATTCAAAGTTTTGAACAAATTTAGATCACATGCTTTGCTGATTTATATATATAATCAGCACATACCTACAATCAAACTATCAATAAAAATGCAACTACAGTTCAAATTTCAGTTTGAACTCGTTTGAACTAGGTAGTAAACTAGTTAAACTTGATATCCAAGAAATTTTAAAATTTTTTGCACGCGATACATACCTATTTTAGACTTATGGTGCCCGGGCACCAAGGAGCACTCGTTATGAATCATGTTCTCAAAACGAGTATTATACATATTTCGCAAGGTTACGTGCGTACGTAATAGTAATACCCTAAAAAATTGAATTACTTAACAATTATAATAACACTCGAGAAAAATTTGAATTACGTGACAATTATAATAACACTAAGAAAATGTAGGGTATATGTTCGTATTAGTAACACCCAAAAATTTAGGGTATGTGCGTGCGTAGTAGTAACACTCATCTTTTTTTATAGGTGCTAGAGTATATGGCAACTGAGTTTGTGTGTAACACTAATAATCAAATAGCATACCCAACGATTTTATACTCGTTTGATGAAAATGTAATCCCATTTAACCCTTTTTTGATTAGATAAAACAAGTCTAACATCTGTTTTATGCTTGTTAGTGTATATGGCCACCTGAGCTTCCGCGCAACGCTAAGAATCTAACATCATACCCATCAATTTTATAACATGTTAGATTAAAATGAAAACCAATATAACCTTTTTCTGACTAGATAACCACTCTATGGAAATTATGTCATCAATAATTGGCATGAAACTTTCATTCGGACAACAAATGCTCACTTGAATGATTGATGGAGACGAACTGGGTATACAAAATGCGTGTGTTGACTTAGTGAATTTTTGCTGGGCATCACGGAATTAATTCTAGTGGCGAATTTGTACAACATGTTAGCGTTTTTTTTGCACATCACAAATTAATTTTAATAGGTATGTAGTTGGAAATTCTAAAATGCAGCCTATACTCTATATGCAAAAAAGTGCAATGTTCAAACTCTGATATGAATTAATCAAGACGGAGGTATATACTCGCAAATCACTGATTTAGAAAGAATATGGTACGTTGAATAATAGATACAGCAGCCGCCAAAGGAAATAATCAACACACTCATTTCATCAGAAATGCACTTAATTGGTACATTGGTTAGGCACTCATCCGGGATTCATAGCGACATACCTTTTCTTCAAATGTACGTACTCCTTCTCCGCACAAAGACGATCAAGCGCTAAACCAATGTGACAAAATAGATCGAAGATATTTGAATATCACATTGTGCACAAAATGATTACACCATACTATTTACACCATACACTGGTCACTGGTCAACAGGGAACGATTGATTTGGGTACTGAGAGACGTTAATTGATTGGGTGACACAGATTGTGATTTCCCTGTAATTGGCTAACACGGCCGGCGCATCTCCATAGTTTCCTTGAAAAGTTCGCTAGGTATAAATTAAAATGGTAAAGAACATCATCAAAGATGAAAATATTATCCTCATTACTTGCCCCATACATACTAGTTATTAGTGGGAAAAAATGTAACATGACATTGTATACCGCTTAAGCAGACTATGCGGTACAATATACAATAAGCATGCCAATGCTATATGGGAGTTAAAATTAACCGTCACCGTAGGAAACAAAGGGTGCCTACCTAATCCTCAGGATACCACACGAGGCTGGATCTGAGTGAGCACGTAGTGCGTGACCTCCTTCTAAGCGTCGGGCTCCAGACTCCCCAGTAGCTGCCGTGACACCACGAGCGGCACCTCGTCCGAAACCACTGCAACCGCGCCAATCACGCTTTGGAGAGGATGGCAAAAATAGTCGAGCATTTTAAGGAACTGGGTATGGCCCGGAATTTCGCTTAAATGGAAAGGAGTCTTGCTTAATTGAAAAGCTGTATTTGCAACCACGGAGATTTGGATCTATGTATGGATCCGAGGTCGTGCAGTGGGGGCAACATTGAAGGCGAGCGCCGGGTGGTGGTAAGCCGAGAGTTGGCGGAGGAGAACAGCGTATGGATTAGATTTGGGAGAGAGGAGGAGAACGGCGATGCCACCCTTGACAAGCACCCCACGTGCAGCGCCTTGACCTCCTCGCACCTCGCGCCGCCCCACCCCGTGCCGCCGGTGATGGAAGACGCGGATGCCGTCGTGTTGGAGCCGGGCTCCGCGGCAAGCTTGGCGCGGATGCGGGGCACCCGACGGCGGCGTCAGGCGTTGAAGACCGATAAGAGCGAGGTGAAGGGGCGCCATGGAGCCGACGGTCGGCGCCGTCGCGATCGGCCCGTGGCGCCGGCGAAGAGGGCGGGGTGGAGATGGAGGGCTCAAGTAGCCGGAGAGGAGGAGGAGGAGGATGGAATCGGCGGTGTTGGAAGCAGCGGGCTGGCGGAGAAATAACAGCGATTTGGGGAATGAGGCGAGACCGGAGGTGGGGAATGAGGCGAGAGCAAATGTGGGAATGAGCTGGCGGCCGGCGGATATCGTGGGGATTCCATTTTCCTGCGGTCTGCTGAAGCAACGGGTCGAGCGTCCCGACCAACCCGTTAATCGGGAATTCTCCGCTCACCGTGCGTGGTTAAATCGGACGGTGTGGATTAAGGTGTCCGGACACCCAATAGTACTTAATATTTTTACTATATATATATATATATATATATATATATATATATATATGATGCCCGTACCAAGCCTCCCTGTCTTTAGATTGCTTTTAGATGCATGCAAGTGCAATAATATATAATATCAGGATGAAAAGTCTTAATTATGAATAGAAAGTCTCAATCATAAATGGAAAATCTTAATCACAGAGCCTAGGCACCATGATACCTCATTATTTATACTATATATATATACTGGTTCAAAGAATAATATGATGCAATAATAGAGAATCTGGATTTACAAACGTGGGTCCGACATAAATGTTCATACACTATTGTAGAGCGGAGGAAATGTGTTAGCAGTAGGCAGTAATATTGAAGTAATTACTTTTACCCGTAAAATTAATGAACCAAAATGTTGTTCTGATGGGACGTATCAAGTCTCAACCAAGGCTTTCCACTGGCATGATCACGATGGATGCTGTGGCGTGCAATACACGCACATTGAAGGACAAAGATGACAAGGACGTACAACATCATGAATTGAAACGCCAGGACAGGACAAGTCTCAAGTCTTCGGCCGAATGGGATGGTTTATTTCGGTTTGTGTTTTTAATTTTAAATAAAAGAATAAAAATAAAAAAAAATCGAAAATGGGGCCTACCTGCCAGAGTTTTATTATTTCTCAGATTTAATTAAAATGAGAACTTTAAAAGAGCATAACTTATTCATTTTAACTCCAAATTGAGTGAAATAAATTTCTAAATTCATCTAAATTCAAGATCTATCTAATGGAACCCGAAACCATGATTTTGAAGCTCTTTTGAATTTTTGTGAAAATTTGTATTGTTTGCTAATTCTTATTCGAATTTTCGCGCGTTGGAAAAATAGCGTACGAGGCCCAAGAGGTAGAAGCTGAACCCGAAGCAAACTTCAACGATCAAGACCCAGCCAACAGTGATCAAGGCGAGTCAATACTTTGATCATGTTGAACCTACATTTCCGCAAATTACTTTTGTTTAAATTATCAAATTGCATGCTATTATCTTATATGCAAATATATGTTTGTTTTAAGATTCTAGTTATATACCTATTATTTGACTTGTTAGTATTATACCTCCTTTGGAACATTGAATATATAAACCTTGTCACCCTAGCAAGATTATATTGGTAAAACTTTAAAAAATAAGTTCTTAATTATATGACATGCTTAGTACTGCTTAGATATTCGGGGGCACTAAAATGCCCTAAGCATCACTTTTTATTATGAGAAACTGGTTTGGGAAGTCATGGGTGAAAATGTCTAGTATGTTGTAACATAGATATTTTATGCCCCAAAAAATCTTAAATTGCTTAACTATCTGGGCAGATGGTTCGGGGGTGTGTGTGGTGCAGTGGAAGCATAAAATGGATACTGGTAGAACCACCCAGATATCCTAAGGACCGAATCTTGTGATGATCTCTCAGTGTACAACAGTACAACCACAAGTTGGTAAATTGTGGCGGGGCTAACTAATTTGCATCGATTCAGTATGGTTGCGTCGGTGTGACCATGGGCGGGCAGAGGATGGCCACATCCTCCGACGCGACGGCGCAAGAGGGGACTCCTGGAAGGGTGGTCGTACCCCAAAGGGAGTGAAACCTTAGTGGACGTGACACCGGGGAAAATGCATTATATGACCTTGTGATGATCTACTCGATTGCATAGTCGAGGAATCATATGGGCAACGAGCGATCATCTCTTGTGGGTAAAGTGTACAAACTCTACAGTGAAAACTATTCGAATAGCCGTGTCCACGGTCAAATCCGCATGGGAACTTAACGGATATAGTTCTATTTCAAAAACTTTGTGGGTGAAATTGGAAAAGTGGAGAGCAGTGGAAAACCCTTATTATATTTACACTTCGCATGATATGTACTTTGATGTTCAATCTTGATCTGTGAGTACTATCTCTTGACCTGTGGAATAGTGCGGTGGAATCACGAGAGGATTACGGGTTGAAAAATCCGAGTCCTACGTCCTCACTTGCAAACGAGACCAAGTCACTTACCGCACTACGGCTGGGTTCTTTTTAGCTTTAGCTTTGGCATATCACTTCTTGCTACAGTAACTAGCTTTTAAACAATGTGTCTTTTTAAGGCGAGGTCTACAAAGTCGATTGTCATAGACACTATATCGAGTTCAGATGCATCGTCCAAAATCGCATACGACTTTTTCCCTCTTCGTACTATTTCTAGCGAACAGTCAGAATTCAAATACCATAAGGTAAAATACAAAGCCACAACCCAAAAAAAACTCACTTTATATGTCATACTTGACCTTGACCACTTGTACATTCCATGATTCTTATCCATCTTGAGTCTTGGTTGAGCCTAACTATTTCACTCGACCTCTGTGACCTTATTGGACCTTGGTTCTCTAAACCAAGTCCCAATCTCCTTGTCATTGACAATTGTTGACTTTGGAACCGCCTATACCTTTGAAATGAAACATATACCTTTGAAAAAATATACTCGAATTCAAAGTTTTGAACAAATTTAGATCACATGCTTTGCTGATTTATATATATAATCAGCACATACCTACAATCAAACTATCAATAAAAAATGCAACTACAGTTCAAATTTCAGTTTGAACTCGTTTGAACTAGTTAGTAAACTAGTTAAACTTGATATCCAAGAAATTTTAAAATTTTTTGCACGCGATACATACCTATTTTAGACTTATAATGCCCGGGCACCAAGGAGCACTCGTTATGAATCATGTTCTCAAAACGAGTATTATACATATTTCGCAAGGTTACGTGCGTACGTAATAGTAATACCCTAAAAAATTGAATTACTTAACAATTATAATAACACTCAGAAAAATTTGAATTACGTGACAATTATAATAACACTAAGAAAATGTAGGGTATATGCGTTCGTATTAGTAACACCCAAAAAATTTAGGGTATGTGCGTACGTAGTAGTAACACTCATCTTTTTTTATAGGTGCTAGAGTATATGGCAACTGAGTTTGTGTGTAACACTAATAATCAAATAGCATACCCAACGATTTTATACTCGTTTGATGAAAATGTAATCCCATTTAACCCTTTTTGATTAGATAAAACAAGTCTAACATCTGCTTTATGCTTGTTAGTGTATATGGCCACTGAGCTTCAGCATAACGCTAAGAATCTAACATCATACCCATCAATTTTATAACATGTTAGATTAAAATGAAAACCAATATAACCTTTTTCTGACTAGATAACCACTCTATGGAAATTATGTCATCAATAATTGGCATGAAACTTTCATTCGGACAACAAATGCTCACTTGAATGATTGATGGAGACGAACTGGGTATACAAAATGCGTGTGTTGACTTAGTGAATTTTTGCTGGGCATCACGGAATTAATTCTAGTGGCGAATTTGTACAACATGTTAGCGTTTTTTTTGCACATCACAAATTAATTTTAATAGGTATGTAGTTGGAAATTCTAAAATGCGACCTATACTCTATATGCAAAAAGTGCAATGTTCAAACTCGATATGAATTAATCAAGACGGAGGTATATACTGCAAATCAACGATTTAGAAAGAATATGGTACGTTGAATAATAGATACAGAAGCCGCCAAAGGAAATAATCAACACACTCATTTCATCAGAAATGCACTTAATTGGTACATTGGTTAGGCACTCATCTGGGATTCATAGCGACATACCTTTTTCTTCAAATGTACGTACTCCTTCTCCAGACAAAGACGATCAAGCGCTAAACCAATGTGACAAAATAGATCGAAGATATTTGAATATCACATTGTGCACAAAATGATTACACCATACTATTTACACCATACACTGGTCCTTTGGTCAGAGGAACGATTGATTTGGGTCTTGAGAGGCGTTAATTGATTGGGTGACACAGATTGTGATTTCCACAATTGGCTAACACGGTAGCGCATCTCCATAGTTTCCTTGAAAAGTTCGCTAGGTATAAATTAAAATGGTAAAGAACATCATCAAAGATGAAAATATTATCCTCATTACTTGCCCCATACATACTAGTTATTAGTGGGAAAAAATGTAACATGACATTGTATACCAGTTAAACAGACTATGCAGTACAATATACAATAAGCATGCCAATGCTATATGGGAGTTAAAATTAACCGTCACCGTAGGAAACAAAGGGTGCCTACCTAATCCTCAGGATACCACACGAGGCTGGATCTGAGTGAGCACGTAGTGCGTGACCTCCTTCTAAGCGTCGGGCTCCAGACTCCCCAGTAGCTGCCGTGACACCACGAGCGGCACCTCGTCCGAAACCACTGCAACCGCGCCAATCACGCTTTGGAGAGGATGGCAAAAATAGTCGAGCATTTTAAGGAACTGGGTATGGCCCGGAATTTCGCTTAAATGGAAAGGAGTCTTGCTTAATTGAAAAGCTGTATTTGCAACCACGGAGATTTGGATCTATGTATGGATCCGAGGTCGTCTGGTGGGGGGCAACATTGAAGGCAGAGGCGCCGCGGTGGTGGTAAGCCGGAGAGTTGGCGGAGGAGAACGGCGTATGGATTAGATTTGGGAGAGAAGGAGGAGAACGGCGTATGCCACCCCTTGACAAGCACCCCCACGTGCCGCGCCTTTAGCTCCTCGCACCTCGCGCCGCCCCCCCGTGTCGCGGTGATGGAAGACGCGATGCCGTCGTGTTGGAGCCGGGCTCGCGGCAAGCTTGGCGCGGATGCGGGGCACCGCGGCGGCGTCGTGCGTTGAAGACCGATAAGAGCGAGGTGAAGGGGCGCCGGAGCCGACGGAGTCGGCGCCGTCGCGATCGCCCGTGGCGCCAGCCGCCGAAGAAGGGCGCGGGGTGGAGATGGAGGAGCTCGGTAGCCGGAGAGGAGGAGGAGGAGGATGGAATCGACGCGGTGTTGGAAGCAGCGAGTGGCCGTGGAGAAATAACAGCGATTTGGGAATGAGGCGAGGCCGGAGGTGGGGAATGAGGAGAGCAAATGTGGGGAATGAGTGGCCGTAGGCGGATATCGTGGGATTCCATTTTCTGCGATCTGCTGAAACAGTCGAGCGTCCCGACCAACCCGTTAATCGAAATTCTCCGCTCAGCGTGCGTGGTTAAATCGGACGGTGTGGATTAAGGTGTCCTGGACACCCAATAGTACTTAATATTTTTACTATATATATATATATATATATATATATATATATATATATATATATATATATATATATATATATATATATATATATATATATATATGCCCAGTACCAAGCCTCCCTGCCTTTAGATTGCTTTTAGATGCATGCAAGTGCAATAATATATAATATCAGGATGAAAAGTCTTAATTATGAATAGAAAGTCTCAATCATAAATGGAAAATCTTAATCACAGAGCCTAGGCACCATGATACCTCTGTTATTTATACTATATATATATACTGGTTCAAAGAATAATATGATGCAATAATAGAGAATCTGGATTTACAAACGTGGGGTCCGACATAAATGTTCATACACTATTGTAGAGCGGAGGAAATGTGTTAGCAGTAGGCAGTAATATTGAAGTAATTACTTTTACCCGTAAAATTAATGAACCAAAATGTTGTTATGATGGGACGTATCAAGTCTCAACCAAGGCTTTCCACTGGCATGATCACGATGGATGCTGTGGCGTGCAATACACGCACATTGAAGGACAAAGATGACAAGGACGTACAACATCATGAATTGAAACGCCAGGACAGGACAAGTCTCAAGTCTTCGGCCGAATGGGATGGTTTATTTCGGTTTGTGTTTTTAATTTTAAATAAAAGAATAAAAATAAAAAAAAAATCGAAAATGGGGCCTACCTGCCAGAGTTTTATTATTTCTCAGATTTAATTAAAATGAGAACTTTAAAAGAGCATAACTTATTCATTTTAACTCCAAATTGAGTGAAATAAATTTCTAAATTCATCTAAATTCAAGATCTATCTAATGGAACCCGAAACCATGATTTTTGAAGCTCTTTTGAATTTTTGTGAAAATTTGTATTGTTTGCTAATTCTTATTCGAATTTTCGCGCGTTGGAAAAATAGCGTACGAGGCCCAAGAGGTAGAAGCTGAACCCGAAGCAAACTTCAACGATCAAGACCCAGCCAACGATGATCAAGGCGAGTCAATACTTTGATCATGTTGAACCTACATTCATAAATTACTTTTGTTTAAATTATCAAATTGCATGCTATTATCTTATATGCAAATATATGTTTGTTTTAAGATTCTAGTTATATACCTATTATTTGACTTGTTAGTATTATACCTCCTTTGGAACATTGAATATATAAACCTTGTCACCCTAGCAAGATTATATTGGTAAAACTTTAAAAAATAAGTTCTTAATTATATGACATGCTTAGTCTTGCTTAGATATTCGGGGCACTAAAATGCCCTAAGCATCACTTTTATTATGAGAAGCGGTTTGGGAAGTCATGGGTGAAAATGTCTAGTATGTTGTAACATAGATATTTTATGCCCCAAAAAATCTTAAATTGCTTAACTATCTGGGCAGATGGTTCGGGGGTGTGTGTGGTGCAGTGGAAGCATAAAATGGATACTGGTAGAACCACCCAGATATCCTAAGGACCGAATCTTGTGATGATCTCTCAGTGTACAACAGTACAACCACAAGTTGGTAAATTGTAGGCAGGGCTAACTAATTTGCATCGATTCAGTATGGTTGCGTCGGTGTGACCATGGGCGGGCAGAGGATGGCCACATCCTCCGACGCGACGGCGCAAGAGGGGACTCCTGGAAGGGTGGTCGTACCCCAAAGGGAGTGAAACCTTAGTGGACGTGACACCGCTGGGAAAATGCATTGTAACGGCCTTGTGATGATCTACTCAACTGCATAGCTAAGGAATCATATGGGGCAACGAGCAGATCATCTCTTGTGGGTAAAGTGTACAAACTCTACAGAGTGAAAACTATTCGAATAGCCGTGTCCACGGTCAAATCCGGGCATGGGAACTTAACCAGATATAGTTCTATTTCAAAAACTTTGTGGGTGAAATTGGAAAAGTGGAGAGCAGTGGAAAACCCTTATTATATTTACACTTCCGCATGATATGTACTTTGATGTTCAATACTGTATCTGTGAGTACTATCTACTGACCCAGGGAATAGTGCGGTGGAATCACAGAGGATTCTGGGTTGAAAAATCCGAGTCCTACACGTCCTCACTTGCAAACGAGACCAAGTCACTTAACACACTACGGCTGGGTTCTTTTTAGTTTTAGCTTTGGCATATCACTTCTTGCTATAGTAACTAGTTTTTAAACAGTGTGTTTTTTAAGGCGAGGTCTACAAAGTCGATTGAGTAGACATTGTACCGAGTTCAGATGCACAGCCAAAATCGCATGCGACTTTTTCCCTCTTCGTACTATTTCTAGCGAACAGTCAGAATTCAAATACCATAAGGTAAAATACAAAGCCACAACCCAAAAAAAACTCACTTTATATGTCATACTTGACCTTGACCACTTGTACATTCCATGATTCTTATCCATCTTGAGTCTTGGTTGAGCCTAACTATTTCACTCGACCTCTATGACCTTATTGGACCTTGGTTCTCTAAACCAAGTCCCAATCTCCTTGTCATTGACAATTGTTGGCTTTGGAACCGCCTATACAACAATAGACCAAACAAACTATTTTCGAGCACACGTTTATTCTAACTCGACTCACATTAGCTTATAAATGCATCATGCAACATATATAACATGAATTTATAGTTCTAGAACTATGCGTAACTCAATTCTCAATTTTTAGCTCGAAGGAATTTTCTCTTGAAAATGCCTTGGCTGGTTTGACCCACCTCACCATGTTGGCAGTCTGACTACCGTGGCCTGAGCGATCAGACCGATTAACTTGTAAAATAACTATCTTCTTTGTAATCTGAAATTTTCTATCTAATTTCAGTTCTAGTTTTAATTTGCAGGGCCATCTAATACAAATTCATTCCAAGAAATGTCCACACAAATATTTGGTGTTCATTTACTTAATGCTCAAGAGGCCGATCCGACCATATATCCTATGATGGTCAGATTGTCCATGTCACCACACCTAAGTTCATCTAATCGGTTAGACCACCATATAGAGACTACTCTAACTGCACCTACATAACGGTCAGGCCACCCCTATAAGTTGGTGTGGCCAACTCCAAATCTCTCATTCGCATTTTTTGACAACTCAAGCTCACCTCTATCATCCTTATTGATGTTGGGCTGTTTCTTTTCATTGCGACTTATGGTTTTTGGTGAAATTTTGAATTTTGGTATTACAGATCTGATTACGGAAGATAGATTCCACTTGCGATTTTGACAGGTACAAATATTGGGCTTTTAACGTGTAGATTGTTTAATCTGTAGTCCCCATCTTAAGAAAATACTGTGTTTAAAAGTTAGGTACTATAATAAAAACTAAAAATCATCGGCTTCGAAGAAAAAGAATAGGCGGAGAGAACTGGTCTTACAAGCTAACAGCCCCTTATTTGGCTTTTAGTGAAAGTCAAAGGCCGAAATGTTGAAATATAGAACCATCTATCACAATTTAAAAGAATATCCTCTACATGTGACTGCAGTACATGCCTGCCGATGCCCACAGTGTTGACGTGCTTGACTTGACCATTGATTGCCCTTGGTAAACTGGTAAAGCTCTCTATACCTTTCCATTCCTTTGTTTTCTCATTTTCTTGCGGCATTTCATTTGAGCTAGCTCCTACTGCAAAAGAGATCAAAACGACTGTAGATCGAGATGGTCGGGTTGTTTGCATCCATGGCTGTCAAATGGGCCTGCGACAAGCTCTCTGCCTTGCTGCCGGTGAGCCTGATGTCCCCACCGACGGCAGCAGCGGCGGCGTCCTCTTCCTCGGCGGTGAGCGAGGACCTGGAGGACCTGAAGCTGCTGGAGAGGACAATGCGCAGGATCAATGCAACACTTCACGATGCAGAGGAGCATTGGAACATCCGTGATGAATCCGCCAAGCTGAGGCTCAAGGAGCTCAAGGACTTGGCGTACGACGCGGAGGATGTGGTGGAGGAGTACGAGTACGAGGTGAATCGTCGCAAGGTGGAAGCTTTTGAGCAATCCGCAGGTGTTAGTTCCAGCGGAGACAAGCGCAAGCGCCAAGAGGTAAGACATTGAATTTTGTGAAGTAGCAGTTTGTGCTTGCTTGCATTCTAGTTGTCTGAACAAATCTTATCCAGAACAAAATGAAAACTGTATGCCTGATAGCTAGGCCTCCCTCATTTCCCTCTTTGTGAACAGGTACATGATGAGAACTCCATTGAAGCTGGCATAGTCCCAGTTCCAAATGAGTTGGCTGTTAGAGCAAGGAAAGTTATAGAGAGATTTAGTGAGATCAAAGACTACTCTGACAATTTTAGCCTGTCTGAGAATGATGGAGCGCGACGAATTGTTCCTGATATCGATAGTGTGCGGCAGACTAGCTCTTTTGTATTTGCACCGATAATTCTTGGAAGAGAGCAAGACAAGGAGAAAGTTATGGAAAAGTTGATGTCGAGAGAAGGTAGCCGTGTTGGAAGTCACATGTCTGTCTTGGCCATTGCTGGTATGGGAGGTTTGGGCAAAACAACACTAGCACAGCTTGTGTACAATGACCCAAGGGTGTGCCAATCTTTCGATCTATGTGCATGGGTTTGGGTGTCAGAGTATTTTGATGTCAAGAACATAACACGAAAGATCATTAGTTCACTCACTCAGAACAACTGTGATCATATACAACTTGGTGAACTGCAGGGGGCATTGGTAAACCAGATAAAGGAAAAGAGGGTTTTCCTTGTTTTGGATGATGTATGGAATGAGCGAAGTGATTATTGGGAGTTGTTGTGCGTGCCATTGTTGGCTTCTAGGCGTTGTGACATTATAGTAACCACAAGAAATGAGGCAGTTGCAAGATTGGTACAAACAATGCCATTCTACAACCTAAACTGCTTAAGTCCTGATGAGAGCTGGTCATTGTTCAATCAAACAGCATTTGTTGAGCAAGAAAATGTCACTCCAGCAAACCTGGTAGAGATTGGCAAGAAAATTGTTGAAAAGTGCAAGGGATTACCACTGGCAATCAAGACTCTAGGGAGCATATTGCGCTATGAAACTGATGAAATGAAATGGAGAGATGTCTCAGAAAGTGAGCTATGGGACTTGGAGCAGTCACAGAACGAGGTTTTACCAGCCTTGGAGCTAAGCTACAAGCACATGCCTATATACTTAAAACGTTGCTTTGTTGCTCTTTCTCTACTTCCAAAACACTGTTATCTTGATGAAAATAAGGTGGTTTGGTTTTGGAAATTACTCGATTTACTTCAATTTGATGGAAGTGATAACAAGGATGAAATTGGAAGTTTATATTTCAATGAATTAGTTCAGCGATCATTGCTTCAAAGTTATCTCCATGGACAGTGCTTCATGCATGATCTTGTCCATGATCTTGCATGCTTTCTTGCTGGGGAAGAGTTCTTTAGGCTTGAGGCAGATAAACCAATTGAAATTCCACGGAATGCTCGGTATATGTCCATAGTTCAAGAATATAAGCAGAGTATTCAAATTTCAAATGCCTCACAATCTCTCAGAGCCATCATAATGTTGGGGAATACTGATTTTGAAAATCCAGAAGCATTATTTTTGAACTGTAAGAAGTTTCGGATCCTTCACGTACAGGGCAGTCTTGGTAAGGCATTACTTGACTTCATGGGTAGCATGAAACTACTACGCCATTTTACACTCGAAGGATATGAAGATGCACAATTAGTAATTCCTAATTCTGTGTCCCAGCTATTTAATTTGCGCACCCTGGACTTTGGAGTGTATATGCTACGTGGAATTGGGCGCCTAACTAACTTGCACACTTTGCCTAGAATACATCTCAGCAAATGTGGTTGCTGTTTTAACATAAGAGAGCTGAGGAATATGAACAAAATAAGGAAGTTGTGTATACTTGGATTGTGTAGTGTATCTAGTATTGAAGATGCAAATGAAGCTCATTTACATAGTAAAAAGAACCTCGAGATACTAGAATTGGACTTCAATGAACGGAGAAGTTGTGAACACACAGAGAGAGCTGATGCTAATCAAGCTATTATTAGTGTATCTGGTGGCCAACTACTTGAGAGCCTACAACCACATCGTCAAAGCCTTAGAGTACTGCAGATAAATAACTTTAACTGTGATAAGTATCCCAGTTGGTTGGGTAGTTCTTCCTTTTCCAAGTTAACCGAATTACAGTTACATGGTTGTCAATCTCAGTACTTTCCAACGCTCGGTGAGCTACCTCTCCTCAAGTTGCTCAAAATATGCAGAATGGAGTATGTGGAGCAGATTGGCCGGGAGTTTTGCAGCATCAATCCAAGAGCTAAAGGGTTCCGCTCATTAGTGAGATTGACTATCGGAGACATCCATCGATTATCAGAGTGGACTGGAGTGGAGGATGGTGAATTTTCACGATTGGAATCTCTTTGGATCTGGAGTGCCTTTGAACTGAGGTCTCTTCCATCGGTGCCCTTTTCATCCTTGCACAATTTTAACCTGTATGATTGTAGAAATCTTGCTACCTTTCCTGCCTCAGCTTCCCTGCGTGATCTATCCATATCGCATTGTGCGAGTCTAAATGAACTTCCTACCCTCCCATCACTTCGGTCATTGCAACTATTTCATTGTCCGAGCCTTATTACACTTGGTCATCTCCCTTCACTCAGTGACTTGGTTGTTGGTCCATTCAAAGAAGAGATACTTTACAGATTGGTGAATTCCCACTTGTCACTGAATCGCCTGTCCATTTGGTCTCAAACCATGACGTCCATACCACTTGAGCCCCAAAGCTTGCCTTCTCTTACAGAGCTCAGTTTACGCTGTCCTAATGTACAATACTGTGACGCACTTGCTGGCCTCACTTCCCTCAAAATACTAAATGTAATAGGCTCTCCACAACTTTGCGTACCAGATTTACTCCGAATGAAGCTGGAGAAACTGTATGAATCCTTATAATCAAGGTATGTATCTCTTTGTTGCCTTTATTTTTGAAAAACAAGATAATGCTTTCAGTTTAATATCGTTTATTTATATGGCCACAAGTCTGATTGGTACCACATCTGTGTTTACATGTCCTTGCATTTGTCTTATTAGGAGGAAATCCATATTATATATTCCAGCAAGCAACATATTATATATGTAGTTGAGGTTACCTCAATGACGACTGGTATTCAAAGCTCAGCTGCAATGTTCAAACAAATAGCAGATTTTGAGTCCTCTCCCCAACTGCATTTCTGCTTAACTGCAAAACCACGTTGTGTTGCCTTTGCGGGAATTGGAATTGTGGGCCTCGTCTACTTGAAGAACTGATACTTTCTTTGGATATTGGAATTATGTTCAGTTTCTGCAAACTCAAGTTCATTGGACCAACCAGTCAAGTGTATGATTTTCTATACTCTTTATCTTGTAGAATCCTCACTAACGTTTGTATCTCGTGGGACGCACAAAAACTCATCCTCATTTATCACATTGTAGTGCATAAGTTCATTGTTGATTGAAAGCACAGCAACTAAGCACCATCTCAGTGTCCTACAGCATACAACCTAAGTACGTAGTGCTCCTCTTTTCAGGTCAATGAGTCAGCTGAAACAGAAATATCTTCTCAGGTGATCAAACTTCCAGACCTTCCTTGGTTATCCGGAGTACGGCATCAGAAGCCATACATTTGCAGTAATTCATCTGATTCCTATAGACATTTGCTAATAATTTCCTCTATACGCTGCTTTTTCTTATATAAGATGGCGCTACCATTTTATAGTCGAGTTGCTAGCTTTTGATTAGCCAAGTGTCTTAGACTGCAATTTAGAAAAGGTTGTAGCGTAAATGTATTTGTCCGACGCAAGAAATCGCTCAGGGATTTTTATGCGTGGGGACTAAGGTATAGACGTACCAGTGTACTAAGAAAGGGGGACGCCTCGTGCTCCGGTTAACAGTGTGGCTCGGGTGCGGATGTCATCAGAGCTGCGAGCATAGGTGCCGACGACGTAGCGGACCCAAGCGAGCGCTTGGCCACCATGCTCAGACACAACGCCTCCATGCTTGATGCTAGATGACAAAAAGGAAAGTAAAGACATGGCTGGACTTGGGGCCTGTTTGGCAACGGCTGCGGTTTATGACTTTTAGTTGAAATTTTTTAATTTTGGCTGTTTAGGGTACAAATTACGGAGAGAGATACTCACTTGCGATTTTGGATGGTATAGATGCTAAGCTTTTAACGTGTACATCGTTTAACTTATAAACCCCGTCTTGAAAAAATACTCCGTTTGAAAGTTAGGTACTGTAGTAAAAGCTAAAAACCGCTAGTTTCGGAGAAAAAGAATATACCTTTGTTCTTTTCGACTGTGATTGATAATTTTTAGTTACAATTGGAAAAGAGGAAAGTAAAGACATCGCTGGGCTTATTCTTTACGATTATAACTGATGATTTTTAACTATAATTGAAATGTTTAATAAATAATATCATTTGAAAGAAATTGAAACACAAAATCAGCTAAAAAGTATAAAGAACCGAACATTAACTCTCACCGTCCAACAGACGGAAGTCGTGGGAACTGGGAAGGCCATGCGACGTGGATGGACTAGTAGTGCTTGACGTTCTCCAGAAAGTGCCTTGGAGCTGATGCCCTGTTGTGTTCTCTCTCTGCGTATGTGTGTTCGTATGTGTGTTCCGCGTGTCCGTCTGTGGCCCTCGGTTGGAGGCGTGGGGTGCCTTTTATTTATAGGCCAGCAGCCGGGGCAAGGGAAGGAGCGAGCGCTCCGCCTCCACGACGCGGCGCCGCGCCATCTCCAGGATTGACACGCTTTCGAGTTGCATCGGATAGTTTTCGAATCGCATCAGGGAATCAGACGGCTTTCGAGTTGCATTAGAGCATCAGATGGCTTTTAAATACTATTAGATGATCGGATGGTATTCAAGTGCTATTTGAGGATCAGACAATGTTCGAGTACTATTAGAGGATCGAATGACGTTGAGTGTAATTGGAGAATCGAATGGCGTTCGAGTGCTATTGGAGGATCGAACGGCGTTCGAGAAGCATCGAAAGATCAAATGGTGTTCGAGTAGAGTAGTTGAAGCTACATGGGTTTAGTACGACTGGAGCTACAATGATCTAGTCGGAAGTAGTCGGTACTCGAAAAAGTACTGTAGAAGTGGTCGGTACTCAAAGAGTACTGTAGCAATGGTCGGTACTCGAAGGGTACTGTAACAATGATCGGAAGAACTTGGTACTCGTAGTCGGAGGGGCTAGGTACTCAATGGTCGGTGAACAACTATCGAAGGTGTAGCTTCATGGTTTGTGATCGGTACTTGGAGCTTTCGAGGACGCAATGGTCGTGATCCGACCGATCGCGTGTGGCGGTCGGGCCGGTCGTATAAGTGGTCAGAAGGTGAGTTCTGGAGAGCGTTGGAAATTGAGGTCGTGGATGACCTGGTTGGTATTTGTGGATGATTTGGTTCTTGTCTATGGATGCACAAGAGTGTGATTTGCATGTGTTCTCAGTGAAGCGATAGTAATTCCTGAGTACTTGTGGTTTTCAAGTACTCGATGAGCTAGCGATTGTCTTGAGTGGTCTGAAGTTGGTGTTTTGGATAGCGATGGTATGTGCGGTCGTGGATGACCTGCTTGATATTGAGTGTTGGGTAAAGGTATGATTTGAGTGCAGTGATGCAAAAGGCGGCCTAGGCGGTCGCCAAGGCGGCGCCTAGGCGATGGTCGCTGACCGACCATCGCGACTTGGCCCCTTGGCGGAAGGTCGGCGGCTAGGCGGTACGGGCGGTCACAGGCGGTCTGTGGCGCGGCGGCTAGCGGCCGCCGAGGGGCGCCTAGGCGTGGCACGACATATAAGAAGGACGAAGCGGTGCGGGCGCGTGATATTTCAACAAAGCGTTAGGGTTGCAAGGGAGACTTACAAAGTAGCCGCACCTCTAGGGATTCCAGCCGGCGCCGTCGAACTGTCGGATCCCTCCGCCTCGCGTCCTCGCCGGTTGGTGAGCAGCCCGTGCTTCTCCTCCACCTTTGGCCCCCCTTCGCCAGATTGTCCTAGGTATTGCACTTCCTCCCCTCCGCCTCCGGCCTCCCCTCCGCCTCTGATGGGCCACCGGGAGATCCGGTGAGAATCCACTGGGTCGGAGGAGCGCACGCCGCACGGCCGCATGGGGACTCGGGGACGGGAGAGACTAAGAGATTGAGGGGAGCGGCGGTGGAGCAGGAGATGAACTCACAAGAAAACACTGCTAAAAATGAAGAACCTTTGATTCAATTAATTTGCTCTCGGGAAAAATCGATCAAATGATCTTGAGGCATCATCCCAACATAGAGCAACCCATTTTGGGTCTTTCAACAAAAACACCTCAAATCTCAAAAAGTCAAAATCACTCAAAATGAAGACCTCATGACCACTCTCTGCTCTCTCCACCAACTCTCAACTACTAAAGCCTCAAAGTCTCCAAAGCAGGGTGTGGAACGGAACCGCTCCCGCCTTGTGCAGCTTTGCCCGGGAGACCGACCGCAACCACCTCGAGTTCACCGAGACCGTTCGACCTCGCGGCGAGGCGAGATTTAGAGAGGAGGGCATGGGCGCACGGCCCCGAACCAACAGGTGATGTCTCTCGTCGGCGTGTCGGCGGTCGGTTGGAGCCATTGTCGACGGGGAGAAGACCGATTGCTGAATTTATTTTAATTAGTGTACTAATTTGATGATGCATCGCAGACTACTATACACTTTTATTAATACTTTGATAATTATATTTTTAATTTTTTATTTATGCTTTGCTAATCTTTAATTCTTTATGCAATGTATCAATGTATGTGTAGCATGTCATCTGTTGCTTCGGCGCCGAAGGTGAGCACCACTGAAGATAGCCTCAAGAGAAAATCGGGTGACGTGGGGTGGGAATATGGTGTGTTGGTGAATCCGAACAACCTGGACAAGGTAAAATGTGTTTTGTGTGATAAGGTTGTTTCGGTGGGATTTATAGGATCAAGCAACATATTGCACACATTAGTGGGAATGTTACGAGATGCCCTAAATCCACAAAGGAAGACCAAGAGAAGTGTCGAAACTTTATTGCGGAGGCAAGGAACAAGAAGAAGAGCAAGAAAGCTCATGAAGATGAGGTTAGGGATGAGGTGACCATTCGAGGTGATGGTGAGGATGATGAAGGGCTCGAAGAGATTGGAGGATCGACACCTCGAAAGTTAGGCCCTATGGATAAGTTTACCAATTCAATTGATCCTTAAGGTAGTAGTTTAAGCACTCAAAAGCTTAAGCGACAATAAAAAATTAGAGAGGCAATTTGGAAAGAGAGGCTTCATAAGGTGAAGCAATATGTGGCGAGGTGGCTTTACGTATAAGGTATATCTTGTAACATATTTTCATTTTTACTCTTTGGGTGTACTGTTCAATGCCATTAAATATTAATTCATGTATGCATTAACCTTGTATCATGTTTTCATTTTTACACCTTAGGTCTACCGTTCAATACCATAAACAATGATGAATTCAATCAAATGATGGAAGCCGTTGGTCGATTTGGCCATGATGTCGTACTCTGGTAATTAATAATATTTGATCCCTTTTCTTCATAAATCATGATATGGTCGATATTTCATCTATGCTTACATTGTGTGCACTAGTATGATCTTGGACTAGTGCAGTATACACAGAAAGTCCGGATTTGCATATTCGGTCTCAACACAAAGACATGCTAATACCTTTTGTCCTCACACTACTGTGCAAAATGACCATGAACTAGTATTAGATAAGGTGTACCTCCATCCTTTGATGTTTGACGCTAACTAGTTCTCCCAAGGAATACTCCGTATATTATAAGCGGCAGACTCTCCGGCCAGGGAGATGGGCCACGTCGCCTTTTTTGTGCTTTTTTGCGAAAAAGTCCCTACGCTTTGCGAAATCGTGTAGAGGTCCTCCGTCCTGCAAAGCAGGTCCTCGCTTCCATAAGCAGGTCCCTGCCGGTTTTTCTAGAAAGCACCCTCCACTTCACCGATAGCAACCCGCAGTTTCTAAAATTACGTATAGGTCCTTGTTTAGTTACGTCATGGTCCTTGCGGGTCCCTGTTTTTTGCGAAAAAACCCTTTGGTTCCTCCGAAGTGCAGCGTCGTCCTCGCTTTTTAGAGGACCGCCCATGATTTTCGTCTCTTTACCGGTCCACACGGTGGGCTGGCGCGGCGTGGCGCCGCGCTTACGTGGCTAGTAAATTGCATTAGGGGTTGGAAACGAACCAAACCATGACAACTTCTCTTGACGTCCACGGCAGCAACTAACAACCACGACTCTAGCGTGCTAATGTGATGGCCCTATTTTTAGTAATAGGGCTGTCATACTTTCACAATAGTACATGAGATCAGTTACAGATATAAATAGTATCATTCCTACTCACAAACATTTAAAAAAT
The DNA here is from genome assembly GCA_036346245.1 of Bonia amplexicaulis. Classification (NCBI taxonomy): domain Eukaryota; kingdom Viridiplantae; phylum Streptophyta; class Magnoliopsida; order Poales; family Poaceae; genus Bonia; species Bonia amplexicaulis. The sequence goes on from CM070765.1 coordinate 8,658,288, forward strand.
TAGCATGATTAAAACATGACCTAATGATTAAATTTAGAAATTTAACGGATGTCCAAACCCAAAATTTAACCTAAAATCCGAGGAACCGAAGAAAATCAAACAAGAACGCTTGAGTGTTGTCATAACCCTAACATAAAAGCTAAAACATCCTTTTTTCTTCTGGTATATGTTCTGATGAAAATAAAGTAAGATTGAGTACACTAGATATATAACAAGTTCTTATGACAGAATGCATTTATAGGGTATTATCTATATGCAAAGCTTAACCAAAGGATGGCATTATGCTTCTTTAGCATGAATCTAAGTTGCCAAATGTCTTATATCATAGCTATTTTCCAAAGCTATGACTTAGCCATTTTTAACTAAAATTAAAATGTCCAATTTCAATTAAATTCATGGGAGCAACTCTCCTTACAGTTACTTCCATATTCAGTCCATGGACACAGTCCATATCCATTTCCATACCATCATACCATGTCCATAAGCACCATTAACGTGTAACCATTTTGTGAAAACTACACACTGTGGTATTTCCACACTTTGTCCATGAACAGAGGCACGACTATTCTAATAGATTATAACATTTCACAGAGGTTATACAACTTTACCAATAAGATATGATTATTTCATAATATCGACCATTACACGCATTTATAAGCGTGCGACTAATAAATCACAACAAAGCATTTACAAATTTGGTTCTAATGCTTCCCCCATTCTGGAGGTATAACCCATCAGTGCTAGGGAACCCATGTTGTCAGGGAGTCTCTCCCTCATCATCGGTGCACTCTTACAAGGGAAGTGACCCTTCATATCCACTCCCATCACATTCCATCCGGGCAATGATCCCACGGCCCATTCCTATTAGACCATGTGGCTAGGTCTAGAATATTTGTGATGGTGAATAATTGACATTGTAGTCACCTTTTTTCAAATTTGGTCTCTGAACGTTCGTTTTGCAAATCTAACCCGCTTGTGGACCTACCAAGCTCGATAGGTACCTTCTAAACTAGGAGAGCTTGGTAGGTCGCCTGTTAAGCCCTCCTGTGGAGCACCAAGTCGGCTAGCACTGTGCATGCTTATTTAGCAAATTAGTACTAATCATAATTAATTAGCACTAATCATGATCTTAATTAAATGTTAAGCATGTGCATGATTGTTGTAATTAATTACATAGTATTATCCACAACATTGAGTCATACAACCTATGTTACTTTGGCCATTATAAAAACCTCAATTATTATATTATATTTTATCATCCTCAGGTTTTCAAGTGTCAAACCTACAGTTGCCTTGCAACAAATAGCATCTAGGGAAGGCTGGTACTTATAATAATACTGCACTTTAAAAATATTGGAACCATTGGTAGTTTAATATATAAATATGTTTGCCTTTGAATATTTAGCTAGTGGCTTTGCAACAAATAAGCACGAATCAACACAATGGTTAAATAAATCTTTGTGCTAGGATAAGGTAGCCTGGCTCATTGACCAATTGCATGCACTTTGATCCATTGAATTCATGACTAGTGTTAGAAAATACCTTCTCTACTTGCTGATTTGTTTTAATAAGTTACAATATAGATCAGTTTAGCTCTAGTTCTTGTTCTATTATGGGGGTGTTCGTATTCATTTTTGCTGATGCCTTTTGGCTATAGTTTATAACTTTTTGATGAAAATAAATAGTAATAGCTAAAAATGGCTTTTAGAAGAAGAGACGAGTGGTGGAAAAAATGAGAGAGATGTATGCGTGCGATAAGAGCGAGAGGAGGGGAGTGCGTACCGTGACCCCCGCCTTATCCCTGGAGCGAGATGGTAGTGAGAGGAGTTGAGAACTGCTTCGAGAAACCAGGCGTTTTTATTGGTTTTGGCTTTTCAAGAGAAACCTATATCTAGGCGTTTTATTGGTTTTGATTTTCTCAGCGAAACCAATATGAATAGGACCTATATCTAGCTAGTTACAGGGGAGAATATTTTCTACTCTATGGCTCGTTGATATGTGTGTCATGGCTCTAATAACCGTAATTTCATGACGATTAGTTTGTTTCCGCAAAATTCATGTCTTGAACATCTTACCGAAAGACACCTGGAGCTAAATACACTCGACATGTCTCATGATTAACGCTTAATTAAGCTCATAACGAGTGTTAATTAAGTATGATTAGTATTAATTAAAACGGATGGCATGCACCATGGTCGGGTGTGAAAGATTGACATGCTTATTTAGCTGTATAGCTAATTAATTATAGTTAGTATGAATTAAATATGATTATCACTAATTAAAATGTTAAGTAAGCATGCTCAGTGTCGGCCGCGTAGGGGCCTGACAGGCAACTTGTCGAGCTCAGAGATCTACGGAGGAGGCTAGATTTGTAAAAACAGATATTCAAAAGAGCTCAGAGGTTTATAGAGAAGGCTAGATTTGTAAAAATAGATATTCAAGAGATAATTAAACTAATGTATTTCACCGTACCGTTGTTCGTGCCGTGTCAGCCTAAATCCAGTCCGAAGTAACTATATACAACGAAGGCGATGGCAAAGATGATGGCGGCTCTTCCTTTCTTTCATACCCACCTTGTTAAAAACTAGTTAAAATTAAATTAGTTGTATAAAAATATAAGCATAAAATAACGTAAATATTTTGGGACTGCAACGTTGCGTGGACAAATTAAACTCTAGAGTCTAATTAGTACGTGCAGTACATATGGGTCCCAGGACATTACATAAAGGTTATTTTCAAGGGAGTATTCACTTTCACATGTATACCGGTTCACATGTATACCGGCAGTGTTGAGTCTGTTGACTAATGACTTGGTTGGCTTGAAGCTTTGCCTGGACGGAGATAGCCACAAATCACCGGGGCATTAGAAAGCGGGTACCCTCCCTTTCCTTTCTTTCATAGTTTGGACTCCTACGGCAGATAGATTTTTAGACTGTTTAGACTGCAATTAAGTAGGGATGGCCGGGGTTTTTGCATCCATGGCTGTAAAATGGGCGCTCCACAAGCTCTCTTCCTTGCTGCCGACGGGCCTGACGTTTCCACCGGCAGCGACCTCATCATCCTCAGCTGAAATCCAGGACCTGGAGGACCTGAGGAAGCTGGAGAGGACTATGCGCAGGATCCACGCAACGCTGCAAGACGCAGAGAACCACTGGAACATCAGGGAGGAATCTGCCAAGCTGCGTCTCAAGGAGCTGAAGGAGGTGGCGTACGATGCGGAGGACGTGGTGGAGGAGTACGAGTACGAGGTGAACCGGTGCAAGGTGCAGGCTCTACGCCAAACTGCAGGTTTGAACAGCAACAGGAAGCGTAAACGCCGAGAGGTAAGTCCCTCCTCTCTGCACCAACATTTTTATTGTTCATATTTGCTTTTGCTATTACTTAGTACCTACTTGGTATTATATAAGAAATTCCCCAGTAAAATAAAGGAAAATTATATAAATGGCAACTAAGTGTTTTGCCTTCTTTGTTTTATTGTAAAAAGGTAAATGATGAGCACTCCGTTGATGTTGACGTAGTTCCAGTCCCAAATGAGTTGGTTGTTAGAGCAGGGAAAATTATGGAGAGGTTCAACGAGATCAAAGATTACTCTGAGAGCTTCAATTTGTCTGAAAGTGATGGAGACCGATGGATTGCTCACAATATTCATAGCGTGCGGCACAGTAGCTCTGTTATATTTTCACAGAGCATTATTGGAAGAGAACAAGACAAGGTAAAGGTCGTGGAGAATTTATTGTCAGGAGAAGGTAGCAATGTTCTCAATCCTGTGTCCGTCTTGGCCATTGTCGGTATGGGGGGCTTAGGTAAGACAACATTAGCACAGCTTGTGTACAATGACCCAACGGTGCGCCTAGCATTTGACAAGGTTTCTTGGGTCTGTGTATCTGAGAATTTTGATGTTAGTAACATAACTAGGAAGATTATTAGCTCAATAACAAAGAACAACTGTGATATAACAGAACTTGCTAATCTTCAAGAGACCTTGGTAGATGAAATACAGGGTAAGAGCCTTTTGCTTGTGCTGGATGATGTATGGAATGAGAGAAGAGACTGTTGGGAGTTGCTTTGCATGCCATTGGCAGCAACAAGGCTTTGTAAGATTTTAATAACCACACGGAATGAGGAAGTCGCAAGACTGGTGCAAACGATGCCTTTCTACCGAATAAACTGCCTAAGTCCTGATGAGAGCTGGTCATTGTTCAAGCAAGTTGTCTTTTCAGTTCATCAGGACAATGTCGTTCAAGATAACCTAATACAGATAGGCAAGAACATTGTCAAGAAGTGTAAGGGATTGCCACTAGCAATTAAGACACTAGGAAGTGCATTGCGCTACGAAATTAGTGAAATGAGATGGAAACATGTGTTGGAAAGTCAGATATGGGACTTGGAACAATCACGGAACGAGGTTTTACCGGCATTGGAGTTGAGCTACAAACACATGCCTAGGTACTTAAAAGTCTGTTTTGTTTCCCTTGCTCTGTTTCCAAAAGATTATTTACTTCATGAGCATGAGGTGATTCGATTGTGGCGATTACTTGATTTACTTCAAGGTGATGGAATAGATAATGAGGGTGAAATTGGAAATTTATATTTCAATCAGCTAGTTCAACGGTCAATTCTTCAAAGTTATTTTCATGCGCACAGAATTCATGATCTTATTCATGATTTTGCATGCTTTCTTGCTGGAGAAGAGTTTTTTAGACTTGAAGATGACGCATTTGCTGAAATTCCTCAAGGTGCTCGTTATTTGTCCGTAATTTCTAGGTCTACATGGAAAAATCAAAGTATTCAAATTTTGAACTGCTCTAGTTTTCTCACAGCCATCATAACGATGGGGGGTACATATGTCAATATTGAAAATCCAAGAGCATTATTTTTGAACTCCAAGAAGTTGCGTGTTCTCAGCTTAGAACAAGGAACTCTGACTGAAGCATTACCTAACCTAATTGGCAGCCTGAAACTACTTCGCCACTTGAGTCTTACAGAGATGGCACGCAATCAGTTTGAAATTCCTAAATCTATGTTCCAGCTATTTAATTTGCGTACCCTGGATTTGAGTGTGTTGTGCCAACATGAGTTTGCGCTAGGTGGAATTGGGAGCCTAATTAACCTTCATACTTTGCCTGCAATACATATCAGCAGCTGTGGTTGCAGATGTAACATAAGAGAGCTAAGGAACATGAACAAATTAAGGGAGCTGCATATAAGTGGATTGGGTAGCGTATCTAGTATTGAGGATGCAAAGGAAGCTCATTTACAGAATAAAAAGTGCCTCCAGACACTGCAAATGGACTTTTCGACTCAAATGCAGGACTGCGAGCACATACAGCTAGCTGGACATGTGACAGTGTCTCACGAGCTGCTACTTGAGAGCTTGAGACCACATCACAGCCTAAGAGTGCTGACAATAATGTGTTGTGAGAGTGAGAAATTTCCCAGATGGTTAGGTAATGCTTCCTTTTCCATGTTGACCAAAATGAAGTTACTTGGATGTAAATCTCAACACCTTCCAACACTCGGTGAGTTGCCTTCGCTGGAGTCCCTTCACGTTAGCGTATTGCATTTTGTGCAACACATTGGCCAGGAGTTTTGCAGCCTTAGTCCAAGAGTGAAAGGGTTCAGGTCATTAACAGAATTGAAATTTGAGAAGATGAAAAGGTGGTCAGGGTGGTCTGGAGTCGGGGATGGTGAATTTTCTCACTTGCGTACTCTTTCGATCTTTTCTGCTCATCGATTGTTATCTCTTCCGTCAGTGCCGTTTTCATCCTTGATTACTTTTGACCTGTCATATTGTGATAATCTCGCTACGGTTCCTGGATCACCTACCCTTCGTGTACTAAGCATAAAGGGATGTCCAAGCCTGGTTTCAGTTGGCCGCTTCCCCTCACTCACAACATTGCATATTGCTGGTCCATTCAAAGATTTGATATTGTGCATCTTGTTGAAAACCTGCTTGTCACTAGAGCATTCAACAATAATCTCTGAATCCACGACATGCATCCCTCTTGAGCCTAAAAATCTGCCTTCACTCGCAACATTACGATTAAGCTGCCCTAATCTGCGGTACTGCGACGGGCTTGCTGAGCTCACTTCTATCAAGGAGCTAAAGGTTTGGGGCTGTCGAAACCTCAGTATACATAGTTTGCTCCCAAGACAGCTGCAAACTCTAGATATTCGCCATAAACCAGGTATACGTGTATCTCTCTCTGATTACTAAATAATTCGCAACATTGTGGTAGAAGATACAAAGTTAGTTGGTTTCACACTATTGCTTACATTTCTCTTTTGGCACTTGTTTGTTTCAACAGCCCATTTTTTCTGGCAGTTTGACGGACCAGGTATAGATTTACTATCACTTCTTTATTCCTTCTATAATAATGTTTGGAAAATTTTGGTAACTCCAGGAGTTCTTTCTGCATGGTTCTGAATTCTTAGTGTATCAATGTGCAGGTCACAACCTATACTCCTCAACTGAACGACGAAGCATTTGACCGGTGATTCATCTCAAGGACTACTGACCTGCACTCCCGAAGAATAGGTGCATGGTTGCATGTTCGAGATCAGCAAGTTGTGGAATTCAGTCTTTGATATATCCTGTTCGACCAAAACCCTTTATAGTTTTGTAATTTGTGTAGCCATGCTATGTGTTCGCACTTCAGAGATTGATGACCATTTGGCGGATCTCAGAATCAAACTACTTGGTGTCAATAAGCGGCTTCTTTAGTACTGCAATCTCAAAGTTTGCGGCCAACCAGGCAAATTTCGAACATTGTTTCAGGGAACATTGTTTTTCTTTTCTTTTCTTGTAGTTGCTGAGGGAACATTGTTTGAACAGCATGCTGCATGCAAACATAGTTTGACGGATCTGAAAATCCAGTCTTACTTGGTAGTGTTTACAGTTTGTACAATTATCTTTCTGTATTAGCACTCTTAAGAACCCCATGGTTGTTAGCCATAAACAACTAAAATTCGCAGTACTAATCAAACAAAAATTAGCAAATTAAAAGAAAGGGTTCATGTCAAGTACAATCCAAATTAACTAAATTTGAAAAAAAAATTAGAGATTTGATTTCCACATGAATTTCAAAGTAAACCTCTAAAAAATTAAATTTAGAATAATAATTACAATAAAATAGAAATGGATTTTTAATATGAATTCTAGCCTAAAACTAAAATGAAATACATGAAAGTACTATCCAAAAACTTACAAACTCAGAATTAAAAATTAAAGAATGATTAGATATTTTATTTGTAAACAAATTTGAACGAATTCCAGCCTAAAACTAAAAGGAATACATGACAAGTACGATCCAAAAATATGCAAATTTACAATAAAAATTAAAGGATGATTACATATTTAATTTGTAAATGAATTTGAAACCTCAATTCCAAAAATATTAAAATTTGTAACCCTGTGCTAATTTGGCACTCCGAGGAAGCACATGAATTAACTAGAAATATCAAGTCATATATCTAGCAGACCCAAATTAGAATAGTCCAGATTAAAAGAAAGAACCACACATAAAGTATAAACCAAATTAACTAAAAATCCATTATTGCAAACTCTTACCATTCCTTTAATTACTAGAAGAATTTGAATCAACACTAAAATATTTAGGTAGCAGCGAATAGATACACCATAGTTTTTTTTCTTTCAGCTCTTACTTTAGCATACCAGTAGAGATGAAAATAAACTGACAACAGGTGGTACAAGGAGTGCTGCTAGTTTGTGAAGATTATTCATGTGCTACTCCCACCAGTGCATGCCATCCTCAACAGTCACCTAAAAACAAATAAACAAGGGTGAGTCCACAGACTCAGCAAGCACAAAGCAAAACAGTAAATAACAGGTCTACAAATCAGTCCAGAACCATCACAGTTTCATTTACCACTCGCTTCCATCTAATCTCAAATTCTCATCAACCAATCATGATACATATGCACATACACTTCTTTCTTTTCTCTTTAGTCTATACCGGTATAGTAGAGCGAGCACCCGTCGATGCTCACCCAGGCCCGTCCTGTTTCCATGCGGGGATCACAAGCCCATCCTTTTTCATATGAGGACCACAGTCTCCACTCCCGTGGAGCGTCCACACAAGGTGGACCAACACTATCTCTTTTCATGACATGCATGCAATGTAATTTCTCCATTTATGTATATCAACATGTCATGTCTCAACATTCATCGTTCATCATTTCTCATTATGCATCCAAAAATAATTAACTTACCACAACATGATAAGTAATGCACCATCATTCATCTAACATAAATCGCTACCCAATTTACCGCTTTACCATGCACTTGCATGTTAACCAAATGGAGCGAAGCGACATGCAGACGTCGACTCAGGACCTTCACCTGTATAAACGTCAAATCGACTCAATGCATCGAATCAAAACCGAGACTTAAGTGGACAACGACGGTTCTATGTGCCTGACCCGACTCGAGCAAAATACACGGGATTAAGGACCTGACGCGCAGGAACCAACTCTATTTTTCTTTACTTTTCTTTTTCTCCTCTTTTCTTTTCTTTCTCTTCTTTTTTTTCTTTCCTCTTCTTTCTCTTCCTCTCCTTTCTCTCTCTTCCCTTGCTTCTTTTCTTTCGATCGATTGGCCTTATCCCCTCCCCATGCCGACATCTCTCTCTCTCCATTCTAACCGACCGAATGGCCTGCCTCCTCCTCGCCGATTCCGCCTGGGGTGGCGCGGCAGCCGGCTCGGCGTCGCCGACGACTTCTCCGCCACCCCCTTTCTCCTCTTCCTCTTGCGTGGTCAGCCGCACATGCGGGTGCTCCTCCCAGAGCTCGACGGCGTGGGCGGTTCGGCTCGCCGCCTCGGGCTCTCCATTGCCGCCTCCCCCCCTCGCCCCTTCTTCCTCGCCTCGGATCCGGTCGGCCCAGGCCGGATCCGCCTCCTCACTGCGCGCGCGGGCGCGCGCCAGGCGCCACCGCCACCGCCACGCCATCGCCATCGCCCTCGGCCATGGTCCCTGCGTCTCGCCCTCGGTCACCTGCGCCACCACCCGTCATCGTCAGTCGTCGCCCCTACGTCGGCCGCTCCCTACGGGTTGAGCTCGCCGGCCACGGCTTGCAGCCGGCCGGCCGTCCTCTACTACTACCAGGACGGTTTGCTCTCCTCACTCTATGTGCACTTCTTCTACCTTTTGCATGCTATTGTGTTGTGCTATGGGGTTGTGGAGGGATGATGAACGTACTCAATGGGTTGGCTTGGCGTGGGTTTGATGGTCGTGGTTGTCGCCGTCCCCGGATGGTGTCGGCGCCGTCCTCACGCCTAGCCTTCCGAGCTCCTTGGGGCGCCTAACTTCTTGCCTTTCTCCTCCTTGCTCTCTGGTGGCCTGGCTCCTCTCCTCCGGTTCCCTCTCCTCACTGTCTCTGTACGGTGTGGATGCCTTGGGATATTTGTCTTGGGTGGTGCTTGGCAGCAGGGCAGGGGTGGCAGGCATGCAGGCCATGGCAAGCATGCATCTTGCCACGACTCTGGGATAGCTGGCAGATGCAAAAAGGCAGGTGATGTGCCTTGCTGGCTGGCCATTGCTCTCTCTGTGCATTGCCCTTTATGCCCTTCCCCTTAAGCCTTGGCTGGTTATGGCACTATGGGTTTTTTGGTCCAACGGCCTCTACACTGCGCTACTACTCTTTTGCAATTCAGTGGTATTACAGTCCGTCCGTCCGTTTTAATTCGGATACAATTCGGAGCAAATTTTCGGATATCTGAAGGTTTTGTCGGATACGGAAACAGAGTCGGATATAGAAACGAATTCGGAAAAAGCATTATCCGACGGATACGTAACTGTCTGAGTATTTTTCCGGATAGTTACCAGATAGTTATTGGATAGTTTCTCCTTTACACTCTACGCTTATTCAATAAGAAATAGAATGCTTTCTGATTGAAAATCTATGTTAAGCAATAAGCATTCGGTTATTACTGGGAATGTAACTTGCGCTGGAGAAGTTGAGCCTGTTGAGAAGAAGCAGAAGAAATGTATCTCGAAGGTTTGAGACCACTATATTAAATACATGGTGACTGCTGACACAAAAAATGGTGGAAAATAGAAACAACTATGGGTGCAGTGCAATAAATATCCTCACAAAGCTCGATGTGAGACCTTAACGGGCATGAAGACCTTGTGGAATCATTTGCTAAATGTAATGAAGTTAAATGAACTAGTGATGTCCTTGACTGCTTGGCTATGGAAAATTCGTACTTTTGAACCATGTGACATGTAGCCAGTTAGCTACTACTTGTTTAACTAGTCTCTATCATTTACTTACTACTTTGCTAGCTAGAATTTACTAATTGCTTAACTTGTACCTGTCACCATGCGAAATTTGTTTTTGCGCATTATCCGATCAAATATTCGTGACCGAAAGTAACCGTATTCAGGGCAGCATATATTCGCTCCGTATTCGTGACCGAGAATAATCGCATTCATATTCGTATTCGACACTATCTGTGTTCGACTATGACAAAAAATATGGAAGAAGATACGGGATGAGCAATATCCGTCTGTATCCGCTCCGTTTGCACCCCTAACTATACACTAATAGCACAAACGAAACTAATTCTACAAATGTGGGAATTGAATTGAATTGAAAACATTACAAAAATTATAATATTTGAATTCATTCATGTGATCTGCATCCCTTTTTTTCTGTATTTAGTTCTTTTATTAGGCTTTTTCTTTCGAACTGTGGTTTATGATTTTTGACTACGGCTTATTAGTCTAATGAATAGTGATTCCTTGTTTTTTGTTATTGCCCAGTTTCGGTGCAACTTTACTTGTTCTTGAGAAATGTCTGAACTTTGGTGAGAATTCATGCAGTTCTTTGATGGAATAAGTTCTTGAGACATCAGCAAGGTGTTTGCAAAATTTCATATTATTTGGACTAGGATTTTAGAGTTGCATCAAAAGTTGTAACGGCTCGTACTGATTTTTCAGTTCTGGAACAGGAAGCGTTAGACCGCCCCCCCCCCTCCGGTCATACCGCCAGAGGCTGGTTCGACCAGCATGCAGCCGGCGGTCAAACCACCGGAGTTTTGAGTTTTTTGTTTTCGATTTTTTGAGTTGCTTGCCTTCATATTGGTTTCTAATTTTGATATTCATAGCTCATTAACTATTGGAGTGAATAATCGATAAATACTTGAGGAAAAATTCTAAAGGTACCATTCACCCTCTTTTGTTGCTATATCGGTCCTACAAATATTATGAGTCCCTCCATTTTTCAGCTTTTCTCCATGACCTTTGTACTGAGCTGAAGTAACAGCTGCACTCTTGTTTGAACCAGACAGACCATTCTTCACTGCAGAAGCATAAGTATTTTCCTCGTCACTTTCCACCGTCACATTTTGAGAGCGCATATCATAAGTAACCGCCTCCACTCACTAGCCCTGTCCTAATACTGCCTGCAATCTCCATGTCCTAACTAATCAGTAGGTTGACACCAACATTTCTAAACCTGTTCTTTCTGTTGAAATAACTCTTCTAACTATTTACCAGGTTCCACTTGGCTAGAGATAACCTCCTCCACTTGCATATTTTCCACAGCTGAAGAGGCATCCTCCCCCTTGCTAGTTTCAGAGACATTAGCATCCTTGCTAGAATTCTGAGCTAGGTCATCAGTTACTTTTAGGTTTCTTAGAATTTCTGTTTCCACCATCTGTTCCACCACCTTGAGGTTTATCATCCCCATTCCTTTTGCTAGGTCCACCTCCACCCAAAAAGCCTCCAATTTCCACAATACTCTCAACATCAAAATATATGTTATACACAAGGGTCATTTGTCAGTTTAGTTAGGCCTATTCTTTTGGGCTACGACTTATTAGTTTAATGGATAGTGAATATTGAGAGAGGTTAAAAACCAAAAGCCGCTAAAAAGCCAAAAATAATAAGTTGTCCTAATGATCTCCTCTGTCCTGAACAAAGGCATATCTATTTCTTGAACCGTCCCTAATAGAGATCCAACTTCACTAAATCCCTCATAACTAAACATGGTGTCAAGCACCCACTTTGCAATTGCCATCGCAGATTATTAAGTAAAGCACACCTACTAACTTTGCTACTGGTATTGGTTGGCTAGGTAAAGCACACCTAGAGGATATATGGGTGTCTCCGCCACAGTAATCATAGAATAGCACAATCTGGCACTCCCTGGTTATTGCATCTATAACAAACTATCTCTTTGGATCCTCCGCTTCGCTGGTTCACACCCCCACCACCACGCAGCAAGTTTTGAATTGGTTTTGTTTGCCTTGTACATGGATATATTATTGTCTGGCCATTGAACTAGTTCATCCTTGCCAATGTTTGTAAAATCCTATTTCAATGTTAGCGGCTTAGGCTGTGGTTTCACAGTTGTTGAACTTCGTGAATAATCACCGCCAGCCCCATGGGTTTTGAAAGCAATAACAGTTGCTAACATATGGGTTCTACGTTGCCAGAGTTCAAACCGATGGGGCTGAGGTTTGACCACACCGTCGACAAAACTCCCAAAACAACAACAAATTCAAACCCATGGGGGTACATCCTTCATTTCCATTCAAATCAAAATCAAACCCACCTGGATCGACCTCAACAAGACATGAATTCAGTCCAGTTGAATCTGAAAACAAGCTAACATGAATCCAATCCAACTGAATTGACCTCTAGTTAACATGAATAAGAGAACAAGCTACTATAATTGAATGCAAGAATAAATTACGAGTTGGATTGTACTGTTAACATGCGAGTGAACTATCAATGAGTACCATTCATAGGGTCATTTTTTATACAAGTTTAGGCCTTCTGCTGCGAGAACAATAACCCTACTTTCTGTGTACGTGGACATTGCTCAATGAAATGATCACAAGGGAGAAAGTAATACGAAAAGTCTTGCTCTATTTCTATTCTCCCTTGGGTCTATCCACCTCCTCTTCTTGCTGACGTCCACCTTTATATAGCTTACATGGTGGTGACAATTTCTCCTTGCCAAGATACACCTTAACATTTTGAATGATAACTGTCTGATGGGAGTTATTAGAGACATGGAATCTCACTCATCGTGTGATGGTTTCTGCTAGCGTGAAGTTATGTGTACTTATTCCAGAGAATAAATACTCATGCTAACCGTCTTGTCAGACAGACCTACAATCGAGTGAGATTTATTTGAAGATGGAGTTAGATCCATTAGAAAGTAGACTTGATAAGCTTTCCATGAACTGCATGTGCATTGATGGTCACTCAAATGAATTTTGACCAAGAACTTATTTCCATGGACCCCTTTTAAATGCATCCCTTTATTTTCTGTATTTAGTTCTTCTATTAGGCTTTTTCTTTCGGACTGCGGTTTATGGTTTTTGTGACCAAACTGAAGGCTGCATATACATCGTCTGACCACCTCATGGTCGTAGACGCCTTGTCTGACCACCTCGTGGTCGTTGACGCTTTGTCCGAACGTCTCGTAGTCATGACCTTGTCCGTTCGACCACCGCGTGGTCGTGGACGCTTCATCCAGCCACCTTGTGGTCATAGACGCCTCGTTCGACCACCTCATGGTCATTGACGCTTTGTCTGACTACCTAACGGTCATGAACTTGTCTGTCCACTTGGTGGTCGGAAACGCTTCGTCCAACAGTCTTACAGTTGGGATTTTCTCTGACCACCTCGTGGGTGCGATTTTGTCCAACCACTTCGTGGCCGAGATTCCAACAACTCTGCTTTGAAAGTGCCACCTCGACGGGCGCCTCCTCGTATCTAAAATGAATCTCGTATTGGAATCCTATAACATCAAAAAGCAATCTTGAATGGTACTAGTGGATCACTTGAAGTAGTCCCAGAACATCCCTAATAAACACGACAAGAATAACTTTGCAAAAATGATTCCTGTCTCTACAATGTGTCGGACGAAGTATCTCTTAATTCTTATATTAGAGGGATATTAGTAAATTGTAGAAAACTAACAGGAACTTTTAGATCCACTAGTAAAATCTTACAGAGAAACGATTCACTACAGACAAAAGCTAAGGATGCACCAAAAAGATAGGTACAAAAAGGACCCCATTATATTCCAAGTCTCCAATCCAACTTGAGCTCAAAACCACGGTAAACTATGCAAGACGAGTCAATACTTTGATCATGTTGAACCTATATTTTCTTCAATTTATTTTAGTTTTAAATTATCAAATTGCATGCTGTTATTTCATATGCAAATAGATGTTTGTTTTACGATTCTAGTTATATGCCCATTATTTGACTTGTTAGTATTACACCTCTTTTGGAATATTTGAACATTTGAGCCTTGTCACCCTAGGAAAATTATATTGGTAACCTTTCAAAAATAAGTCTACAATTATTCGCCATGCCTAGTACTGCTTAGATATTAGGAGCACCAAAATGCCCCAAGCATCAACTTTAATCATGAGAAACTGATTTGGGAAGTCATGGGTGAAAATGGCTGGTAAATTTTGACAAGGATATTTTATGCTCCCAAATACCCCAACTTGCTTAAATATCTGGACGGATGGTACGGGGGTGTGGTGCGGGGATGCACGAGAGTGTGGATTGTGGTAGAACCTCCCAGATAACCATAAGGACTGAATCTTGTCACGACCTCCTATGTAAAATAGTACAACCACAAGTCTGCAAATTGCAACTTGGCTAAGTAAATATATCGAACCCCCGGATTCATCTCACCGGTAGGGGAAAGGAGTGGAATATTGCAAGGGTAAGGGGAGGCCTAAAGGGACACTGAGTGGAGGGTGAAGTTTGACTATCGTGCTAGCGTTGTGGAGAGTGAAGTCCAAATGCGCTAGTATCCATGACAAACATTCCACGAAACGTATGGGACCCACTGCAAATGGGCGCATCCCATAGGATGAGATAACAAAAGGGGCTAGATATTTTAAAAAGTTACTGTGATGATCTACTCAACCGCATGACTAAGGAATCATGTGGAGCAACGAACGGATTGTCTCTTGTGGGTAAAGTGTACAAACTCTACAGAGTCAAAAACTATTTGAATAGTCGTGCCCATAGTCATGGGCGGACATGAGAACTTAACCAGATATAGTTCTATTTCAAAAACTTTGTGGGTGGAATTGAAAAAGTGGTGGGTAGTGGAAAACACTGATTTGTGTTGCCCTAGGTGTCGCCCCAGTGATAAGGTAAGTGGCTATAACGTTGAAAGGTTAACATATGGTGCTGGAGCCATGTAACGGTGGATGCCAATAGTTTTTAAAATATGGGTTCTACGTTGCCAGAATTCAAACCCATGGGACTTAATTTTGAAAGTAATACATTGCCTAATAACAGTTGTTGAACCCACAAAGTTTTGCCTAATCGTTCAAGCCATGCTATTCCACTGTCGGCTAAACCATGGTAAACCACAAGTTCGGTATGACCGAAAGATTGTTGGCAGTAGCTATTTTCCAAAGAGGGTTAATTTTGGGTGTGCCAGGTCGGTAGTACCGGTATGTCACTGCGGTACTACCGGTTGTACGGTACAACTAGGGCTTGGTTGGCAGTCATACCGCTCCCCTATTACCAAGGATTGAGGGCCGGTAATACAGGCTAATGGTTGGTAGTACTACCGCAACGATATGACCAACATGGTGTGTGCAGTCATACCGGCTGAAGCGGTTAGGTTCTGAATTTTGGGGAATTGGGAGTTTTGATCATGGGATGATCTTGGAAATCTTGTCATGGGTGCATTGAGTTGCATGTTTATGCTAACATGGGTTATGTTGTAAAGAATTTATACTCAGAAATGATTTCTTAGTCTTTGAAACACCTCGTCTGCCCACAAAGTAAAACATTGCCTAATGAATGTTTGCAAAATCTGGCAAAATCGATTGAGAGGTTTGATAGTTGTTGAACTTCATGAAGTTGAGTGTGGTGTTTAAGCTAGGTTGTTTGGGATGTTATAATGCATGTTTTCATTAATGATGGTCAAGTGCACGACACTTGTGCCAAGGAAACGATTTCTTTGTCTTTGTTGGCTGTAGGTTGACTTGATGGTTTAGATGATCATCGACATGGATCAGGAGCAAGCTTGGAGAGCATGACATCCAGAACGATCATATAGGTCGAGGAGATCATGGAGGATCAAGTCCAGTTATGAAGATGGAGTCTTCGTGAAGATGGCGCGAGACGGATTCGTGCGGTGACTCAGGGTGACTTGGTAGTGTCCAACTGTCAGTGAGGCGGTCCGAGGGTCTTCGGAGCTTGAGACACAAGGCGTGGATGTGACAAGTCAATGAGGAGTCAAGACCGTCAAGGTGGAGCAGAGTGGCAGCTCCAGGCAAAGTCAACATAAGGGCATTGACGTAATTAGCATATTATCAGGAATCTTTGAGATGGAGAATACTACATCGTACTCTTGGAAATGGTTTAGGGTTAGATAAATCACGTGCGTTGTGTTGTGTAGAGCTGAGGCTCAGATTTTGTAATAGTCGCTTTGTAGTGCGTGCTAAGGGCATTGATGCAATTGTAGCTAGCATAGAGGGGTATTCTAGGAAGGGTTGGCTGAATCTGAAATGGATATGAGTGAGTGGAGAGAGTTAATCTTAGCTTTTGAGGTGATCCAAGGGTTAAGGTTGCTCCCAAAGGGCTATAAATAGAGGGGTAGGGGTATGTCTCCACCACCAAGTCTTTGAGAAGCATTTTAGGGTTTTCCTTATGCTCCTTTGAGCTTTGCCTACCAGGAAGTGCAGCTTTGAAATCCTTCCTCTCAAAGTAATAAAAGTTCCAAGTTTATTCATGTTTTAAAGTTTATTTTATTTCTTGCAATTTGTACCTTTTCTTTGTTGCAAGTTGAGCTTTTCTTCCTCTCCTTGTACTTGCTGTAATTCTATTGGATCTAGGATGTGTAAGAGGTTAAATAGTTCATTGGGAACATATCCTAACCCAACAAGATCCATTAGAATTCATTATTGCTCAAGTTGTATTTGCATTACCCGATTTCTTGTGCTGAAATTGTTGTTTTTAGTGCATCTTGAATTATTTGCATGATGGGCTGATATTCTGGGCATATCTTTTCAATTCCTTTTGGAATATTAGCTCTAAGATATTTTTCTAGCCATGGTTCAAGTGTCATCATTTTTGGATGAGTAGATCATGAGTTGTTGATTTTTCTTGTGGGCCAAGCTGCTGAAATTTTAGATTTGATGCAACGTAGATCTTGAGCAACATAGGTGTAGGACCGAACTGGCAACAGAGGGGGGGTGAATGGTGCCTATAAATTTTTTCTCTAAATATTCACATATTCCTTATTCTCCAATAGCTACAAAGCAATGAAGATCCAAGATATGAGGTCTAGTAGAAGACGGAGAATTGGACTATCTAATGACCAAATCGAGCACTTGTGTGGTTAGATTACGACCACTTGGCGGAAACTCAAGCGTGGTCGAATACATCCACTCGGCGAGACACAGGGCATCGGTAACAGGCGACGTTGTTGGGCAGACAATGTGGTCTAGACCGACACTATGGTTGAAACCGACAACTTGGTTGATAGCTTTGTCGATGGTCGTAACTTTGACCACTCGATCAAGAGCATCTTGGTAGGCAATCGATGATCAAGCGAATTCAATGAAGTCGATAGCCACCAAAACAAGGCCGACAAGATCGAAAGATGAGTCCGGTCGGAACCGTCGTGGTCGTAAGCCAATGGCATGGTCGTACGATCAACATGGTGAAGACCGACTCGCACCTATAACCGATCGCGGTCGCAGACACCTCATGAGACCGTGGAGGCACACTACTACGAGATCTCGACCATCAAGCACTCGAAACCGGTCTGGAAGAAAGCGGTGATCTCGTCTTGGTGGTCGAAAATCGGAGAAGAGCGAGGCCAAGACTTCGTGATCGCAAGTCGTGGTCAAATCTCCAAAGGAAAACCGATCGATCGATGAAACCCGAGAAGACCGGTGACTTCACACTAAGTCTTTTCCATGATCGATACCGACCGACCGAGTCACTTGACAACAGAGAACCGAAAAGTAATCGGTCGTGAGGTCTTAGCCGTGGTCGATCGCCAACTTGTGGTCGATAACCAAAGCCGAGAAGATATCTGCGGTCGAATCCGATAAGCCGCTCGACCACACAACCGAAAGACTCGATTCAACAGCCGTGGTCGTAAAAACCAAAAATCAGATGACAAAATAGTGATTACTACTGTTTTGTCAGCGCACGACCATGAGCAAAATTTGAGGAATCTTTTGCACGAGGTCGAAACCAAATGAGACTTGAACTCTAACTTGTATATGATCTCTAGAAGTGAATTTACCAAGAAAAGGAAAGTCTTTGTTTCGACCAAAGAAAATTGATGCGATCGAAAATAGAGCAGAGACTCATGGCGGCGACCGAAGACACAGGATTTTCCAAATCAACTTTTGCTCTCGGGAATGAGCGGCCAACTAGCCTTGAGACGATTCCCGTTCGAGCAAATCAAATATAAGCCAACTCTCAAAGGAAATACAGAAGGAACTAAGAATGAAGAGATGGCAAATAAATCAATGAAGACATCTCAAGAACAGCCTCTCAACCCAGATCACAAACACAGACCCATCTCATAGATAAACTCTAACAAGTGCAGAGATGAGTCCTCTCAAATCATAACACGGAGGTTTCGCAACCACTCCCCACAGGAGGACAAGCTCTAGCCCTAGAGCAAACACACACAGATACACTCCTAAGGGAGGGAGAGGTGGCCGCCTCAAGGCCTAGTCGACCAACTCACTCATTCTCGTGCCTCCCTCTCCCTTTTATAGCCTCACACGAGACTAACCTAATGGATCCATCCATTAGTCCACACTGGGATAACCGTAAACCCCACCTAACACCGGGTTTTATCACTCACTTTGCCCGCTAACTCAAATGCTTTGCCTGCTATCCCAACAGACCCGCACTTTGCCCGTTAGCGCCAACTGAATCCACTTCTTTTCATCAACTTCTCGGTGCTTTACGGAGGGACGGCTTCCTTTGCGACTTTGACATTTCTCCAAAATGCCCTCCACCGCCTTCCGAGAAGCTTCCTCCACTTGCCTTGTTGTCCAACCGTCGAGACCACTGGCAGACACGTCCTCTTCGGCTTTTCCACGTCGTTCTGGACCTCAACAACTCCCTTGTCTAGTCCCGACCTCCTAAGCCTCACCAAGACTTGTCTCCAAGATCATGCAACCGACCGATCAGACCTCCGACTCCTCCGAGTCTAGTCTCGGTCTATTCCGCCTACGACCGCACCCAACCTCGGCCGTGCGGACCTCGGCTCCTCCACGAGCCTAGTCCGGTCCTCCTCGTTGTTGCCCGTCGTGCTCGGCTCTGGCAGTTCGCTCCGGTTCCTCGTCTCCGGCTGCAACCACCTCACCGGCCTCGATCATCTTTCGGCGTCTCCGGCCGTGATGCGGACCTCAACACCTCCACATGCCTAGTCCGGTCCTCCCATGCCTCACCATGAAATAGCTCAAGTCCTGCAGACCACACAGACAAGCAAACCATTACATAGCACCGCACGAAAACACACAGACCATCAATGGTCACGTTCAACAAGATCTCAGTGCATAATCACCGCAAACATCTAGTCGTACACCCCATACGACCACTCGAATGCACACCTCAAGAAGTGGTCGAAGTCCTGGAAGACTTCCCTGCTTCCTTCGACCACACAACATGTCATCACGACCATCACAAAGCTCGTTACGACCATGCAGACACAAGCTACGACTACCAACAGCTTGCTACGACTACCGCTTTCCGGTGACTCGACCACATCTGACTCTGCTCCGCGCCGCAAGAATCAGCTCAAACTTACCCAACCAAGTCTCAAAGACTTAAGACTGGTCGAACTCACAAGATATGCAACGCTCAAAGTCTATTACCTCAACCTAAGTCGTTACGACCGATTCCCAGCCAAAACGACCGAAAACAGAGGTCATACAACCGGTTCCAATGGCTCCAATCGACCACGGTCATTTCCTCGCTAACGTGGTCGAACCTCGTTCAGACCACGTTCACTCTCGCGCTAATGTGATCGAAGCACCGATCGTCCAATGTGGTCGTAGCTCGGCGCCCTGGCGTGGTCGAAACTCGGCGCCCTGGCGTGGTCGTCGCTACCGGTGGTTCTCGATTTCGCTCAACGTGGTCGTATAGCCTTCCGACCTCGGTCAAAATACTCGAACGCCTCCCGGCTGGATCCCGATAACTCTCAGCGTGGTCGTATACTTCTCGAATGACCTCGACCACGGTCAAATTTGCGAGAATCTTGAAGCGTGGTCGTATACAACGGAATGACTTTCGATTACGCTCAAGTTTCCAGGAAGCCGTAGCGTGGTCGTAAACCACCGAGCGACTTCCGACCACGACCAAAATGGTCGTCGCACGTTTTCCGACTTCGGCCGATTCCAATGTGGTCGTGCGACTTCGATGGCTTCCCACCATGTCTAAAACAATCGTACTCATACGGTGCCCTTGACCACGCCCAAAGTGGTTGTATACACCAGCTCAAACCTCAAAAACCAAACTCAATCTTTCTAGAGCAAGAGTCAATTACTCATCACAACCATGGGGTGACCTCCACATGGTCTCACAATCTCCCCCTTGATGAGTATATTGACAAACACAGAAAAAGCATGAAGAAGAGTTTGTTTTTGAACAAAGAAAGGAAGGAGATGCAAAAGCCACACATGGTCAAAAGAATGAAGAAGAAACTCATGACCATGTTGACACAGAATGAAATGGAGTAGACAGAGAAAGCTCAAAATTTCTGAAACTCCAAATCACACAGAAAGTCCAATCTTGCTCATGGTCCAAAAAGCAGATGCTCACATGACCATTGTCATTGTCATAGCAAGATGACCAAACATTCTCCTCCTTAATGCCTTTTATCCTTCTCCTATCCCTTAATGCATTCTCCCATTTTAATGCCTTTTGCACTTTGCACCTGCACCCCTTAATGCCTTTTTCTCTATCCTTCTCCCCCTTTTTGGCAATAAAGTCATCAAGATGCAAGGAAGAAACATAGAGCATGAATGAAACGGAGTGTCGACAGTTGATTTGATTTAAGCAATGGGAGCTATGGGAGTCATGAAGATTATCTAAAGTGACTTCACAGAAAATTATACCAAGCCATAAAAGGTGACAATGCTATCTAGATCATAACAAACCATGTATTGCCAAGCTCAAGCCAAATAAGTCATGATCTTTAAATTAAATGGTTAGATTAGCATGTCGAGTCACTCAAGATTATAGTCTAGAAGAAGGTATCCAAACGTGAGTCAAACCATGTCAATATTCTAAGTGGAACCAAGAAGCTATAGTTGAGTTAATTTTAGAGTGCTATAAGTTCAAAAATGAGACATTTTGTTCAAGCACTAGATATCACAAGCAATTCACTACTTGTAGTACTTTGGATACCACTTGTGGTGAGCAAAATTAGCACATTCGACACTTTTCATAAATTAATGGTTGGCTCCAACCATTTTCACAAAGATTTGTTTTCTTAGCCATGTGCTAGATCTCAAGCCTTATCACGATCACTCCAAGCAATAAGCTTAAAGAGGTGATCTTGGTCATCCAAAACTCCCCGAGTTCATGCAGAGTGCAATGGCAAGCCGTCTCATGAGAAAGAATTGGTGAGATCGGTTTTTCGCACAAAGAGATCTTTTGCATTTACTTGAATTAGTTCATGAACAAAGAGTTAAAACTTAACTCATGCATCATTAATGAACTAACAGCTCAATCTAAACCTCAAAAACAGATTCAAGACTCAACTTAGCCTATTCGACATGGCCTGAATCAAGAGAGGATCACTAAAGCCAGACTATTCATAAGATTAAACAAGACATGATTTGATTCAAGTTGTTCACATTTAATTAAGCTAGTATGGCAAGAGCTAAGCAACACATAGAAGGGCATGATAAATCAAGCTATCACAAGATATGGCAAGATATAAAGCATGATATCATGTCACATAAAGATAATATTCAGGGCTCAAAAGGCATGAGGCATTCATGTGAATGTTACGCACTATGGGACAAAAGAATGCACACGAGATGAACTCCCCCTGAAAAATAGCCCGATCAGACAGAAAGGCTCCAACCCCCTAGAGAGGCAAAAGAGAAGAACCGGAAATTTGGCACAAAATCCGAAAGAAGGTTCTAGCTCAAAGAGGTGATTCCCAAACACATCCTATCCTCATGGTCTCTAGTCTATAACCTCATACCACGGGGCAAAAAGCACACTATGTCAATACAAAAGACTCTAGTGGCCAAGAAAAAGTTCAACCTAGGTAGAAGAGAATCCTAGAGAACCAAAGCCCAAACTAGGTAGTAAATAATCCTAGAGAACCATTTGGATGAGAGGTGTGAATGAGACAACATCACCTATAGTTGTTCTTGTCTAACCAATCGGACCCTTCCTCCCACTAGAACAAATTATACTATGCAAAGCCAAGTGGAGGGAAGCAAAACACTAAAGATCACAGGGGAGCAAACCTCGGTTCAGTTGCTCGGGAGGTTGTTGTAGTGGTCGAGGTCGAATATGAGTCCGGGGCGTGGTCATAGTCAAGTCGGGACCGTTGTCGTGTCGCGTCTGGTCGTGATCAAAGTCGAGTCAGAGTTAATCGAGCGAGCCGGGCCGTGGTGGTGTGATCTAACTCGCGTCGAGGATCGGTCATAATTGAATCCAGTCGTGGTGGTGGTGAATCCGGCTCATGGTGGTGTATGGGTTCAGTCGAGAGTCCATACTATGGTTGTAGACACTACGACGTGGTCATAAAGACCAGGGAGCGGTCGTAAACAGCTGTACCACTCTCCCCTCATTCATAACCTGCGAATTAAACATAGGGGTACAGCTGGTGTCCTAGTACTGGGGTAAATAATACACATGCATGGATCGATCTTGAGACAAATGACCACAATCGGTAGCATTACAAATATATGAGAACACGCACCACAAGCTCAATCTAGCCCTCATCAAAAGCATCTAGAACAGCAAGCCTAGAGCCACCCAATACTAGAAGAAGCTTGTGACCTAACCACAAATCTCATGATATCTAAGCATAAGCACAGACTAATGCTACCAAGATGTCACACAGTTTATTTCATGCCATAACATCAATAAGATCAAAGTATACAAGCATCACAATGAATCACAACCATACACATAGCAGATGACAGGAACAGTCACAGAAGCATATGTAGCATGGATAAAAGCATGTATACTAGAAAAGATACAAAGACATGAATAAACGCACTATCATGACACAGAGAAACTATCCAAGATATACTCAAGCTCATCTTGTCCATACATATGCATACATCATGTAGACATACAACATGACAAATCAAAATCATGAAAAGTATGCTAACATGTATAAATAATGATGAATGAACATGAGGAGCAAGATGTGAACCATGATAGATACTACAGAGCACAAGGTCATGATGATACTTGACTTCTAATGCACACATTCTACTTAGCTCATGAAGTCAAGTCAAAGCTTAAGCATCTAACAAATACAACAAGGTACATGGATACTTAAGCAACATACACATAAAGACATGACATGAAAGCATTGAGAGAAAAAATATGCCAGTATGGTACAAGTGAGCACAACATGCCAATATGGTCAAACATGAGTATAAGGGCATGAGGGTATAGAGTGGCTCACAAGGTAGGTGGAGGCATAAGCGTGAAGGTACATACCTCTTGGAGGCCATGAGTGGAGAACCAACAAATGTTCTAGTCACGTGATGAAGCAGAAGACTAAAATCCATTCGATCCCATGTTCTCCATCCAACGTCTGGACACCTACGAATGACAAGAACAAAGTGCCCAAGTCTTGGACCCCGAAGGGTTAGTAAGCAAATGCTTGAGACCCCAAGACCTGACACACAGCCACTCAGCAGAAAAAGAGTGGTCGTTACGTGCTACGACTACGGTCGAGAAGAAATGGCGTGGTCGTAGCACGAGGCGTAGTTTTGAGCGACTACGGTAGAGATGTGATGGTTGGTCATTACAACCACGGTAGGAATTGCGGTGTGGTTGTAAGTCGATTATGACTACGACAATCGGCGGCGACGCTCGAACCGGCGATCATGATCGTAGGGACTTTCGACCATGGTAACAAGCGAAGTGTCCGCCCGGCGGACATGGTCGTATGAAACTACGACTATGGGCCTGTTCTTTTAATTGCGACTTATGGCTTTGGCTGAAATTTTGAATTTTAGCATTTACAGTCTGATTACGGAGACAGATACTCACTTGCGATTTTGGATGAGTACGGATGTTGGGCTTTTAATGTGTAGATCGTTTTACTGAGACCCGTCTTGAGAAAATACTCCGTTTGAAAGTTAGGTGCTGTAGCAAAAGCCAAAAGCCGCCGGCTTGAAGGAAAAGAACATGCCCTATGTCGAAGCGAAGTTGTGGTCGTGGGCATTACGACTACAACGACGACACAGCAGAGGAACTCGGCTTTACTAAACCCAACTCTAGCAAGCTCAAGCTCCTCTACACATGTGTGGTGAGTCAAAGTTTTAATTTCTCATTTGCAGATTTTAACATTCAAGTAGAGAAATTAAATTTTCGCCGTCTACAGAGGACTCACAATATACACATGAAAGAAAAAAATGAGATTTCAACCTAGCAAGAACAATCTAGCAATTTATAATCTAGGCACCTCACAATATCCCGAAGAGCAAGTATATTCATCTTGGACAAGGCCAAGGTCATAATAAGTTTTTTACCTTGCTCATGATAAGTCGACGCTCATCCTTATCATTATCATCCGTGTGTTCTCCAAGGCTTTCTCCTTCCTGGCACTTGATCAACCAAAGGACACGAATGTACCACAAAGCTCACACTTGTGGTTTCTTGCAAATAAAATCATCCTCTAGTTGAAATCAAGCCTCTTGTCGCAAAGGACATAATTGGCAAAAACACCCCAACAAGATGCAAAGAAAAGATCACAATATTCCCTACTAGTTGCATGCTCAAGATCGGTTAAGATCAATTCGAGCCAACCTTGCTCGATACCAATTGTAGGACCGAGGCGGCAGCGAGGGGGTGAATGGTGCCCATAAATTTTTCCTCTAAATATTCACATATTCCTTATTCTCCAATAGCTACAAAGCTATGAAGATCCAATATATGAGGTCTAGTAGAAGGCAGAGGAATTGGACTATCTAATGACCAAATCGAGCACGTGTGGTTAGATTACGACCACTTGGCGGAAGCTCAAGCGTGGTCGAATACATCCACTCGGCGAGACACGGGGCATCGGTAGCAGGCGGCGTTGTTGGGCGAACAATGTGGTCTAGACCGACACTATGGTCGAAACCGACAACTTGGTTGATAGCACATGCGATGGTCGTAACTTTGACCACTCGAGAAGAGCATCTTGGTAGGCAATCGATGATCAAGCGAATTCAATGAAGTCGATAGCCACCAAAACAAGGCGACAAGATCGAAGATGAGTCGGTCGGAACCGTCGTGGTCGTAAGCCAATGGCATGGTCGTCGATCAACATGGTCGAAGACCGACTTGCACCTATAACCGATGCGTCGCGACACCTCATGAGACCATGGAGCACACTACTACGAGATCTCGACCATCAAGCACTCGGAAACGGTCGCGGAAAGCGGTGATCTCGTCTTGGTGGTGAAAATCGAGAGAAAGCGAAGGCCAAGACTTCGTGATGCAAGTGTGGTCAAATCTCCAAAGGAAAACCAATCGACCGATGAAACCCGAGAAGACCGGCAGCTTCACACTAAGTCTTTTCCGTGATCGATACCGACCAGACCTCGAGTCACTTGACAACGAGAACCGAAAGCAGAATCGGTCGTGAGGTCTTAGCGGTGGTCGATCGCCAACTTGTGGTCGATAACCAAAACCGAGAATATATCTGCGATCGAATCCGATTGTCGCTCGACCACACAACCGAAAGACTCGATTCAACAGCCGTGGTCGTAAAAACCGAAAATCAGATGACAAAATAGTGATTACTCTGTTTTGTCAACATACGACCATGAGCAAAATTTGAGGAATCTTTTTGCACGGTCGAAACCAAATGAGACTTGAACTCTAACTTATATGATCTCTAGAAGTGAATTTACCAAGAAAAGGAAAGTCTTTGTTTGACCAAAGAAAATTGATGCGATCGAAAATAGAGCAGAGACTCATGGCGGACCAAGAAAGACACGAGGATTTTCCAAATCAACTTTTGCTCTCGGGAATGAGCGGCCAACTAGCCTTGAGACAGATTCCCGATTACGAGCAAATCAAATATAAGCCAACTCTCAAAGGAAATACTGAAGGAACTAAGAATGAAGAGATGGCAAATAAATCAATGAAGACATCTCAAAACGACCTCTCAACCCGGATCACAAACACGACCCATCTCATAGATAAACTCTAACAAGTGCAGAGATGAGTCCTCTCAAATCATAACACGGAGGTTTACGCAACCACTCCCCACAGGAGGACAAGCTCTAGCCCTAGAGCAAACACACACAGATACACTCCTAAGGGAGGGAGAGGTGGCCGCCTCCAAGGCCTAGTCGACCAACTCACTCATTCTCGTGCCTCCCCTCTCCCTTTTATAGCCTCACACCCGAGACTAACCTAATGGATCCATCCATTAGTCCACACTGAGGATAACCGTAAACCCCACCTAACACGGGTTTTATCACTCACTTTGCCCGCTAACTCAAATGCTTTGCTGCTATCCCAGAGACCCGCACTTTGCCCGTTAGCGCCAATGAATCCACTTCTTTTCATCAACTTCTCGGTGCTTTACGGAGGGACAGCTTCCTTGCGACTTTGACATTTCTCCAAAATGCCCTCCACGCCTTCGAGAAGCTTCCTCCACTTGCCTTGTTGTCCAACGGTCGGACCACAGGCAGAACCACGTCCTCTTGGCTTTTCCACGTCGTTCGGACCTCAACAACTCCCTTGTCTAGTCCCGACCTCCTAAGCCTCACCAAGACTTGTCTCCAAGATCATGCAACCGGCCGATCGGACCTCAGACTCCTCCGAGTCTAGTCTCGGTTTATTCGCCGCACACGACGCACCCAACCTCCTCGACCGTCGGACCTCGGCTCCTCCACGAGCCTAGTCCGGTCCTCCTCGTTGTTGCCGTCGTGCTCAGCTCTGGCAGTTCTAGCTCCAGTTCCTCGTCTCGGCTGCAACCACCTCACCGGCCTCGATCATCTTTCGGCGTCTCCGACCGTCTGGACCTCAACACCTCCTGTGCCTAGTCCCGGTCCTCCCATGCCTCACCATGAAATAGCTCCGAAGTCCTGCAGCCACACAGACAAGCAAACCATTACATAGCACCGCACGAA
Organism: Bonia amplexicaulis; assembly: GCA_036346245.1. Taxonomy (NCBI): domain Eukaryota; kingdom Viridiplantae; phylum Streptophyta; class Magnoliopsida; order Poales; family Poaceae; genus Bonia; species Bonia amplexicaulis. Next base: position 8,685,628 of record CM070765.1, read on the forward strand.
AACACACAGACCATCAATGGTCACGTTCAACAAGATCTCAGTGCATAATCACCGCAAACATCTAGTCGTACACCCCATACGACCACTCGAATGCACACCTCAAGAAGTGGTGAAGCCACGGAAGACTTCCACCTTCCTTGACCACCACGACATGTCATCACGACCATCACAAAGCTCGTTACGACCATGCGGACACAAGCTACGACTCTGAAGCGACAGCTTGCTACGACTACTGCTTTCCAGCGGCTGCGACCACATACAGCTCTGCTCCGAGCGCCGCAAGAATCAGCTCAAACTTACCCAACCAAGTCTCAAAGACTTAAGACTGGTCGAACTCACAAGATATGCAACGCTCAAAGTCTATTACCTCAACCTAAGTCGTTACGACCGATTCCCAGCCAAAAAGACCGAAAACAGAGGTCATACAACCGGTTCCAGTGGCTCCAATCGACCACGATCATTTCCTCGCTAACGTGGTCGAACCTCATTCGAGACCACGTTCACTCTCGCTAATGTGGTGAAGCACCGATCGTCCAATGTGGTCGTAGCTCGGCGCCCTAGCGTGGTCGTCGCTACCCTACCGGTTCTCGATTTCGCTCAACGTGGTCGTATAGCCTTCCGACCTCGGTCAAAATACTCGAACGCCTCCCGGCTGGATCCCGATAACTCTCAACGTGGTCGTATACTTCTCGAATGACCTCCGACCACGGTCAAATTTGAGAATGCCGAAGCGTGGTGGTATACAGCGGAATGACTTCGATTACGCTCAAGTTTCCCGAGGAAGGCGTAGCGTGGTCGTAAACCACCCGAGCGACTTCGACCATGACCAAAATGGTCGTGCGCATTTTCCGACTTCCGCCGATTCCAATGTGGTCGTATAGCTTCTGATGGCTTCCGACCATGTCTAAAAGAATCGTACTCCCTTCTGGTGCCCTTCGACCACGCCCAAAGTGGTCGTATGCACCAGCTCAAACCTCAAAAACCAAACTCAATCTTTCTAGAGCAAGAGTCAATTACTCATCACAACCATGGGGTGACCTCCACATGGTCTCACAATAGGTCTCCCTCTTGGGCTTTATTCTGCAATTCCTTTTGGAATTGTGCCATTAAGGACCTTATCTTGCTATGGTTTAAATTTTATCAATTTTGGATAAGTAGATTTTGAGTTCTTGATTTTTCTTGTGGGCCAACTTAATGTTTCTTGCCGGTCAATGTGCTGAAATTTTAGATTTAATGCAACATGGATCTTAAGCAAGATAGGTATCTCTCTTGGGTTTTATTCTGTAATTCCTTTTGGAATTATGACCCTAAGAACCTTATCTTGTTATGGTTCAATTTTCATCAATTTTGGTTGAGTAGGTTTTGAGCTCTTGATTTTTCTTGTCGGCCAAGTTGATGTTTCTTGGTGATCAAGTTGCTGAAATTTTTGTTTTGCTCATTGTGTTCTTAGTGTACTCTTGGTGGTCTTGAACCTAATGTATTTCTAATAATACTAGAGTTTAAGAGAACAAATACTTGAATAGGGGAGATTTATTTTGTGTCTATTTACTCCCCTCTAGTCGCCATAATCGATCCTCCAATGAGCAATGAATAGCATGCATTATACCACAGTGCTAAAAGTTCTTTATGAACCATGATTAAATCTACAGGAAGTGGAAATACTGAGAAAGCACTCAATTACTGGTTTCTACTTTTGGCTTCTACTTCCCAAAGCAGAAGTCAATACGAATGCCCTAGTTTTTATAAGCCGCTTCTATCAGTCACTACTATTCATATACCACTACTTTTCACTTTCACATATTGTAACATACTCTGTACTTTATTATATCACAATTCTGTAAGTCGCATAGTAGTCCGAATATTGTAGTACCTTCATTGCACCATCTTTCTTACATAATGCGCTACTATTTATCAGCTACAACCAAAAGTCATCAGCAAAATCAAATATAAATAGGCCCTTTATGTCTTCTGCAAGATCGGCAAGGACATCAAGGTTACCAACGGTCATTAGACTAATAATGACTAGGAACTGGGTAATATAAAATCAAACAGTACTGACTAAGCATCCCTAGCAATTTGAGCCATCTTTAGTTGCCATAGCACCACCAATACACACTCACAAGGAGAATACAAATTGATCATACATAGCAGATAATTCTGAGTTTTGATTAACAAATCGCGGATAAATTGGTCTAAGAAAATAAATTACAGCTAATACACCCATGCTGCCCCAACAACACCCCCGTACTACAATCAACACCACCACGCAAACTAAAAAAAATCTAAACTTTAAAAGATGAGGAGAAGAAAACGAAACTTTTGCATAATGTACTAAACCTTGGGAGGTCACGAGAGCTCAAATTTGTTCCTGGGAAGGGGGTTTTTACGGGCTGAGGAAGGTATCTGGTGGGAAATGATGCTGCCGTGTGGGAGAGTCGAGGAATTTTTTTTATAAATAATCTATATTTTATTCGAAATAGCAGGAATATATCCATGCGAATATTTTTTATAGACATAGACTCCAGTCGTCGAACCGTTGGACGACTAGAACCAATCGCCCAACGGCCACGCGACATGCAAGCAATCCACTAGCAGTTGGGCGGCGAGTTCGATCGCCCAGCGGTAGGCGATGCGAGCTATCACCCAATGGTGGCGACTACAATTGCAGTCGCTCGGTTGTGCAGCGACTACAAACAAGCGATAGTGTGAGCTAATTTATTTATGATTTTCGTAGATTATGAATGGTAAATAATCTGTTGGATTCGTAATAAGAGTTTATGATCGTTGTATGTTGTTGTAGTTCAAGAATTTTTATAAATTATTTGTTAAGAATGATTGAAATAACAGTGATTGGTAATTACGAAGGTAAGTGATATTGTGATTTAACCGGGTATTCGTACACGGAGGAGAACTTGTTTGTTAATGTTGTTAGATGACTTGCTAGACGAATAATTGAATGCAAAAGACGAGGAAATATGTTTGTTCTAACTAAAATAGACTTCATGTTACAGTTAGGAGCAACAAGGCATGTAGGGTTTGATTACATGCATAACAAAGAGCATCATGTACGATGCAACAAACCAAACTACTCCTACGATACATATGCGCCTTTTTAGAATGGAAGTAAATTCGACCTTCAAGGGAGTAATTACTGCAGGACGGCTCAGCCTACTGTGTGGACCGGGGTCATTTTTCCTTCCTTGCAATCTCGGCATTGAACTCCTTGACGACCTCTTTTACCTTGGCCACCATTTCCCTCTTTTTCTTGTACTTCCTCTCACAAGCCTCACGCTCTCTACATGTGCACGCGTCGAGATGAGCTTTTGTCTCCCGATGTATACGCTCGGTTTGCTCATCTTTGCGACGCTCCTCCTCCCAGATCTCGTAGGACCTTTTGACGTTCCACTTCTTGAAGTAGAGAGCCCACTGGTCATCTAGGTGGATCTCAAGATCAATCCATTTGCGGTAGCCACATAGGAGTTCCGGGGACTGTGGATAGACAGGAGAGGTTATTAATGCATACTTTAAAGGAGAAAAAGTAGGGGGAACACAGTGTAACTAGTCCTTACTGGCTGTCGATAGTTGGTGGTGTCCCGACGGTGGTCGAGATAGTCACTGGGAGTAGTTTGCGCAACCCCAGTAATGCATACATAGGCTGAGGTGGTGCTTAGACTTGAAGAACTTGCATGGGTCCCGACACCAACAAAAGGGTGGCGTCTCCCCCCTTGGGAGGGTGTTGCGGCCAACACTCGATAGGAACGTTTGGGATGGGGTTGTTGTTACAGGTGACATCATTACGAGAAGCTAACCTCCTAGCACGCTTGACTTGTTCAGCCCGGGTCGCAGTAGCCTTTGCTTTCTCGTCATGGGCAGCAGCAGACCTTGCTAGTTCGTGAGTCTCCTCCCATTTCTTTATCATCTTGTCCTATTACTTCTTTTGCCTCTTGTCCATCCCAGTGTAGTGAAGCAAGCTCCGGTGTAGTGTTGGGTTTGCTTTTGTAGTGTTCTCTCCCAAATCTCTTCCACCTCCTTTTATAGGGCCCCGCGTGGTCTTCTCACTGTATAAAGCTGCCCATGTGGTCTTCTCACTGTATAAAGCTGCCCCGCCTTGTGTAGTCACTACGCAAAGCTGGCCCATATGGTCTTGTCTCTTCGCAAAGCTGCATAGTGTGGTCTTAACGATACGCAAATCTAGTCAGTCAGGTCTTCGCACTGTACAAAGATGTATCCTTTGGTCTTGTTGCTACGCAAAGTTGGCCCGTGTGGTCTTGTCGCTGTGCAAAGCTATCCTATTTGGTGTAGTCGCTGTGCAAAGCTAGATCGTCTGGTCTTCTTACTATGGAAAGTGGCCTATGTGGTCTTGTCACGGTGCAAAGCTGCCCCGTGTGGTCATGTCGCTTCCCAAAGCTGGCCTGTGTGGTCTTGTCGCTGTGCAAAGCTGTCTTGTCCGGTGTAGTCATTGCACAAAGCTAAACGGTTTGATGTTCTCCTTTGCAAGGCGGCACAATGGTCTTGTCCTTTGCAAAGGCGCCTCGTGTGGTCATGTCGTTGTGCAAAGTTGCCCCGCGTGGTCTTGTCGCTTCACAAAGCTACCCCGTCCGATGTAGTCACTACACGAAGGTTGCACACTGTAACAACCCAGCTGTTTATTTCAAAATTTCCATAAAAAAATAAATTAATTTAATTTAAAATAAAAATGAGTGTTCTTTGGTTGCATAAATTTTGGAGATTTTGTTTGCCTGATTTTAGTTTTTTTAAAAAGGCTTTTATTAAAAGTAATTAAATTAAAAAATATATATTATTAAATAAAGTATATTTTGAATTTATGTAAAAACCATATTGAAAATTAAGTATTTTAAAGCATTTGGCTTTTATTTGGAATTTCTTTGAATTTTTTGGATTAAATTAAAGCTTAGAAAGTAAAAATATTTTAAATGGTTAAAATAAACTTCAATTAAATCAAAATTATTTAATTTGATCTTTTAATTTTGCAAGGATTTTTGTGGAATTTTATTGAATTTATCTAATTTATTTTATTATTTTTGTGAAAAAATATGTTTTTCCGTTTTCTCTCTCCTCCCTTTCTTTCTTCTTCTAGCCGCTCTGTCTCCCGAGCGCCGATTCAAAGCTCTTCAAACCTTGCATTTTTCTCCACTAGTCTTCATGCAAATAAGTGCATTCACTTGCTCTCTTGAAGACTCCTCCATCCCCAACCGTTTCTCTTGTCCTTTATGCTCATTTACATGAAATGATAAAAAGAACATGGTGGACGCGTCGATGAGGTAGGATATCACATGAATTGATAAAAAGAATATGGTGGTTGCATCGATGAGGTAGGCTGCGAGGTGGCCGGCGAATGGGCAAAATGGAACCATGGCGATGAGGCAAAGGTGGTGACAAGGGTATAGCGGCGAGGAACGGCGGCAATCACCAGCGGTGAAGGAAAAACGACAGTGACAGCGTGGTAGCGACAACGACAGGTTGGCGAGAGATAGTACCGGTTATGGGATGTAGAGATGTAGGGTGAGCACGGGGTAGAACACGGTATGGTGAAGCTTGAATGACGACGGTAGAGAAAAAGGAAAAACTTGATATCTTGGTGCACGGTAAAGTGAATCTAAAACCACTTGGAAGGTAGCTACCTTGGATGGTTTGACATATTTTGACATGAAATAATTGGAGAAAACACTACCAGATAGATGGGGACATGAAATGCCATTGACAGCCATAGCGAGGTGTCAGAGGCGAAAATTTGTGGAGGCTTTTCAGGGAAAAGGAAGGGAGCATGGCGTAGAACACGGTGAGGCAAGTCTAAGAAAAATTACGGCACAGGCTAAAACTCAACAGAGATGACGAATCGACGTCGGGAGTAAAAATGGCCATTTTCACGGAAAGTTCAATTTCTGACAATTGGCTCCACGAAAAATTAAATAAAAAAATAGATAAATTTCTTAGAGGCTAGGACACGATATGACGTGAACAAAAATCAAAGCGCTTACCGAAAAAGTGGTGTACGCACAAATGCACGGTTTCAGTGTCTGCCTCGACAAGGTCGACGAGGACTCAGGGAATCCTCAAGTGATGGTGATGGAAGCACGAAGTAGAAAGCGTCAAGGTGAACTCAACGGTACAGGCGGCTCGGCCAAAGGACATCGGATGGCGGCGGAACACGGCGGAGAAGACATTCGGCGACCGGTGGGTTGACAACGGTGTTCGGGAAAACGGAGAGGGTTAGCGGGTGAGATTTGCAGTGAAACGAAGAGGAGAATGCGGGGAATGCAATGCTCACCTCGGTTGTGGTGGAATAAGCACAGTCGTCCGGCAGCGAGGAGAGAAGCGACGACGCGGTTTGGCCACGGTGCTCCAGTGATGCTCTGGCGAAGGTGAGGGAAGCACCATGTAGAACGCGTAAAGGCGAAGCCGGTGGTGTGGTCAAAAGTCATGGAACTCCACTATAGGCGGCGCAAACGACCGAGAAATGCTGCTTGGTTGATGAAAGAAAAATGGTGATTACGGCGAGGAGAAAGGGAGATAGGACTTGAAATTTTCGGGGATGAATAAAGATGAGAAGGGGTACCTGGTGCTCCCTTTTATAGGTGCGGAGGTGGTCGGGAGAGGGAGATTGTAACATCCCAATTTCGAAACCCGATGTTAATGTAAATTTCAAGCTTATGTTCAAAGATTTAAAAGACTTTATTCTCAGCTTGGTTATCCTTTTGCCTCTCAAAAAGAGAATTTAAAAGGTGCAAAATTGTTTTAAAATAAAAACCTTGCATTATCCCTAAAAGAGAATTCAAAGTCCCCGTTCAAAATCTAGGATTTAAAGTTATCTTTCAAAATCAGGAAAATCTCAGAAAAGAGAGTTTTGCTTTTATCTTTTAAAGAGGAAAATAATAATAATAATAAAATAGTATCTATAAATAATAATAATAAATAAAATAAAATAAAAACCCCCAGCCAATCCTGGCCGCCCATCTCTTTCCCCACCTCACCCCGCCCATCTCCTTCTTCTTCTGGCATGCCCCTCCTCCTCTGTATCTGCAATCGCATGTCGCCTTCTACCGCGCTCGTGGCCTTCGCCAACCAACCACGTCAGCGAGTAAATGCAGCGACACCTCGCCTTGGCCTTGCCCCTTGCCTTGCCCGCCCGTAGTGGCGGGCCTCGGGCCGCCTCCGCCCTCGCCTTGACCGCCTGGTCCGCCTCTGCCCGCACATCCTCGCCATCTATCGCCCGGCCGAGGAGGCAGCAGCTGCTGATCTGGTCGCGTCTTGGTCACCTCCGTCGTCCTTGATTGCTTCGGCTTGCGCCCGGCCGTGCACTATCTCCCCACTCCAAGAGATGTCGTAGTACTTCTCTGCCGCCTCCTCGTGCAAGTCATGTCGCCCCATCCCGCGTTCACTGGGTAGAGCGAAGCTCTCGCCTTCAATGGCGCCCAACCACCACCAGGTCGCCTCACGCACTGTGGCCTTACGGCGATGACGCCACCCGCACACCGAGGCCATACCACTCTGCTCCCCGACGTCTTCTCCCTCTTCCCGGCCTCTATAAAGGCGTTGTTTGCCTCGCCGCACACCCCACTGAAGCCCACCAGAGAATTCCTTTCCGCCTCCTCTGCCGTGTGAGCCCTGCCGGCAGACCCTGCCGCCAAGCACCACCGGTCGACACCAGGGCCTCTTGAGCCTTCCCCCGAACTCACCTTCATCTCCTCTCCCTTCTGCTCAGGCTAATCACCTTCTCTTTCCCCGCAGGCCGCCGGCGACATCTTTCTTCCCCAACGCAGGCGCCGAACCTCCTCGGTGAACTACCACACCATGCTAGTCTTGTAAAATCCAGGGTCTCAGTAGCCCTGATAATCATTCTCTAATCATGGACAACTAGTTTTGGGATAGTCATGGGATGTACGTGGCTGATTATTTATGTTAATTTGTGTTATGCTTCTCAAAACCCTAAAAATTTGCTAAACCTGTTTGGGCGGGTGGTAAGAGCGGTGGGTGTGGATGTAACACAGGGGTTGTGGAGTGAACCGCCTGGACAAACTAAGGACTTAATCCTGTGTGGACCCTCCGTGTATAACAGTACACCACAAGCTGGCATATTGTAGGCTTGGCTGAATAATTTACTAGACTCTCTAGCCATTTCACGGAGAACGTGTGTAGGTGGGTAATAAAAGCCCCACGTGAAATGGGACATCGGATGTAGGTGACGTCACCGAGGCTAGCGTATGTGGAGAGTGGAGTCCGACTGCGCTAACCTGTGGTAGACATCCCGCACAACCTATGGAAGCAACCCCATAGGAGTGAGATGCTAGAGAGAGCGGTATTGTAAAGGCCTCGTGATATTCTCTCGATATGCATGACTAAGGAATCATGTAGAACCATCGAGACGATTATCTCTTGTGGGTAAAGATGTACAGTCTCTGCAGAGTATATACAACTATTCGAATAGCCGCGCCCACGGTTAAGGGCAGACATGGAAATCTTCCTCGAGTTAGTTCTATTTCAAAATTTTTAGGTTGCGGATAAAAATCTGTTTGGTGGATGTAACCTGACTTTGGTAAATTTTCCTGAAGGGATGTATTCCAGTGTTGGTATTAAGGTGGATGTAACCTTCTCAGTAAAAATAGCATTGGTGGATGGAACCATAGAATTGGTGGAAGGAACCTACCCCATTATAAATTATTGCACACTTTCAGTTATCAAGATCTTGAAAAATGCTAGGTCATAGGGACTTATATATTATGAATATTCCAAAAGCCGCTTTAAGCAAATAAAAGAACCCGAGCCACCCTTGCTCAGCCTTGCATCTAAATTTATATGCATTATGTGTGTTGGCTCGCGGAGCACGGTTGTTTGTGCTCACCTCGCTCCTAATCCCCCATTCAGAAACTGAGAACCAAGAGCACTATGCCTACCATGAGGATCAGGGTGCCGAAGGAAATGAAGATGGTTGTTATTAAATTAAGCCTCGATAGTATTGCCCCTCGCCTCAGTCCAGTTGGCCAGGCTAGTTTTGGTGGGTGCCTCCGTTATTAGTCAGGTCCCTGGTTAATAGCGAAGGTACTCAGGTTGTCCCAGTCGCTTGCACGTGGCGGTTGTGCCCCACGCTTATGTACGCTTCCGCTCTTTATGTGTTGTAAGACATTTGGCCTGACGGCCCTACTGTAACCTCGACCCGACGTGGTCTATTTGAACTCTGGTATTGTAATGTATTTTTTGTCGTGTATGAAATGATGCAGCATTGTATCTGTGAGCATTATCTACTGATCCAGGGAATAATGCAGTGCTATCACAGAGGATTTCAGGTTAGTAAACTTGGAGTCCGACAGTGGTATTAGAGCATACGACTGTAGAAACCTTACCTAAACTCGTCATGATTTAAGGTCTGAGTCCTATTTACAAAATATAGCATAATACTGCTTTACTTAACTCTCTTAGTTTCTATACTCGCACAAAATTTCTTTTGTATTTTCATCTGTTCTAACCTATTGGTGTTCAAAATTTTAGATGGCTGGAGCTACACCAGCTGGTCCATGGGATCACCTCTCCCATGGGGAAGGAGAAGGAGGATTTGTCGAGATCTTGAGGCAGTTGCTGCGGTGTCTCGGGTACAGCTGCCCGCCTGTTTTCAGAGGCAGGAGAGTCCACATCCGTAGCATGGACTTGTGGACCATGGAGGTCTTCCTCTACACACGAGATAGTACCAGGGAGCTCCACTCTCACACTATCCATGCCGAGCCTCCACGGATGTACCTCATCGACGCCATCCAGGACGTGGCATGTCTCGCCATGGCTCACCTATGCCAAGTGCACGAGGAGAGGTTGCAACAGTCGTCTTTCGCCCACTCCCCTCGCATTCTCCAGGGGCAATTCCTTCTAGATCGCCTTGACCACAGGGTGGACGACCCCCAGCTATCTCACCAGATCCAACTGACGCAGGCAATGTCAGTCTCCTATGCTTTCGCCCTGCAGGAGATTGGGCATCTGTGCATTCTCCTGACCGTAAGCCTGCAGCAATCGGACGTCCTCAGCGCCCAGCTCAACCACTACCTGATCGCCTTTCAGGCGGTAGAGCGCGAGAGGCTCGCTGCCGAGGCTGGGCTTGAGCGCCTACGAGCCAGGGCAGCCTACCCTCTGTCTACGCCGCCAGCACTAGTGTCAGCTCCAGCTCCAGCACCAGTGTCAGCTCCAGCTCCCGCCCTAGTATCAGCACCAGTGTTCGCTCCAGCACCAGCTTCAATTCCAAAGACCGACTTGGTTCCAGCCAAAGACAGCTCGGCGCTAGGGACCTCGCCCCCGACTGACGGCGCGCATAAGCATGCGCCCACCGCCCAATGGCACCCTCGCAGAGCCCAGCAGGGGACGTCGCTTGTCTCACCCTCGTCCCTCCAACGACGGATCGAGCCCTTCTCGGTCGTGTTCTCGCTCCCGATCTCCTAGTATCATCTCCTGTTCCCGCTTTCCAGGAGATTGCGTCTTCTGCGGCCAGAACCACTCCCCATCCCCGGAGGTGTAGACTTTTGTAGATTAGACAGTAGTATGTCTAGGCAGTCTCTTGTTTGTGTGCATGCACACTCCCCCCCGGATGTACCCCCTTATGTACCCAGTTAGTAGACGTGTATGCGGTGTCGTGACTTGTTGTAAGCCTATGCGCTGTGCCCGGCTGTCATGTAACACCTAACCCCCTAATGTAATGAACTACTGTAGGCATAACGCCTTGTGTTTTATTTCCTCTCCTTGTGTTTTATCGCCCCTCTTTTATGCGGTTTTCTGTTGTGCTATTATGGGGCTAACAAACCCTCATATAAGCTTTTCTCTCCTCCTTTTAGTCTCTAAAAAGGCTCTAGATTGTTCCAGATGGCTCACAGGAGGACTGTTGCTCGTGGTAGGGGTCGAGCTCCAAGGGCCACAGCTCGTGGAAGAGGCCGAGGCCAGGGCAGAGGCCGTGGGTTGAACTTGCCACCACCACCACCAGCACCACCAACCATGGAACAAGTATTGGCACAGCAAACCCAGATCCTTCTGGCAATGCTCTCCGGTCAGCAAACCAAAGCAAACTAGCCGCAACTCCAAGTTATCTGACTTTTTGAGGACCCGACCAATGACCTTCTCCTCAGCAAATGAGCCCTTATAAGCCGAATATTGGTTATGTGACACAGAGAAAAAGCTTAAACTTGCCCATTGCACTAACGAGGACAAGGTAGACTTCGCCACCATCAACTTAAAAGTGTCGCGGCGGCATGGTGGGAAAACTACCTCGCCTATCGTGGAAAGAAGAACCCCTTAGGCAACAATTCAGATGAAAAGGAAGAATCAGGAGAAGAATAAGAAGAAGAAGAGGAAGGAGTAGAAGTTGAGGACCCAACAGACGCTCAGCAGGAAGAGCAGGAAAGCGGAGGAGATCACAATGAAGAGGAAGCAGAGTCTGTAACAAACGAATCCGCTGTAACCTGGGCTGAATTCAAGACTACCTTTCGGCAAAACTTTATCCCAGCAGGTATCATGAGAATGAAAAAGAAAGAGTTTAGAAACTTGAAGCAAGGCAATATGTCTGTCTCGGAGTACCTCACACGGTTCAACCAGCTAGCTCGCTACGCCTTGAGGGACGTAGCCAAACGAGAGGAGAAGATTGATCGATTCTTGGAAGGGATGCATGAAGAGATGAGAGCTCAGCTAATTTTGCACGACTATCCCAGTTTCCACCACTTGGTAAATAAGGCTCTCGTCCTGGAAAATGAAAGAAAAATCCTAGAAGCCAGTAGGAAGAGGAAGTGTACAGCTTCAAGACCTCGTGGCGGTTTTCGACCAAACCAAGATATACCGTAGCAGCTCATCTTTTCGCCAGGTGGCAACACCAGCACCTAGGACTTCATTCCAAGCACCACGCCCAAGCAACAGTGGAATTCAGGTGTCTCGCCCCATAGGACAGTCTTCCACAACCAACCCAACTGCAAACCTCCACTGCTTCAGCTGCGGAGCCAAGGGGCATTTTGCCAACAAATGCCCAGATCGCCAAGCCACTCCAGGGAAGTTCAATCCGGGAGTCTCTTCATCCCAAGTTCAGTTGTCAGCATCAAACAGGGCTTATCAGGCACCTCAAGCATCACGGACAGCATCAACTCCACACCATGGTCGTGTCAACCACGTCATAGCAGAAGATGCTCATGAGGCCACTGGAGTACTTATGGGTACATTCTCTGTTAAGTCAATATGAGAGACCATGTGGAGGTCATCCCGTATGTATGATGAGTAATTGACATCGTTTTAGGAAAGTCGAGTTTGAGTTGGTTGGTTCAGACCAAGACGTTGCGTGGTGTAACGGGCTCGGTCGGACTTGGTCAAACTTGGTCGTATAGGTTTAGGATGCATATTCTGATGTTTCAACACTTTAGACTCTAGTATGCTTACATGTATCGAGCGGTGCTATTTGATGTGTTTCTTGTCTGTGTTGGCTGCAGGACGTCGAGGCGGAGTCATGGTGAGACACAAGGTGACCGGACTAGACACGGGCGGTGTCGAGGTCAGAACGGTCGAGATGTGTCGAAGACGGCGTGAACTCGAGGTGGTTGCGAGTCGTGGACGACAAGGAGCGCGGAAGCTTCCCGGAAGGTGCAGGAGGGGCGAAATGGTAATTTCGTGAGGTTGCACAGGTGGAAGCAGTTCCGTTCGAGTTAGCGGGCGTAACGGGTTGGAGACCCGTTAGCCAAGGGCTATAAATAGGAGGGAGTGGCTGCATACCTCCTCAATGGCTTTGGAAGAGAGTTAGGGTTTGCTAGAGTCAAAAGAGCCTTTGGGAGGTGGTTTTGGCTTTAGGCTTTAGTTGTTGGAGAGTAGTTGAGGACTACAGTGTGTGTCTCCTCCCTTTGTAAGTTGTGTCTCCTCTCCAGGATGTAGTGTTCTGGAGTTGAGTTTTTGAGATGGAGAGGGAGAGGTAGAGTTGATCTTTCATGTAATCATTCCTCCGAATGTCCATGCGTATGGGGACGTAGTTCTTTGTATCCCTTGTTTCCAGGAATGAAATTCCAAAAGTTTATTTCACCAGCTCCTCTCTGTTCTTACTTGTTCATTTGGATGATTTTCCTCTTTTCGTGATTTTGCGTTGGTTCTTGCTGAGGAGTGCCAAAATGGGTTGCTCTATGATGGAATTGCATTTCTAGACCCTTTGGTCACTTAGTTTCAAGAGCAAATCAATTTTAATCTCAGTTTTTCTCTTTCAGCCTCCTCTGTTCTTGTTTCTAGGGTTTGATGATGTTTTGATTTTCTCTTCTAAAGTTTATCCTCTGTGATGAATTCCAAAGCCCTGAGACTATTGCTTAAATGATTACCAAGTTTCATGAGCAAAAGATCAAGGAATGGTTGGGAATTTGAATTCTTGTGCAGCTCTCTGTACTTTTTCAGTTTTTGGCTAAAATCTCAAATCCTTGGTCTCCTGTTGATTTCTCTTGTTAAGTGATGTCTGTATACTATTTAGTTCAAAGTCTGGTGTTTGTAGTCATTAAAGAATGAAAGAATTTCATCATTTTCTCTCCCTGCTTCTTGTCCTGTCTGACGAACTGTCGTTTTCTCCTTCTGTGTTTGCTGTGTGTTTTCAGTAGTTTGCCGGTTTCAGTTTTCAGTTTTAGGTTCAGAGGCTCAAACAGATGTTTCTTTTTGCCGAGATTGTTTCTGGTCTGTTTCTTCCTCATCCTGGATCAACTTGCTGTTTAGATGGAAGTTTTAATCAATTGACTTGAGAAGAATAGCGGTTTGATGATCATCTTTTCTGCGTTTCGCTTTCTTCTTCTGTAATTACTGTACCGAGAGTTTTCTGTCAGTAATCTTCGACTTTCTTCAGGGTGCTTGACTGCTTTCTAGTTTTGGTTGTGCTTTACTTTTTTTTGCCTTCTTTCTCTGCTTGCAGTCTTTAGTGTTGTTCCTACTCCGTCTGGTCTGATTTCAGTCCAAGATAATCAGCAGCTGATCTTCAGTTCTTCTGTGCCGACAGAATTCAGCTCGTTGCTTCCTGTTTTCTTCAGATGGTCAGACTGCTTCCTTTGGTTTTGTTGTTCTTCATTGCTTGCAGTCTCTGTTTGTATAATTCTTGATCAGCTTTGTTTCCAGTGCAAATTGCCCCCAGCCTAAGGTCTTTTCTGTTTTCGGTTCCATTGATGCCTCAGTTGGCTTTCGGCCAGTTTAGTTCAGTCCAGGTTCTTTTCAGTTTCTGCTTGCAGCTTCAGTTTTGCAGTAAGTGATATGGTCTGTCTTCAGTCAATATAATCTGCAGCTTGTGCTTCTTTGAGTTTTTCGGCCAGCAATCCATATCACTGCATTCGGCTACTGCTTCTAAACTTCCTCTTGCCGACAACCTTCTCAGTTTTGTGCATTCAGGTTCTGCTCCGTATTTTCTGTGTCAAAATGTGTCAGTCCTCTATTTCAGTTTTCAGTTGTCTTTGCGTTAGACTGTAGTTGTTCCTTCAAGAGAAGAACTTTGTCAGTTTGACTGTGATTCTTCGGTGAGCATTATTGTTTTTCGGTAAATTTATTTTCGGCTTCCAGTGAGCGAATTTCTTCTGTCTTCATAGCTGCAATAGCTATCGGAGAAGAAGATTCTTGTGAGGATACTTTTGGGGCGATTTTTTTTAAAAGGCACCATTCACCCCCCCTCTGTTGCCGTTTCCGATCCTACAAATACCAGCACAAGTTCTGTTTGACTCCGGTGCTTCGTATTCTTTTGTTTCTGGGGAATTTGTTGGAAAAGTTAAGCTACCAACCTTTAGACTAAACAGACATGTGGTACTTAGTTCCCCAGGAGGACCCTTAACTGCTACTCTAGTTAGCCCTAGGGTAGAAGTCACCATAGAAGATTATGATTTCCCAGTAGACCTTTTGGTCTTGCCATCTCAGACTTTGGACATTATCCTAGGGATGGACTGGCCAGCTAAGAATCAAGGATTGATAGACTGTGCAAATAGGAAGGTAGTACTTATGAAAGCCTCTGGAAAAAAATAAAGGTTAGTGTGGATCGCCCCTCTTTGGGACGCGCAATCCATCACTTGAAGTAAAAACATTAGAGGAAACACCGGTAGTTCAGGATTACCCAGAAGTCTTCCCGGAAGAACTATCAGGCATGCCGCCAGATAGGGAGATAGAATTTGTGATCAACCTAAAGCCTGGGACGACCCCAATTGCTAAAAGACCATACCGAATGGCAGTAGATGAACTTGAGGAACTAAAGAGTCAAATTGAGGATCTCCAAACCAAAGGATTTATTAGACCCAGCTCATCCCCATGGGGTTCCCCAGTACTATTTGTCAGAAAAAAAGATGGCACCGCCAGATTATGCGTGGATTACAGAGCCCTCAATGAAGTAACCATCAAGAGCAAGTATCCCTTGCCACGAATAGATGACCTGTTCGACCAACTATCTGGGGCTACCGTCTTCTCTAAAATAGATTTAAGGTCAGGGTACCATCAGCTCAAGATCAGGGCAGAATATATTCCTAAGACAACATTTACCACGCGGTATGGCCTATTTGAATATACGGTCATGTCATTTGGATTGACCAATGCCCTAGCCTATTTCATTAATCTGATGAATAAAGTCTTTATGGAATGCTTGGATAAATTTGTAGTCGTATTCATAGACGACATCCCGATCTACTCTAAGACTGCCAAAGAACATGAGGGACACCTACGGGTAGTCCTCGAGACACTTAAGAGGCACCAGTTGTACGCAAAGTACAGCAAGTGTGAATTCTGGTTATATGAGATTAGTTTCCTTGGGCACATCATATCTGTTGGAGGAGTAGCAGTCGATCCCTCCAAAGTAGAGGCAGTTCTAGAGTGGAAGCAACCCACCTCAGTCACCAAAGTGCGTAGTTTTCTAGGTCTAGCCGGATACTACAGACGCTTCATAGAAGGTTTTTCCAAGATATCCAGGCCAATGACAAACCTACTCAAGAAAGAGAAGAAGTATGAGTGGACAGAAGCTTGTGAAAAGAGTTTTCAAGAACTAAAGAAATGATTGACCACAACCCCTGTGCTAGTTCTGCCAGACATACACAAAGATTTTGAAGTATATTGTGATGCATCGCGCCAAGGCCTAGGCTGTGTGCTTATGCAAGGAGGGAAGGTTGTAGCCTATCTTCCAGACAGCTCCGTCCCCATGAGGACAATTACCCAACTCATGATTTGGAGCTAGCTTCAGTAGTGCATGCCTTAAAAATTTGGCAACACTATTTAATTGGGAACCACTGTAACATTTATACAGACCATAAGAGTCTCAAGTACATCTTCACTCAAGCCGACCTCAACCTGAGGCAAAGAAGATGGTTAGAGTTAATTAAGGACTACGATTTGGATGTCCACTATCACCCAGGAAAGGCTAATGTAGTAGCCGATGCCCTAAGTCGCAAACCCCACTGCAACAACCTCATGGTGGAAGAACTGCAACCTGAGCTCTGCAGAGAGTTTGAAGCCCTTAATCTAGAAATAGTAGAGCATGGTACTCTAGCTACCATGGAAGTGCACCTACTCTTGAAGAGCAAATCAAGGCAGCCCAAAAGGGACACCCTGGAGTTCAAAAGTTCAAACGTCTCATGACCCAAGGGAAAGCCCCTAAAATGATAGAAGATAAACAAGGAGTTCTATGGTATGGGAAGCGTCTTTTTGTTCCCCACCAGGAGGGCCTCAAAGACCTGATACTCAAGGAAGCCCATAGCTCTGCTTATACTCTACACCCAGGCAACACTAAAATGTATCAAGAAATGAAGACCTTGTATTGGTGGCCTCGTATGAAGAGGGATATCGCCGAGTATGTAGCTTGTTGTGACGTATGCCAGAAGGTCAAGGCTAAACATCAAAAACCCGCCGGACTCCTTCAACCCCTACAGATTCCTCGGTGGAAATGGGAAGAAGTGGGAATGGATTCCATAACTAGTTTGCCTCACACCAAATCAGGATATGATTCTATATAGGTAGTAGTCGATAGGTTGACTAAAGTTGCCCACTTTATCCCTGTAAAGACCACCTACAAAGGAGACAAACTGGCTGAGTTATACATGGCTCGCATTGTATGTCTACATGGTGTACCTAAGAGGATAGTCTCAGATCGAGGTTCTCAATTCACCTCGCATTTCTGGGCCAGTCTACATGATGCTTTAGGGACCCATCTTGCGTTCAGTACCGCATACCACCCCCAAACAGATGGACAGACCGAAAGAATAAACCAAGTCTTGGAAGATATGCTACGAGCATGTGCTCTGGAGTTCACCTCAGATTGGGAGAAATGTTTACCCTATGCGGAATTTGCCTATAACAATGGCTATCAATCAAGCCTCAAGATGTCACCTTCGAGGCTCTTTATGGACATAAATGTAGAACCCCTCTACACTGGTCAGAAACAGGAGAAGGGTACATCTTTGGACTCGATACTCTGAAGCAGGCGGAAGAAAAGGTGCGCTTGATCAGGGATCGCTTATAAGCTGCCTAGTCTAGACAAAAGAGTTACGCCGATAACCGTCGAAGAGAATTGACATTCCAAGTTGGGGATCATGTGTACCTTAAGGTGTCACCCCTCCGAGGAATCCACAGATTCAAGGTGAAAGGCAATCTTGCTCCGAGATATATAGAGCCATTCCCTATTATTGCTAAGTGTGGAGAAGTTGCTTACCGATTGGAGCTACCAGCAAGTCTGTCCGATGTGCACAATGTGTTCCACGTTTCCCAACTCAAGAAGTGTCTCAGAGTTCCCGAAGAGCAGACTTTAGTGGAAACCATTGAACTCCAGAAAGATCTGTCCGATCAAGATTCTTGACACTATGGAGAAGAAAACCACACGCCAGACTATTCGCCTCTGCAAAGTCCAATGGAGCAACCACTCCGAGCAAGAGGCAACCTGGGAGCGAGAGGATCAACTTAGAGCCGACTTTCCCTTTGTTTTCTCAGAATAGCAGAATCTCGGGGTCGAGATTCATTTTAAGGGGGGTGGGATCTGTAACATCCCATTTTCAAAACCCGATGTTAATGTAAATTTCAAGCTTATGTTCAAAGATTTAAAAGACTTTATTCTCAGCTTGGTTATCCTTTTGCCTCTCAAAAAGAGAATTTAAAAGGTGCAAAATTGTTTTAAAATAAAAACCTTGCATTAGAGTAAATAAAAACCTTCCACCGACCAACCGCACCGACGAGTAAATGCAGCGACAGCCTCGCCTTTAGCGCCAGCCCTTGCCTTGGCGCCGGGCCGTGGCAGGCCTCTGGCTCGCCTCCCCGCCCTCGCCGTCAGCGCCGCCGTGGTTTGGCCTCTACCCGCATGTCCTCGCCGTCTGTCGCTGCCGGCCGAGGAGCAGCAGCTGCAGACTGGTCGCGTCTTCGGTCACCTCCTGCGCGTCCCCGATTGCTTCGGCTTGCGCCCGACCGTGCGCCATCTCCCGCTCCAAGAGCTGTCGTAGTACTTCTCTGCCGCCCCTCGTGCAAGTCATGTTGCCCCATCCCGCGGTCACCGGGTAGAGCGAAGCTCTCGCCTTCAATGGCGCCCAACCACCACCAGGTCGCCTCACGCACTGTGGCCGCACGGCGATGACGCCACCCGCACACCGACGCCATGCCACTCTGCTCCCCGGCGTCTTCTCCCTCTTCCTCGGCCTCTATAAAAGGCGTTGTTTGCCTCGCCGCACACCCCACCGAAGCCCACCATAGAATTCCTTTCCGCCTCCTCTGCCGTGTGAGCTCCGCCGGCAGATCCCACCACCAAGCGCCACCGGTCGACACCAGGGCCTCTTGAGCCTTTCCCCGAACTCACCTTCATCTCCTCTCCCTTCTGCCTAGGCTAATCGCCATCTCTTTCCCCGTAGGCCGCCGGCGACGTCTTTCTTCCCCAACTCTGGCGCCGGACCTCCTCGGTGAACTGCCGCACCCCGGGCCGATTCCTCGCACCTGGAGCAATTGAACTCTAATGGCCCGAGTCGCCGGATCCCAACTCCCCCTGTTTCGGCCGCCGCCGTGCTCGCCGTCGGGCCAAATGCGGCCGCTCCACTCCTCACCAAGGTGCACGTAGAGCCGGGGAGCCCATTTTGGCTGATGCCGATGCACCACCATGACCCCACTCATCAAGGGACGCCACGGGGTCGGCTCCGCCTTCTTGCGCGACGAACCAAAGTAATTAAGCGCATAAATTAAGTAACTAATGACTGTGCTAAGCTGGCCATTAACGGTTAATAACGTGTTTAATTTCGGGCCCACCTGTCTGCGAATCTCTCTCTCTCTCCCTTTTTATTTTCTGAATTTTCTGGGGATTAAAATTTTGAAAGACTATTTCTCCCTCACCATAATTCCAAATTTAATGAAACCAATTTCTAAATTTTTCTAAAATCACGATCTATCTAGTGGAACTGGTTTGGTTCAATTTTGAGTTCATTTTAATCTTGTTTTATTTTATTTGGTATTTATTTGCTTTTGCTCGTTTGTGTTGCTTTTCCGGTGCGATCTTCCGAGTAGAGTTCGAAGAAGTGAACGATCCCCCGATTGAAGCAGCACAAGATCTCCAAGCTCTCGATCCAGGCGAGTCAGTACTTTGATCATTTTGCGCCTATATTTCATGTGAAACTATGTTCATTTAAATTATGAAAATCTGTATGCATTACTTTATACGCAAACGTATGTCACTCAGAAGGTAGCTAATAACCCTGTATCTACTCCATAATAACATACCCCACCAATAACATTTGAACTCACATGATCTTTGTCGCCCTAGATATAAACTATAACTAAGGTAGTTATAAGTCGTATTACTGCCATGCTAGTCTTCTAAAATCCAGGGCCTTAGTAGCCCTGATAATCATTCTCTAATCATGGACAACTAGTTTTGGGACAATCATGGGATGTACGTGGCTGATTATTTATGTTAATTTGTGTTATGCTTCTCAAAACCCTAAAAATCTGCTAAACCTGTTTGGGCGGGTGGTAAGAGCGGTGGGTGTGGATGTAACACATGGGTTATGGAATGAACCGCCTGTACAAACTAAGGACTTAATCCTGTGTGGACCCTCCGTGTATAACAGTACAACCACAAGTTGGCATATTGTAGGCATGGCTGAATAATTTACTAGACTCTCTAGCCATTTCACGGAGAACGTGTGTAGGTGGGTAATAAAAGCCCCACGTGGAATGGGACATCGGATGTAGGTGACGTCGCCGAGGCTAGCGTATGTGGAGAGTGGAGTCCGACTGCTAGGTCATAGGGACTTATATATTATGAATATTCCAAAAGCCGCTTTGAGCAAATAAAAGAACCCGAGCCACCCTTGCTCAGCCTTGCATCTAAATTTATATGCATTCTGTGCGTTGGCTCGCGGAGCACGGCTGTTTGTGCTCACCTCGCTCTTAATCCCCCATTCAGAAACTGAGAACCAAGAACACTACGCCTACCATGAGGATCAGGGTGCCGAAGGAAATGAAGATGGTGGTTATTAAATTAAGCCTCGATAGTATTGCCCCTCGCCTCAGTCCAGTTGGCCAGGCTAGTTTTGGTGGGTGCCTCCGTTATTAGTCAGGTCCCTGGTTAATAGCGAAGGTACTCAGGTTGTCCCAGTCGCTTGCCTGTGGCGAGTTGTGCCCCTACGCTTATGTACGCTTCCGCTCTTTATGTGTTGTAAGACATTTGGCCTGACGGCCCTACTGTTACATAAATTCAAAATATACTTTATTTAATAATATATTTTTTTAATTAAATTATTTTTAAGGAAATCCTTTTTTAAAAAACTAAAATTAGGCAAACAAAATCTCCAAAATTTATGCAACCAAAGAACACTCATTTTTATTTTAAATTAAATTATTTTACTTTTTTACTATAAATTTTGAAATAAACAGCTAGACTGTTACACACACTACGCGGTTTGTCATAAAGCACACCGTGATAGCTCACGGGCTATAAATCGCATGCCTGAGCTATTGATAGTAGGAACAACTATCTTCTCCATCCTAGAGTAAGATATCATGAAAGACGCCGAGGGGCCAGTCGAACATTTGTTTGGCCGCCATCGGTCCACCAAAGTTGTCAGTAGGGAGCAGTCGAACGGGAAGTGTCATAATCGCTCTGCACCGTCGTCCCCACTTGCAGGCAAGGGTCCGTCCTCATCGGTGGCCTGCACCATCCGGGAGAGAGGGAATAGCCCGGCATCGCGCATCCTACAGAGCAAAAAAGTCAGTACGCAACCTATTTATAGCAAGAATACAACGCTTTCATGCTGTCCTTAAACATTTTCTAAATCACAAGGACGATGACGACTTCATCGGCATGTGCTTCATGGCTGATGAGAACGACATCAACAATAACGATATCTAAAGCGACTCCGATGAGGTAGGCCATTCCTACGACCAGCTTAATGATGTTTTTCTTAAGTTAGGAAAGTTTTATGCTAGATCTAGAGCTAGGTGTGGTGAGTTAGAGAAGGAGGTAGAGAGCTTGTCACGGGAGGTTACTTCATTTAGATCTACTTCCTCCCATGATGATTGTGATGTATGTATTGCCTTGCTTGGAGATATGGAGAAGCTAAGGACCTCTCGTGATAGTGTGATCTCTAGGCTAGATTTGCTTAAGGTGGAGAATATTAGTTTGCTAGCTGAGTTAGTGATGACTAGAGTAGCTTCTATTTTATCTAATTGTTGGGACTACTTTCTGCACCTCATGTGAGGATAAGGACAATGCTTTTAGAGGTCTATATATTATGCTTCTTAATCTGCCTGAAACTTGTGAAAGTTGTAATAACCTAAAGATTAATTTAAAGAAAGCAGACCATAAAATTGCTAAAATTCAAGTTGCTTTGCTTGAACCTGTTACTTCTTGTATCAACTGTCCTAAACTGACTGCTAAACTTGAATCTATTTTCAAACAATTTCAAGACATGGTTGATCACAACAAGAAAATGGCTCAATATGCTTTTAAGGCACCAGCTCACCATGCATTAGTTGTGAGAAACTAAAATCTAAATTAGTTGCTTTGGATGACAAATGTGTGAAGTTAACTAAGGATTTACTAGAGAAGCCACAATCTGTTTGCTCTTTCTGTGCTGAAGTGGGGGAAAATCTATGGAAATGATAAAGACTTTTAGGAAGAGTCACAAGAACCTGACGGCTAGGATTAGGACTGCCCCCTGTGCATCTTGTGCAGTCCTTAAGATTGAGGTGGCCATACACAAGGAGAGATATACACGTGTTATTCGATCTTCTGCTTCTGGTTCTTCTTGCTATCCTTCTGGTTCTTCTTGTCCTCTTCCCTGTTCTTCTTGTGTCTCTTTTTTTTGGGAGTGTGAATACCTCACGAACACTATTGAAAAATTTGTTGGAGACAAGAAGAAGCTCAATCTTATCCTAGACAAATCCAAGATTTGCAAGTTCAATCAAGGTCTAGGATAAGATTTTTTAGAGGATGTTAGGAAACATCCACCTGCATTGTCAAACCTATAGCAGTAGAAGTGATCGAGATTGCGCCCGAATCCAAGAAAATTGAGTTTAAATCTGTGGGTTTTGTTCAAGGAATTTCTGACAGTAGGAGTGTCGTAGCTACAGTCCCCATTTACAAAGCTCGAATAGTGGAAGAACAACAAGCAGATATTTCCGGTGCTGTCACATTTTGCACGGAATGTTATCCTGGCGCCGGTGTCCACCATCTCTTCAGAAGCGACGTTCAGCACAGTAGGGAGAATAATCGAAGAAAAGAGATCATCCCTCATACCTAGGATGGTGGAGGCAATAACACGCATCAAAAACCGGGAATTAGCTAAAGAGCGGCAACAACATTAACTAGAGGATACTGAACTCGTGCAGACGTACGATCTCAAACACATGAACGACCTAGACATTGATGAGTAGATACTGTGTATGCATGTTATTATAGTTAGTATGTACATATATTGTTACTGCACTCTTTTTCTTACTCAGGGAACCCTAATTTGGTGCGTATGATTTTTAACGAGGTAGTAACATTGTATTTTTAAAATATCAAGAAAATTCCAGTTTTTCCCGAAATATTTACGCTACTTCTTGCCCATGTTTTTAAGCAACTAATTCAATTTTAACTAGTTTTTAACGAGGTGGGTACGAGAGAAAGGAAGATGACGGCCACCGCCACCATCTTCGCCGTCTCCTTCGTCTTGTATAGTTACTTCGGGCTGGACTTGGGTTGGCACGGCATGAACGACAGTACGGTGAACTTTGGGCCATGCTTGGGTCTGACCGGCACGGTACGGCGAGATGACTGGGCCAACCCGACACGGCACAAAGTGGTTCGAAGCACGGTAGACCCAAACTGTGCCGACACGGCTCAACTCCGAGCTCTAGGGCCTGCTCTTTTTGGCTGCGGCTTATGGATTTTGGGCTGTTCGTGCAAGAGATTACAGAGTAATGGAAACTCACGTGTGGTTTTTGCCGATATAAATGAAGTCGGTATAGTATGTATTACAATTAACTAGTAGACCCTGTCTTAAAAAGATATTCCGTTTAAAAGCTAGTTACTGTAGAAAAGCTGAAAATCAGCTTTTAGAAGCCGAAAAAAACCGGCACTACACTTGTTTAGCTCAAAGTTCTTAATAGCGGGGGAAAAAAATTTATCAGCCCGCAGTGCCTAGAGCTTCTTAAGTTGCAAACCAAAGCTTATTTTCAAAGGAAAAAAAGAAATAGTACGGGCAGTACATATGGGTCCCAAGAAATTAAATAAAGGTTATTTTCAAGGGAGTACTTACTTTCACATGTATACCGGCAGTGTTGAGTCTGTTGACTAATGACTTGGTTGGCTTGAAGCTTTGCCTGGAATCACCGGGCATTAGAAAGCGGGTACCCTGCCTTTCCTTTCTTTCATCGTTTGGACTCCTACGGCAGATAGATTTAGACTCTAGAGTTTAGACTGCAATTAAGTAGTGATGGCCGGAGTTTTTGCATCCATGGCTGTAAAATGGGCGCTCCGCAAGCTCTCTTCCTTGCTGCCGACGGGCCTGACGTTTCCACCGGCAGCGACCTCATCATCCTCTACTGAAATCCAGGACCTGGAGGACCTGAGGAAGCTGGAGAGGACTATGCGCAGGATCCACGCAACGCTGCAAGACGCAGAGAACCACTGGAACATCAGGGAGGAATCTGCCAAGCTGCGTCTCAAGGAGCTGAAGGAGGTGGCGTACGATGCGGAGGACGTTGTGGAGGAGTACGAGTACGAGGTGAACCGGTGCAAGGTGCAAGCTCTACACCAAACTGCAGGTTTTAACAGCAACAGGAAGCGTAAATGCCGAGAGGTAAGTCCCTCCCCTCTGCACCAACATTTTTATTGTTCATATTTGCTTTTGCTATTACTTAGTACAGAACATATGCTATACACTCAAATTTACGGTGCAATCACGGCACTCTAACTCAAAAAGTTATGAAAATTTCTAAAAAAGTTTCGATATATACTTCTAAACTTCGCTTGTTCATATTTGCTTTTGCTATTACTTAGTACAGAACATATGCTATACACTCAAGCTTACGGTGTAAGTTTGAGTGCATAACATATGTTCCCTACTTGGTATTATATAATAAATTTCCCCAGTAAAATAAAGGAAAATTATATAAATGGCAACTAAGTGTTTTGCCTTCTTTGTTTTATTGTAAAAAGGTAAATGATGAGCACTCCGTTGATGTTGACGTAGTTCCAGTCCCAAATGAGTTGGTTGTTAGAGCAGGGAAAATCATGGAGAGGTTCAACGAGATCAAAGATTACTCTGAGAGCTTCAATTTGTCTGAAAGTGATGGAGACCGATGGATTGTTCACAATATTCATAGCGTGCGGCACAGTAGCTCTGTTATATTTTCACAGAGCATTATTGGAAGAGAACAAGACAAGGTAAAGGTCGTGGAGAATTTATTGTCAGGAGAAGGTAGCAATGTTCTCAATCCTGTGTCCGTCTTGGCCATTGTCGGTATGGGGGGCTTAGGTAAGACAACATTAGCACAGCTTGTGTACAATGACCCAACGGTGCGCCTAGCATTTGACAAGGTTTCTTGGGTCTGTGTATCTGAGAATTTTGATGTTAGTAACATAACTAGGAAGATTATTAGCTCAATAACAAAGAACAACTGTGATATAACAGAACTTGCTAATCTTCAAGAGACCTTGGTAGATGAAATACAGGGTAAGAGCCTTTTGCTTGTGCTGGATGATGTATGGAATGAGAGAAGAGACTGTTGGGAGTTGCTTTGCATGCCATTGGCAGCAACAAGGCTTTGTAAGATTTTAATAACCACACGGAATGAGGAAGTCGCAAGACTGGTGCAAACGATGCCTTTCTACCGAATAAACTGCCTAAGTCCTGATGAGAGCTGGTCATTGTTCAAGCAAGTTGTCTTTTCAGTTCATCAAGACAATGTCGTTCAAGATAACCTAATACAGATAGGCAAGAACATTGTCAAGAAGTGTAAGGGATTGCCACTAGCAATTAAGACACTAGGAAGTGCATTGCGCTATGAAATTAGTGAAATGAGATGGAAACATGTGTTGGAAAGTCAGATATGGGACTTGGAACAATCACGGAACGAGGTTTTACCGGCATTGGAGTTGAGCTACAAGCACATGCCTAGGTACTTAAAAGTCTGTTTTGTTTCCCTTGCTCTGTTTCCAAAAGATTATTTACTTCATGAGCATGAGGTGATTCGATTGTGGCGATTACTTGATTTACTTCAAGGTGATGGAATAGATAATGAGGGTGAAATTGGAAATTTATATTTCAATCAGCTAGTTCAACGGTCAATTCTTCAAAGTTATTTTCATGCGCACAGAATTCATGATCTTATTCATGATTTTGCATGCTTTCTTGCTGGAGAAGAGTTTTTTAGACTTGAAGATGACGCATTTGCTGAAATTCCTCAAGGTGCTCGTTATTTGTCCGTAATTTCTAGGTCTACATGGAAAAATCAAAGTATTCAAATTTTGAACTGCTCTAGTTTTCTCACAGCCATCATAACGATGGGGGGTACATATGTCAACATTGAAAATCCAAGAGCATTATTTTTGAACTCCAAGAAGTTGCGTGTTCTCAGCTTAGAACAAGGAACTCTGACTGAAGCATTACCTAACCTAATTGGCAGCCTGAAACTACTTCGCCACTTGAGTCTTACATGTTTTAATCTATGCTTTGGGGTGTTCTTTTCTTTTGGGGTCTTTGGGTGTTCATGAGAGAAACCGAGAGAGGGAGGGAGATGGAGTAGGCGTACCGTCGGATGTAGAAGAAGAAGTGTTGGCCATCGCGGTGCGTCAGCGACGATCTGCGCTAGGGTAGCGACGGTCGGTGAAGAGCGGCGCCTTCCGTGCGCGGCGACCTCCTGGCGGTGGCGTCCCCGGAAGAAGAGACGGCCGGCTGGTGGAGTTGTCCCGTCGCTGGAGCGCCCCCTCAGATCGGATCTCGGGGTTTGTCGGTGGGGAAGGTGGTGGCACGGTGAACCTCGTCATGCGTGCCACCCGGCCCCCACCTCTATTTATTATGGCGCTTGCGGCGGGGCCCACCACCAAAGCAGGTGGCGCCCCGATCGAGCGTGGTCAAGGGAAGGTTGGGATTTGGCCGTTGGGCCAAATCCCTGAGATCACTCTAACATTCTCCCCCTTGATCTCACTCTATACTTTACCTTTAATTACTTTTGACTTTACTCATTCCATCACAGATTAGTGCATAGAACATGTCTCATCGTCACGGTCAATCGCCGATAGATTTATGACTACAATACACCTCTTTGTTCGAAATAGTTACTTTAAACTTTTGGGCCATCTTTTAGTCCAGGAATCACAGGCTTTCCCTTAAACCCATGCCGCTATATGTTCTCTCGAACACATTGGGTGGTAAGCCTTTAGTAAGCGGATCCGCTAACATCTTTGCGGTACTTATATGCTCAAGACTTATAATTTGATCCCGAACTTTATCTTTCACAACATAATACTTTATGTCAATGTGTTTGGCAGCACCACTTGACTTATTGTTGTGGGCATACGTTACTGCGGGTTCATTATCGCAGTACAATTTAAGTGGTCTATTGATGTCGTCAACCACTTTTAAACCGGTATGAACTTCTTAAGCCGTTCACCGCCTGTAGCCTCATAACACGCTACAAACTCGGCATACATTGTGGACGATGTAGTGACGGTTTGCTTTGAGCTTTTCCACGATATAGCTCCTCCCGCGAGTGAATACATATCCGGATGTAGACTTTCTATCATCTCCCGCAAAATCGAATCAGATACCCCACTATATGGAGTGTATCGATTTTTCGTATATCATCATGAGGCCTTTTGTGCCTTGCAAATAACGCAAGACTTTCTTTATCAATTTCCAATGTTCTATTCCAGGATTGCTCTGGAATCTGCCAAGTAACCCGGTAACAAACGCTAAGTCAGGGCGCGTACACACTTGAGCATACTGCAAGCTTCCGACAGCTGAAGCATATGGA
This sequence comes from Bonia amplexicaulis, assembly GCA_036346245.1. Lineage (NCBI taxonomy): Eukaryota > Viridiplantae > Streptophyta > Magnoliopsida > Poales > Poaceae > Bonia > Bonia amplexicaulis. The sequence goes on from CM070765.1 coordinate 8,713,060, forward strand.
ACCGCTTTCATTTGATCGATCTCATCTTGGTTCTGGGGCATTGAAAATCTCCATATCTATCGCCCTTGACTATAGGTGCGGTGAAGGACTACATTTATGCATACCAAATTTCTTTAATACTCTCTATGTATGCCTTTTGTGACAGTCCCAATACCCCTTGTTTCTATCCCGTGAATTTCGATCCCTAGAACGAACGAAGCTTCACCAAGATCTTTCATATCAAAGTTTGAGGACAAAACTTCTTTGTCTCGAGAGTGCATCGACATCACTACTAGCTAGTAGGATATCATCCACATACAGGATTAGGAAGATAAACTTCCCATCTTTAAACTTTGCATAAACACAGTTGTCCTCTACATTCTCTTTAAACCCAAATTTCCTTATTGTACTGTCAAACTTCAAGTACCACTGTCTTGAAGCTTGCTTTAACCCATAAATCGATTTCTTTAGGCGGCATCCCATTCTTTCATTTCCTTCCACAACAAAACCTTTCGGTTGTGCCATGTAAACATTTTCCTCCAAATCCCCATTAAGAAATGCCATCTTTACATCCATTTGATGTAACTCTAAATCATAATGTGCAACTAATGCCATTATGATTCGAAAGAATCCTTACATGAGACTGGAGAAAGGTCTCATTGTAATCAATCCCTTCTCTTTGCGTAAAGCCTTTTGCCACAAGTCGCGCTTTGTATCTTTCTACATTCCTTGGGAGTCAAGCTTTGTCTTGTAGACCCATTTACGACCCTCTTGTTTGGCTCCTTTAGGAATAATTTCCAAGTCCCAGACTTTATTAACCTTCATGGACCTCATTTCCTCTTCCATGGCCTCAAGCCATTTTGAGGAATTTTCGCTTCTCATGGCTTCTTCAAATGAGGTGGGATCATCCTCCATTTGAAATTCCTCATATGATAAATCGATAATCATCGAAATAGCCGATCTTCTTATTCTTTGAGACCTCCTGGCCTCCACATTTGGTACATCTTACATTTGAGGTCTGTTGCTCCCCCTCATCTGTGGCAATTGGTTCTATATGATCCTGAAGAACAGGTTCTTCATTCTCATTTATTGTTGCCACAGGAGGAACAATAACAGTGCCGACACCACGTTGTCTTGTCTTGTCGGTGCGTGACGGCGGTAGTCGAAGAATGGTTCTTGAATCATCGGGTGGGCGATACACCGCTTCTCTTCAAGGTCAATCTTTCGAGCTACCATGCTCCCCTCATCATTTCATCCTCTAAGAAGAGCGTGTCTCGTTTCTACAAACTTTGTATATCATCGGGCGGTGAAGAGAAACGAAAACCTTTGACTTTTCGGGATAGCCGATGAAATGGCAACTTCTCTTTTGGGATCAAGTTTCCCAAGGTTTGGGTTAAATACTTTAGCCTCAGCAGGACTCCCCCACACACGTAAATGGTTTAGTGAGGGAACTCTTCCTCTCCACATCTCGTACGGTGTTTTGGGCACCGACTTACTAGGCACTCTGTTGAGGATATGAATGGCGGTTTTCAACGCCCCATCCATAAACTCAGCGGCGGTGTGGAGTAGCTCATCATGCTTCGCACCATATCCATCGAGGTACGGTTGCGTCTTTCGCCTACTCCATTTCTTGAGGTTCGCCCGTGTAGAATATGGGCTACTATGCCATTTTCTGTAAAAACCTTGCAAAAGGTCCGAGAACTTGTCCATATGGGGTATGTCGATCAGTAGTACTCCCCACCACGATCGATCGGACTATCTTAATCTTTAAATCGTGTTGGTTTTCAACTTCACCTTAAATATCTTGAATTTATCCAAGGCTTCATTTCTTTCTTTGATTGGATAAATATATCCATAACGGAGTGATCATCCGTGAATGTTATGAGCGAGTCATATCCATCCACACTTTTCACGTAAAAGGACCACAAATATCTCGTGTGAATAATTTGTAGAACTCATGTGCTTCTTTTGGCGTCTTTCTTAATTTTCTTTACATATTTTCCTTTAATGCATTCTCTCGCATTGTTCTAAGTCGAGAACTCTAATAGAGGAAGAATATCATTCTTAACTAGTCTTTCTATTCTCCCCTCGAAATATGGCTTAAACGACATGCCATAATTTCGACGCTCAATATGAGTTCTCTTCGTTTTACGTTCGTATTCTCGAGGCGAGGATATACGCTCATTCACATCACATACTGAATTCACACTTTCACGAAGTGACAATAAATAAAGCTCATCTTGTTTAATGGCAAGACCAACACATGCTTTATTAAACATTATTTCACACTTGCCATTTCCAAAATTACAATCATAACCATCATTGTCCAAACATGAAACACTAATCAAATTCCTCTGTAAAGAGGGAACATAAAGAACATCTCTAAGTAAAAGAGTGAAGCCATCAGCTAGTTCTAATGAAAGATCGCCAACGGCTTCAACTTCAGCTTGGACTCCATTTGCGACTTTAACGCATCTTTCTTTTCTTTGCGTATTCCTCGTCGAACGGAATCCCTGCAAATTATTAGCAACATGAACAGTTGCACCTGAATCAATCCACCAAGTAGATTTTGAATATTGTACATACAGGGATTCATTAATGAACGTAATAATGTTCTCACCTTTCTTTGACATAATCATTTTCAAGAAATCGGGACAGTCTTTCTTGTAATGTCCCTTTTTCTTGCAATGAAGACACTGATCTTTCTCCACTGTGAAATTATTCTGTTGAGGCTGAAAAGCAGGCTTTTCCTTGTTCTTTGAGGAGAAGTTCTTGTTGAAAGTCTTTTTCTTATTATCCTTCACATAGTTGATAGAACCACCATGTGAGGATTTAAATCTTTCCTCCTCTTGCACACACATAGCTATGCATTTTTCTAAATCCCATTTCTCGGGCTGCATATTGTAGTTGACAACAAAGGTGTCAAACTCTTTCGGCAAAGAAGCAAAAATCAAATGAATAAGGAACTCATCCTTGAGAGCCAAATCCATTGGTTTAAGCTTGGATGCCAAGTTACTCATCCTTAGTATGTGCTCTCTTATGCCACTGCCACCACCAGAGTACCTTTACATCAAGTCGCTTAATCACCGTGTAGCATAAGTCTTTGAAGAGCCAGATGGCTGACTCTTTATTTTATCAAGGTACTCTCGGCGGTGTCACATCTGCGATTGAGCCCACAATTGCGAGCTCAATCGTGTTCTTTATCACGACCAAACATTTCTTGTTGGCAGTGACCCACTTTTTATGATCAAGATCATATGACATCTTTATGGGAGCAAAGTCCCTCTGTCTGGTCTGCCAAGCAGCATCAGCCTCATTTTCATCCCTCACCGGTGCCATAGGCTCCGTGGGACACGGTGTGGTGACTACCCAGTCCACCTCAGCTAGGATGAATGCAAGGTCAATCTTTTTCTTCCATTCACCGTAGTTGTCTCCTTTGAGAATGTGGATATCTCGATGTAGCCCATCAAAGAGTATCCTCCTGAAACACAATTCATATATAGTGAGAACATAACATAACAACAACAACTGCATGCCTTGTTTTCAACGTTGGTTAAAATTAAAACATACAGTTGTTTACACATTAAATCTACATCACCGTTGGGCAGAAATAGAAATAATGCATAAAATCATCAATTAAAATTATAATACTTTTAACAGCAAAATTATATGCCTTATTTTAACGTTGGTCAAAAATACGACATACAATTTTATTTATACATTAAATCTACATCACCGTTGGGCAGAAATAGAAATAATGCATAAAATCTTCAATTAAAAATTATAATGATGTTATTATCAACGTTGGTCAGAAAATAACAATATCATAATTAACTGGAAATTTTATCTATTTTTCCAAAATTAAATTCTCCCGTTGGTTCGAATTTAATAATGAAAATTAATAAATCATTAACTTTTGCAGCGGAAACAAGAAATTATTCAAAATAATTCTTACTTAGAAGCAATATTACTGTACTCATCTAATCTCTGAAAAAATTAACATGTTGGTATAAAAATTAACAGAGATTTGAATCAAATTTCATTCAAAACCAGACACGCCCATGTCACAATCCAAGAACCGTACGGCGGCCACTTCACGACCTGAGTTCTCTAAGCATCAGGCTATCAGGCACCCACATGAAAATATGTACGCAAGAAGTGTAGCTAGGCAATGAGTACATATGCACTTGGTGGCCAGCACAGATACCATCGAACTGCTGGCTGCTGGATCTCACAAAAAAATAATGAATCCACTTTTCTTTGACCGGTCAAACGGAACCTCTCCACCACTCATTGCCCCTGCGCATAGATGAAAAAATCTGTTCGGCTCATCCGCAAAAACCGGATCTGAGCATTTGCGTGGCAGATGCAGCGACCACATGCGCGGTGGAGGAGGCGGCGCAAGCCGAGCGGCGGCGCGGCGGGCGAGTCCGGCAATGGCGGCAAGACGGCGAGCCGAGTGCAGCAGCGGCGCACGGCGGCGGCGGCCGCGGCGCGGCGCCGGAGTGAGCGAGCCAAGCGCAACGGCAGCGGCGGCGGCAGGGCAGCCGAGCAGCGCAAAATCATGCGCAAGGCGGCGGCTCACCGGCGGCCCACTTCACGGAACGCAGCGCCCGCGGCGGCGCCCGGGCCGAGTGCGCGACAACGGCGGACGACCGGCGGCCCGGTGAGCCGATCCTCCCTCTTTTTTTTTTTTTCTTTGCTGCCGATCCGATCCGAATTTTCTAGCGATCAAGGCTCTGATACCATTGTTTTAATCTATGCTTTGGGGTGTTCTTTTCTTTTGGGGTCTTTGGGTGTTCATGAGAGAAACCGAGAGGGAGGGAGATGGAGTAGGCGTCCGTCGGATGTAGAAGAAGAAGTGTTGGCCATCGCGGTGCGTCAGCGACGATCTGCGCTAGGGCAGCGACGGTCGGTGAAGAGCGGCGCCTTCCGTGCGCGGCGACCTCCTGGCGGTGGCGTCCCCGGAAGAAGAGACGGCCGGCTGGTGGAGTTGTCCCGTCGCTGGAGCGCCCCCTCAGATCGGATCTCGGGGTTTGTCGGTGGGGAAGGTGGTGGCACGGTGAACCTCGTCGTGCGTGCCACCCCGGCCCCCACCTCTATTTATTATGGCGCTTGCGACAGGGGCCCACCAGCCAAAACGGGCTGGGCGCCCCCGATCAGGGCGCGGGTCAAGGGGAAGGTTGGGATTTGGCCGTTGGGCCAAATCCCTGAGATCACTCTAACATTACAGAGATGGCACGCAATCAGTTTGAAATTTCTAAATCTATGTTCCAGCTATTTAATTTGCGTACCCTGGATTTGAGTGTGTCGTGCCAACATGAGTTTGCGCTAGGTGGAATTGGGAGCCTAATTAACCTTCATACTTTGCCAGCAATACATATCAGCAGCTGTGGTTGCAGATGTAACATAAGAGAGCTAAGGAACATGAACAAATTAAGGGAGCTGCATATAAGTGGATTGGGTAGCGTATCTAGTATTGAGGATGCAAAGGAAGCTCATTTACAGAATAAGAAGTGCCTCCAGACACTGCAAATGGACTTTTCGACTCAAATGCAGGACTGCGAGCACATACAGCTAGCTGGACATGTGACAGTTTCTCACGAGCTGCTACTTGAGAGCTTGAGACCACATCACAGCCTAAGAGTGCTGACAATAATGTGTTGTGAGAGTGAGAAATTTCCCAGATGGTTAGGTAATGCTTCCTTTTCCATGTTGACCAAAATGAAGTTACTTGGATGTAAATCTCAACACCTTCCAACACTCGGTGAGTTGCCTTCGCTGGAGTCCCTTCACGTTTGCGTGTTGCATTTTGTGCAACACATTGGCCAGGAGTTTTGCAGCCTTAGTCCAAGAGTTAAAGGGTTCAGGTCATTAACAGAATTGAAATTTGAGAAGATGAAAAGGTGGTCAGAGTGGTCTGGAGTCGGGGATGGTGAATTTTCTCACTTGCGTACTCTTTCGATCTTTTCTGCCCATCGATTGATATCTCTTCCGTCAGTGCCGTTTTCATCCTTGATTACTTTTGACCTGTCATATTGTGATAATCTCGCTACGGTTCCTGGATCACCTACCCTTCGTGTACTAAGCATAAAGGGATGTCCAAGCCTGGTTTCAGTTGGCCGCTTCCCCTCACTCACAACATTGCATATTGCTGGTCCATTCAAAGATTTGATATTGTGCATCTTGTTGAAAACCTGCTTGTCACTAGAGCATTCAACAATAATCTCTGAATCCACGACATGCATCCCTCTTGAGCCCAAAAATCTGCCTTCACTCGCAACATTACGATTAAGCTGCCCTAATCTGCGGTACTTCGACGGGCTTGCTGGGCTCACTTCTATCAAGGAGCTAAAGGTTTGGGGCTGTCGAAACCTCAGTATACATAGTTTGCTCCCAAGACAGGTGCAAACTCTAGATATTCGCCATAAACCAGGTATACGTGTATCTCTCTCTGATTACTAAATAATTCGCAACATTGTGGTAGAAGATACAAAGTTAGCTGGTTTCACACTATTGCTTACATTTTTCTTTTGGCACTTGTTTGTTTCAACAGCTCATTTTTCTGGCAGTTTGACGGACCAGGTATAGATTTACTATCACTTCTTTATTCCTTCTATAATAATGTTCGGAAAAGTTTGGTAACTCCAGGAATTCTTTCTGCGTGGTTCTGAATTCTTAGTGTATCAATGTGTAGGTAGTCACAACCTATACTACTCAGCTGAACGACAAAGCATTTGACCAGTGATTCTTGCACGGTCTCCTCAAAGCGGAGAGCTGATAACATGATTCATCTCAATGACTGCTGACCTGCACTCCCGAAGAACAGGTGCATGGTTGCATGTTTGAGATTAGCAAGCTGTGGAATTCAGTCTTTACATTGTACTTTATTTTATGCCCATAAAGAAGCTCATTTCTTCCTATCAACCTTTTGTAGTCCGGCACTCTACAGCACTTCCTATTTCATGGTTTCGTCAGGCGCTGCAGTGCTGCACTCTGTTGTTGGTATCTATGTTGGAATCAAACTACTTAATCAAGGACTAACAGTTGGTGTCTGTTGGAATCAGACTACTCAATGCCACCGAGCTGCTTCGTCAGCCACAGATTGAAAGTCTGCAATCATCCAGGCAAGTCTCGAACACTTCTGTTTTGTAATTCGTAAGGACATTTTTCCCCCAACGACTTGAATACGTATCCTGTTCAACCAAAATCCTTGATAATTTTGTAATTTGTGTAGTCATGCTTGTGTGTTCGCACTTCAGAGATTGATGACCATTTGGTGGATCTCAGAATCAAACTACTTGGTGTCATTAAGCGGCTTCTTTAGTACTGCAATCTCAAAGTTTGCGGCCAACCAGGCAAATTTCGAACATTGTTTCAGGGAACATTGTTTTTCTTTTCTGTTCTTGTAGTTGCTCAGGGAACATTGTTTGAACAGCATGCTGCATGCAAACATAGTTTGACGGATCTGAAAATCCATTCTTACTTGGTAGTATTTACAATTCGTACAATTATCTTTCTGTATTAGCACTCTTAAGAACCCCATGGTTGTTAGCCGTTATCATGTTCCCAAGGATTAAAAAACTAGTTACGGAAAAAATACCGATCCTGGCTGATACTGATTTTCTATTGGTTAGTTTTAATTATTAAATTTAAGCTTAAATTTTGAATTTAGCCGGTTACCACTCGGCAGTAATGTTCATCGATTCAAAATTAAAGTTATCTCTCAATTTTCTTTGCATTTTCTAGAATTTCTAACACCAAAAAATATATGAATGGTTACTATCTAAAGCAATCAAAAATAGAAAAAACAGAATATCACCACCGATAGCTACAGTGCTACTGGTACACACCGGCACCATCGGTAACCGGACCCGCCTGTTAATGCCATTTTTTTTAATCTTTGTATGCTCCTGTTATGTTTCAGTTGAGAAAACACAATAAACATTGCATTCTCAACTGCAGGGTTAAGATTTAACATCGAGTCCAGCTTTTCTTAGGTGCTAATGAATCTATTATATATTAAAAGTCGATGATAGGTCTTTTAAAATTACTAAGAAAAAAACAAAATATGCTACAAATTCTGATAAAAAAACATCTAGCCCTTAATTTGATAGGTCCTAATATTAAAGTTTTAGATTTGATAGTTGATTTTAAGATATAAGAATCTATTTATATCTATAATAATTATACTCTTAGAGAAAGATCTAGCTATCAATCTGTCGGACCCAAGTTATAACAGCTTAGATTAAAAGAAAGAGTTTGTGTAAGTACAATCCAAATTAAGAGAATTTTAAAATTAAAATAAAGAAAAACTAGCAATTTATTTTCTATACGAATACCAAAGTAACATCCATAAACAACTAAAATTCGCAGTACTAATTAAACAAAAATTAGCAAATTAAAAGAAATGGTTCATGTCAAGTACAATCCAAATTAACTAAAATTTGAAAACAAAATTAGAGATTTGATTTCCATATGAATTTCAAAGTAAACCTCTAAAAAAATTAAATTTAGAATAATAATTACAATAAAATAGAAATGGATTTTTAATATGAATTATAGCCTAAAACTAAAATGAAATACATGAAAGTACTATTCAAAAACTTACAAATTCAGAATTAAAAATTAAAGGATGATTAGATATTTTATTTGTAAACAAATTTGAACGAATTCCAGCTTAAAACTAAAAGGAATACATGACAAGTACGATCCAAAAACATGCAAATTTAGAATAAAAATTAAAGGATGATTACATATTTAATTTGTAAATGAATTTGAAACCTAAATTCCAAAAATATTCAAATTTGTAACCCTGTGCTAATTTGGCACTCCGAGGAAGCACATGTATTAACTAGAAATATCAAGTCATATATCTAGCAGTCCCAAATTAGAATAGCTCAGATTAAAAGAAAGAACCACACGTAAAGTATAAACCAAATTAACTAAAACTCGGAATAAAAAATAAAAATAGCAATTTTATCTCCATATGACATATAAAGTAACGTCCATAAATGACTAAATTTTTAATAATAATCAAATGAAAATTAGTAAATTTAAAAAATAGTCCATCTCAAGTACAATCCAAATTAACAAAAATTGGGAAAATTAAAATTGGCAATTTGATTTCCATACAAATTCCAAGGTAAATCCAAAAATCTATCTATCATAGATGACATATGTTTTAAAGTTGCTAAGAAAAAAGAGAATTAAGCTAGAAATTCTCGAAAAAAATTGAAATCCAGCTGTCCCCCAATTCAGTGGACCCTTATTTTGGTTAGTAAATGATTACCAATGGATATCTTAGATAAAACAAAGAATCTTATAAGACAAGGCTACCTATTATAGATTCTAGATCAACCCAATAAATAAAAAGAATCATAAAAAGCCCACACTAAAAAGTTGCATACGAGAGGAAAAGAAAGATGTGGACGTGTAAAACAAATGAGTAAAAGTCACGCGTGAGGAAAAAAGAAAAGTGGCACTTGGCAAGAGAAATTGAGAAACGAAAAAAAATGCAAGACCTATTCTACTTGCATGCTTCACAACAACGTGTGCTTTTTAACTTTGAAAATTTTTATGCTAGAATAGCTATTGATATGATGAATTCTAATTAATGTTGAACTATATCAACTATTGGCTATTATCTATCATACAAAAAAAGCTTAGAATGGTTAATTACATCAGCTAAGAAAAAAGATAAATACTGTTGAAATTCTTCCAAAAAAACATGTGACCCTTAATTTGGTGGATTCTAATTATGTTTAGCAATCCATAACTGATAGATGTTACCTAATAAATGACAATAATTGCTAGAAATTCTCACAAAAATAAAAATCATTTAGCTTTTAACTAGGTCTCCTTTCTTATGATTAACAAATCATAACCAATTATTTTTCTTAATCTATAGAAGTACGCATGAAGTTGATTTGCACTGTGATATGCATGCACATATAGTTGAAGAACTCTTATATGAAACTCAGGCGTAAGATGCTAGAGATAGAATTGAATTCAAGTGATCCACGTACAGACACGAACTTGCCTATAATATCCATTATAATTTGCATTCTTTTAATTGTATTAATATGGATTTGTATTGTCTATATTATTGGAGATGCTAGCTAAAAATTATAAAGAACAAGTATTTACTCTTAAAGATATAATCTATATTATTTGTTTTAACATATGCTACTATACATAGGGGTGCAAATGGAGCGGATATTTCCCAACCGTACGTCCGTCCGTTTTAATTCGGATACAATTCAGAGCAAATTTTCAGATATCCAAAGGTTTTATCGGATATGGAAATAGAGTCAGATATTTTTTGTCGGATACGGAAACGGATTCAGAAAAAGCATTATCCGACGGATACGAAACTATCCGGGTATTTTTCCGGATAGTTACTGGATAGTTATTGAATAGTTTCTCCTTTATACTCTACACTTGTTCAGTAAGAAATAGAATGCTTTCTGATTGAAAATCTATGTTACACAATAAGCATTCGGTTATTACTGGGACTGTAACTTGCACTAGAGAAGTTGAGCTTATTGAGAAGTAGCAGAAGAAATGTATCTCGAAGGTTTGGGACCACTATATTAAATACATGGTGACTGTTAACACAAAAAATGGTGGAAAAGAGAAACAACTATGGGTGCAGTGCAATAAATATCCTCACAAAGCTCGATGTGAGACATTAAGGGCACGAAGGCCTTGTGGAATCATTTGCAAAATGTAATGAAGTTAAATGAACTAGTGATGTACTTGACTACTTAGCTATGGAAAATTCGTACTTTTGAACCATGTGACATGTAGCCAGTTAGCTACTACTTATTTAACTAGTCTTTATCATTTACTTACTACTTTCCTAGCTAGAATTTACTAATTGCTTAACTTGTCCCTGTCACTATGTGAAATTTATTTTTGTGCATTATCCGATCAAATATTCGTGACTGAAACTAACCGTATTTGGGGCGACATATATTTGCTCCGTATTCGTGATCAAGAATAATCACATTCGTATTCGTATTTGGCGCTATCTGTGTCCGACTACGATAAAAAATATGGAAAAGGATATGGGATGAGCAATATCCATTCGTATCCGCTCCGTTTGCACCCCTAACTATACATTAATAGCACAAACGAAACTAATTCTACAAATGTGGTAATTAAATTGAATTGATGACATTACAAAATTATAATATTTGAATTCATTCATGTGATCTGCATCCCTTTATTTTCTGTATTTGGTTCTTTTATTAGGCTTTTTCTTTCGAACTGTGGTTTATGGTTTTTGACTACGGCTTATTAGTCTAATGAATAGTGATTCCTTGTTTTTTGTTATTGCCCAGTTTCGGTGCAACCTTACTTGTTCTTGAGAAATGTCTGAACTTTGGTGAGAATTCATGCAGTTCTTTGATGGAATAACTTCTTGAGACCTCAGCAAGGTGTTTGCAAAATTTCATATTATTTGGACTAGGATTTTAGAGTTGCATCAAAAGTTGTAACGGCTCGTACTGATTTTTTAGTTCTGGAATAGGGAAGCATCAGACCGCTCCCCTCCGGTCATACCGCCAGAGGCTGGTTCGACCAGCATGCAGCCGGCGGTGAAACCACTGGAGTTTTGAGTTTTTTGTTTTTGATTTTTTGAGTTGCTTGCCTTCGTATTGGCTTCTAATTTTGATATTCATAGCTCATTAACTATTGGAGTGAAGAATCGACAAATACTTGAGGAAAAATTCTAAAGGTACTATTCACCCTCTTTTGTTGCTATATCGGTCCTCCAAATATTATGAGTCCCTCCATTTTTCAGCTTTTCTCCATGACCTTTGTACTGAGCTGAAGTAACAGCTGCACTCTTCTTTGAACCAGACAGACCATTCTTCACTACAGAAGCATAAGTATTTTCCTCAACGTTAAGCTGCCTCAACGTTACAAGCATCAAATTACAATTATTTTCAGCATATACATATATTTTTTCAATAATTATTATCAAACACATACATCTCATCACTATGCACACAAGATAATTGAAAAGGTAACAAATATAGCCTCCAAATCTCTTCATTCAATAGATTAAAACATCACAGCCACACATGCATATTGAGGAGAAAATATATAGCATCTCATTTAGCCTCCACAAGGTCCTCTCCATCAGTTGACAAATGTAGCATTCAACTATGCATACAATATATAGTAAAATTCTCAATAGTATAGCTAGTCAGTGGACACATGTTTGAGCCATCAACTGTATAGCAGCTATGGGCTAATAAAATATATCATCTATACAAAATTTGAGATAGTAAACTTCTCAAAAGAGTAGACAGTAACTGCTCATGACTGATCAACCATATAGTAGCTACGGGCACATATTTTGTCATCTTTACAGAAGTTGTCGCCAATTTTGCATGGTTGTGCCTGGTGGCACAAGAGAAACCCGACCACCTAGAATTAAATTTACAAAATTCGATCAGGTCAGTGCTTAATACAAAAATATCAGGAACAAAATAATCCAAAACATTTGGATCAAGAAAGTAGCTACAGCTGTTTGTATGAATCACATGATGTTTTATTTTTATTTATAAACAACATAGTTCAGTTCATGTTTCATTTGTATTTATAATTTTATCTATCTATATTTCGCTCAATGGATCACATGATGGTGTAAATAATTTTTATGTCATACCTAAGCACTAAATATTTTATATGCAACATAATGACATAAGTACCTATTTTTATTACTTCACCATTCTGCCTGGGTGGAACTTCTTCAACCTTAATTGTGAGCATTCATTTGACATGTTAGATTTTCTAGGTAAACAAAGTATACACATAAACAAGCTAAGAAAAGGACATACCAAGTGGATTGGCCAAGCAATGGAATGACCAATAGCATCCTTGATGTAATTCAGATTTTTGCACGGTCGAAACAGTTCTGCATCTCCAAATATGGGACTGTCTATGACTACTTTGTAGCACTCGTTTCCAAGAATTGTACCTCCAACCATTTCTGATGGGTCTTGGCTTTCAACAGTTGCTTTAGCAATACGATTATATGGCCGCACAGTTCTTTTAAGAAATACATCGTTTCCAACCTGTTTGACCATATGGACACCTCATATTAGACTGGAAAATATAATAGATGATGTTGTTTTACATAACAGATCCAACTGAATTAACAAAATTTTCCCAAAGCTAAATGGTTTTTGTTGCTGCCTTTTTAACCCTTGAGTGGTCACTTTTTCCCTTGTTGGCACCTCCAGTCTCAGTAGGCCTACTGGTATTATAATTAGCTACTTGCTTTTGTACCCCCTATTGCATATTATAAATGTTACTGACATTTTTTCAACCTTTTTTACTTGTGTAAATCAATTCACATGCATTTAGGTAAGCAGTTCATCCTAAACGACTTAATATATACATACATATACCTCAGCAAAAACTGTTGTTGTTGTAGCTGGAACATTAGAGCGTTTACTTGTGGCCTTATTGCCTGTTCATGCTTGTGAATGATTGTTTGCAATTCTTGGTGGCTTGGTAGTATTGCGGTTGCCAGCATGTTCTTCTAACTCTTGTGCATAATATTTACCACCAACCCTTCTCAACGAATCCTAGAAGATTTAGGCAATGTAAAATTCTGACTTAAAAATATATGGAGCAAAATCAATGCCATTCAACTGACCTTCTCCAGCAGTTTGTTTTGGTTATGTTGCAATGCTCTAACAGTTCTTGGTTGTACCTGTATTTAGGGGGAAAAATTAGAAACTTATAGTAGCTGCTAATAATACTAGTGCAGTTGATTTATACAAGCATGGAAATAGAAGTGATGTTAAGAAATTACGTTTCTAAGAACAACAAGCAAGTAAGTTTGTAGTAGCGTGCAGCCCAGCAAACAAGTACCCAATTTAACACCAAAATAGCTATGACAGATCGTCGACTCTCTTGGTGCAGCAGAAATCTGAGTAACTGAATTATGAAAAAAATTAATATGCCACACACATGCTATCAAAAACACCACGAATGTCACAAATATTTATTAATTACAACCACATGCAAGTACACCTAAAATCATATAAGTTACTTGCACTTAGGATCCACAAAAAAGTCAATCAACCTAAAGAATTACAATTGAAAGAATGAGACAAAATAAAAATATGGAGCTTACCGATCCAAGATGGGGAGAGGAGACCAAATGGCTGCAGCAGGGGAGAGGAGGCTAGGTTGGGGGCAGAGGAAGGGGGTGGAGGGAAGGCTAGGGCAGAGGAAGGGGAATGGAGGCTTGGAGGTGGAGATAGAGGAGAGGGGAGGCCGGTGATGGGGATGAAGGATGGCTCCAGGAATTTCAGAATGGGTATTCGAAGTTACAAAAATATTGTTCAATAAAAAATGTAAAGGTCCATAATAGCAAAAATTAAAATACAATTGTTCATACTCAGACAACAACTGAAATAATACAAAGAAATTATAAAATAATTAAGAATTAAATATTTTAAATTTTAAATTTGTAGATTTCTTCATTTTTCAAAGCTCAAAGATCTACAAAATCAAACATATAGATAATTGGATACTTCAAGATAATTGGATGAATTATCAGAAATCACGACTACTGTCTTTCAAGATACTTCAAGATAGACTATGTGAAGTTGTGAAAGCAGCAATAAATCTATATGCACAGAAGAAATCAAATAAATGATTCTTACATGTCCCTTTAGAACTGTCTCTCAACTCTCAAGGCAATTATAAATTTGGTCATAACAGCCTAACAGGTCTTGGAAAAGAGGCACTCTCGGTCCCTTACTCCCTCGCCCCACTTATGACTTGTCTACTACAATTCACAATGAGAAACTGAGAAACATATGCATATTGGCCAATTCTCTTAACTACTGCAGAAACTGAGAAACATATACATATTGGCCAATTCACAATTGTATAACCAAACGTCCATAATTCATTTCCAAGTATTGCCATATACTCATATACAGTTATACACAAATATTGTCATACTCATATACACCAAGTTACCAACCATCCAGGCATCCACTGATCCACAGTCTACACAGTAACACAGATGACAGGATAAACCGATAAAGGAGCTAAGGAACTAAGGAAGCACCTCGTGCTGTCGTGCAGACAGTCCCTGCGTGCAGATTTAGTAAGCACGGAGATGAAGCAGAGCAGATCCGCGAGAAATCACCATGGAATCGAGTCAATCGACGGGTCACGGGGAGGCGGGGAGCGGCATAGTAAGAAATGAGGAATGCACAATTGCACAGAGCTATGAAACAAAGCACCATCACTCCATCAGACATCAGTGACCTCTGGGCAAACATCCCCAACAAAAAATTAAACTAACCTCCGGGCGGACTCACGAGGAGATCTCAGATCCGGAGATGAGCTAACGAGTCGAGGGAGAGCCGGAGAGGGACTGCGCTGCGGACGCTGCCGATTGCCGGGCTGGCCGGATCTTCTTCAACCACGGTGGAAGGAGGGGGTGCTCGAGCACCCATGGTAGATTCGCCACTGGTTGCTTGGATTGGGAAGTTACGAGCAGATGGGACATTATGCAGAGCATAATAGCTCGTAGTTATGATGACATGTCAGATCATCACCTGAAATCTTGTTTTCTTTTTATGGCATCTTTTGCTGAGGATTATGATTTATGAACTTCAAGCTGATACTCTTAAAGGAGCATGGATTGCGGAGGGTTTTGTGCAACATAAAGGCAGAAACACAATAGAAGAAACTGCACGTAACTACCTGGAGGAGTTTGCTCGAAGATCAATTGTTCAAGTCGTACAGAGGGACTATTGTGGATGGACTCATAGACTCCAAATGCATGACATCTTACACTTATGGGCAGTACAAGAAGCCCAGAAAGAAGGATTTTTCAAAGTGTGAAAGAATCATGCTGACCTACATGCATCCTCTTCAGAGACAATGACATCATATCGCATTTCTTCAGTATGTTTCTTTGATGACGAGATTGGCAGATCTGCATCAAATATTCAAACCATGTTGGGCTTCAGCTTGCCTTCTGTTACCCTTGAAACGTTAAGATTCTTGAGGGTCCTTTTCATGGAGAACTAAAATTTGGAGAAATTTTCTAAACAACTCGGCAGTTTGATACATTTGAGATATATTGGGTTGATAGGTTGTAGAAATTTGGTGCTGCCATCCTCCATTGGACGCCTCCTCAACTTGCAATCTATAATTTGCTAAAAAAACAATTACCTTGGTTCCACATTTCCATTATCTCCATCCCCGATAGATATCAGTGTACCTGGTAACCTTGTTTCATTGCAATTAACCTGTGTCAAATACTTGCTTACATTACTTGTCATTTAATCACCGCGTTGCGACCGTTGTTGTGTATTCGCTGAGATTTTCAAATCTCATGCTTGATCTTTTCATTCTTAGATAAAAGGTCAGTGGAGTGATAGCATCATACATGGGTTGGAGCACTCGAGTTTTCAGCATCGTGGCTTGCCACTATTTATGCCATTTTATTTATTCCTCTTTTGGTTAGAAGTGGACCGGTCCTATATTTCAAACATTTATTTCAGCTTCCATTGGTTCTCTAATAAAGTGTTAATAAAGTTTTAAATTCTTTGTGATTTCTACTATTGCTTTTATTTATTCTTCACTTTAGCAATGACGTTCCATAGTAGTATCCCAGATTGGCTATATGTTGTGTGCCACAAGCATCTAGCTCTCAATTAGGTCAAGACTTATTATTACCAAATCATAACGAATAATTTTTCTTGATCTATGAAAGTACACATGAAGTTGATTGGCACCATGATATGTATGCACGTATAGTTGGAGGATCTCTTGTATGAGAATAAGACATGAAATGCTAGAGATAGAATTGAACTCAAGCGATCCAGCATGGACACAAACTTGCCTACAATATCAATTATAATTTATATTATTTTAATTGTATTAATATGGATACAACAGTTGTCTATTATTAGAGGTGTCGATTAAAAATTATAAAAAAACAAGCATTTCCTTACAAGCAAATAATTTATTTTAACATATACTACTATACATTAATATCACATATGAAACCAATTATACAAATATGTAAATTAAATCGAATTGATAACATTCTAAAATTTTAATGTTCGAATTTTTTCGTGTGAACTGTAACCCTTTATTTTTCGCATGTAGTTCCTTTATTATCATCACATATGTATGGTTAAACCAATAAAAATATACTCTAATTATGATGCCCACTCATAGGTGTGTGGGCCACCATGCTAGTTCTGCTAATTTTCCCATGGAGATGTTTATATTATGTTTACAAGTGAGGAGGATACTAGGCAAATAGATAGTAGTAATTGACTGGTTGAAGCTTGATTATAATTGACTGGTTGAAGCTTGATTATAATTGACTGGTGGAAGGTTGATTATAATTGACTGGTTGATGTTGGGTTGATCGGAGGCTAACTGCCGCCCGAGAAATCAGGGAGGACCTCCTCCACCCACGCGCCTTGATCGGAGGCGGTTCCAACAGATTGGTATCGATCCCGGTCACCTAGCGCTACAACATATAAGGGTTTCGGCAGAGGGATTGACACGCCGTTGTTCTCTCCTCCATACACCCGAACATCACCCGATCTACTGAGGGCGCTACGGTGGACGAAGACCGACGACCTCGCCGCCGGCCATCTCCACCGCCGACACCTCCGTCTTCTTCTCCGACTTCGGCCGACGACGTCTTCTTCTCCACCGACTCGCCACCGACACCTCCACGGCCGCAACCACTACTTCACCCTCATGGCCGCTTCCGGTTCGGGTTAGTGCTCTCGATTACGCACTTATGTTTATTAGATGTTCATGTTTTGAGTTAGGATTAAGAACTAATGTTCGGACTTAGTCATGTTTATTAACTACAATGGTATCGAGCCACTCCTAACTCGCTTGAACCCTAAAATAATTTTACCCGCCTCGGATCGGAGCTGCACTAGTCATCCATGAACCCTAGAACCCCTAACGCTCGGTTTTTGGATTGGGTAGCAATTAGAAGGAGATGATTTGTTTTTTACTTTCGGCAAATTAATCCCCACAAGAAACCCAAACTTAGATCGGCGGAAGAACACAAAAACAATGGATCGGCGGACTTACGGAGTTCTCGCGCCGCCATCGCCGCCTTAGCCTCTCCGGGCCGCCGGCCGCCGCCGCCTTGCTCATGAGCGCCGCGCCGTGCCGCCGCCGCCTGCGCGCCCGCCGCCCGAGGCCACCGCCGCCAGGGCCTTTTGCCGCTATGGGCGTCGCCGCGGTGCTTCTCCGTCGGACGCACCGCCGTAGCCGCCGGGCCCGCCTCCGCTCGGTCGCCGCATGCGCCGCCGCCGGCGCCGCCGGAAATCGCTGCTGCTGCCGCACGCACGGACGGACGTCGCCGCCGCCACCTCATAGCCGCCCATTTTTGCGCGTGAGGGCGGACTCAAATGTCTTTAGGGTTTTGGGCACTTAATCCCGCCGAGCATATGTTCGGCCGTCCGATTGGATCGGACGACCATCCGTTTTTCGGGCCGAACTGCTTTTGGGCCGGCGCGCGCATGAGCCATTCGATCGCCATCTAACGGCCGGGGCGCGCGTGGATCGGCCGGGCGGGCGCGGGTGATTGTTTTTGGGCTGTGCGATTGTTTTTGGGCCGTGCGGTTTTCCCCCCGCACGCGCGTTTTGGTGGACCGTGGCCGAATTTTGAGCCGGAATATTATTTTAAGGCCCGAATTTCTTTTTAGGGCCGAATTTTCAGCCCAAATTCTTTTGGGGCTGAATTTTAGACTAAAATTACTTTTGAGGCCCAAATTTTCAGCAAAAAATTTATATTGTCCTATTTCAAGTGCATTTTCTTTTGTTTTACATTTATTTTAATGCACTGTTATAATTTTAATTTTCAGTGCACTTATTTTGTTTTTAGTATATTTTATGCACTATTTTAATTAATTAAATGGCTCAAACTATGATGTATCATTACCATATTTTAATGAATAATCTCAAATTTAAATTGAACCAACGGGATATTTAAATTTGAGACTTTATGAATAATTTTGGCATTATGTATTCATATGATTATATTCTGACCAAAGTTGTTTATAATCATATGTCGCCATAAATATTCAGTTCTTTTTCATTTTCTGCCCAACGGTGATATGAATTGAACTGTAATTTTATGCATGTTATTAATCAGACCAACATAGGGTTAATTACATGCAATATATATATTTATGATGATTCTAATTTTTGCCCTGTATTTTTAATTCAGCACTTAATGCTTCGAACGTTGCTGCCACTATTGATAATATTGAGCAGCTCACGAGAGCAATTTTACCTCGTGGAGAGAACGAATTTATGTTGTCCTTGGTGTTTTGGACCTTGACTATGCCTTAAGGGTAGACGCTCCCGTCCCCCCCTCCGAGGGTGAGGAGAATTTTGCTGCAAAAAAGAAGATTTATGATGATAATGCTGAAAAATGGGAACGATCTAACCGCTTGTCGCTTATGATTATGAAAACCTCAATTTCAGTCATGATTAGGGGAGCAATTCCCAATTCTGAAAAAGCTAAAGATTACATGGCTTCAATTGAGGAGAAACTCAAAGGTTCCACTAAAGTTTATGCCAGTACCTTAATTCAGAGGCTCTTAACCTCTAAATATGATGGGTCTGACAGTATAAGAGAGCATACCATGATGATGACTGATATGGCAGAAAAACTCAAGGGCATGGACATGGCAATTTCTGACGGTTTTCTGGTTCATTTCATTATGACATCACTTCCTTCTGAGTACACCGCTTTAAAATTAATTACAACACTCAGAAAGAGAAGTGGAGCATGAGCGATTTGATCGCCATGTGTGTCCAGGAGGAAGAGAGAATAAGAACAGAAAAGAAATATTTTACCTTTAATGTTGGTGGCTCTCATAAAAGGAAGTTCCAAGGGGACTTCAAATCTAAGAAGAAGCTGTATTTTTCCCCCAACTCTGATAAATCGGGGCCTAGAGTGCACAATGCACCGAAGCCTCATATTGCTTCCGCTGCAACATCTAAAGGGGAATGCCATCAAGAACAACCAGGCATTTTCGTAAAGACTGCGTGCTTTCTAAAATGGCTTGCCAAAAGGGGTAATGATACAATTACTTTTATTGACGAAACTCTTTATGCTGATTTCTCCCTTAATGCTTGGTGGATTGACTCAGGTGCAACTGTGCACGTTACCAATTCTTTACAGGGATTCCTTACCGCGACAACACTAAGAAAGGGGGAGCGAAGTCTTAGAGTCGCGGATGGAAAGGAAGCCGAAGTGAAATCAGTCGGATCTGTTTCATTAACTTTAGACAACGGCTTCCTGCTTCGTCTGAATAATGTAGTTTATGTTCCTTCCATCAGAAGGAATTTAATTTCGCTTTATTAGACGATGAAGGTTTTAAATGTATTTTTGGAGACAATAAATGTATCCTTAAATATAATTCCAATAATGTTGGTCTTGCTTTTCGACAAGACAAGCTCTATATGCTTTCCCTTAATGAATCTTCTGTATTGAATGTGAATGATGCTAAACGCAAAATTAATGATGAGACTTCTTCGAAACTGTGGCACTGTCGTTTGGGCCACATTTCGAGGGGGAGAATGGAACGTCTCATCAAAGAAGACATTCTCCACCCTTTAGATTTCTCTGACTCAGACCACTGCATTGATTGCATTAAAGGAAAATATGTAAAACAAATAAAGAAGGGAGCTACTCGCAGTACAGGACTTTTAGAATTAATACATACTGATATTTGCGGTCCTTTTCCTGTGACATCAGTGGATGGTTTTGATTCGTTCATTACATTCACTGATGATTTCTCCCGTTACGGCTATATTTTTCTCATTAAAGATCGATCTGAATCACTCGATAAATTTAAAATATTTAAGGCTGAAGTTGAAAATCAGCACAACCTAAAGATTAAAGTGGTTAGATCGGATCGAGGGGGAGAATATTATGGAAGACATGCCCCTTACGGGCAAATTCATGGCCCTTTTGCTAAGTTCCTTCAGGAAAATGGCATTGTTTCCCAGCATTCTATGCCGGGCGAACCTCAGCAGAATGGCGTAGCTGAAAGACGCAACCGTACACTTATGGACATGGTACGGAGCATGCTTAGCCATTCTAGTTTACCTGTTGGCTTGTGGATGGAAGCACTAAAGACACCACAAGATATTCTTAATCGGGTTCCCAGTAAATCAGTACCTAAAACACCTTATGAATTATGGACTGGGAGAAAACCGAGTATGAAATATTTACGAGTGTGGGGTTGTCGTGCTGAAGCTAAGTTATTTAATCCACAGATTAAGAAATTAGACCCTAAGACAGTGAGTTGCCATTTTATTGGATACCCTGAAAGATCCAAAGGGTATCGATTTTATTGTCCTGATAGGATAACTAAGTTTGTAGAAACAAGACACGCTGCGTTCTTAGAAAATAACGAGGACCTGGAGCCCAGGAAAATAGATCTTGAGGAAAAGCGGGTTTATGTTCCCGCAACGCTCATTCCAGAGATCTTTATTCCTGTGCCTCAGGAGGTTGCACCTCCAGTAGAAAATGTTGTTGTTGCACCGACTGTTGAAGTATCTGAAATTCCTAATGTTACAACTAATGATGAACCTCAACAGCCTCCTGAGATACCTAATGAACCTCTTAGAAGATCACAGCGGGAGAGAAGATCTGCCATTCCTAATGATTATGTTGTTTATATGAATGAGGATATTAATGATATAGGAAAGATAGATGATCCCACCTCTTATAAAGAGGCGATAATGAGTGAATATTCTTCTAATTGGCTTGAAGCCATGGAGGATGAACTAAAGTCTATGAGCACTAATGATGTATGGGACTTAGTAGAAATTCCTGACAGAGTCAAAACAGTAGGCTGTAAATGGGTCTACAAAACAAAACATGACTCTAAGGGAAATATCGAAAGGTTCAAAGCAAGGCTTGTAGCAAAAGGCTTCTCATAAAGAGAAGGGATCGATTATAATGACACATTTTCTCCTGTCTCAACTAAAGATTCATTCAGAATTGTTATGGCACTTGTAGCTCATTATGATTTAGAGCTGCATCAGATGGATGTTAAGACGACATTTCTTAATGGCGACTTGTAAGAAAATGTTTACATGGCTCAACCGGAAGGTTTTGTCGTGGAAGGCAAGGAGCATATGGGATGTCGACTTAAGAAATCCATTTATGGCTTAAAACAAGCATCGAGGCAGTGGTACCTCAAATTTGATAAAATCATAAGAAGTTTCGACTTCAAAGAAAATGAAGTTGATAACTGTATATACGTTAAGTTCAATGGGAGTAAATTCACCATTTTAGTACTTTATGTGGATGATATCTTATTGGCTAGCAGCGATAAGGACATGCTGTTTGAGACCAAAAGATTTCTTTCATCCAATTTTGATATGAAGGATCTCGGTGATGCCTCTTATGTTCTTGGCATTGAAATTCACCGAGATAGGTCCAAAGGAATTATGGGTTAATCCCAAAAGGCATACGTTGACGTAGCATCAAGAAATACAATATGCATAAGTGCTCGCTCGCCTGCTCCTATTGTTAAGGGCGATAAGTTTGGGACATTTCAATGTCCAAGGAACCAATATGAAGCTGATCAAATGAAGTCGGTTCCTTATGCTTCAGCTGTCGGAAGCATTATGTATGCTCAAGTATGTACACGCCCTGATCTAGCTTTTGTAACCGGGATGCTTGGCAGATATCAGTCCAATCCAGGATCGGACCACTGCAAAGCCGTTAAGAAAGCCCTGCGTTATATGCAAGCTACTAAGCATTTCATGCTCACATATAAGTCTTCTGATAGCCTTGATGTTATTGGTTATTCAGATTCAGATTTTGCGGGATGTGTTGATACTAAGAAATCCACGTCAGGTTATATCTTCACACTCGCAGGAGGAGCTATCTCGTGGAAAAGCTCCAAACAAACCCTTACGGCATCTTCAACGATGCAAGCTGAGTTTGTGGCATGTTATGAGGCTACCGGCAGTCTGTATGGCTTAAGAATTTTATCCCGGGACTTAGAGTGGTAGACAGATCTCTAAACCACTCACTTTATACTGCGATAATGAACCGCAGTCTTTTATGCAAATAACAACAA
This sequence comes from Bonia amplexicaulis, assembly GCA_036346245.1. NCBI lineage: Eukaryota > Viridiplantae > Streptophyta > Magnoliopsida > Poales > Poaceae > Bonia > Bonia amplexicaulis. The sequence goes on from CM070765.1 coordinate 8,736,192, forward strand.
GTCAAGTGGTGCTGCCAAACACATTGACATTAAGTATCATGTTGTGAAAGATAGAATCTAGGATCAAACCATAAGTATCAAGCATATTAGTACTAAGTTAATGCTTGCGGATCCGCTTACGAAAGGCTTACCACCCAGTATTTTTCGTGATCATGTTGCCGGCATGGGTTTACTAGAAAGCCTCTGATTCTGAATAAAAGGACCTAAAATAAAGAGGTAATTGATCTTTTGCCACACCTTTCATTGCATTTGATGATTTGCCCTGTGATGTCTCAATGACATGTGGGTTCAAGGCCCACATGTCAATGAGACAAATAGGGCAAATCATCAAATTCCATATTTATGTATGGGGCAAATGCTCCAATCTCCCTAAAATAAACTAACTCCCATTAAGAATAATGAATAACCATTCTAAGATATAAATAGTACGCTATAGGTACTGAGGTTGTATGGTACTTTATTGACCATGCAACACATTACCTTGGTGTGCTGTTTTATCAAAGAATGGGCTTATGATGTTAGCCTTACGATCAAAGGGGAGAATGTTGGGTTGATCGGAGGCTAACTGTCGCCCGAGAAATCAAGGAGGACCTCCTCCACCCACGCGCCTTGATCGGAGGCGGTTCCAACAGATTGGTATCGGTCCCGGTCACCTAGCGCTACAACATATAAGGGTTTCGGCAGAGGGATTGACACGCCGGTTGTTCTCTCCTCCATACACCCGAACATCACCCGATCTACTGAGGGCGCTACGGTGGACGAAGAACGACGACCTCGCCGCCGGCCATCTCCACCGCTGACACCTCCGTCTTCTTCTCCGACTTCGGCCGACAACGTCTTCTTCTCCACCAACTCGCCACCGACACCTCCACGGCCGCAACCACTACTTCACCCTCATGGCCGCTTTCGGTTCGGGTTAGTGCTCTCGATTACGCACTTATGTTTATTAGATGTTCATGTTTTGAGTTAGGATTAAGAACTAATGTTCGGACTTAGTCATCTTTATTAACTACAGTTGAAGCTTGATTATAGATCACCAACTAATGTTAAAGACGCAGTTATGAAGGGGATATAGACAGAAGAAAGAAATGGTCCTGATTATCTTGTAAGTGTGACGTGTCTAAAAGAGCCTCTTTGATAAACTCGCACACGAATATGACAGAAACAATCAACATCTCAGTTCGCGATGGAGAACCGTGAGAAATCGTTATTGCCAGAGATACTGAGAATTGTTTCAGATAAACCATGAAGAACTATATTCGCTAACACGCATGGCTCATTCGTTTGTGAACACCTGAGCGATTATGCGCACTTAGGTACAGGATTTGTGCTATTAGAATTCTCAACCTAGTGCACAAAGTAGCATTTCATAATAATAACATCATACAGTTCAGGTGTGTCCACACTCCACAGCCAATGGTAAAGTTAAGTACACGAGTGATAAAAGTTATGGTCGTACGAGGCTAACATCCGGATTAAACGTCCGGACGGTAACAACACCCTTAGAAATATCAGCAGAGCACAAATAAATGCAGCGAAAGCATGCATGTGCTTATCTAATTATGGAGCCTACCAATAATGCTGAAGCAGACAATGTACATGCGGTTTTCAACAATGCCTCGTGTAAAAGCAGACCATGTATTTTTTTTTCTGCCACATCATAGGTTGTATTATAGAGATGGGCCCACCAATCAGGCAAACCGAAAACTGTTTAAAACATAAATAGAGTTAGCAACATGTTAAACACACAAACTAAAACGAAATATATACTCATGCATGCCTCGAGTGAAAAAGTTGTTGCAACAAACAAAGATCAGACCAGAACACATGAAATATACACTATATACTACAAAAACAAAACAAGACGCTAGGAGCACAAAAAGGTGGTGCACTCCACTTCAGTGGTCACTCCACATAATAATGTGGACTCCTGAACAGCATGTTTCTAACGCTCCCAAACACGGCAGTAAAAGCAGACTCAGTCACTGCTCCCGGAGATGGGGCTTATGGAATGCATTAATCAGAAATGGGTGCACAGCAAGGTCGAAGATGTCTCTTTTCTCCTTGATGCTAGAACAAAGCAAAAGAAACAACATTTTACTACAAATAGATAATGTCACATGATGCAAGATTGAAGATGGAAAGGAAGAAGCTCCAAGCAGTGCTAACTTTAGTTTTCGCGGCGTATTAGCATCAGCCGTGCTCCTCTAGCACAATTTCCCTCCGGCGTCGGAGTCGGAGCTGCCGCCAGAGACAGGAAACAAGTTTTCCGTGCGATGCTCACAAGGATGAACAAAGGTCTTGCCAATAATACACTGGTGGTGGAGTCATGTGGCTGCCATCTCTCTTCAGGTCACGTCAGATGGACTTCACAGCATTACTGCTGTTAGGAAATATCATCTGAGAAGAACCCACACACAAATAATTTGAGAGGAATCAAAGCGCAGAGTCTAGCTAGCTTGTGCATAGAGCTTAGCTAGCTTGTGCATAAAGTTTAGCTAGCTTGGAGAGGGAGAAGGGGAGAGAGACAGACCACTCAGACGAGGGCCATGGCGGAGTCTGCAGTTTCTTCTGTGCTTGGAAGACTCGGCAACCTTGCTATCCAGGAGACGTCCCTGCTATGCAAAGTCACCGGTGAAGTGGGATTCTTGAAGAACGAGCTGGAGCGGCTGCAGGAATTCCTTCATGATTTGGACAGCAAGAGGAGGTCCGGGAATAAAAGCATGGCCGTCTGGGTCCACCAGATCAGAGGTGCGGTGTATGATGCTGAGAACGTTATTGAAGTTGCAGAGCATGTGAAGAAGCGAAAGAGGCTGAAGAAGGGCTTCATGGGTGCCATCTCAAGGTATGCTCGATTGCCAAGTGACTTGGTTACCCTCCATAAAGTTGATGTGGAAATTCGTCGTATCAGAAGGAATATTCAAGAAATTACACGTAGTGTTTCCAATCTGGGTATTCTTAATCTCGGTGGGAGTACGGTACCTGAAGTGCTTCGTGATGTACCCGATCCACTGTATAGACCAATTCTTGGTGGTGATGATGATGTCGTGGTTGGATTTCAGAAGGAAGCCGAGAAAATTGTGGAAGAACTGAAAAATATAGAGAACAAACAGCTAACTGTCATCTCTATAGTGGCAACAGGAGGGGCGGGAAAGACCACACTAGCAAGGAAAGTGTACGATTCAGCAGAAGTTAGAGAGTGTTTTAATGCGTTTGCTTTTGTTTGTATCTCACAAAAGTTTGAGGTGCTCCTTGTATTGAAGGACATCACAATCCAAGCTCTGGGGATCGAAAGGGAGGACAAAGAGTTTGGCAAAACGGCAATACTAGAGAAGTTGGAGAAAATGGGGGTAGAAGAAATAACAGCTAAATTGTGTGATCTTCTTAAAGAGAAAAGATACTTGATTGTACTTGACGATGTTTGGAAAACGGATACATGGGATGGAATTAAGCAAGCTTTTCCTGATATCAAGAACGGGAGCAGGGTGTTGCTAACTACTCGTGACTTGCAAGCTGCCAATCAAGCTAATAAGTTGACTTATGTTCATCAACTTAGACTACTGAACGAGGAGGAAAGTTGGCAACTTTTCTGTTCGAAGGCATTCCCATCGTATGAAAGCATTGATACGAACCATCGCGGCGAGCTTGAAAGTGTTGGCAAGAGTCTTGTAAAGAAATGTGTTGGTTTACCACTAGCTCTCGTTGTTATGGGAGGATACCTAGCGAAGAACCTTCATCGAGAAGCATGGTTGAGAATGGATTGTTGCTTGGATTGGGAAGCTACGAGCAGATGGGACATTATGCAGAGCATAATAGCTCGTAGTTATGATGACATGTCAGATCATCACCTGAAATCTTGTTTTCTTTTTATGGCATCTTTTCCTGAGGATTATGAACTTCGAGCTGATACTCTTATAGGAGCATGGATTGCGGAGGGTTTTGTGCAACATAAAGGCAGAAACACAATACAAGAAACTGCACGTAACTACCTGGAGGAGTTAGCTCGAAGATCAATTGTTCAAGTCGTTCAGAGGGACTACTGTGGATGGATTCGTAGACTCCAAATGCATGACATCTTACACGTATGGGCAGTACAAGAAGCCCAAAAAGAAGGATTTTTCAAGGTGTGCAAGAATCATGGTGACCTGCATGCATCCTCTTCAGAGACAATGACAGCATATCGCATTTCTTCAGTATGTTTCTTTGACGACGAGATTGGCAGATCTGCATCAAATATGCGAACCATGTTGGGCTTCAGCTTGCCTTCTGTTACCCTTGAAACGTTAAGATTCTTGAGGGTCCTTTTCATGGAGAACTCAAATTTGGAGAAATTTTCCAAACAACTCGGTTTTTTGATACATTTGAGATACATTGGGTTGATAGGTTGTAGAAATTTGGTGCTGCCATCCTCCATTGGACGCCTCCTCAACTTGCAATCTATTGATTTGCAAGGCACACCAGTGCCCTATATCCCAAAATCTTTGTGGGATATAGACACGCTGAGGCATGTTGAGATCCCGTTTATGGAAACATTGACTATTCCTACGCCAACACTAGATCAACAGGAGGAGTTTCAGTTTCAGACCTTGCGCATTGGTACAGAGTCAACTCTGTGTCCTCCTAATAATGATTTGTGGATACGTATGCGAAAGCCTCTACTGCTAATGACACTGCTAAAGGTTTTCAAATTAAGAGGGATGTGTGTTCCTGTGGATATCCTCGCCTGTTTGTCAAACCATCGCTACCTTGTTGAGCTTGACTTATGTCTGTTTATAGACAAGACTGGGTTTCTGGACAGCAGTGTACTCCCGCAGAACCTTCGCAGCCTTTGCCTGTCTGTTGTTCGCCCCTGTCCAGTAGACCCAATGCCAATTCTAGGGAAGCTTCGTAACCTCGTACATGTTGTATTGACTGTGCCAGGCTATGAAGCCCCCAACATGTCCAGCCCTGCTGGTGGGTTCCCACAGCTGCAACACATGCGCCTCAGAAATATTCCTGCTGAGAAACTGATGCTTGAGGCTGGTACGATGCCGAAGCTCACCAAGTTGGCTCTTTTCGAATGTGGAAATATGACGAGGCTTCCAGATGGGCTCTTGGACCTGCCGTTCCTAAAGAAGCTGGTGCTTGAAAACATGGAAAACATGCTACCTGAGGAAAGTCATGAAGAACTTGAGAAGAAAGGTTGCAAGCTCATCATAGACAAAAAAGAGTAGATCCAAGAGGCAACCTCAGTTCACCCACAACAGTAAGTCTCAGATCCCATTCGTGCTCCTCTGTGCATCTTCTTACATCCACTGCTTTGGCGATGAGACGAGACCAAGTGAATTTTCTTCTAGTTCTAAAGTAAACTACGTGCACCAGATGCTCGGTTGTGTTACTTGAGTCGTCCTTTTGAACTTCAAAATTAATTTTGCCATCTCAATCATGACATCGTGCCACTTGGTTCTTTGCCATTAATCTGAACCCATGCTCATCCTTTGATGTATTCCTTCCTTTTTGCAGATCGATGCACATGCGCTGAGATCGTGGGTTCAACTCACCCAGCTTTGCGTTGGTGTGTAATCACAGGCGCGTTTGCACGACGTGTGCTCGCCAATTGCGAAACATACCTCCTATCCTATTTCCTGGGTTTGTCAGACTACATGCCTTCATGGCTTACTTATGTTGATATTTTCCATTATTTGCACTACTGTTAAAATTACCGTGTTGAGTGTGCTTGCTTGTAATAATATAATGCCCATGGAGCAGAACCTGTATGCACTGTGGTTGAATGACAATTTGCTCGACATCTATTGTTTGTTGTGTGTGTTACTTTTGCTTGCACTTTTCCCTTCTACTAATTTTCCCATGGAGATGTTTATATATTATGTTTACATGTGAGGAGGATACTAGACCAACAGATAGTAGTAACTGACTGGTTGAAGGTTGATTATAACTTCCATTTCATTGTTGACTAGTGGAAGGTTGATTATAATTGACTGGTTGCAGCTTGATTATAGATCACCAACTAATGTTAAGGACGCAGTTATGAAGATGATATAGCTTTCAGAAGAAAGAAATGGTCCTGACTATCTTGTAAGTGTGACGTGTCTTAAAAAGCCTCTTTGAGAAACACGCATACGGATGTGAGAGAAACAATCAACATCTCAGTTCGCGATGGAGAAGAACATATTACATCTCCGTGCCCAGCAAACATTTAGCTGGGGCACGACGCCATACTATATCCATTCAGAAGAAAGGCAGGGCTAGTCCAGTTCCAAACAATACATGCAAACCGAAACCGAGTTAAATTGATACCGAGTGGTCGCACAAATACCACATATAAATATATACAAATATAGTTGTAGATTAGAGTGTGGAAGAAGAAAAAAGTAGGGATGATGAGGAATACAACAGAGAGACCCATGCACACTCCAAGAGCGCATATAAGCATTGAGGATGCTGTAACACCTCGGTCCTCCACAAAGCCTAAGATGCTACCATCACACGCTTACTATTTCAAAGGTGTTGCAAATCCAACTTTTAGCAGTATCTTTACTGATTTTATGATTACCCACAAGGAGCAAACAATAGATAAATATCGGATAATCGCAATAAGCCAACTTTATATTGCGCAAACTAAAACATAAGCAGACTTTGGACTCCACGACCATGGAGACCCACCACCTCGGCTCGCAAGCAAACTAAACCAAACGACGAGCCACAAAAAAACTTAACACTAGATTAAACATAAAAGCTCAGTGTATGGCTAAACTATTTTTTTATATGTGCAGTGCCAAAAAGACTATTCTCATTCCATGCATGTCGCCATCATTCACCTAAAAACAACGACAAAGCAAGGGTGAGTCCGGAGACTCAGCAAGCACACGATAAAACAATAACATCACTTTAGCAATTCAATCAACTTCGCGAATTGTAAGCTGTAAATGACCTCTATGTCTGTAAACTGTAAATTAATTCCATAACTGTAAATCAATTCTATGTCTGTAAACTATAATTCAACTCTGTAACTGTAAGTTGTAAACCATGTTGGGCTTCAGCTTGCCTTCTGTTACCCTTGAAACGTTAAGATTCTTGAGGGTCCTTTTCATGGAGAACTAAAATTTGGAGAAATTTTCTAAACAACTCGGCAGTTTGATACATTTGAGATATATTGGGTTGATAGGTTGTAGAAATTTGGTGCTGCCATCCTCCATTGGATGCCTCCTCAACTTGCAATCTATAATTTGCTAAAAAAACAATTACCTTGGTTCCACATTTCCATTATCTCCATCCCCGATAGGTATCAGTGTACCTGGTAACCTTGTTTCATTGCAATTAACATGTGTCAAATACTTGCTTACATTACTTGTCATTTAATCACCGTGTTGCGACCGTTGTTGTGTATTCGCTGAGATTTTCAAATCTCATGCTTGATCTTTTCATTCTTAGATAAAAGGTCAGTGGAGTGATAGCATCATACATGGGTTGGAGCACTCGAGTTTTCAGCACCGTGGCTTGCCACTCTTTATGCCATTTTATTTATTCCTCTTTTGGTTAGAAGTGGACCGGTCCTATATTTCAAACATTTATTTCAGCTTCATTGGTTCTCTAATAAAGTGTTAATAAAGTTTTAAATTCTTTGTGATTTCTACTATTGCTTTTATTTATTCTTCACTTTAGCAATGACGTTCCATAGTAGTATCCCAGATTGGCTATATGTGGTGTGCTACAAGCATCTAGCTCTCAATTAGGTCAAGACTTATTATTAACAAATCATAACGAATAATTTTTCTTGATCTATGAAAGTACACATGAAGTTGATTTGCACCATGATATGTATGCACGTATAGTTGGAGGATCTCTTGTATGAGAATAAGACATGAGAGGCTAGAGATAGAATTGAACTCAAGCGATCCAGCATGGACACAAACTTGCCTACAATATCAATTATAATTTATATTATTTTAATTGTATTAATATGGATACAACAGTTGTCTATTATTGGAGGTGTCGATTAAAAATTATAAAAAACAAGCATTTCCTTACAAGCAAATAATTTATTTTAACATATACTACTATACATTAATATCACATATGAAACCAATTATACAAATATGTAAATTAAATCGAATTGATAACATTCTAAAATTTTAATGTTCGAATTTTTTCGTGTGATCTGTAACCCTTTATTTTTCGCATGTAGTTCCTTTATTATCATCACATATGTATCGTTAAACCAATTAAAATATACTCTAATTATGATGCCCACTCGTAGGTGCGTGGGCCACCATGCTAGTTCTGCTAATTTTCCCATGGAGATGTTTATATTATGTTTACATGTGAGGAGGATACTAGGCAAATAGATAGTAGTAATTGACTGGTTGAAGCTTGATTATAATTGACTGGTTGAAGCTTGATTATAGATCACCAACTAATGTTACAGACGCAGTTATGAAGGGGATATAGACAGAAGAAAGAAATGGTCCTGATTATCTTGTAAGTGTGACGTGTCTAAAAGAGCCTCTTTGATAAACTCGCACACGAATATGAGAGAAACAATCAACATCTCAGTTCGCGATGGAGAACCGTGAGAAATCGTTATTGCCAGAGATACTGAGAATTGTTTCAGATAAACCATGAAGAACTATATTCGCTAACACGCATGGCTCATTCGTTTGTGAACACCTGAGCGATTATGCGCACTTAGGTACAGGATTTGTGCTATTAGAATTCTCAACCTAGTGCACAAAGTAGCATTTCATAATAATAACATCATACAGTTCAGGTGTGTCCACACTCCACAACCAATGGTAAAGTTAAGTACACGAGTGATAAAAGTTATGGTCGTACGAGGCTAACATCCGGATTAAACGTCTGGACGCTAATAACACCCTTAGAAATATCAGCAGAGCACAAATAAATGCAGCGAAAGCATGCATGTGCTCATCTAATTATGAAGCCTACCAATAATTCAACAATGCCTCGTGTAAAAGCAGACCATGTATTTTTTTTTTCTGCCACATCATAGGTTGTATTATAGAGATGGGCCCACCAATCAGGCAAACCTAAAGCTGTTTAAAACATAAATAGAGTTAGCAACATGTCAAACACACAAACTAAAACGAAATATATACTCATGCATGCCTCGAGTGAAAAAGTTGTTGCAACAAACAAAGATCAGACCAGAACGCGTGAAATATACACTATATACTACAAAAACAAAACAAGACGCTAGGAGCACAAAAAGGTGGTGCACTCCACTTCAGTGGTCACTCCACATAATGATGTGGACTCCTGAACAGCATGTTTCTAACTGCTCCCGGAGATGGGGCTTATGGAATGCATTAATCAGAAATGGGTGCACAGCAAGGTCGAAGATGTCTCTTTTCTCCTTGATGCTAGAACAAAGCAAAAGAAACAACATGTTACTACAAATAGATAATGTCACATGATGCAAGATTGAAGATGGAAAGGAAGAAGCTCCAAGCAGTGCTAACTTTAGTTTTCGCGGCGTATTAGCATCAGCCGTGCTCCTCTAGCACAATTTCCCTCCGGCGTCGGAGTCGGAGCTGCCGCCAGAGACAGTAAACAGGTTTTCCGTGCTTTGCTCACAAGGATGAACAAAGGTCTTGCCAATAATACACTGGTGGTGGAGTCATGTGGCTGCCATCTCTCTTCAGGTCACGTCAGATGGACTTCACAGCATTACTGCTGTTAGGAAATATCAGCTGAGAAGAACCCACACACAAATAATTTGAGAGGAATCAAAGCGCAGAGTCTAGCTAGCTTGTGCATAGAGCTTAGCTAGCTTGTGCATAAAGTTTAGCTAGCTTGGAGAGGGAGAAGGGGAGAGGGAGAGCGAGGGAGAGAGGGAGAGAGACAGACCACTCAGACGAGGGCCATGGCGGAGTCTGCAGTTTCTTCTGTGCTTGGAAGACTCGGCAACCTTGCTATCCAGGAGACGTCCCTGCTATGCAAAGTCACCGGTGAAGTGGGATTCTTGAAGAACGAGCTGGAGCGGCTGCAGGAATTCCTTCATGATTTGGACAGCAAGAGGAGGTCCGGGAATAAAAGCATGGCCGTCTGGGTCCACCAGATCAGAGGTGCGGTGTATGATGCTGAGAACGTTATTGAAGTTGCAGAGCATGTGAAGAAGCGAAACAAGCTGAAGAAGGGCTTCATGGGTGCCATCTCAAGGTATGCTCGATTGCCAAGTGACCTGGTTACCCTCCATAAAGTTGATGCGGAAATTCGTCGTATCAGAAGGAATATTCAAGAAATTACACGTAGTGTTTCCAATCTGGGTATTCTTAATCTCGGTGGGAGTACAATACCTGAAGTGCTTCGTGGTGTACCTGATCCACTGTATAGACCAATTCTTGGTGGTGATGATGATGTCGTGGTTGGATTTCAGAAGGAAGCCGAGAAAATTGTGGAAGAACTGAAAAATATAGAAAACAAACAGCTAACTGTCATCTCTATAGTGGCAACAGGAGGGGCGGGAAAGACCACACTAGCAAGGAAAGTGTACGATTCAGCAGAAGTTAGAGAGTGTTTTAATGCGTTTGCTTTTGTTTGTATCTCACAAAAGTTTGAAGTGCTCCTTGTATTGAAGGACATCACAATCCAAGCTCTGGGGATCGAAAGGGAAGACAAAGAGTTTGGCAAAACGGCAATACTGGAGAAGTTGGAGAAAATGGGGGTAGAAGAAATAACAGCTAAATTGTGTGATCTTCTTAAAGAGAAAAGATACTTGATTGTACTTGACGATGTTTGGAAAACAGATACATGGGATGGAATTAAGCAAGCTTTTCCTGATATCAAAAACGGGAGCAGGGTGTTGCTAACTACTCGTGACTTGCAAGCTGCCAATCAAGCTAATAAGTTGACTCATGTTCATCAACTTAGACTACTGAACGAGGAGGAAAGTTGGCAACTTTTCTGTTCGAAGGCATTCCCATCGTATGAAAGCATTGATACGAACCATCGCGGCGAGCTTGAAAGTGTTGGCAAGAGTCTTGTAAAGAAATGTGTTGGTTTACCACTAGCTCTCGTTGTTTTGGGAGGATACCTAGCGAAGAACCTTCATCGAGAAGCATGGTTGAGAATGGACTGTTGCTTGGATTGGGAAGCTACGAGCAGATGGGACATTATGCAGAGCATAATAGCTCGTAGTTATGATGACATGTCAGATCATCACCTGAAATCTTGTTTTCTTTTTATGGCATCTTTTCCTGAGGATTATGAACTTCGAGCTGATACTCTTATAGGAGCATGGATTGCGGAGGGTTTTGTGCAACATAAAGGCAGAAACACAATAGAAGAAACTGCACGTAACTACCTGGAGGAGCTAGCTCGAAGATCAATTGTTCAAGTCGTTCAGAGGGACTACTGTGGATGGATTCGTAGACTCCAAATGCATGACATCTTACACGTATGGGCAGTACAAGAAGCCCAGAAAGAAGGATTTTTCAAGGTGTGCAAGAATCATACTGACCTGCATGCATCCTCTTCAGAGACAATGACAGCATATCGCATTTCTTCAGTATGTTTCTTTGACGACGAGATTGGCAGATCTGCATCAAATATGCGAACCATGTTGGGCTTCAGCTTGCCTTCTGCTACCCTTGAAACGTTAAGATTCTTGAGGGTCCTTTTCATGGAGAACTCAAATTTGGAGAAATTTTCCAAACAACTCGGCTATTTGATACATTTGAGATACATTGGGTTGATAGGTTGTACAAATTTGGTGCTGCCATCCTCGATTGGACGCCTCCTCAACTTGCAATCTATTGATTTGCAAGGCACACCAGTGCCCTATATCCCAAAATCTTTGTGGGATATAGACACGCTGAGGCATGTTGAGATCCCGTTTATGGAAACATTGACTATTCCTACGCCAACACCAGATCAACAGGAGGAGTTTCAGTTTCAGACCTTGCGCATTGGTACAGAGTCAACTCTGTGTCCTCCTAATAATGATTTGTGGATACGTATGCGAAAGCCTCTACTGCAAATGACATTGCTAAAGGTTTTCAAATTAAGAGGGATGTGTGTTCCTGTGGATATCCTCGCCTGTTTGTCAAACCATCGCTACCTTGTTGAGCTTGACTTATGTCTGTTTATAGACAAGACTGGGTTTCTGGACAGCAGTGTACTCCCGCAGAACCTTCGCAGCCTTTGCCTGTCTGTTGTTCGCCCCTGTCCAGTAGACCCAATGCCAATTCTAGGGAAGCTTCGTAACCTCGTACATGTTGTATTGACTGTGCCAGGCTATGAAGCCCCCAACATGTCCAGCCCTGCTGGTGGGTTCCCACAGCTGCAACACATGCGCCTCAGAAATATTCCTGCTGAGAAACTGATGCTTGAGGCTGGTACGATGCCGAAGCTCACCAAGTTGGCTCTTTTCGAATGTGGAAATATGACGAGGCTTCCAGATGGGCTCTTGGACCTGCCGTTCCTAAAGAAGCTGGTGCTTGAAAACATGGAAAACATGCTACCTGAGGAAAGTCATGAAGAACTTGAGAAGAAAGGTTGCAAGCTCATCATAGACAAAAAAGAGTAGATCCAAGAGGCAACCTCAGTTCACCCACGACAGTAAGTCTCAGATCCCATTCGCGCTCCTGTGCATCTTCTTACATCCACTGCTTTGGCGATGAGACGAGACCAAGTGAACTTTCTTCTAGTTCTGAAGTAAACTACACCAGACGCTCGGTTGTGTTACTTGAGTCGTCCTTTCGAACTTCAAAATTAATTTTGCCATCTCAATCATGACATCGTGCCACTTGGTTCTTTGCCATTAATCTGAACCCATGCTCATCCTTTGATGTATTCCTTCCTTTTTGCAGATCGATGCACATGCGCTGAGACCGTGGGTTCAACTCACCCAGCTTTGCGTTGGTGTGTAATCACAGGCGCGTTTGCACGACGTGTGCTCGCCAATTGAGAAACATACCTCCTATCCTATTTCCTGGGTTTGTCAGACTACATGCCTTCATGGCTTACTTATGTTGGTATTTTCCATTATTTGCACTACCGTTAGAATTACCGTGTTGAGTGTGCTTGCTTGTAATAATATAATGCCGATGGAGCAGAACCTGTATGCACTGTGGTTGAATGACAATTTGCTCGACATCTATTGTTTGTTGTGTGTGTTACTTTTGCTTGCACTTTTCCTTCTACTAATTTTCCCATGGAGATGTTTATATATTATGTTTACATGTGAGGAGGATACTAGACCAACAGATAGTAGTAACTGACTGGTTGAAGGTTGATTATAACTTCCATTTCATTGTTGACTAGTGGAAGGTTGATTATAATTGACTGGTTGAAGCTTGATTATAGATCACCAACTAATGTTAAGGACGCAGTTATGAAGAGGATATAGCTTTCAGAAGAAAGAAATGGTCCTGACTATCTTGTAAGTGTGACGTGTCTTAAAAAGCCTCTTTGAGAAACACGCATACGGATGTGAGAGAAACAATCAACATCTCAGTTCGCGATGGAGAAGAACATATTACATCTCCGTGCCCAGCAAACATTTAGCTGGGGCACGACGCCATACTATATCCATTCAGAAGAAAGGCAGGGCTAGTCCAGTTCCAAACAATACATGCAAACCGAAACCGAGTTAAATTGATGCCGAGTGGTCGCACAAATACCACATATAAATATATACAAATATAGTTGTAGATTAGAGTGTGGAAGAAGAAAAAAGTAGGGATGATGAGGAATACAACAGAGAGACCCATGCACACTCCAAGAGCGCATATAAGCATTGAGGATGCTGTAACACCTCGGTCCTCCACAAAGCCTAAGATGCTACCATCACACGCTTACTATTTCAAAGGTGTTGCAAATCCAACTTTTAGCAGTATCTTTACTGATTTTATGATTACCCACAAGGAGCAAACAATAGATAAATATCGGATAATCGCAATAAGCCAACTTTATATTGCGCAAACTAAAACATAAGCAGACTTTGGACTCCACGACCATGGAGACCCACCACCTCGGCTCGCAAGCAAACTAAACCAAACGACGAGCCACAAAAAAACTTAACACTAGATTAAACATAAAAGCTCAGTGTATGGCTAAACTATTTTTTATATGTGCAGTGCCAAAAAGACTATTCTCATTCCATGCATGTCGCCATCATTCACCTAAAAACAACGACAAAGCAAGGGTGAGTCCGGAGACTCAGCAAGCACACGATAAAACAATAACATCACTTTAGCAATTCAATCAACTTCGCAATTGTAAGTCGTAAATGACCTCTATGTACAGAACGTAAATTAATTCCATAATCAGAAGCGTAAATCAATTCTATGTCTGTAAACTATAATTCAACTCTGTAACTGTAAGTTGTAAATCAACTCTATAACTGTAAACTATAAATCAACTCTGTAGCTATAAACTGTAAATCGATTCTGTAACTGTAAATTGTAAATCAATTACTGTAACTGTAAATTGTATCACTTTCTCTGTCACTTTCATGTAATGTAGTACCATGCAATGCAACTGTAATGCATCTGTAACTGTAGCTTATACCGATATAGCGGAGGGTACACCCGTCGATGTCACCCTCTCCCTCTATCCCATGGAGGTGCCTACCTCTGTAGGTCTTATTCAAGAGTACTCCGGACTAGTCATATGACTTTCTCACCGACCTGCCTCTTATGCATTTTGCATGATGCAATATGTTTCAAATGTGAATGTCTAATCATAAACGGTACTCATCAAGGTATGATTAGCACATAATCACATGCATCATTTCATAATTACTGTAAATCATGGCATGGAAACGCGAATAACAAACATTCACCATAGTTTACTGTTCTACCATGCACTTATGTGTTAACCTGGCGGACGGTGCGTGGACGGCACCAGACTCGAACTGCCACCTGAACAATCATTACTATTTTAATTCATTGCTAATGCAATACATTCATATACGAGCAAATGACATCGCTCTAACATCCAACCCGACATAACTAAGTCCTGTACCACCGGGCAACTTCCCATTGTCCTGATGCTTAACCAGTCTGTAAAATTAGCGATTTCATTATTTATACTCACAGATCGAGTCCTACACACTTAATCTCTCTTCAATCAATTATACTACTAAACCTGAGAGACCATGTGGAGGTCATCTCATGTGTATGATGAGTAATTGACATCGGTTTAGGAAAGTCGAGTTTGAGTTGGTTGGTTCGGACCTTGACGTTGCGTGGTGTAACGGGCTCGGTCGGACTTGGTCAAACTTGATCGTATGGGATTAGGATGCATATTCTTATGATTCGACAGGTTTAGACTTTATTATGCTTACATGTATCGTGCAGTGCTATGTGATGGTTTGCTTGTCTGTGTGACTGCAGGACTTCGGAGCTAGATCATGGTGAGGCGTGGGAAGACCGGGACTAGGCACAGGAGGTGTTGAGGTCCAGACGGTCGGAGACGTCGAAGATGATCGAGGCTGCTGAGGTGGTTGCGAGCCAGGAGACGAGGAACCGGAGCTAGAGCTACCGGAGGTGGCACACCGGGACTAGACTCAGGAGGAGTCGGAGGTCCAGATGGTCAAGGTGCCGGTTGCGGAAGGTTGTCAATACAATCTATCTATATCTCTCTGATTAGGAAAAGTACTCAGTGATCAAGAAAAATTCACCGGAGACATTATGGAAGGACATAGAAAAATTATATATGGCTAAGTCGGTGACAAACCGGTGGATGCTGAAGTGACAACTGTACAGATTGCGTATGAAGGTACACGGTTCATTGAACATCTTAATATCTTTAACAAACTTATCACATAGCTGATTAGTGTGGATGAAAAAATTAAGGAGAACAACAATGTCCTCATACTCGCATAATCTCTACCACCATCATGGGAGCAATTGGTGTTGAATATTTTTATCAGAAAAACCACTCTCAACTTCAATAAGGTAGTTACATATCGATTGAAGCTAGTCCTTAAAAGCCATCAGAATCTCCATCCTCATGTGATCAAGTATTAGTTATAGTAGGTGTTACAGGCAGAAACAAAAGTCACAGGAAGAAGAAGGGCAAGAGCAAGGGCACACGTATATGCTATCTATGTGACGAGACAGGTCACGTGATAAAAGATCGTCTGAGTTTGAAGCAAACGAAGGATGCATGCTTAGAGGCAATAGCAAAGGTTGATTTATACGTACTAGCCATCAGTCAATCAGGTACTTCTCATAGATATTAGATTTAGCTTATTACTTCCACATATGTTTGGCGAGGAAGATGTTTGATGAAAGATCTATATGTTCGATGCATGGAACTGTTCACTTAGCAGATTACAAGGATTATACAATTACTAAGGTGGGAACAGTTATATTAGAGAAGTATAATAGAGCACATCGCATAATGACAAAAAATCGGTATGTTCCGACTTAAAGAATAATCTAATATATGTGAGGTCACTTGAACTTAAAGGTTATGAGGTATCACTTCGAGGTGGAGTTATGTGAATCACTTGTAAATGGCAGGTGGTCATGAAAAGTATCTGAAGAAATAGAGGATACTGATTGATGGGTATACCTAAAGAAAGGGCAACCAATAGGAGATCTAATAAAAATTCTAGCTAGGAGAAGGAAACTGAGTTGTCAATGGTAGGTATTCAGATCTCATCTGCAGTATGTGTGAAACAGCAAATGTAGTTACAAAATCAAGTAGACACAAAGGTGAAGGTGTGAGATGTTAGAAGGAGGACATGGTGAGACCAACCGTGAGATATCAACAAGTAGGTGAAGCTCGGAGGCGATATAAACCTATGACATGGAGAGTTGTAGGAACAGGAAATGTGGTTAATCAAACTACACAAGAAAAGAGATATCAAGTGGAGGGTCTGAGTACGCTAGCCCGGACACTAACACGTACATTGCATCAATGTGCATGAGCCCCTATGATGGGAACACTCCTAAAGGTTGTTGAAAAAATATGGAGCCGACTAGGCGCAAGTTTTTGTAGGAGCACGGATAAGAGTCAAGGTGGAGAATATTGAGTATGGTGACTCATATCTTGTCTTTTAGAATTTGAAAAGGTGTGCTATAAAGAGTCCTAGATTAATTCTACTTGGATTAGTATTCCTACTTTCTTTTATAGTAGCATTTCTACTTCACTTTGGAAGAGGGTTAGGGAGACTATATAAAACCATGAAGGGTGGTTATGGAGAACCCAAGCTAGCAAGCAAGTAACAAAGCAAATAAGGCACTCATCTAAAGGTAGAGGTGCACGAGAAGATTAGAGAGTAGGTTATTGTTTAGCACTAGATTCTTGTATATGGCAAGGATCTAAAGGTTCTAAAAGATTCGAGAGGGTTGTAAGAGAGCAATAATCCCTTGTACTCTTTTGAGGTTATGCTTACGGAATTTATGGTCGCTTCATCAAATCTTTTCTCTCTCTTCGTGGTTGCTTCAACGTCATTATTTTTGTTCTCTCTACGAGATTCATCTTCTTTATTCTTGATACCATGCACACTCATACCATATCTCACAAACTCTGATCTGATGCAGAGGCTGTTGTGCATAAAAAGGGGTATCAGAGTGTAACAAGATGTTTGAGAAAGGATGTGATGATGCGGATTTTGCAGTGTTGTGTCTATGAAGCTTGTATTTGCCTATTTAGGTTTATCGACAATCAAATCACCGATCTTATGAATTGTGGAAAAAAGCTAAGTCCCTCAAGATATTATTGATGAGATATTACAAAAGGGATTCTACTAGCTCTAGAATACTTCTTGCCTCTATAATTTACTATTGGTCGAGACTGTCTGTGTCTTCGTTCGTTGTTCCTTCGAATCCCCCGTTCTATTTCCCTCTCGTCAAACTTTAAATAGCGCCGAAAAGGTATCATTTGTCTAAGTGAGCGAACATCTTATCGATTCGTCTCATCCAGTTGAGCGGACGGTTGTTGCTGTCAGCGAGAGTAACCTGACAATAATTTTTCCTTGGTTATTGTTAGTGAGAGAGAATCATGGGGCAACCTCAAGACAGTTGTCATCAGAGGTGTAGGGCTGAGTCATCGTACAATTAGAAGGGAGATAAAGCACATGCTTTATCCACCGCACAGGAGGAATTTCCTAGATGCGAGTCCATGTACCAGTTCGTGAGGTCTCCGAGTAGTAGCTAGTCGAGTGAATATACAGTGACCCTTCGACCAGGGGTGCTTAGGTAATATAGCCTTTAAAAACTTACGACTATATTGGTCTTAAGACCTTAAGCGAGTATTAAAACCATATTTAATAATTACTTAATCCTCGTCAAGGTTTGAACAGAAAAATTGTTGAAATTTCCATGCACTCTTTTCCTGCTGAATAAACAGATATTTTTGCTTCTAGTCAGGATCTTCACCTCCGAACTTTGTTGCCGCGTTTCCAGCCGATTCGGCTGGTGATCAGAAGACGAAGCTGCCGCCTCATCGGCACCATTCCATAAGTCCAGATCCCATGTGCACATGGTTGGATTATTCACCATAATCACGAAGGGCAATTGAACACTGCGCATGCACAGCATGACTTGTCAGATTGAAGATTAGATCTGATCACTTCGGTCCCATCAATCAATCGATCAATTACATGTCTGCAGACTGCTCGGCGTATCAGAAACGACACACAAATCATCAAAGGAGAAACTGAAAGCCAACCTGAAGGTGCCAAATCAGATGTCAAGAGGAGCAAAGAGATGAATTTTTATGGAAATCATTCGTAGTCTACCCGATATATCTTGATTTGTTCCAAGTTTCAATTGTGCCTACTCGTGTAGCTATCTCCGGTGCTCAACGATGTACCACTAATCAACCTTTGTACTTCTGAGTTCAGAGTTCTGATGCGGGTGTGCAAGTAACAAGAGATACCGACAAAACTGAACATTCAGAAACTTCTATGGAAGTGAATTCAAGATGAATGCATGGACGACACCATGAGTTGAGAAGATAATTTGCAGATTTTGTAGGTTAAGAGGGCAGTGGTGAATTGGAGATTGATTCCTTCCTTCCTTGCATGAGTTGCTCACTGCTTTTGTTTGTTAGTGTACATTCCAGTACTTTGTTTGCAATCTGTCAACTAATTGTAGGCTGCCCAGTGAAGTCTTTTGAATTCAAACCCACATGCTCTCTAATTTTCTTTTTACTATATGTGAAGTAGTGCATCGAAACAGAGAAGAAAATCCATTTTGGTTGATTCAATCAGGATTGTGTTATGGTACGTACGTAAGTCTGGTCCATAAAAATGCAAGTGTAATCTATTTTTTAACTGCATGCATGAACGATTTCACTGTTTGAGCGACTTTTATCGTAAGAAAGATCCTCTATTCAACATACACTACTACAAAAGAGGCTAAATTAGACGACTACATCACAGACGGTTCATACAGAAACCGTCTGTGATATTTTCACAGACGGTTTATAATAGAAACCGTCTGTGAAAATCTAGACAACACAGACGGTTCATTTTAAGAACCGTCGTCAAATTCCTGACGGTTCGTAAACGAACCGCTCGTGATAAGCGAGACAACGAGACGGTTCGCTTTAAGAACCGTCAGGAATTTCACAGACGGTTCTTAAAATGAACCGTCTGTGATAAGCGAGACAATACAGACGGTTAATTTTAATAACCGTCTGTGGTAATCGATCGATAACCAATAATTGGTGTATACCCTGTATTTTGATCTCACCCGTCCATTCTCTCCACATCGAATGACAGGCACCATTCCTCCCACTGCTCGGCCCTTATTAATAACTCCCCATCTACATTTCCACCGGTACTAGTCACGGGTGAGTTCATCCACTAGCTAGCTTTCCTGCATGCATCTCCCTTCCGCTGTGAGCTAGCGCCTCGTCACTGAGACGGCGGGAGGTGGACAACACACTCTTGCCGTAAGTGTCGTAAGTGTGTCTTGTTCACCTTACCGTCATGCCATGAAGGGTTCGTTAGCTTGTTATTCTGTAACAAAAAAATTTGCTTCTCCCCTCCGCTGTGAGCTAGCGCCTCCGTCGCGGCACGGCGGGCCGCTGGACAACACACTCTTGCCGGCCGTAAGTGTCGTAAGTGTGTCTTTTCAGCGCACCATCGTGTCATGAAGGGTTCGTTAGCTTGTTATCCTGTAATAGATTTGAATGTGTGTTGTTGTGTTTCCGTGTGCATTTGCTTGTTTTCAAAGGGCATGTAACAAAAAATTTGGACACCATCTGTAGGCGGCGTCGGAGAAGACAAGTATCACGACGGTTGTTCTTGATGAACCGTCGTGCTACTAAAGTATCACGACGGTGCAGTATTAAAAACCGCCTGTGATTATCTGAATTATCACGACGGTTTTTATGACAAACCGTCATCATAGTAACAACCAATCAAATTAAATGCAGGACAGGGATCACAAATAAAAGGCAAATTTATTAATTTCAATTCGAGGCAAATTTATTACAAAAGTCGCAGAGATAAAGAGATTGCCAGATTCTAATCTTACGGGCTTCAGATGCTTCTTCTTCGACTTTGGGACATGGAGGCGCCCACGAGTTCTCGAACGTCGTTAAGATTGTCCTTGTCCTCGGCACTTCCTCCTCCAAAGATTGGCAAATGATCGATGGCGTCGTCATAAGCTCGTAGAGGATAGCATGATAAGATTCCTCAGAATCTGCCGTTTCTGCTTGGGCGGCAATGCTATCCATCAATCTCTCCATTGCCACAAATGCTTCCTCCGCTTTGTGCACATTGTAGAGAAGAACGAGGTTAAGCGTGGTTTCCCTTTCCTGAGCGGCAAGAAAACACCTCCGTCGACGGCGGATGATGAGGTCCAGCTGACGGATGGAAGCGAGTCGAGGGAGGAGAGCAGGGCGTGAGCGGAGGAGCTGCTCTAGACGTGGATTATTAGCCGCCTGTGTAAGATTACGGCCGAACAACTCATGATGGTTAGATGAGAGGAAGGAGATGAGCAGAAGAACAGTACTAGAATCTATATTATTTGGTAGCTAGTAAGAACAGTAAGTAGGAGATGTGATCACAAGAACAACACAGATGAGAGTGTACGTATGTAGAAGACCACGCGCATATTTAACCTTCAAAGACAGCGGTTCGTAGATACCAAACATTAATGAAATAGACGCTCAGATAACGAAGGAGATACGTTACGAAACACAAGAGATACATTCGACTTTTCATTATCACACCGGTTATCGCAGACGGTTTTGAATAAACAACCGTCTGTGTTGGCGGCATCGCAGACGGTTTTGAATAAACAACCGTCTGTGAAAAGCAGCTTTTCACAGACGGGTTTTAATATAAAACCGTCTGCGATAACCAGCTTTTCACAGACGGGTTTTAATATAATTCACAGATGGTTTGTAATAAAAACCCGTCTGTGATAATACCACAAAGCATTTAATGCGCTGCTCAGACCGCATCTGTCTTCATTTCGATCCAGATCTAGCCACTGATGCGCACTCCTTCGCTCAGGCGGCGAGCTAGGCGATTTCAGGCCAATTAATTTGGTGGGAAGAGACAGAGATTGAGCTTTGAAGATTCATTCATACTTTTCCTGGTAGCTCTAGATATGGTTAGTAAGGAAATTTATTTTTCTTTAATTGCATTACAATTTAGATCTAAGTAATTAGTGAGTGTTATTGAAGATGGTTAATTTGCAAAATTGTTGGTTATATAATAGCTGTTGTGTTTATAATATGAATTGAGCTAGCAAATTAAGCCTCAATATAATACATGTGGCCGGTATATATTTAGTAATAATTAGTTAATCTAATTTTTAATACTGAGTTGTTATATATGTACGTAACGTAGGACCGAAGCTGGATGTATGCCGCGAGCCGTGTGAGTGAAGAGTATATTAATGGCTTGTCTGCTTTTACAAGAGCCGCCGAGGAGGATATGTTGAATAAGGGGTGGAATATATGTATCGTCCATGCACCGATCCGCGAAATTTAAAGATGTTTAAGAACCGAGCGCAAATTGAAGCGCACTTGATTCGGAGGGGTTTCAAAAAGGGTTATACGTGTTGGACCAGTTATGACGAAGTGAATGATCATATGCCGCGGATGACATCGCCATGAAGTGAATGATATGTCACGGATGACATCGTCGGTGAAGTGAATGACATGTCGCCGGATGATGATACCGATAGCTTGCACGATGATAACTGGATCGATGCTTCGCGATGTAGAAGAGAACTATGATCGAGAGAGTATGTTAAATTCGGGATTGATGGAGGACTCGAGAAATCTTTGTTCACGTGTTGCAAGTACACGAGGTTGTCGGCCGTGCTTGAACTGCTGAAATTGAAGGCGTGCAATGGTTGGTCCGACAAGAGTTTCACGGCGCTGCTAGGTCTTTTAGCGGACATACTTCCGGAGAGAAATGAGCTGCGTAAAACCACGTATAAAGCCAAGAAGGTTCTTTGTCCGTTGGGAATAGAAGTAGAAAGAATACATGCATGTCCGAACGACTGTATCTTATACCGTAAAGAGTATGCAAACATGCATGTATGTCCGGTGTGCAACGATGCTTGATACAAACGTAACAATCAATCGATGACTACGAGGAACAGAGGCGAAGAAAGGACCTCCTGCTAAGGTGGCATGGTATTTTCCTATAATTCCCGTTTGAAAAGGTTTTTGCAAATCCAAAGGAGGCAAAATCTGCGTTGGCACTCTGAGGAGTGCAAGAAGGATGGAATGCTAAGACACATTGTTGATTCCACCAAAGGAGAAACATCGATAGGAGTTTCGCAGACTTTGGTGCAGAACCAATGAATAGACTGAGTATAGATGGAATGAATCCTTTCAGTAGCATGAGCAGCCAACATAGCACATGGCCCGTGACTCTTTGCATCTATAACCTTCCTCCTTGGTTGTGTATGAAGCGAAAGTATATTTTGTCACGATACTTATCCAAGGGCCAAAGCAACCGTGGAATGATATCGATGTGTACCTAGCACCGTTGGTAGATCTAAAAGTCTTGTGGAACGAAGGGTGCGGTATGGGATGCATACAAACGAGAGAATTTCACTTTGCGCTCCTTATTGTTCGCACCATAAACGATTATCCCGCCTTGCTAGCCTATCGGGCCGAGTACAAAAGGTGCCAAAGCTTGTACCCACTGTTTAGATGATACCGAGAGTGTGTGGCTAAGACACTCACGTAAAACGGTCTACATGCGTCACCGCCGGTTCATTCGGAGGGCTCACCCATACCGCAAGATGAAGAAACAATTTGACGGAGAGAAGGAAGACGGTTCACTCAAGGCATTTAAGGGACACGAGGTTTATGATATGGTTAAGGATTTAGATATTGTCCTCGGAAAGGGACGTAAAATGAGGGCTCATGAGAAGAACACCGAAGAAGAGATCAATATTTTGGGACTTACCTTATTGGAAGTACCTAGATGTTCGACATCGCTTGACGTCATGCACGAGAAAAGAATGTATGTGACAGCTTGATTGGTCTCTTCTTGAACATTCGTGACAAAACAAAGGACGCGTCAACGCACGCTTGACTTGGGCGATATGGACATCGGCCCGAGTTAGCACCGACGAGAATGATAATGGACAAACGTACCTTCCCCTGCGTGTTACGATCTGTCCAAGGCCGAGAGAACATAATCGTGCGATGCTTGCATGGTGTGAAAGTTCCACCGTTACTCCGACAACGTGAAGAAACTTGTTTCGATGCAAGATTTGAAGTTAAATGGCATGAAGTCTCATGATTGTCATGTGTCGATGACACGATGCTCCCTATTGCAATTAGAAATATTTTGCCGATCAAAGTACGAGAGACAATCATGAGGCTATGTTATTTCTTTAACACAATTGCCCAGAAGGTCATCGATCCGGAAGGACTAGATGCTCTACAGGACGAGGTGGTGGTGACTCTATGTCATCTTGAAATATATTTCCCTCCTTCGTTTTTTGATATCATGGTACATCTTATTGTTCACGTTGTGTGGGAGATAAAAATATGCGGGCCCGTATTCCTACGTAGCATGTACCCATTTGAGATGTTCATGGGAATTCTCAAGTCCTACGTACGGAATCGATCTCGCCGAGGGCAGCATTGTCGAAGGTTATGCAAGCGAAGAGGTCATTGACTTTTGTGTCGATTATATGGCTCGAGACTCAACCGATAGGTGTGCCTCAATCTCGTCATGAGGGAGGTCAAGGGTATCGAACCGCCGGAAGGAAAGCAATCACTGCAGATATGGACACGTATACTCAAGCCCATTTCACGGTCTTGCAACACATGACTGAAGTGGCGCCTTATGTCGACCAACACAAGAATGTGCTTGACAATAAAATCCGAGCGCCGGATGTTTGGATCGGAGGCAATATAATGCCGGTTCAACCAATGGTTGAAGGAGCAAATCGCTAGGAGCTCGCCAAGTGAGACGACATGGTTGGCAAAAGGGCTAACATTTACAGCCAGTGACATGGCAAGGATATGACATAAATGGGTACACATTCTATACGCAGCCTCGGGATGTAAAGAGCACAAACCGTATCAGCGTGTCCGCATAGATGCGTTCGATCGATGGGTCGAGAAACTCGTACTATGGGTTCATAGAAGAGATTTGGGAGCTCGACTACGTGGTTTTCAAGATCCCTTATTTATTTCGCCGCTGGGTGCATCTCCACAGTGAAGGTTGACAAGCACGGTGTCACTACCGTGGACCTCCAACGTGTCGGTACAAAGACGAACCATTCGTGCTCGCCAACCAAGTTGTTCAAGTTTTCTATGTAACCGACCCGGCAAATAAGAAACGCCATGTAGTTCTTCATGGAAAAGGAGAATTGTCGAGTAGAGAATGTAGTGGACGAGGAAGAATACAATCAATTTGACGAGTTACCTCCTTTTAGAAATGGCATAATGGTCGACGACGAACAACGTGATTTAAACTAGTTACGCACGCATTGACCATCATGAAGGGCTCATTTTTAAAGGAAATAAGCAAGTACAATGAGAATGAGCTTCATATATGTGGGCATTTGCATATATGTATATAACAACGCATTTGTGTGATGTATATGTGAAAATGTGTGATGTAGTCAATTTTGAGAATGAGAAAATATGTAAAGAAATATACTATGTGAATGCCGCTGGTTGGTGTTGTATATGAATGCAGCTGGTTGGTGTTGTATATGAATGCGCGCAAGCTGTTGGTGGTTGATCATGAATGCAGCTAGTTGGTATTTGTCTGAAGAAATACAGTCGGCTTATCTCAGACGATTCTACACGTATAACCGTCTGTGATATAAATATCTCAGACGGTTATAAACTTATAACCGTCTGTGATAGTATAATATCGCAGACGGTTGCAATTTATAACCGTCTGTGATATTTAGTATCACAGACGGTTCTAAAATGAGAACCGTCTGTGATAATCCTTATTATATATCCCCCCGCTAGGGTTTTGCGCGCATCGCAGCTATTGGCAAACCAACACTTAGACGCCTAGCGGATCCCGATCGAGCCCATCGCCGCCGCCGCCGTCCGAGGCCGCCGCCCTCCTCCCGAGCCCTCGCCGCCCTCCCAATCGAGCCCTCGCCGCCGCCGCCCTCCCGAGGCCGCCGCCCCCTCCCGACCGAGCCCTCGCCGCCCTCCTCCCGAGGCCGTGGCCGCCCTCCCGCCGAGCCCTCGCCGCCGCCCTCCCGAGGCCGTCGCCGTCCTCCCCGAGCCGTCGCCTCCCCGAGCCTTGCCCTGTTCTTCGTGTTCTTCGGCTTGACTATTTCTAGACAGTTTTGAGTACTGTCTGGGCAGTGAGTGTTCTTGATCTTTGATTTCTATCTGAGTTCAAATAATTGTTATGTTGTATATCTCTTGTGGGCTCAAAATGCATGCTCTGTGATGAACTAGTCCTATACTGATTGTGATTGTAATAGAAGAATCAGATTTGAGCTCTGTTGATTGGCTTCACTAGCTGAGTTGTAGTTTGTTGTCTGATGTTAAGTTGATATGTTTCACCTGCAAATGAATTTGTAGAGTATGCTGTAGTTTCGGTTCTATTCTGTTCATGTCAGATTCTTATTCACAGTGATATCCTGTTCGTTTCATATTCAATTTATCATTGTTATATATCACTGCTTGTTGTGGATGATCAGAAATAAACTTATTGCTGTGAATGATTCAATAGCATACTATTCTGTTTACCTTTGCATGTGAACATTTCAACAGATATCTTCTGAGCTAGATTCTGTCTTTAAGAAAAGTTTTAGAGCTCAAGTCTTGATTTTAACTATTAGATCATTTCTGAAGAGTATAGACATTGCATGAGAAGGCCAAGATTTTAAGATCTTGAAGCAATTGCTCGAGAGCAATCCTAAAACAATTAAATTGTTATTTATTAGATTTAATTGTTCTTTTAAGAGGTCGATGGTTATGTTAGTTTCAGATATCTATATTCTTTGAATATTTATATGAGTATGAATGGCGCTTTGAGTTAAAATATTTATATTCGTAAATGCCTCATCTGTGCACATCACCCCTCTTGTAAACAGCCTCCTCTGTGCACATCACCCCTCCCTACTCCTCTCCTCTCTTCCATTTCAATATGATCACTTTCTTATTTTATCCTTATAGACCCACCAATTGAGCAACATGTCATCCGCGTATTCTTCAACACCATTGCCGGAGGCGTCCGCTCCAACATCAAGACGCCAAGGAAGAGGGCTATCAAAGAAGCACGAGGGCGATTTACCATCACACGGTCGATGCATCCGGGGTCCCTCCTTCCTCACAAAGCGATGGCGCATTCGAACATTGATTGGAATAGTTGCACGAGAGCGAATTGAGATCACATTCAATTCGTGGAAGAACGTTCGAGACTCGGCGTGAGTCAGGACCAAATTTTGGCATCGTTCGAGATCCCAAAAGAACACCAAGACGTCGTGCAACGACAAACCTACCTAGCGGTGTGCAAAGCATGGAAGAACTTCAAGAGCGCGCTTGTCAAGAAATACGTGGAGACGGACGAAACGCCTATTCATAAATACCCATTCCTAGAACCACAATGGGAAGAGTTCAAGGCGATGAAGACAACTGAAGATTTCAAAAGTACAAGTGTGGCGATAAGGCCCTCCAAGCAAAAACACACACCCCACAGACTTGGCATACTGGTATGCGGGTAAAATCCCGATGGAGGACGGAGGATGACTTGGCACCCAACAGACATCGCCCGCCATTTTCCAATATCCGGATGAGCGCTCGAAATTGGATTAGAGCAAGGTCATCTACAACGACAATGGGACGTCTCCTTTCAAAACTCTGCAGACCAGCAAGTGTCCTAGCGTCTGGTAAGATATCAATCGAAGTGTGTAGCTTGTAATTACTCCAGAACTTCATACGAATTGAAATGACATGTCGTGCTCTTGCAGGAAGAGCTGAGTTTTGAATCTACCGTGGGATCATTCCATGGAGCAAGGGAGAATGATATGCTCTCCGTGGCCCTGGGAAACAAGGAGCACCCGGGCCGTACGAGAGGCCTTGGGCTTTACGTTCCTTGGAAACATGGTTTCCAAGATGACTCCGAAATGTATCGGCGTAGGAAGAGAACCAAAGCCGAGCTACGAGAAGAGTTCAAGGCAACTCTTAGAGAGGAGATAATGGGTGAGTGGCTGACCGAATCATAGATGAGGTGCGAAACAAACAGAAGTCGCAGCCCGCCGCTCCGTGGTAGCTAGCCCGCATAACCGTCCGAGTAGTTGCGCGTCAATCCGACGGAAAGCGTGGCGATTTCTGTGGACAACATCCAGGTAAAATTATTATCTCTCCAATGCTTGCTCCATTCATAGACCTATTGGAGTAGCTAATTTTGTATCGTTATGTAGGAGCCTACGGTCGTGCTCAAGTGAGATGTGCCTCCGCTCCTTGTACGCTGCTTGGGGTCGCATATCGATGCCGTATCGGGGCCGTGGTGCACAAGAAACCTTTAGCGCCAGCTACGCAAAAGTTAATGTGGATGGTGTGCATGCCAATTTTGAGGTCGTCCCGCCATCAAGGCCCCCAACGACGAGATCGTGACTCTAGGGCGTGCCATTGGAACATTCATCCGAAGGCCCAAATGCGACATCTCCTCGAGGCTTCTTCACCGGTGGCGGACCGTATGGGCAAAGACGAACCGAGCTACAAACGCCGGTGTTATCTCCACAACGCAAAGACGAACCGAGCTAGCGATGGTGCTATCTCCACAACGGCAAGACGAACCGAGCTAGCGATGGTGCTATCCACAACGGCAAGACGAACGAGCTAGCGGGCGCTATCTCCACGGTGCTATTCTCGCCAAAGCAACTTGCGCGTCGAACCATTACGGTCGTCACCATAAAGTCAACCTACAATCGAGGCGTTGGCAAGGGCAAATCAAAGATGAATGATGATGACGATCCCCGTACACGCCATTGTCCCAAAATTGCATGCTAGGCGAGCCGATGATATTCCCGCAAGAGCAACTCGTAACCCTAGGACTTGGTTGCCAAACATTACACAATTGGTATATGCAACGATCCAATAGGCCGAGGCGTAACGACGCTCGGTATCATCACAAATTCAAGCGGGAACATTTCCGGACGAAGTTCGAGATTGTGTCTTCGTGGTGACCTTTGACGATATATTTGATCTTTTCACGCCAACGCCTCGACGCCTCACTCATTCGATCTTTGGACGCCGTAAGTCCGTACAATTACGCCTCGCTCACGCCATACCGATATATGTCACAATTTGTTGCTTCTCCGTATATATATATATATATATTCATGCCGACAAGCTAGATCATCGAAATTACCAATTGGTTTCTGGACCCACGCTTGGTCGCCATTGATACCATCAACGAGGATGCATCCTTCGTCGAGAGCTATATTACAACAACACCGCCGGCTCACCGCGATAAGGATTTTGTTCTTATGCCATACAATGAGAACTTCCATTGGATTTTAATTGTAATTATACCAAATGGAACAAGGCTATATACCTTGATTCTTTAAGTAAGAACAAATCCAAGTACACGCTATCGCCGAAATACTCGATAGGTAAGTACATTGTATATTGTACTCTTTTTCCTTCCGAATGACTAATCTAACTTTTTCGAATAACGAAGGTCGTCACGCATACATTCAACAAACACATGGCTCGACGACGAGGCCAAGCCCTTGAAATATTCTCGCAATTTTCGGTATTCACTAGCTACACATTAATTAATCCTATACAACACTTAGCGAGAATGCCTTTTAATTTAACACATTCTATTTTTGCGGTGCCACCAAGAGAGCCGGCAACACGTGTGGATACTACGTGTGCCACCATATGAGACTACTCCTCGATTCCTCGAAGATCGTGAATTCTAAGGTTTGTCAATCTTCCCACATTCATTTCATACCGCCACGTTATATATGTAAGCGTTGATTTTCCTATCGACAGTCGCGCCCATCCCTACATGTGCATTGAAACAATTGGACTTTGCAAAAATTCGAGGATAGTTCGCTTGGTTTTGTGGAGTAAAGTCATCAAATCGAATGGAGAGTTCCATCACGACCGTAATTGTGAATTTGTTAATGGATATTAATATCATTTCAATTAATTCATTTGCGAAATGGATGCTTTATGTTTGTGAATGAAATGTGATGTGAATAAAGTGTGATATGTTTGTCAAATGAATTGAGATCTGAATTGTATGTATACATATACTGTTCATCCGCTTGTTTGAGAGGGCATGGCTAGCATTTCGAGGCTAGCCAATAAGCAAATAGATTTAGGGGTGAAGGAACATCACGCACGGTTTGTAGCTACAAACCGTCTGTGATATTCAACATCACGCACGGTTGTTCGACAACCGTGCGTGATAACATTCGATTATCATCGACCCATAAATTGAGACGGTTCACAAAACCGCCTGCGTGATGACGTTTTTGAACCGTCTGTGATGACCTTTTCTGTAGTAGTGATATAGTGTTCATTCAACTACATGGTGAAGATCTCTAACACAAAACATGAACGACGAACTTTCAAATACCTACCCATTGACGTATCGGGGAACGCCGCGGGCGAGGCCACGCCGCCCAGCAGCGCCAGCCCAGCGGCGTGGCCACGAAAAACCAGACGGCCGGCCGTGGTGATTACCGAATTTTCCCAAAATTGCGTCAGGTCCCTGATTCTCACGAAAAGGTCCTTACAAATTTTTTTTGCCCCGTCCATTTTGCTCGATAGCCCCCCGCGTTTTCTGAAATCGCGCGCGGGTCCCCGGTTTTTTACGTACAGGTCCTCGGTTTTTCCGAAAAACCCCTCCGCCTTTTTAGAAAATACGTTTTTGCCCCCGGTTTTTCCCGGAAAAGCCCTTTACCTTCCTCGAAAATACGTTTTCGCCCCGTTTTTTTTGAAAATCTCCTCACGAATTATCGCTTCTTTTATTTTTTTGCGTATGGTGGTGGCGGCGTGGCGCCGCGCCTCGTGGCTAGTTAGTATTGAGTATGGCAGGATGTACTGACGGGGCTTCCCCCTCTCCTCCCCGTGCTCTACACTGTAGCAACCTCACCCGCCACCTCGAAATCCACCTCCTGGCCCCCCCCTGCCGTTGGCTCGCCGCCGGTGAGGGGCAGGGGGACCCTCTCAAGCTCTATAGCTGTAAATTAGACTTCCTAGTTTGGTTTAGGCGCTATGGCTATGCCAGTAGTATTTGGAGGCTTAATGCCGGTTCCAGTTGGGTTTCCTAGTAGTCGCCGCTGATTCGTCATTCCAACAAATCCAATGGTCGCCGTCGGCGTAGGTGAGCCCTATTTTGCCGATCTGGATTCCTCTCCCATCTGTTGCTCCACCTCCGCTTCACCGTCAAGTTGAAGGTGCAGCCCGCAAATCATCCTCGCTGGCAAGAAAACAAGCTTCAGTTCTTCAGTGTTTCGGTGTCTCCGGTTGTTGCCGACGAGCTGGAGCCTTCAGCTCATCGTCACCACTGGTCGAACAGCCGAAGTTGCTTCTGCTGAACACTGGTGAACTTGTCGTCCTTCAACCTCCAGATGCTCCTCATAGTGGAGCCAAGGAGGCCCAAATCAACTAACCGTCGCCGTAGATCGCCGGTGCTGGAGTCTCCGTCGCCAGATCCGGAGTTTCGGACATGGAAGACGAAGGTTGCCGTCGCATTCTCAACAATCTGGCATTGCGTTCATGCCAATCTCAACGTTCCAATGACGTTGTAATTTCAATCTTTGTAAGGGTCCAAAATGTACAAGTTGGGGGTTCATATACTAAACTTTTGTTGTATCAATGAAATCGGAGAACTGTGGTCGCTCCGACCACACGCAGACTGCAGTCACTCCGACCACGTAACGACTTAACACACACTGGTCGTAACGACTACATAGATCGGTCATACCGACCACACACAATATGGTCGTAACCGACCACGCACAACGTGATCGTAACCGACCACATAACGCGGTTGTAACCGATCATGCACAAGTTGGTCGTAACAACCACGGTGCATCAGCTCGAAGCTTCGACCACATGGCATTATCTCGGTGCTTCGACTTCGACTGCTGCTTCGTCTGGGCTTTGACCATGCTTTGAGTGTGGCTTCGACCACTCATCAAGATTAATTCCAATATTCTCCCCCTTAATCTTGATGAGTTGACACACTGATACGGATCACCCGCATCTTGTAGCGCAGCAGCATCATCTTGCAGCGGCCTCCCACCACAGACTTCTCATGTGACGACGATGGCCACCGCCATTGGCCGTGGTCGGATCATCTCTATTCTTCTTGCAACACACAGCAGCGTTCGTACCACTGTCATTGTCGGTCTCACGTCGACTTTTCCTCGCAGCAGCATCACACTACAGTGGGTGCCAGCATCACATTTACTTCACCCCTTAGTGGTCTCACACCACCATCGACCACATGTCAAAACTTCACACAGCAGGTTCGCACCGCTGTCGGCATTGTCGATCTCGCACCAACTTCTCCTTGCAGTGACATCACATCACTACTGCTCGACCTCACGCTGAGCCGCGGTCGTTGGCTTCACACCGACTGCTCCAGCGACAGCGGCTTCACAACACCAGCATCGACCGATCACCATCAGTTTCACACTGACTCTCGTGACGATGGCCTTCAACACCGACACCAGCATCTATCTTGCATGGAGTCTGCTGTTGGTGCCCATCGTTGAAGCTACCGCTCACGGCAGCACCACTTGACGACCCACTACCATGCTACATAACATCGCCATTGCCAGTGTGCACATCACGTGCGATTTTTGCACACCGCACTGGCCTTGCCATGGCCGCACGGACCTTCGTTGCCCTGCTCCTGAGCACACGGTGCTATAGCCGACTCATGGCCAGCACCTGCGCACCTCTACCCGATGCGAGTACGCTCATGACCACGGTTCGAGTCATGTGCTTCTCGACCACACAGTTTGAGTCATGCACTTCCGGCCGCACCACTGCACACGTGTCGCACTAGTATAGTCTCGCGCTCGGGGAAGGGGCTAAAAATGGAATTATGATGATTCGGGGCTAAATTTGGTATTCATGTGACAAACAGTGCTAAATCTAACAAAACCTTGCTGTGATGATTCGATGATTCTATCAAATCTGAGTACTTTTACAAGGATTGCCTCTCTCTCCATTGGTTTATGTGGGAGGCGATATACTGCTCTCACACATGCATGCATATACACATACACTCAAGTACTCAGAATCTCAGTATTGGCAATGACAGCTTCCTTTAAGTGAATATTGCTACGTATGATGATGATATGATATTTATTTGTATCATAATATGTTGAGCACCTCCAGTTCCATTGGTTCTTTTGCTGCTGCTGTTGTTGCTATCTATATTTGTTTTGTTTTCTCTGAAATATGCTGTGAACTAGCATTTTCAGAGCAAGGCATACATGTTAAAAGAGTTAGGATGAACATACTGAAGTGATGACTTACCTCTGTCTTCTTTTAATAAAAAATTGGGAGGCTACAATAATGTTTTTTTCGTTTATTAAAAATCGGTCCATCATAAAATGTTTTCCTTTGTTAATATTTCATGAACTGTCAAACATGTGTTTCTCCTACATATCCATGTCTGTTGAATATTTTTGTTCCGTAGCAACGCACAGGCACTCAACTAGTGGTTATAGAATTACCTCATCTAGAAAAGGTCAGGGTACTTTTCGCGCATATATACGAGACTCTAATTCCCAAGTAGTTTCCCGTTCAATTTGATAAGACCAAACGACCTTCACTCTAATTCTTTGGAGTCAGAGTCGAACATATATAGTGCCGGATACACATCTACTCCTTTTATATTCATTCCGTAAGTTTTCGATCGGTCGGATGGACAAAATTATCCGCTCTATTTATACTCTAGTGGAACTACTTTGCCTCGCAGTGCAGTAGCCCGTTGGCACTAGCTCAGCAGCAGTACAAAAATTCGGCCGAGGATACGGCAAAGTTATGACGGGCTTATGGGCACGCTCGACTGGACTGCGCTTCGTGGAGAATCTATCTCGGAGCGTAGCGTGCGTTTTGTAGTAATTAGTTGAGATGGGCCGTGGACAGGTGAGAGCGGACCGTCGATTCGCGCGCGCCGTGCGGCTGGGACGGCGGGGAACGTGCGAGCGCGTCGGTTGGGCCGCGTAGTACGGTCGCTCGCAGCGCGTGGCACAGGCCGCTTTCCGTGAGGACGAGCTGAGGCACGCCACGCGGAGGTATTGCCCAACCCGACTCAAGGGGAAACTTGACGCTGGTGCGGTTGGGTTGGACGCTGGAGGCCTGCAGGCTTCAGTGGATCGTGGCCACGTTTGGGCTAGGGCCTGTGCCCCCATGGTTGTACTATCCACCGTGGGTGTATAGTCTGAAGCTGGGGCAGCTGGCTGTCCTTCCCTGTTAAGTACTCCAGAGAAGAAATAGGATTTATTCTTTTTAGCTGAGACATATAATTTTTAGTTGTAGTTTATAATTTTTAAACTATTTGTATCAGAAATTATAGAGGAACAGAAACTCACATGTGTTTTTTGCAGATATAAGTGAAATCGGTATAAGTATCTACTACAATTAAGTAGTAGATCATATCTTAAAAAAAGACTCCGTTTAAAAGTTAATTACTGTAGAAAAGTCAAAATAGAAATCAAAAACTGAAAAAGAACAGAAGCATAGCTACGTTTCAAAAGGAAAAAAGGGGTGCATAAATATAATTTCTAACACAAACATGCTAGCCGATAAATGTAAAATTTAGAACATGAATTTGGATAGCGCAGATGGGCTACGGCTTAAAGTAATAAGGGTCTGTTCTTCAGGCTACAAGCCGGTCGGCTTTTGGCAGCCGCTACAGTACCTAACTTTTAAACGGAATATTTTTTCAAGATGGGGCCTACAAGTTAAACGTAGTACACGTTAAAAGCTTAATATATGTACCAGTCAAAATCGCAAATAAGTATCGGTCTCTCCGTAATCTGTACCGTAAACAGCCAAAATTCAAAATTTTCAGTCAAAACCATAAGCCGCAGCAAAAAAGAACACCCCCTAAGTCAATCGTACATTCGTACTGTCGAGTCACAAGCCGGGCAAGTCACAACCAACGTCCCTATCAGGAGATCGAACTCAAGGACGGCAAAAGCAGCGTTTCGGCACTTGGACGTCACATTATTGAAGCGTTCCAGAATTAGGCCATACAAACCGAATGATCTCGACACCGATCATTTGGGCCCACGATACATGGAGAGGAACTCCACAATGTTGCTGTCCCAGCTGCCGCTTTCGCTCATGGCCTTCTTCGCCTTCGCCCTCCAATCCGCAGCTCTCCTTCCGTACTCCTCTCTCCTCTTCCCTTCCATCACCTCCCTCACGCACCTCTCCACCTCCTCTTTTCTCACCATCCCTTCCCCGTCCGGCCGCACCCGCACACCCACGCGCCACACGTCCTGGATGTACTTGGCGTTTGTTGGCTGGTCTGACCACTGCGGCATCGCCACCATCGGTACGCCGATGCTGAGCGCCTCGACTGTCGAGTTCCACCCGCAGTGCGTCACGAAGCACCCGACGGCACGGTGGGCCAGCACCTCCATCTGTGGGCACCACGGCACGATGAGCCCCCTCGTCTTCACCTTGCTGACGAAGTTCTTGGGCAGCTTGGGAGTCTCCGTGGCCCGGACGACCCATAGGAAGGGCTTGCCACTGTTGTAGAGGCCCTCGGCCACCTCGGCCATCTGGTCCGAGCCCGGCGCGGCCATGCTGCCGAAGGAGGCATACACGACGGAGCGCGCGGGGTGGGTGTCGAGCCAAGCCTTGCTCTCTGCCGTCATCGGGGTGTGCAGGTGGAAGCCGTAGGACACATCGTCCGGGAGGCGGTTGTCGAGGTACGCTGACGGCACGGTTGGGCCGACCGTCTTGGCACCCCACATCGACGCTAGGTACTCTGCTTCCTGAAAAGGTGCCAATGCATTGATACACAGTTTCATTTCACTCTTCGGAAGGATACGTCATAATATTACTTGATTTACTATTTACTAGAATTTGTTTAAATTTAACTTACTAATAGATTTCAAACTATATCTAGATCAGCTATATAAAATTATATTATTAAATTTATCATTAAAAATACTTTTATACTATTACAATTTTATTAATATATTTTAATATAAAGTTATAAAAAATAATGACCAAAGTAGTATCGTGAAGATCCAAAAAATCAAAATCGTTAAATAAAAGAGTATCAAGAACACAGTAGTTATTAATTGCATGGAATAAGCATGCGTATGCGTAGCGTATGATGCAATGCAAGCAAGGAAAGGTGTTGCAGTGCAATTATATATCTGGTTGGCACTGTCATGACATAATTAATGGACAGGAGTGCTGTATTGCACCAGCAGCACGAACGAGATTAATTGCTTCGATTCGCAGCATTGGCACGCATGCTGCATGCATGCAATGCCTGGCGGTCGATCGTGTTCACAATACGTGGTGCAGCTGCATGAGGCACACGCGGCCATGTCCTGTACACTGTACAGTATTGCCATTACCTAACTTCCAATGTGGCCGCGCGTAAGCCTGCAGACTGCAGGTATAGAACCACTCCTGTGAATTTCTGTGCGTGCACATGTTAGGGCATCTAGAGTGTATAAAAATAAGGGGTCATAAGCCACCTTAAAATCGACCTCATACATTATAGGGTTGATCTTAAGTAGAGCATAAGCAAAAAAGATTTAAGGCCGGTCCTTAATCTAAAGACCTGGCCACAAACATTAAAATACAATTTTCTTTTAATCCTGTTGTTCTCTCTCCCCTCACCAGCCAACTACTAACTACCACAAGCGGGACCCTTGTTACAGTCGAGCGGTGGCTTCAAACATAACGAATCACCTTAACAATTAGATAGAATCTACCTTAAGATCTATTGCATTTTATATACTCCTTATGCCCTTAGTAGCATTAGTTGGTTCGTGCATGCATGCGTGGGCTTCCGCTCACCTGAGGCTCCGAGTCGTAGAACGAGTTGACGAGCACATGGTCCGCCGTCTCCAGCCCAACGAACTGGTTCATCAACAGCCCCCGCATGGACGGGTGGTGCGCGTCCGTGTCAACCAGGAACGTCGGCACGTCGGCCACTTCGAGCGGGCACGGCAGCCCGGGCAGCTCGAGCGGCCCCTCCCGCACCGGCAGCGCCACCCGGCCGGCCCGCCCGTGCGTGTACACGACGTCCACCGCGCACGTCTGCGTGAGGAATGCCGCGCACGCGGCGCCGTGCCGCCGCGCCAGGCGCTGCACCCACGGCATGAACGGGTCGTACACCACCACGCGCACCTGCCGGCCCTGCGCCGACTCGGACCGGAGGAGCTGGTCCAACGTCTCCCACCCGGCCTCCCTGAGCCGCTCGAAGTAGGGGCCCTGGTGGCCGCCTAGCTCGTCGGGGCCGCCGTCGTCGCAGCCGTCGGAGAAGACGGCGACGTGGACGGAACTGGGGGACGGCCTGGTCGTGCCGACGACGAACCGGGTCACCGCGACGGTGCACCGGACGCCGCTGTGGCCGGCGATCGAGACGCTTGCCGAACTGAAGGATCGGGTTGAGGTGCCCCTGGGCGGGGTACGGGACAAGGAGGACGTGGATGCTGTGGTCGGAGTGCACCATGGTTGCGTACAATTAGCTAGCTAGCTAACTTGCAAGAAGAAAGTTTCTTTCTCTTGGCTTATGTGGTAGCTAAGCAAGGCGACGTTGTACTTCTGGACGTAACTAGTGACTCGTGAGGCCTGGGCTTTATATAGACGCCCTTGCTCGCTTCCGTAACGCAATCAGTTGATGAAACAAAGCTGAAGTGTTGCATTGCACGAGCAAGAAACAGAGGGCCACCTGGGGCGTTGTTGTATTAGAGATCCAGGGTACCTTTTTTTATTGAGAGGAGATTTTTTTTAGGATAGAGAGATTTTTTGAGGAAGAAGAATTCATGCCGTTAATTAGTCTCTAATCCAATGGCTATAAATCTAAATGATAGTTAAGAATAAAATATCTAGGTGATGTTTATCAACACCCTTTGAAATATTGCTGCTGCTGCTCTCTTTTTCTACAGTTGATAGATTTTGTCTATATTTTTTAAGACGACGATAGACAGTATAGACTAGATATAAAGAGGGTACGATTTTAAGTTTAAAAGGCTATTTAGAGCTAAATAAGTAGCTTTAAAAAACCGTCCTGTTATTTTAGTTTTTTTAGAAATCAAAATCAAAAACATTAAAAAGAATAGGGCTATGTGATGGTGGAAGATGGATAGTTGAACTTTGAGTACCATAAGTAGCAATTTGTGGCTTTAGCTAGAAAAAAAAGCCAAAATGTGTCTGATCACGTCATACGTGCGCGCGGTATCATCCTGAAGGACTTTTGCCGCTAGAAGAAAGAAAGTGCTCGATCGTAGCCAAATTCGCTTTCAAGCCGTGCCTGATCTTCTCTGTACTTGTGTAGAAGATAGCTCTTTTTGTCAACTTCTGAATTCGCTTGACCGCGCCTGCGCCGTTTTCCCGGTGTGATAGCCGATCGACACTTGGTGATACTTTTGGCTAGCACCCTTATAGCTGGCGGTCGTCAGCAATGACGTAGCTTCGCTGACGCATTTATTGTCAGCGGTGACTCGCATGCTATGGTGTCAGCATCTTATAGAACGCAGTACTATGGCCCTGCTCAATACAGCTTAAGCTTATTGGCTTAAGCTTATTTTTGTACTATTCATAATTTTGTTTTTTTCTGAAATTTTGACTTTTTTTTTTGAGCTTTTTTGTCGGTTCTTTTTTTCTCGTATTCGTTTGCGTTTTCTGTGATGGGCTAGCATATTTTTATATTTTTAATTTTTAAATTTAATTATGTCAAATAAGCCTCTCACCATGTTGTGTTTTCACCAAATTACAAGAGTTTTCACCATAAGCCTTCAGCTTTCAGCCGAACCGATCACCACCTATATACGAGCACCATTTCCATGGGCTAGATGGCAAGCAGATCATGCTTCATGCAACGCTGTAACCTGCGTTCGTATTACACCTGCCAGCCAATTAAAATATGCTTTCAGACCATGCAATCCTGTAAACTGCGTTCATATTCTGTCGATCCCGGGCAAGTTGACATGCGAACACCTGCCAGCCAATTAAAACACGTGTCAAACAGTAAGGGGTAATAATTTGCTCACTAACACTGCAAAAAATTTATAAATTGAAAAATGGCATCGAATACTAACTTTTCAGACTTGTACGATCTTTATGGGGTTACCACGGTTAAATGACCCGCAAAAAGTCATGAATACCCTAGTTATACTTGGAACAATACAGATTATTAATTGCAGTTTTTAGAGATGATGTGAATAGATTCAGGATTATACGTATGTGTGCTAGTTTTTATACTACAATGAAAGACGGACACTCACGCATATCACATTCACACCATACACCATAAGCATATACACATGTACATCCTACTAAAGCATACGTTAGAACTTAAGCAAAATTGATAGATAAATCCTAAATTTATTTAGTACCTTACAGGGCGTGAGTACGCATTTTTTACTGAACGCACACATATATATGAGATGAGGCACCCGAGACCGATCCAAGAATCGAACCTAGACAAGCAGCTAGCACGGTGGCGAAGCTTGCCAACCGAGTAAAGCCTGGTCCGTAGGTGTGCTAGCTAAGGTGCATTCATATTGGCTTTCGCTCCTGACTTTTACTTTGAGAAGTCAAATGTCAATATAAATAACCGGCTTCTCGAAGCGGCCTCCTCACTCCTCTCACTTCCGTTTCACTTGAGGATAAAGTATGAAGTCGTGGGCGCATCATGTACTCATTCATGTCACTTTCGTCTCGTGTATACATGTTTCTCTCACTTTCCTCACCGTTTACATTTTTATCTTAAAAGTCACTTCTTTCAGCCACTTCTATTTATTTTCAACCAACAATATCAGTCACAGATAAAAAAAATATCAACTATAGCCAATAGGAGGCCACCTAAATGCTACAAGTTGGACGTATTTTTCTAGACAGCTATATGGGTATCTAATTCATTTTCTTTTATACCTTTTTCAATTCCACCACCTTATTAATCCTTGTGCAAACTCAAAATACGTCCTATATTTTTTCGATTCCACCACCTTATTAATTCTTGTGCAAAACCAAAATACATCATATATTTTTAATTAATGGAGTATATAATAACATGAACCTCGAGACAAAAAAATCCGTCTTTTGTGAGCACACTAACCATTGAATGCGTAATGGCAGCTCTAATGCGCAATTTTTAGTTGCTAATGCGTCATGACATGTTGCACAATTCATGTTGGTCCAACCCGTTCAGTTGGACGATCGTTCGCCTTGTTTCTGTTCTGAACAATTCATGCATGACAAGCAAGTGGTGTTCATTTCAGCATGTAATAAAACTACAGGCCAATGCCTTCAGCCCGGAAAGAATGAATCACTACTACAGAAATACTATTAGTAGACACTAAATCACAAACGGTGTAACAAAACCATCTGTGACGTACACTATCAAAGACAATTTAATTTGGAGGCCGTCTGTGTTGTTGGTGTCGGAAAAAACGAGT
Source organism: Bonia amplexicaulis (assembly GCA_036346245.1). Lineage (NCBI taxonomy): Eukaryota > Viridiplantae > Streptophyta > Magnoliopsida > Poales > Poaceae > Bonia > Bonia amplexicaulis. Next base: position 8,776,238 of record CM070765.1, read on the forward strand.
ATCACAGACAGTTCTTACCGATGAACCATCTATGATACTGGAATATCACAGACGGTTTTTATTAAAACCCGTCTATGATAATCTGTGAATTATCACAGATAGTTTTTTTTATTAAAAATCGTCTGTGATAAGTCTGTAATAATCATTTATTGCGCCGCTCAGAACCGCATATGTCTTCATTTTGATCCAAATCTAGCCGGTGCTGCACCTAGAGGAGGCAAGGCTTTCAGGCCGGTTAATTTGGTGGGAGGAGGCAAGAGAGCTTTGAAGATCCATACGTTCCTGGTTGCCCTAGATATGGTTAGTAATGAAATTTATTTTTCTTTGCATTACAATTTAGATTTATGTTTTGGTGAGTGCTATTGAATATGGTTTGCATCTACTTGACCATACATGATCAGTTCCCATCATGTGGGAGGCCAAATTTGTCAAAATTGTTGGTTATAAGTAGTTCGTCGATCGCTAGGGAAATAACTGTTGTGTTTATAATATGAATTAAGCTAGCAAAGTCTCAATGCATGTGGTATATATGTAGTAATAATTAATTAATTTAATTTTTAATGCTAAGTTGTTATATATATGCATAACGTAGAACCGAAGCTGGATGTATGCCGCGAACCGTGTGAGTGAAGAGTACATTAATGGCGTGTCTGCTTTTACAAGAGCTGCCAAGGAGGATATGTTGAATAAGAGGGTGAAATATATGTACTGTCCATGCACTGACTGCGAGAATTTAAAGATGTTTAAGAACCGAGAGCAGATTGAAGCGCATTTGATTCGGAGGGATTTCAAAAAGGGTTATACGTGTTGGACCAGTCATGGCGAAGTTAATGATATGTCGTCGGATGACATCACCGGTCAAGTGAATGATATGACGCCGCCGGGTAATGTCGATTGTTGTTCGGATTCAGATAGGTTGCACGATGAAAATTTGGATCAGATGCTTCGCGATGTAGAAGAGAACTATGATGAGAGAGAGTATGTTAAATTCCGAGGCTTGATGGAGGACTCGGAGAAACCTTTGTTCACGTGTTGCAGGTCAAAGTACACGAGGTTGTCGACCGTGCTTGAACTGTTGAAATTGGAGGAAAGCAACGGTTGATCCGACAAGAGTTTCACGGCGCTGCTAAGGTCTTTTAGCGGATATGCTTCCAGAGGAAAATGAATTGCCTAAAACCACGTATAAAGCCAAGAAGGTTCTTTGACCATTGGGAATGGAAGTAGAAAGAATACATGCATGTCCGAACGACTGTATCCTCTACCGTAAAGAGTATGCAAACATGCATGTATCCTCTACCATAAAGAGTATGCAAACATGCATGTATGCCCGATACAAACGTAACAATCAATCAGATGACGGCGAGGGAATAGAGGTGAAGAAAGGACCTCCTGCTAAGGTGGCATGGTATTTTACTATAATTCTCTGTTTGAAACCGGTTTTTGCAAATCCAAATGAGGCAAAACTGCCGCGTTGGCACTCGGAGGAGCGTAAGAAGGATGGAATGCTAAGACACCTTGCTGATTCCGCCCAGTGGAGAAATATAGATAGGAGTTTTACAGACTTCGGTGCAGAACCGTGGAATATAAGGTTTGGACTGAGTACAGATGAAATGAATTCTTTCAGTAGTATGAGCAGCCAACATAGCACTTGGCATGTGACTCTCTACATCTATAATCTTCCTCCTTGGTTGTGTGTGAAGCGAAATTATATTTTACTAGCGATACTTATCCAAGGGCCAAAGCAACCTGGGAATGATATTGATGTGTACCTAGCACCGTTGGTGGGAGATCTAAAAGTACTGTGGAACGAAGGGGTACAGGTATGGGATGCATACAAATGAGAGAACTTCACTTTGCGCTCCTTATTGTTCTACACCATAAATGATTATCCTACCCTTGCTAACCTATCGAGCCAGAGTATAAAAGGTGCCAAAGCTTGTATTCACTGTTTAGATGGTACCGTGAGTGTGTGGCTGAAACACTCACGTAAAACCATGTACATGCGTCACCGTTGGTTCCTTCGGAGGGCTCACCCATACCGCAAGATGAAGAAACAATTTGACAGAGAGAAGGAGGACGGTTCAGCTCGAAGGCATTTAAGTGAAAAAGAGATTTATAATATGGTTAAGGATTTAGATGTTGTCCTCGGAAAGGGACGCAAATTGATGGCTCATGAGAAAAATATCTAGAAGAAGAGATCAATATTTTGGGACTTACCTTATTGGGAGTACCTAGATGTTCGACACTGCATCGACGTCAAGCACGCAGAAAAGATGTATGTGACAGCTTGATTGGTCTCTTACTGAACATTCATGATAAAACAAAGGACGACGTCAACGCACGGCTTGACTTGGCTGATATAGACATCAGGCCTCAGTTAGCACCGACAAAAACAGATAATGGACGAACGTACCATCCCCTGCGAGTTACACTCTGACCAAGACCGAGAAAATAGTACTGTGCCATTGCTTGCATGGTGTCAAAGTTCCGTCTGGTTACTCCAACAACATGAAGAAACATGTTTCGATGCAATATTTGATGTTAAATGGCATGAAGTCTCATGATTATCATGTGTTGATGACACAGATGCTCCCTATTACAATTAGAAATATTTTGCCGATCAAAGTAAGAGAGACAATCATGAGGCTATGTTATTTTTTAACACAATTGCTCAGAAGGTCATCGATCCCAAAGGACTAGATGCTCTGTCGGACAAGGTGGTGATGACTCTATGTCATTTGTGAGATGTATTTCCCTCCTTCGTTTTTCGATATCATGGTTCATCTAATTGTTCTTGTTGTGTGGGAGATAAAATATGCGGGCCCATATTTCTACATAGCATGTACCCATTTGAGAGGTTTATGAGAATTCTCAAGTCCTATGTATGGAATCGATCTAGGCCGGAGGGCAGCATCGTCGAAGGTTATGCAAGCAAAGAGGTTATTGAGTTTTGTGTCAATTATATGGTTCAGATTCAATCAATAGGTATGCCTCAATCTCGTCATGAGGGGAGGCTCAAGGGTATCGGAACTATCGGAAGGAAAGCAATCACTCCAGATATGGACGCGTATGCTCAAGCCCATTTAACGGTCTTGCAACACATGACTGAAGTGGCGCCTTATGTCGACCAGTACAATGATGTGCTTCGGCAATAGAATTCAAAGCGGCCGGATGTTTGGATCATGAGGCAACACAATAGGCTGGATATATAATTTGTTGCTTTTTTGTGTGTATATATAGACACATGGTGACTAAAGCTAGATCATCCAAATCAACAATTGGTTTCCTGGACCCACGCTTGGTTGCCATGGATACCATCAACGAGGATACATTTTTCGTCGAGAGGTATATTACAACAACACTGCTGACTCACCGCGATAAGAAATTTGTACTTATGCCCAACAATCAGGGGTTCCATTGAATTTTAATTGTAATTATACCAAAATAGAAAAGGCAATATACCTTAATTCCCTAAGTAAGAACAAAACCGACTACACAGTTATTGGCCAATTACTCGATAGGTAAGTATATTTTCTCCATACATAACTATATTATACTCTTTTTTCCTTCCGAATGACTAAGCTAACTTTTTCGAATCACGAAGGTCGTTCGCCACGTACGTTGCAGAGACACGTGGCTCGACGGAAGGAGCCAAGCCCTTGCAACATGTACAAAATTTTTGGGTATTCGCTAGTACATATTAATTAATCCTATACAACACTTGGTAGTAATGCCTCTTGAATTAACATATTCTATTTTTTTGCAGTGCCACCAGCAGCAGTCGGACAACATGTGTGGATTCTACGTTTGCCACCATATGAAACTACTACTCGATTCCTCGAAGATCACCAATCCTAAGGTTTGTCAATGTTCTCATAATTATTTCATACTTATCAAGTTATATATATACGCACATTGACATTCCTATCGATAGGTTGTGCCCATCCCTACAACAGCATTGCAATAGCCCGACCTTGCACGAATTCGAGGAGAGTGCGCGTACTTTTTGGTGGCTGGAGTCATAAAATCAGATGAAGAGTTTCACAACATACAATGATTTTTTGTTTGGGATAAGATTGACATTGATTGTAATTGTGTATTTATTAATGGATATTGTATTTCATTTCAATTAATTGATTTGCAAAATAGATGTTTTATGTTTGTGAAATAAATTGAGATGTGAATTGGATGTATACATGTACATTTTGATCTGCTTGTTTCAGAGGGCATGGCTAGCATTTTCTGAGGCTAGCCAATAAACAGAAATAAATTTAGGACTAAAAGAGAACATGACAGACGGTTTTTAACTAAAAATCGTCTGTGCTAGTTGATAATCAATTAAAAATCGTCTATGCTAGTTGATAATCACAAATGGTTTTTAACTAAAACTGTCTGTGATATTTATATATTATAGACGGTTTTTAGTTATCAACTATCACAGATGATTTGTATTTAAAAACCGTCTGTAATATTTACACCACAGATGGTTCAAAAGCCATCTGTGATGACCTCGTATCATTACTGACCCATAAATTCAGACAGCTCACAAAACTGTCTGTGTTGACGTTTCTGAACTGTCTGTAATACGGTTTTCTGTAGTAGTGAATGGATGGAAGATTATCTGTTAGAAATGGAGCAAAAATAAATCCTGGCTGACCTTAAAAGTGGATTAAACGTGGTTATTGTTGCTATAAACCTTTATCATGAGATTCAGCATGATCATTTTGCCGAAAGCTCTCATGTCGAAAATGGTGCACAGGTACAGTGGCAGCTTACTGGCTGATGTCGAAAAAGATATGCATGCGGTGTGTGTGCACGGGACTAGGCCCAATAGATCGGCTTCGAGTGCTGAATTTTAGTAGATTTAAATGAGTAGGCTATGAACGTATCTAGGGTTCACACAGCCGATGATCAAACTCGTAATACAGACCATCTTCATGTGTGTGTCATGCATGGAGAAGTAAGTTGCTAACTCACAGGCTATGTCGATTAGGATTATACCCTAAGACGGGACCCATCATGAGAGAGACATCGATTCATGCAAACAAAAAATAAAGCAATCTAGATATGAACGATCCATAAAATTAAATTTGCTACTAGAAGGTGGGATGGCGGTCATAACGTTGACCTTACTTGCCAAGCTACTAGTTACGATATTAAATCAGTGACCTCATTGTAACGACTCTATTTTTGGAAATAGGGTCGTTCAAACCCAAAACTTAACTTACATTCAAAAGAATTAAAAAATTCCCCATAGGAATGCTTGAGTGTGGTCATAACTCTAACATGAAAGCTAAAGTATTCTTTCTTCTTCTGGTATCTGTTTTAATGAAAACAAGCAAGATTGACTATACTAGGTACTCGGCAAGCCATATGGGGAAATGTTATTTAACTAATTACCAGTATTTGAAGAGATGGGATGTGTTGGTTTTTTTATTATTATTATTATTATATTTGTGGATGCTATTTTATTTCTAAATAATTTTCTAAAGAACAAAAGGTTAACTTCTTAAAGGAAAGGGGGTTCAGTCAAGTCAATTGTCAATTTCAAATCTCACAAAAGCTACTTATGCTTTGCTAGTGGAATCATCCATTAAACACAGTTTTATTTACCGGAAGCACGACGTATTCGAATACTATTTGTAATTTTGACTCTGCAGAGTTGCCCAGCTTTACCCATAAGATTTTGAAATCCTCATAACTGAGTTGAGAAAATAAGGTCTTTCTCTACTTGGTAGGGACGGGGTCACACATAGTTAGCAATCCATTGGTCAACATGGAAGGCTCGTCCCAACTCTTTGTGATCCTACCGTTGTTAAGTATAGTTTTAGCACTTTCATACCACCCCTTTATACGCGGGATGTTCCACCTCTGGAACCTCAACACCCTATAGATATTTAATTGACTTGAGCAGCTACTAGATCAGGTTTAATAAGTCAAAACTAATAGTTGAACAACCACTATGTTCTTTATTCAGTATAAGGTTCTAGTCCTTACTTTCACCAGTGAGGCAGCCGACCACAAACCAACGACCTAGTGCGTTATGGCACTGCCACCAAACTAACCAATGCCTCCTCTCTAAGGTAAGATCATGGACTTCAACCATCTTACGGTTTTTCATGATTCATCCTTAACCCTAGTATCATTTTGTAGTTCTATCAGCAAAACGCTAAATCACTCAGTAGTATAAAACATTTGAGTTCCTGATCTACTATGGTATATTTTATAGTAATTTATTATTACTAAGACTTGTCAAGATGAATATGACTATCAAGTAAAACAAGGATTTTTCCAGTGTTAGGACATAGCTAGATTATCATGTCATTCTAAGAAATTATTTTAAAGAAATAAAAATGCATAAATAAAGAATAATAAAAATACTAATAATTAAATGATTAAATGATATGGGTTTAACATGATCAAAACTATGTGACTTGCCTCTTTATTCATAGTCTTTGATTATTTTACTGCAGGCTTCAGGTTTACACAGTCCACTAGGGGTGTATTCAAACCCATGGCAAGGTAGGTTTCATCCCAGGGTATGGAAAATTTTCCAGTATATAGCTTAAGTAATTTTAGCCCAGCTCAGGGTAGTTCAGTGGTCCAACCTAAGTCTCTACTCGGTGGCTTGCTCCACTCTTCCGATCCACTCGGTCACCCCCGCCCTACTCCTCCAACCCACTTAGTTGATGCTCCGACGACTTCACCCTCAGCACCTCTCCTTCCCTCTATGTAAACAAGATCTCTCTCACACACGCAATCAAACCCTAGGGCATGCTTACAAGCACTCTTGACTGAGAAAGTGACGGAGTCGCAGAAAATTGTAGTGGACTAGTGGTGGACTAATGGGTCTGATCCAATAATCCAATCGCAAAAAGCACGAATCACAGAGGAGACAGATCGGACGGCTACAAAAAATCGGCTGGGAAATAACAAAAGACGAGGCGACTGGGATTTAGCAATTGCATTTTTCCAACTGCTCTCCTTTGTTGGGCTTGGGAATGCTTCGCCAATAACAAGTCGGGGAACGCCAGGGCGAGCCACATCGCCCCATGCGCAGCATACGGCGTGGCGCCAAAAAAACGTCGGTCGGGGAGGAATAACTGTGGTTTCCGAATTACGTCTGAGTCCCGGTTCTCGCGAAAAGGTTCCTGGATTTTTTGCCCTCCGTTTTGCGGATAGCCCCGCGTTCCCAAAATTGCGCACGGGTCCCGCTTTTCTTACGTCTGATCCTTGATTTTTCAAAACCCTTTACTTTTCCCGAAAAACGTTTCGCCCGATTTTTTGAGCCCTCGTTTTTACGTCTGCACCCTTTAACTTTTCCGAAAATACGTGTTGCCCGGTTTTTTCTCCTCACGAATTATCGCCTCTTTTATTTTTTACGTCCGGTGGTGGCGCGACCCTTTACTTTTCCCGAAAATACGTTTTGCCCCGGTTTTTACAGCCCTCGTTTTTTACGTCTGGACCCTTTAACTTTTCCGAAAATACGTATTGCCCGGTTTTTTACTCCTCACGAATTATCGCCTCTTTTATTTTTTTACGTGATGATGGTCGGCGCGGCGTTGCGCCGCGCCTACGAGGCTAGTATTATATATAGCTCGCTAAGTATGCAGAGCTACATGCTCAGCACATACTCGAACTGTGGGCGATTTGGGTGCTTTTCTATTAATTGCTTTCGCAGGATAGCATGTAGCGTGGGTTTATCACCGTCGTTGAACTTGACCCGGACCTCCTTGAGCAGCGGCAGGAACGTCACACCGACGACACCGTCCTCGTCGTCTCTCAACATGCGGCATCGTTTGAGCCACAGCCACTGCAGACTCGGCATGGATTCTTTCTCGATGACCAGCGACACCAAGTCTTCGAGGCGGTCGATGCTGATGAGCTTCAGCTTCGCGTACTTGCCTGGGCGCAGGTGAAGCCGCTGCCCCACATAGGACTTCCTCCAGAGATGCAAACCTGTTAGGCTAGGGAGATCCCCAAGAACCTCGACCGCGTCCTGCTCCAACTCCGTGCCGAGCAGCTTGATCTTGGTGACGCCTTGGAGTGACTGGACCCAATGGGGCAGCTTGCCGAGGAACCCACACAGCCGGAGGGTGATGAGATGCTGGGGCGGCGACGATACTTAGAAGAGTACAGTAACTCTAACACTAGTAATTTTGCTATACTACTGTTGGTGCCACTGTACAGTGCGTCATGCCGTCGAGTCACGCTTGTGCCCACGCCCTTGTCCATGCCCTGCTGCCCCGTCACGTCATCGTCACCGCACGGCCACGCCCACCAAGGCCTCCCCACTCCTCCCCGCACTCCCTCCTTCGATCCCTTCCCCACGCCATCTCCTTCACTCCCGCCACCGTGCACCGGCTGCCACATTGAGTGAAAAGTCTCTGTTAGCATATGTCGTTGGAATGGTCTTCTTTATATGTTACTTCTTGCTCCGATGACATTTATTCTTATGATTATCTCTGTAAGCTAGTTTTCCTGTACAAGGTTGTAAATTTTCATTGATAGCAGGTCATTGTTTTTCTCCAAATTCTACTATGACTCGCTTAATAAATTTATAATTTGGTACCTTGACCCAGTACATGTCTGCAGGTCATCGGTTCATGGAAAAGAGCTAATCTGATTTTGGTCTTTTGTTGAGGGGTATAATGGAGCAATGCTAATTCTACTCTCAGCATTCTCTAATGGTGGTGTCGAGAATGTTGAGGCTGATCGAAGATGGGGGATTGGTGTTGACTGAGGGCTTTGAGAACAAAGACACTTTCTATGGTAGCTCTGGGTTCTTATGCTCTCACATATCCAATATTCCGCATGATTCCGCCATCTGGTATGACGTGCTGATCATTTCCTTTTTGCTACATCTGGTAGTACCTTACTGTGACTCTAAGAAAATCCATAGAAAGATGGAAGTCATCATCATCCCCTTTATCGATCACAGCCTCTTCCTCCACCCATGATTTCGTTTTCCCATTGACAAATCTATCAGACGAAGACGAACTTGCATTTGTTGAATAAAAAAAAGAAAAGAAGAGTTCGATGTAGGAGGAGCGAGCCTCCCCCAGAGCTTTCGGCAGCCATACTTTCTTCACAAAACTTTAAGAGAAAGATGGACTCTCTTTCACCGCAACTTGCCCGCCCTAACAGTCCTCAGATAAGGGTGTATGACGTGAAGCCAAAGCCTGTTGGTTTAGCATTTAGCGGAACAATTGGAAATGAGATGATCTTTCTAGATGAAGACTTCTCTAAAGTTACAATTCGCCATCGTGCTTGGCAGAGGATTCCATTACCACCTCTCTGATTCTGTGCAGCTCAGAGGCAGCATTTTTCGTGCTCATTCTTTCTGATGGGGTGTCCTTTGAGCACGAGACGCCGACTCTTATAACAGAAGCTAAGCAAGCCAATATGCTGTCCGACCTTTCGTCATTATCATAAAGCTGCAGCTGTAACAGAGTTGGGTCCAAGATTTCTGATATCTTGTCAGGAAATGCCATCTCAGCAAACAAGTGCAGAGTCAACCCTTCTCTGAACATGCTATCAGTTGGTGCCCTCCCTGTGAACATCTCTAGCAGAGTAATCCCAAAGCTGTAAGCATCACAAGCAATCGACACACGCCCTCCTGATCCATATTCTGCATGAATGAATGCACGATGATAGTATCTTAGTACTAAGATATAAAAGGGGAATAAAATCGAGGAAGTTCAGTTTGTTAAGAATTGAGAATAGTGAAACTACCTGGAGCAACATATCCTATAGTTCCTCTTATCCCAATAGAGCTCCCAGAATTCAAACCGGATTGGTCCATGTTCTCACCAACCAGCTTTGAAAGCCCAAAGTCGGTAACATAAGCGGTCCAGTCACTGCCAAGGAGGATGTTGTTAGGCTTCAAATCACAGTGGATTACTGATGGCCGACTATTATTGTGAAGATAGTCTAGCGCATCTGCAACATCAACCGCTATGTTCAACAGCTGCACAAGACTCAACTTGTGCCACTGCTCATCTGTTCTCGGATGCAACCATCTGTCAAGGCTGTAGTTAGGCATGAACTCGAACACAAGAGCTCGGAAGTCATTGCCTCTGGAGTCAATGCTAGAGCAGCAGGTGATAATATCTATCAAGTTCCGATGTTTCACTCGTCTGAGAGCCTCACATTCTGCCAAGAAACTTCTGGAAGAACCAATTTGGTGAAGAGCGAACACTTTCACAGCTACAGCAGCATTCCTGACAGATGGAAGAGACAAGTTTCCTTTATACACGGAACCATATGTTCCGGCACCTATCAGATTGGCAGGTGCAAAGCCATCTGTGGCTTCAAACAGCTCAAGGTACGAAATTCTGGGATACTTGTCACTCAACACAGGGAGGCCTGCACTTTTCATCTTTTCCGGTGTTATTTTCCCGTTGAACAGAAAGAACACAAACAATAGCAGAGATAGGCAGATAATAGTGCCAATGACAGGAAGCAGAATCCTAAGCAGCAAGTGATGTCTCTGGTTATGCGCCTTGACCTGACATGGATGCAATTTCAGTTCTGGAACTCCACCACAAAGCGCATCGTTTCCAACTATTGAGAATCTACTCGTGTTAGCGAACACACTGCGTGAAGGCACCTCACCATCCAGATGGTTAAAGGAGAGGTCTAGTTCAATCAAAGCACTTAAGTTCTCAAGAAGTCGTGGAATGCTCCCCGACAGGTTGTTATGTGCCAGATATAGCTGCTGTAACCCGGTGATCTTGCCCAACTCTTGAGGGATGCTGCTGGAAAGAGCATTCCTTGTGAGGTTCAGTATGCTCAAGCCTCTCAAATTACCGAGTGACTTAGGGGTGCTCCCCGTGAAGGAGTTACTGTCCAAAGCTAAGTACACTAAGCTTCCACAGTCGCCAAGTGCTTCTGGTATGCTTCCTGATAAATTGTTTCTTGATAGATTCAGAGTTGCCGCATGTTTGAGGCTACCAACTTGTGGAGGAAGAACACCGGACAGATAGTTACCAGACAACGCCAGGAAATTTGTCAATGATGAAAGGCTGAAGATTTCATAAGGGATAGGCCCAGCAAGCCTATTCGAGGACAAGTTCAGAGAAGTTAACCTTTGCAAGTTGCCGAGGCTCTTAGGAATGGGGCCATCGAGTTGATTGCTCGACAAATCAAGATCGAGCATTTGTGTGAGGTTGCCGAAGGACGACGGTATATGTCCTGATAGGCGATTCTCTTGCAACCACAATAACTTCAGGTTATGAAGTCTTCCGATGTCCTCAGGAATAACACCATGCAGATTATTCCCTGAAAATTCTAGGTCGCCAAGGCTAACAAGGTTTCCGATACCTGGAGGGATTACCCCAGAGATCTGGTTTTCGGCTATGCTTAGCCATTGGATCTGCCTTGAGAAGTTAGCTATGTAACCCGGAAGTCCACCTCCTAGGCTGTTGTTATTGAGATCTAAAAGCTGGAGACGGGTGCAGTTTGTGAAAAATCTCAGGAACTCCCAACCCTCAGTGTCGTCAGCTTGCAGCCTGTTGCTACCTAACTCGACACGAATTGGGCATAGCTTCCCTATCTCGGCGGCCATCCTCCCTTGAAAGCTGTTTCGAGCAAGACTTAGCACCTGCATGTTAGTGGCATTAGCGAGGGAACTTGGCACTGTTCCAGACAGGCGGTTGTTACCCACATGAAACGCTGTTAGGTTCGGCAGGTTGGTGCCTGCATCAGGTGGTAGGCTGCCTTGCAGTTTGTTCGATCCGAAACCAAAAAATTGAAGAGACGATATGTTGAAGAAACGGGTGGCATTCGGACATACCAGCACGCTGGAGGAGGTCGATGGCGTATTGACGCTGCGAGAGGAATGGACCGTTCTTTGTCGCGCGCAGCGGATATCTTGAGGAAGTGGTGCAAGTTGCCGAGGTCCGTCATGGCGAACTCCGAGTGGGCGCTCGGTGATGTCTTTGGAGCGATCTTTGGGATGAGGCCGTGAGGATGATGTCGTCGACATATAGGAGCGGTAAGCGATCGATCTCATCTTTGTAAATAAAGAGATGCATCGGACTTGGGCGTGGTGAAGCCAATGCGGCGAGATGTGCGTGGCGGCGGTTCCAAGCAGGGAGCTGCTTGAGTCCGTATAGGGACTTCGCGAAGACGAGCGTGGTCGAGGGGCGGCGGGTCGGCGAACCACGGCGGCTGGCGGCGATATCGGTTTCCTCTAGTTGGCCGTGAAGGAAGGCGTTCTTCATCGGTGGTGAATAGGCCGATCCACGCGGCGGCGATCTTGAGGGCGGTGCGGATCGTTGCGGTTTGACAACCGAGCTGAAAGTCTCGTCGTAGTCGATGCCGGCCTGCTGAGAGAAGCCCCGTACGACCCAGCGAGCCTTGTGCCTAGCAAGGGAGCCGTCTGAGTGGAACTTGTGCTGTCTGACCATTTTCCGTGACAATGTTCGCACCAGCCGGTCGAGGCACGAGACGCCAGGTGTCGTTGTCAATAAGGGCCTTGTACTCCTCTGCCATTGCAGCACGCCAGTTGGGGTCGGCGGCGCCACTGCGATAGTTTGCCGGGATCGGGGAGGCTATCGTGGCGGAGAGGTTGAGGCGGTTGACGGGACGCAGGCTGCCGGTCTGAGAGCGCGTTGTGGGGCGCGAAGGCAGTTGCGTTGTCGGAGCGGTCACAGCCGCCGGTGGCGCAGTGGAGGTTGAGGGGGACAGCGGTGCTCGTCGCTGGTAGAAAATACCGAAACGTCACTCGGATGTGGGGCGCACGTCCACAAGCGGGTTGGCGGCTGGATGCCCGCCCGCTGTACCAGCAGTGCGTGTCGGGGCGCCGGCCAGCCGGCCTGGCGGGAGCAGGGGACCGGCGTAGATGACTGCTGGGTCCTGGAGATCCGGCTGCTCAACCTCGCCAAGGGAGTGAGCTCCTGAAGCAGCATGCGGTCGCTCAACGCCAAGGGGCGGAGCTTCCGACATTGGAGAGAGACCTTGCATCAAAAAATCTAGTGAAGACGGCACAGAGGCCGCCGAGGGTGCCGAGGCGAATGGAAATACAGACTCATCGAAGACAACATGACGAGAGATAATTATGCATCGACTAGACATGTCCAGACAACGGTACCCCTTGTGAGAGGAGGGGTATCCGAGAAATACGCAAGGAGTCGAACGGGGAGAGTTTGTGGGGTGTCGTGGCACTAAGGTTCGGATAACGAGGCCGAATACGGAGGAGGAATAATCCGGGAGTTTCGATGCGGGGTGGTAGGGAATCTTTGTCTTGTCTGCGGAGGAAGAGGCGTCGATTAAGAACGTATGTGGCAGTGGCTAGAGCTTCAGCCCAATAAGGTGAAGGCATGGATGCGTGTATCAGCAGGGTGCGAATAGTGTTGTTGATGGTACGAAGCATGCGCTCAGCCTTGCCGTTTTGTGGCGAAGTGTATGGACACGAGAGGCGCAAAGCAATGCCGCGGTTAATGAGAAAGGACGTGGTGGTGTTATTAACGAATTCGGTACCATTGTCAGCTTGAAAACACTTGGGCAGTACACCGAACTGTGTGTGGGCAAAAGTTACAAAATTGACAATATGGCGATGTACATCGATTTGTGGTGTAATGGGAGCGACCGGTAGTGAGAATGATCATCAAACAACGAAGGTAATACTTGTAGCACAAGTGCTAGGCGGAGAAGTCCAGACATCACAATGAAGTAATTCAAAGGGAGCAGTGGTGATAGAGGTGGAACTGCTAAATGGAAGTCGCGTGTGCTTGCCAAGTTGGCAAGCATGACACAAAGACCGCGGGCTTTTATTGCAAGATATGACCGACATGTTCTGGAGCGTGGTGAGAGTGGAAGGACCGGGGTGACCAAGACGATGATGCCACAGGGTGGACGTAGAGGCGAGGCTGCAACTGTAAAGTGGGGATGAAGGAATGGTGTAGAGGTCCCCACTACTATTGCAGCGAAGAATCACGCGCCCTGTCTGCTGGTCCTTAACAGAAAAACCCAAAGCGTCAAATTCGATAGAACAATTATTGTCGCGAGTGAATTGGAGAACAGAAAGTAAATTGCGCACTAGGGCGGGAGCAATGAGGACATTGCGGAGGTGAAAGGTAGTGTCAGCTGCCCTCAATATGGATGTGCCACGACAGGAAATTGGCATGGTGCTGCCATTGCCTACGGTTATGAAAGAGTTGGAGTGAGGTAGGCGGGAGAGAAGTGTACCATCGGATGACGACATGTGAGCGGTGGCGCCGGTGTCGAGGACCCAGGGGTTAGCACCACAAGTGCCATCGGTTCATGGCGGCAATGAGGCCAGCCTGGTCCCAGCTGCCAACGCCCTGCTGCGGTACGGTGTTCGCGTCGGAGAATTGAGCAGGTGAGAAGGCAGTGTGTGCCTGTGGATGTGCGCCCAGAATACCGGGCTGCTGAGGGCGCCACGGCTGCTGCGGCGCGCCCTGCGGGGGACGCCACTGCTGCTGCGTCATGCCCCACGGGGTGAAGCAGACCCAGGGGCCAGCCGGCGGTGTGAAGCCACGGTTGCCACCACCTCCGCCCTGGTAGTTGCCGCGCGACCACCACCCTTCTTGCGATATCGGCCGCCACCTGCCACCACCGTTATGGCGTCATACAGCCGCCGCATTGCTGGCCGCGCCGCTGCGACGGTGCCACAGCCATAGGTGGCAGCATGGCATACCGGCCCGCAAGGGGAGGAGGCGTGGGCGGAGCTCCTTGAGGACCAGCTTCGCGGGTGATGGTGAAGGTAGGTAGTGGATCCAGTCGGCGATGTTGTCGGCGGTGCTAGAAGCGAGAGTTGAGGCCGCGCCAGTGGTGGAATTTCGCCTGAGAGATTGTTCCTACCCACTTGTATGCGCTGGAGATGGGCCAAGTGGGAAAGACCCTCAGGGATGGTTCCCTCCAGATTGTCGTGATAGAGTGATATTTTCACAAGCAAGGAGAGGTTACCAAAGGACGGTGGAATGCCTCCTACGAAATTGTTATAGCTAAGATCAAAGAGTTGAAGCTGAGAGAGTGACCCAAGAGCAGCAGGGATTTCCCCCTGCAGTTGGTTTTGAGTCATGGACATGACCACAAGGTTGGAACAGTTGCGCAGCTCTTGAGGAATCTCACCATGGATGGAATTGTTCGCTAAACCAAGTCGACGCAGACGATGCAGCCGGCCGATTGTGTGTGGTATCTCCCCGAATAGCATGTTGGAATCCAGATTGAGCGTCCGAAGAAAAGTGAGGTTGCCGATCATAGGGGAGACGATGCCTGCGAGACCTCTGGAGGGCAGATACAGAGATGACACCCTGCCCGGGTGCCGACGGCTGCATGTCACGCCAACCCACCGGCAGAAGTCGGCGTTTGTGCTGTTCCACGAGCTCAGCGAGCCCGAGGAGTCGGACAGCCCCTCCTTCAGCGCCAACAGTGCTTCTCGGTCACCAGACTCGCCGTGGAGCGAGGAAGAAGACGCTTGCCAGAATGTGAGCAGCAGCAGGAGGCGCAAATACACCGTCGCCATGATTTCTGGCGCGTGCAAGGACAGTAAGGTTTTCTTTCGGGAGAGGGTATAGGAATGGTCGTTCTCTGAGGCGTGGTGGTAAAATCCTGGACTCCTAGTGCATTATGAAGGTTGATTGGTGGTTTGAAGTTTCCACCGAAAACACCGAAGGAAAAATAACGACTGACAACACATTTGGCAATTGGCATTTCAATTTCTGCAGTTATTAGAAAGAACATTGTACAAGGCTAAGGCTGGTCCTATATGTTGAATTGCAGATAAACGGTTGTGATTGCTGGTAAGGCAGGGCCAGTTGGATAATTGAAAGCAAACGTGGGTTCAGACTGGGATACCAGTTTTCGTGCAACTACCAACCAAAAGGATAGGTTGACTCTGTTTTATTGGCTTAAGGTTTTGGCTTCTAACTTTTTAATTTTGTTTTTTCTAGGTTTTTGTTTTTTAGGTTTTTTTTTGTTTTCTCTTTACATTGTCTGGGATAACATAACCTTTTTATATTTTTTAAATTTAATTACGTTAAAAAATTAACAGCAATTATAATATAAAAATAAATCTTAAGCAGTGTTAAACAATGAAAAAAGCTGAAGAAAAATAAGCTCCCTTTCTCTTACGCTGGCTGGTCGTTTCTGGTGTTTGCCAGGGAAGGATTTGTCCGTACTCATTAGTAACAGTTCGGTGGTGTCATTGCAAACCGGAGTATGACGTGTTGGTAAGTTTTGTACTCAACCAAGCTATTGGACATTGGCAGATTGTACTCGTCCAAAGACGTTGATGGTGAAATCTCGAAGATATGCTTTTAGATAATGTGATTTTTAAGATATAATTTATAAATTTATTATAGTAGATATTATATCAAATTTATCTATATTGACTTAAATTATATGAAAATATCTCTGTTTTTATACTCTCATGAATAGTACAGAAATTAAAATTTTAAATTAAAAGCAAGTCACAAAAAATCCGCCCATAGCCTGGCGTGAATCCGCTCCGTGGTTTGGTTCATGACTTTGAAACAAATACTGACTGCGACACCTGATGTGAAACTTGGGGTGTACACATTGATCTCTGCAGAACGTACGGTCGCAGTCGTTCATAGACGGGCCGGGGTAGGTAACAACTCTTCGTGCTGCAGCACGATTCTGGTGCCGGTTGGTTTAATTGAAATAAGTTAGTTTATAGTTAAAATTATATTATAGTTAATTAAAAATATAATATAATTGATAGTTGTTTATCTGGTGTAACTAAATTTTAAAAAATTAAAAATTGAAAAAAAAAGATTAACACATCACGAACAATACAAATGAATATAAAAAAAAGCTAAAAAAACTAAAAGATCAGAAAAAGACGAAATTTAGAAATAATAAAAATTAAGTTAGAATCTAGAAGTTCAAGCTGAAATGAGCGAGACCAGAGACTAGCATGATTTAAATTTTGTTGTCTATTTTTTACACGTATATAAGAGTGCTTTTAGTAAAAACTTTGTGGGATCATAGACTATCGAATTGGTTAATGCAAATGGTATTTGGTCGTCTATGGCATATCACAATGCTCAATACGAAAGAACCAAGGAGATATATTGACTGAATGCGTCACTATCCTATCTGTGAAAGCTTGAGCAACTGATAAGCCAGACTTGCAAGAAAGCATATTGCAATGGAGACTAAGTTGTAACAAGTTCTTAATCAGTAGGTGCTGTTAGCACCATTGAACAAGAGTAACTACAACTTTTGTGGTAATTTGCGTAGTAGAGCCGTGTCTTGAAATGAACCGGCAACGCAGAGCCGTGTCTTCAAAATGAACTGGCAACCATAACTTATTGTGACAGTAAAAAAGAGGGAGGCATTTCTGCACAAAGGCAGATGTAGGGTCTGTTTGGCAATGGCTGCGGCTTATGGTTTTGGGTTGAAATTTTTAAATTTTGGCTGTTTACGGTACAGATTACGGAGAGAGATATCCACTTGCGATTTTGGATGGTACAAATGTTAGGCTTTTAACGTGTACATCGTTTAACTTGTAGACCCCGTTTTGAGAAAATACTCCGTTTGAAAGTTAGATACTGTTGCAAAAGCCAAAAGCCGTCAGCTTTGGAGGAAAAGAACATGTCTGTATTTGCACCTTGGAAGTTGGAACATCCGTTCACAGGTTCTCCAAGACAAAGAAAAACAGGATTGACTACACTAGTGCAGCTGCGAGCAACAGCACCGATTGATGCCGTTGCCCAGTGATGCTGCTGCAAACAAAGGTTAAGCAGGTGTGGAATCGAGACTGGACTGGTGCACCGATAGCCAAGTTCTCTACGACAAGTCACGCTAAAATAGCGTTTTCCAATATGAAAGGACAAACAAAATTAACTGGTGCACCGATAGTATGTCGCTATCCTCTGAAGTCGGATCTAACATGTCTTCTCTTCACATTATCGGTGAAGTTTTGACCAACCGAGTAAGCTGGAGTTGGCAAGAAATCATGTTGCAACGGCAGGTAGGTTAATCAGTAGGTGTGGTTTGCAACATTGAACCAGAGTAGTTATGCCAGTTAAAAAGACACAGATGTTATTGTCTTTATTTTTAATATAAAAGAAGGAGTTGGTGGTTGGTCCGGCCTCTTCTACCCCTTCTCACAAAAGCGTGACACATAGAAGTTGGTAGTCGTCATCTATTCTCTCTAGAAAACAGGGGTGAAGCTACAGTAGATGCATAGAGATACAGTTGCATCCTAAAAATTTGCACAAAAATCTAGTATATATCCCTCTAATACAAAAAAAAATACTACACATACTAACATATACTAACACATACATCAGGTGGTTCTGAATTCTGATTTTCACTTCGTCGCTTACTCAGACTGCATCGCGACATCGCCGCCGTTGTGCGCTGCGCTTCCTACGCGGGCATCCGGCATCAGGGCCCTCTCTGGGTCTCCCAGTCCCAGGCTCCCAGCATCACGGTTCGCGCCCTCCTCGATGGCTGTTTGGTTCGATTGGGTTGTGATTTTTGATGGGGATCGGGGATCCGGGGTCTGATCGGATCGGGAGCCGGGGATTTGCGTGCAGGGAGGAAGCCGTGGCGGGGCGTCAAGGTCGTCGTGTTGCTGCTGCACGTGTTGTTCGTCGGCGCCCGGGCACCGTCTGCGGTCTTCCTGCTCGATCCGAGACCCTCCAGAGGCGAGGCCATTAGACCAAGTGGTATTAATTAACCCCCTCAAATTTCTCCAAAATGTTTCCTTTTTTTGTCAGTGTTCAGATTGTAGGTTTTGATAAATAATAATTGATATGTTATACCATGGCAATATAGCGTGCGTTGATGACCCCACTACATCAGTGCATCTGCAAATTTTACTAAGATGATTAAACTGTTAAGAACAAGTTATATTGTGTAAGCCCACTAGAAGGGCAGACTCATTTTACTAAGACTAATTTTCAATGTCAGATAAGATAAACTGAAATAGTGACATTACCAGTTCTTTAGTGCTGTTGTGATAGACTATAAGTCTATAACAAATCCACTGCAGTCACTTCCGCGTTGCCATGAAATAGATTCACATTTACATATGCAGTCGTATACTCGAATGATTGCTTAGTAACATACATTGAGCGTGAGTTCTTTCGACAAGTTAGAGATGATGCTATCATCGATTGTTTTCAAAGCATGAAGGAATGTTATATCAAGTTGTAATTTTCTCAAAATATTTTGTGATGTTGGTTGTAGCGCGAATATGTAATTTTGTCACATTTGAACTTATGTACTATATCATTTCAACTGGTGTTAGAACGACACGTCTTAAGTTCGCACCTCCATCGTAAAAAATCCTAGCTCTGCCACTGCTAGAAAAGTACCCCCGTAAAGTTAAAAATAATTACCTGTAATGCCATCCACCTACCCAATCCATCCTCTTCACACACTTCCACCACGGGATTTCTTGATTGTCACTGAAGTTGGAAGAAATTACCCCGTGTACCAGGTATAAAAAGCAGGACTCCGCTCTCCCAACCCCATTTGTCCCCTCCATAGCCAACCACAACCACACTCGACCCGAAGAGACGATTAGGGTTTCACGAGCCTGCGCGACCTCGGCCTCCTCCCACCGGCGCCATCCTCGACCTCCTCTTGCAGACGAGGAGTCCCGCCTCCTCCCATCCGTCTTCGCCCTCTGCTGCCAGCGACCGCCCTTGCCTTCCCTGCATCCTCCGCAAATAGGATTCAACCCGCCATCGCCCTCTACCTCCTTCGGCCGTTATCTCATCCATAAGTTCCACCTCACCGACTCCATTGACACCTCCCTCCGGTTGTGTAATAGCCCAGCTGTTTATTCCAAATTTTTGTAGAAAAAAACTTAGTATAAAATTAAATTAATTTAGTTTAAAATAAAGATAAGAGTTTTGTTTGTGTCAAATTTTAATTTTGTTTGCCCTGATTTTCTGCTTTAAAAAAAACTGGATTTGAAAAGTAACTTAAGGTAAAAACTTAAAAATATTATTAAATAAAATAGTATTTTGATTTTCTATAAAAATACTAATTCAAATTAATTATTCGGATTTATTTGGCCTTTATTTGGTTTTCTGAGTTTTTCTGGAGTTTTAAAATCTATTTTGAAAATAAAAAGTATTTTAAGTATGAAAATTAAAATACCAACAGTAGTTGGAAATATTTTTATTAAGTCCAAAATGTCTCCAGGAAGTTCTTTGAATATTTCCGGAATTTTTGGATGTAATTTCATATTTTTCTGAGCTTTATTGAATTTTCTGGTGTTTTCTGAAAATCTAAATCAAATTTAATCATCCGCCGCCCGATCTAATCTCGTGCGTCCATATTCACATAACCCATTCACTCTCCATCCGACGGTCCCGATTTTCCCCTTGCGCCGCATCGCTCATCCGATCGTCCGCTCTTTCCTCTCTCTTCTCTCTCGCTGATAAACCCGGTCCCACCTGTCAGTGAATAAAATCATTTTCCTTTACAAAAATAATTCAGCCAGAAAATCAAAATCCTTACTGACGTCATAAATTTATTTTCCATAGAAAAATAATTCATCTGAAAATCATTTCCCTTGATGACGTCATAATTTGATTTTTCAGTTCAAAAATAATTCCAGAAAATCGGTTTATTCTTTTCTCTCTTTTCAAAATTCTGAGAGCTCGTTCTCTTTCGTTTTAATTCCGATTGAGCCGATTAAAATTTCTAAATTCATCTAAAATTCTAATCTATCCATTTATACCCTATTTTCAAATTTTTGAAATTGTTGAATTTATTTGGTTCAAACTAAAGCTCAACTAGAATTTCTATTTAATAACATTAAATTAAATATTAATATTTGTTAAAAATATTTTATTTGAGTTCCTTGAGTCTCAAGGAATTTTCGGAATTTTTTTAGATTTTTTGAAATTTGTTTGAGCTCAATTTTAAAATTTAAAAAAAGAGGGAGAGAGATGAACAGTGCCTCGCGAGGCACTGTTCATCGTCCCGAGCGTTTCTTCCAGGAGAGCGCACGCGCCGCCATGAGCGCTATTCTTCAAACTTTGATTTCTCATTATTTTCTCCACCATTTCTCGCGAAATGAAGTGCATTCATTTCCTCTCATCAAGAGCTTTCAATTCCCTACCGTTTCCCCTCTCATTTATGTGTATTTACATGAAATTAAAACATTGCTCTAAATGACACCATTAATTGATCTCTCTCTCCATCCACCTCCACCCCTATAAAATGGAGCACCGGGTGCCCCTTCTCATCCTCACCCAACCCCGAAATCTCAAAGTCACTCTCCATTCTCTCCGCAATAGCCATTTTTCTTTTGTGAACCGAGCGGTGTTCATCGGCCTTTTGCGCCTCCAACAGTGGAGTCCGGTCACTTTTGACCACACCGTTGGCTTTGCCTTCTCGCATTCTACGCGGTGCTCCCTTCGCCTTCGCCGGAGCATCACCGCATCGCCGGACCACCGTGGCCAAACCTCACCGACGTTTCTCTCCTCGCTGCGAGCCGACCGTGCGTGTTCCATCAAAACCGAGGTGAGCATTGTGTTCCCGACGTTCTCCTCTTCGTTTCGCCACAAACCTCACCCGCTAACTCCTCTCCGTTTGCTCGGAACGCCGATGTCAACCCGCCGGTCGCCTAATGTCTTCTCCGCCGTGTTCCGCCACCATCCGATGTCCGTTGGCCAAGCTACTGGTACCGTTGAGTTCGCCTTGATGCGTTCTATGTCATGCTTCTATGGCTATCACTCGAAGACTCCTCGAGTCCTCGTCGACCTGGTCGAGCTAGACGCTGAAACCGTGCATTCACGCGTACACCACTTTTTCGGTAAGCGCTTTGATTTTTGTTCACGTCATATCATGTCCTAGCCTCCAACAAATTTATCTATCATTTTTATTTAATTTTTCGTGGAGCCAATTGTCAGAAATTGAACTTTCCGCGAAATGGCGTTTTGACTCGACGTCGATTAAATCGTCTCTGTTGAGTTTTAGCCTGTGTCGTAATTTTTCTTAGACTTGCCTCGCCGCTTTCTACGCCGTGCTCACTTCCTTTTCCCCAAAAAGCCTCCATAAATTTTTGCCTCCGACACCTCGCCATGGCCGCCAATGGCATCTCGTGTCCCCATCTATCCGGTGGTGTTTTCCCCAATCCGTTCGCGTCATATCGTGCCAAACCATCCCAGGTAGCTACCTTCAAATGGTTTTGGATTCGCTTCACCGAGCACCAAGATATCAAGTTTTTTTCTCTACCGTCGTCGTTCAAACGTCGATTGTATCGTTTCCGTCGAATTTTCAGTTTAGCCAATAATTTTCCTAGCTTCACCATGTCGTGTTCTACCCCGTGTTCACCCTACATCTCCACGTTCCATACCCGGTACTATCTCTCCAACCTGCCGTTGTCGCTGCTATGCCGTCACTGCCGTTTTTCCCTCACCGCCAGTGATTGCAGCCGTCCCTCGACGTCGTACCCACATCACCACCTTCACCTCGTCGCTGGGGTTCTATTTTGACCATTCGCCGCCACTTCGCAATCAATCGGTACCGTACTGTTCAAAAAGTAATTTTCGATTTTTGTTATCATTTCAAGTGATATCTAAAACTTTCAATTATTCATTCTCCTTCATTCGAACTCCGAATCCGTTGATTCTTTCTCCTAAATTCATCTAAAATCTTAACCTTTCTTTCAGTATATATTTTGTATTTTTTTGATTTTATTTGTATTTATTTGTTCGTTTGTATTTATCGTTCCGCGCGTAGTACCCGACGTCGCCGAAGAATTTTCCGACCCGCAGCAAGAAAGTCAAGATATCGCACACGAAGGCAAGTCTCCTTTGAACATCTTGAGCCTATGTTTGTGAAATATTTTGATTATTTGAAAATTAATGCATTGCTATGTTACATAAAATGATAATTTCTGTTGTAGAGATAATAGTTAAACCGATAATTGTTATACCCTCATTTGACATTGACAACCTTGTACCTTTGACACCCTAGGATTTCCTTTGTCTCAATAATGAGATTGTTATAAAACTTTGGTGAATGTTGTATTGGTAGTAAAATGCTTAGTCATGCTATGTATAACTTTTGTAGCCTCGGAATGGGAAAATTATATTTTGTGGAAACTAGACTTTGTTCATAAATTGGTGGCAATTAGTGTTGCCTCTGTTCTTTTAAAATAAAATAAAATGTGAAAATGGTTTTAGGCCAGGGCGGATGGTTGGATTGGATTGGTGCGGTTAGCACGAGAACTTGTAAAGTGTATGTTCCGCCCTAGTCAATTAAGGACCGGCGCTTGTGTTTGTCGGGCCCGAGTACTACCGTACAACCACAAGTCTATATGGGTGCGACCTAGCCGATTAACTTATGATAGACTAGTTTAGGTACCACCAGTGGAAAGTGGGTGCCAGGGTGTACTGGTTATTCACTGTGAGGGACATGGTTTACTGTACTCATACGGCGCAAGAGAGGGCTTCTGACTGGGTGGTTTAACCCTTCAGCGGGTGGTGGCTAGCTAGACTAGAGTAAGGTAAAGGCTTTGTGATAAATTATATGGGTCTCATGCCTAAGGAAGCATGTTGGCTATTAAGATGACTTATCTCTTGTGGGTAAAGTGTACAACCTCTGTAGAGTGTAAAACTATTCGAATAGCCGTGCCCATGGTCAAGGGCGGGCAAAGAATGCATTCACATGGTAGATCTTTGGTTTTGGTTTTTAAAATAAAAGTTTTGGAAACCGGGAGTGGTTGGAACTCCCGGAGTTGTCCTGGCGGATGTAGCCAGTGTGGGTGGATGTAACCCGTTGTCTTGAATCCTGGCGGATGTAGCCAGTGTGGGTGGATGTAACCCTTGCCAGATAGAGCCAGTGATCTAGTGTTGGTGGTTGTAACCTTCACTATACCATTTGTTAGTCTCTGTTAAAACAATTACCTTATTTAAACTGATGCTTTCAAAAATATTTAATGGTATTTAAAACAAAATATTGCTTTGTGCAAAAAGAACCATATAACCCTCATTTGTTAAGCCTTGCATCTATTGCATTTTTCCAAGACTTGCGGAGTACTTTATGTACTCACATGCTACACTTAAAACAAAATCTCAGAGGAATACGAAGCTCAGGAAGGAGACTTCGACTACAGTGCGTATGGATTCGACGAAGGCTTTCTGGAGTTCTAGGTTGCGCTTTCCCAGTCAATTGCCTGTGGCGTATTGATGGGTCTTCATCCGAATTTTTTTTGCTTCCGCTGTGCTTTATTTTTTGTAAGTTTGCGAGGTCTTGAAACCTCAGTTGTAATAAAGAGGCCTTTTGGTCTGTACTCTCTATTATTGTAATAAAGCGTTGTTGGTTATATATTCATCACTGTTTGACTGTGTGCACTAGCTTTGATCTGGGACTAGTGCTGTAATACACAGAGGGTCCGGATTCGAAAATCCGGGGTCCCGACAGGTTGCCACCTTGTCCACAAGCGTTGGTCCATCTCTCTCTAGATTTTGGAGGCCACCCCAGCCCTCCTTTTGGATCTAGATGGTGTGCAACTGTAACATCCCATCCATCTTCTGGGCCAGAATGCTACTACCATTGCAAATTTTTACTTTCAATTACCAGAAAATCCACACTAAAATATTTAGGTAGCAGCGAATAGATACAACATAGTTCTTTTAGCCCATACTCTGGCAGCCTAGTAGAGGCTAGCATAAACTGATAAAAGGTGGTACAAAGAGTGCGGTTAGTTTGTGAAGATTATTCATGTGCTACTCCCACCCCGAGAAAGACGTCCTCAACAACCACCTAAAAATTAAAACAACAAAGTAAGGGTGAGTCCAAGACTCAACAAGTACATAATAGGACGATAAATACTAACACAACATGACAACAATTTAATCCAACCAATATACTCTGCATACATAGCCATGCTCGTATCACCATTCTCATGGTTCCACATTGCCAAATCATCAATGCAATGCAATGTGATGAGCAAATGTGCATGTAGAGCAGGGTTGCATTGCTAGAGTATGGGCTAAAAGAAGAACTATGTTGTATCTATTCGCTGCTACCTAAATATGTTAGTGTGGATTTTCTGGTAATTGAAGGTAAAAATTTGCAATGGTGGTAGCATTCTGGCCCAGAGGATGGACGGTGTTACAGCCATCGTCCTTTGGATCTCCGAGCATTGGTGTCACCTGCAATTCCGAGCCATCCTCCCCAAGCACAGCTCCACAATGCCGAGGTAATCCTCCATCTTCTCCCCTCATTAATATTTAGATCTGTACAACATATCTTATTTTTCTTGTCCCTGTCGTAGATGCTATCAGTGTGTGGTTGTTTTGAATTAGATATCTAGAATCACATGATTTGGTACCAATTTTCCCCTGAATTTGATGTGTTGGATGCATACACAGTCAATAAATAACTGACCAGTAAAGATACATAAAAATAAAAAAAATATCTGTGCCAAGATTCCTTTGCTCTCATATCAGTGTTGCATGAATCTTTTCAATAAACAACTGCCATTTTCAAAGTTTTGCCTGTAGTTTTTTAAAAAATGGAATTTAATGATGAAAAGGGGAGTCATGATCTTGATGATTTCACTTGGTTGCTTGTTCCATGTGGTGCAGTTTGGTCTTAAGTTCATTTGTGATGGTTGGATTGAGTTTATTTACTAAATTGTGATAGAATTGCAGAGAAGGGGAGAAGAAGGTGAATTTAGCTTGGATGTTGCTGTTGTAAGTCAGGGACCTGTTTGTAATTTTCCAATTGAGGAGGGAAAGAAATAGGAAATGCAGGCGGGACCAACCTGGCGGTGAGTCGCGCAAAGAGATAAGGGGAGGAGACTTTGTCTCCTCCCCGTGCGTGCCCGTGTCCGCATTCTGTGCGAGGGGAGGCCGTGCGGCCGTTTCATCTTCGGTGGAAATCGGGCGATTTCTTCGGCGATGGGAGGCGGCGGTTGGAGAGGCGAGCGACGGAGGCGCGGGCTGGCCCGGGTTCCTCGGAGCCGGCCGCTCGCGTCGCCTCCTCGCAGACCCCGCCCCTTCTACAAAGGGCCGAGTTCTTCCCCGAGTGCTGATCTCTGGTTCCGATCTGGTTTTCCTCTTTTGGGCTTCTTCTCCTTCACTGTTCTTCGGGTTGTGCTGTGATTGGTGGTTTCGGCCATCTCCGATTGAGGCTTGGTCTTTTGGTTTCTGCGTGAACCCTAATTTGGGTGTGGGAACTTGAGACTTTGGGGCCAACCCGAGGGAGAAGAAGGTTTCGACGACTCCTCCGTGTCTTGAATGCTCTCGGCCAGAGTGTTCTTGTGATCTTGTGCGGCATCTCTGAACCTCGGCTTCTTCTTTGGTGTTCGGCTGAGAGGAGAAGTGTGGCATTGTATCTCCGTGAATCATCTACCTGCTAGCGACAGTGGGCTGATAGATTTTCTGGGACAGCGATTTCATCGTGCCTTGCCTATTGTTTGAGGTAATCTTCGGTTTATATGCTTCTAGACAGTTTGGAGTACTGTCTGCTCAGTGAGTATATTCGTTTCTCTACTGTCTACAGCAGTTAATCTTGATCTATAATTTTGTTCAAGCCTTTGTGGACTGCTGTGAATGAATGAGGGCGAAATTGTATGCTCTGTGATGAAATTAGTCATATACTGAATTGATTTAGTCAATAGCTGTTAGACTTGGGCTCTAGGTTGAATCTTGAGCAGACTGTATTGAAGTTATTCACTTCTGTTTTGTCAGATTTGATTACTTGCAAGTTGTCTTCTGTTAGATCAGTGGCTTATATATATATCTGGTTAAATTGTATCTGTGCAGCAGTATTCTCATTGTCTCTATTCTATGTTTACTTGAGCATTACTACCATGTTCATTTTTATGTCATCCTGCTGCTAGTTGTATGATCTTACAAGCCCACTGTTATCTTCCATCGGCTGTAATCATTTATTATTTCAGTCTGCTGGTAGTCATTTAACTAGAGCTCAAGTGGTTGCTTTGCTAGATCAATTATGAAGAGTTATGACTTGTGCATGAGAAGGCCAAAATCATTGATTTTGTGCGACTCTGTTCTGAGAGCAATATTAAAACAATTAATTTGTTATATGCTGGAATTAGTTGTTTTATTGCTTTTAGAATTGATTTACATGTTACTTTCACCGCATGTAAGTTATATCCTTTGAATATGTTTGTAGAGATGAATGACAAGATAGAATTTCATGTTTATATGCAATTAATGTCATTCTTCTTATGCTGGAATCATATTGGTGATTTGGTTTTTATGGTTGGAATTAAATGTGCAAATATGCTTATACCGCAATCTTTACAACAATCCAGAAAATCTATACTTGGAAGAATGGCTTCCTCCTCTGACGTCGTAAAACCCGAAGTCTTTGACGGTGTCAACTTCAAACGTTGGCAGGCGAGGGCCAAGCTTTGGCTGACTGACCTTAGTCTCTTCTGGGTCATTTCAAGTCCTCCGGCGTTTCGCTAGAGATACCAAACGATGCGTTGGGAAGAGGCCAATAATGCGCCTTAGCCCGTTTGTCGGCCATCCTGTCTAACCGTTTGTTTGACGTCTATGTCAACTTCACAAATGCCAAACAACTCTGGGACGAACTTGATGAGAAGTACTCCGAAGGAGATAACGGGAACGAGTCCTTTGTAACGGCCAACTACTTGAACTATAAGATGGTGGAAGGACGGTCGGTGATGGAGCAGCTCCACGAGCTTCAACTCCACGTACGTGACTTAAGTCGATCTGTTGTACCCTACCGTAGAAGTTCCAAGTAAACGTCATCCTGGCGAAGTTACCGCCCTCGTGGCGTGACTTTGTGACCGCTCGTAGACATATAAAGGAGCGCTTGACGCTCAATGAGCTGTCATCTGCTATCAATGTCGAAGAGCGTGCGAGATCAGGTGACGGTATGGGAAAGGCTCAAGTCCAAGCTCATCAAGTGGAAGTCAAGAACTGGAGGCCCTGGGAAACCCAAATACAAGAGTCAGCCCCAATACAAGCTCCAACCAAAGAAAATGAAGAAGAAAAAGGAAGACATTGTCTGTTTTGTTTGCGGAGAGGCTGGCCATAAGGCCAATCATTGTCGCAATCGAAAGGGCAAGGGTCCTGCTCCTGGTCAGCACAAAGGCCATAAGGCCGAAGCAAATGTCGTGCTGGCAAGCTCCAGCTTGGAAGAGTATGTACCTCAGGCCTTTATGGCAAATCCATCTATTGATTGGTGGATTGATACAGGTGCTACTAGACATATATGTGCTGATCGATCTTGTTTCTCTTCATTTCAGGGTGAAGGTGGTGGATCCGTCCTAATGGGCAACGGAGCCGCCGCCACGATCGATGGGATTGGACAGTTTGCTCAAGCTCACTGGGCAAAACACTCATCCCGAGAGACGTGCTGTATGTGCCTGCAATGACTCGCAATCTCCTTAGCGGGTCAATGTTATGTAGGCAAGGAATAAAGCTTGTATTTGAGTCCAATAAGGTCATCTTGACCAAGTTTGGTAATTTTGTGGGCAAAGGCTATGATAGCGGAGGCATGTTCCGCTTATCAACTCTTGATTTGAATAATGTAAACATCTTTAATGTTTCCCATTGCAATAAAGTTCATGATATTTGGCATTCAAGGTTGTGTCATGTAAATTTTGAAGCCATTATGCGGTTAAGTAAAATGAGTTTAATTCCTAGCTATAATTATGAGAAGGGTTCAAAATGTGAAGTGTGTGTGCAAGCTAAGCAGCCCCGAAAACCTTTCCATAGCGTCGAAGGGCGAAGCACTTCTCCACTTGAACTAATCCATTCTGATATTTGTGAGATGAATGGAATATTAACTAAAGGTGGCAAATGATACTTCTTAACTCTCATAGATGATGCAACTAAGTATTGTTACATCTATCTACTTAAAACAAAAGATGAAGCACTTGAATACTTTAAAATCTATAAAGCTGAAGTTGAAAATCAACTAGAAAAGAAAATCAAACGGTTAAGATCGGACCGAGGAGGTGAATACGTTTCACATGAGTTCTCCCAATTCTGTGAAGAAAGTGGAATAATACATGAAGTTACTCCACCATACTCACCCCAATCAAATGGAATAGCCGAAAGGAAGAACCGAACTCTTTGTGACTTGGTTAACGCCATGCTTCAGAGTTCAGGTATGCCGGACTATTGGTGGGGTGAGGCAGTTCTCACAGCTAACTATATCCTGAATAGGGTTCCACCTCGCAATCAGGAGGAAACGCCCTATGAAGGATGGAAGGGGAGAAAATCCAACCTATCATTTCTTCGGACTTGGGGATGCCTTGCAAAGGTTCATGTACCATTACCAAAGAAAAGGAAGATTGGTCCTAAGACCGTTGATTGTGTCTTTCTAGGATATGCTTTTCACAGCACAGCTTATAGATTCTTAGTGGTCAAATCCGAGGTAGCTGACATCACTACAAATATAGTGATGGAATCTCGTGATGCGACATTCTTTGAGCAAGTGTTTCCTATGAGACCAAAGGAAGTTAGTGACCATTCTGGTTTAGATGATCTCTCTATTCTTCCTAATGTGGATAACACTACTTCAGATTTGGAGTTGAGGAGGAGTAAGAGACAGAGAACCGAAAAATCACTTGGTGAAGACTTTGTCACCTATGTCGTGGATGATGAACCACGAACACTTTCAGAGGCATACGCATCTCCGGATGTGGATTACTAGAAGGAAGCAGTCCGTAGCGAGATGAATTCCATCATAGCTAACGGAACTTGGGAAATTTCAGATCTCACTTTGGTTGTAAACCAAGAGGCGCAAATGGATCTTCAAAAGAAAGTGAGACCGATGGTACTATTGAAAAGTACAAAGCCCGTTTAGTGGCTAAAGGTTTCACGCAAAAAGAAGGAGAAGACTATTTCGACACATACTCTCCTCGGCTCGTTTACCCACAATCCGAGTGCTTTTAGCAATAGCTGCGCATACAAGCTCCTAGTACATCAAATGGATGTAAAGACCGCTTTCCTAAATGGAGAGTTGGATGAGGAGATTTATATGCAACAGCCTGAAGGATTTGTGGTTGAAGGGCAAGAAAAGAAAGTATGTCGATTGATCAAATCCCTGTATGGTCTAAAGCAAGCTCTAAGCAATGGCATGAGAAATTTGATAGTGCGATGATGGCGTCGGTCGGCTTTTGTAAACGAAGCCGATAAATGTGTCTACTATCGGTTCAAGAGAGGAGAAGGGTCATTCTATGTCTTTATGTAGATGACATATTGTTTTTGGGACCAACATGGATGTGATTAATAATACAAAGTCTTTCCTTTCCCGAACTTTGATATGAAAGACTGGTGAAGTCGATGTTATTCTAAACATCAAGCTTATAAAGGTGAGAATGGGATTACTCTTTCACAATCCCATTATGTGGATAAAGTCCTAACCAGATTTGGGTTTATGGACTGTAAGCCAGTATCCACACCCTATGATCCAAATGCAAAGCTGCATAAGAACACTGGGCATGGGAAAGATCAACTTAGATATTCTCAAATTATAGGATCCGATGTACTTAACTAGTGCAACGAGGCCGACATCTCATATCTTTGTTGCGATTGAGTCGTTATACGTCCAATCCAGAGATGATCATTGGATAGCACTAGAGAGTACTCGATATTTGAAGGAACCTCTAAATTGGGAATACATTATTCGTCATCCGGCGGTCTTGGAAGGATTCGGTGATTCCAACGGATCGATGACTCGGACGACATGAAGGCTACAGTGGCTATGTATTCACTCTAGCAGTGGAGCCGTTTCATGGAAGTCTTCAAAGCAGACTATCATTACACGGTCCACAATGGAGGCCGAGCTAGTTGCACTAGATTCGGTATCAGAGGCGAATGGATTCGAGAACTCCTTTCGACCGCTGTCTTGGGAAAAACCGATTCCAACTATATTGATCTCTGCGATAACCAAACTGCTCGGTTAAGGCGAAGAGTAGAAAGGACAATATGAAGTCCTCAAAACACATAAAGAGACGACTTAAGTCGGTACGGCATGCCAGAGAGACGGGTGTTATTTCTGTAGAATACATCCAGTCTGAAAGGAACTTGGCAGATCCTTTCACCAAAGGATTGGCTCAAAAGGTCATCCTTGTAGCATCTCAAGGAATGGGGCTTATACCCGTATGAAGGTTCACATCGGTAGTAACCTATCCTAGGAGATCGGAGATCCCGTGAACTAGGCTCTAGGACAACAAACTGTGTGAAATTAGAGAGCACATCTAACGGGTCCCATTAGCTGCAGTGCTCTTTCTGTATGGAAGGTTGAGCAAAGGCTCTTAATGAACTCGAGGTCTGTATATGACTTATGGAGTCGTCCTACAGGACTCCTAGAAGGGTTCACCTACGTGAGTGTGATTGTGAGGTCGCAATCAAAGGAAGATAAGGGTATACTTCCTTATAGCATTCATGAGCTAGATACGGGGACATGACCGGAACGTCCCAACCCGAGAGGGAAAAGGGCAAGCCGCCCAGTACAGAATGTGACTTGGGCGAAAGCTCTCACACCAAGGCATTGGATCAAGGCAAAGTCCTCCTTTGTCTGTGCAGAGTCGTAGTCCTTGTCGCTAGGCTTTGGGTTCAAACCCGCAAGGTACCTATAGTCGAACAACTGTATATCAAACAAGATATTGAGGATCCTTATCAATTGGCAAATTGGTGGGGATTGTTGTAAGTCAGGGACCTGTTTGTAATTTTCCAATTGAGGAGGGAAAGAAATAGGAAATGCAGGCGGGACCCACCTGGCGGTGAGTCGCGCAAAGAGATAAGGGGAGGAGACTTTGTCTCCTCCCCGTGCGTGCCCGTGTCCGCATTCTGTGCGAGGGGAGGCCGTGCGGCCGTTTCATCTTCGGTGGAAATCGGGCGATTTCTTCGGCGATGGGAGGCGGCGGTTGGAGAGGCGAGCGACGGAGGCGCTGGCTGGCCCGGGTTCCTCGGAGCCGGCCGCTCGCGTCGCCTCCTCGCAGACCCCGCCCCTTCTACAAAGGGCCGAGTTCTTCCCCGAGTGCTCATCTCTGGTTCCGATCTGGTTTTCCTCTTTTGGACTTCTTCTCCTTCACTGTTCTTCGGGTTGTGCTGTGATTGGTGGTTTCGGCCATCTCCGATAGAGGCTTGGTCTTTTGGTTTCCTGCGTGAACCCTAATTTGGGTGTGGGGAACTTGAGACTTTGGGGGCCAACCCGAGGGAGAAGAAGGTTTCGACGACTCCCTGCTGTGTCTTGAATGCTCTCGGCCAGAGTGTTCTTGTGATCTTGTGCGGCATCTCTGAACCTCGGCTTCTTCTTTGGTGTTCGGCTGAGAGGAGAAGTGTGGCATTGTATCTCCGTGAATCATCTACCTGCTAGCGACAGTGGGCTGATAGATTTTCTGGGACAGCGATTTCATCGTGCCTTGCCTATTGTTTGAGGTAATCTTCGGTTTATATGCTTCTAGACAGTTTGGAGTACTGTCTGCTCAGTGAGTATATTCGTTTCTCTACTGTCTACAGCAGTTAATCTTGATCTATAATTTTGTTCAAGCCTTTGTGGACTGCTGTGAATGAATGAGGGCGAAAATTGTATGCTCTGTGATGAAATTAGTCATATACTGAATTGATTTAGTCAATAGCTGTTAGACTTGGGCTCTAGGTTGAATCTTGAGCAGACTGTATTGAAGTTATTCACTTCTGTTTCGTAGATGCTATCAGTGTGTGGTTGTTTTGAATTAGATATCTAGAATCACATGATTTGGTACCAATTTTCCCCTGAATTTGATGTGTTGGATGCATACACAGTCAATAAATAACTGACCAGTAAAGATACATAAAAATAAAAAAAATATCTGTGCCAAGATTCCTTTGCTCTCATATCAGTGTTGCATGAATCTTTTCAATAAACAACTGCCATTTTCAAAGTTTTGCCTGTAGTTTTTTAAAAAATGGAATTTAATGATGAAAAGGGGAGTCATGATCTTGATGATTTCACTTGGTTGCTTGTTC
The DNA here is from genome assembly GCA_036346245.1 of Bonia amplexicaulis. Classification (NCBI taxonomy): domain Eukaryota; kingdom Viridiplantae; phylum Streptophyta; class Magnoliopsida; order Poales; family Poaceae; genus Bonia; species Bonia amplexicaulis. The sequence goes on from CM070765.1 coordinate 8,809,180, forward strand.
CATGTGGTGCAGTTTGGTCTTAAGTTCATTTGTGATGGTTGGATTGAGTTTATTTACTAAATTGTGATAGAATTGCAGAGAAGGGAGAAGAAGGTGAATTTAGCTTGGATGTTGCCACTCGCCGATCTTTGGTAAAGCAGCGAAGCTGAAGACGTAGCATAGGGCAAGCATGATAGAAGAGGGCAACACAGAATGGGGCAGAGCTCGGCTGGGAGCCTTGACGGAGTCGACGTTGTGGCGCAGGTGGATCTTGGGGGCGATGGTTTGACATGCTAGAGTAATATGATTTTTTTCGAATCGTGACAACGTATGGACATTCGGTTAGTCAGCCATGACATTTTAACGAGAGATAGTTGAACACTGCAGAGCCAAATGTTTGCGCTTGTACGTATCAGTTTGTTTGGGTTGTTAGGCACGGACATGTGATCCACTCGACCTAAGTTCCATCCCGTGCATCGAGTGCGAAAACATATTTCCAAAACAAAAAAGGGTCACCAAGACAACAACATAACAGATTTGGGTAAACTATATACACCAGCAGAATATCACCCAAAATGAGAAGTATTCTTGCTTGATTAGATCTGTACATAAAATAAACTATGTGTATCCATTTGATTCAACACTGAGGATTTTTACTAAAAGAATGTTGATTTAACACTATTTTGTAAATATTCATATGTTTTTTTTAATTTTATGGTGGTCAGGAAAATCTGTACTCAACCCTTGTAACATGAAAAAAGAAAAATGTAAACAGCAACCATTGAGAACCTCTTGGAGAATTATATATCGTCCGAATCAGCTGGATAGAAATATGAAAAGGAAGGCATGGAAAACAGATGTTATCGAGAGATTGGAAGATGCGATACATGATACCTTAATTAGATGTAGATGCAGAGTTGGGCTGGGCTTTTAGGTTGCTTTTGGACATCTTCCTCATTGGTTGTGTCATTCTTTACCATCTCCGCTTCAATGCAATCTATGGAAATATGGTGCAGGACGGTAGGGAAGTAGCCCGGCTGCATTCCTGGTGGCTGCCTCCAATGCATGCACCTCCTCAATCAATCCAGACGCTGAGATGACTGAGGGCAGAGAGGTGGCAGACACCAAGATCAGGAGCACTGCATGCAGATCGCGCTTCGCGTGCCACGATTTGAAATTCGAGAGCTTTGAGCTGGTGTTCAACATTGCTTAAGCTTATGGCTTAAGTTTATTTTTACACTATTTATAATTTCGTCTTTTTCTGAATTTTTAACTTTTTTTTAGCTTTTTTGTCGGTTCTTTTTTTTCTCGTATTCGTTTGCGTTGTCTGTGATGGGCTAACATATTTTTTATATTTTTAATTTTTTAAATTTAATTATGTTAAATAAGCCTCTCTCGATTCTGATGTTTTTTCAACCAACTACAGTGTTTTCAGCCATAAACTTTCAGCTTTCAGCCAAACCGATCACCACAAGGCATGGCTGCCGCCTCAAACATCAGAACCCACCCCACAGTAGAAGAGGAACCGCTTTAGAAATCTGAGTATGTTGCTGCATACGACGAGTTGTTCTTTGGGTCAGCGCGTTGTGAGGAGCATGGCCTTTCTTTTTCGCTTTTCAGTTAACTTTGTTTTCATCTTTTTTTTGCAGTAATTACTATTCATTCAGTAATTACTATTCATCTATCTATTTATTACTAAAAGTTGACGATATAATTTTTAGAGTTACTAAAAAAGAAAAATATATTAGAAATTCTTATAAAAAATAAAACAGCTAGCCTTTAATTTGATAAGTCTAAGTTATAACGGTTTAAATTAAAAAAAAATCAGAATTAAAGGTGAGGCGGGCGTTTGACGTCAATAAGGCTCGTGCTTGACTTGGATTTGTAACTTGATTGACACCGTGTTGGTGGTGGTGACTAGGCGACATGGCGTACCGATACGCATGTACGTACATCTGGTAATACGTGGGCTATTGATTGGGATTATACGTAGAGCGGTGAAGTATACGATTGCCATTTTATCATTGGGCATGGTGGGTTGGGGGGTTGGTAAAATTGTAAAGAAAAAAATACTGTATTTGCATTTGGATTGCAGTGAATAAACGACCGATTTATCGCTTTACTATCATTTAGGATTTCCGCGTTTCGTGCAGGAGCAAAACGAGTTCCGTACACGTGCATTACCTGACGAACTTTACTGTGGGCTCTGATGGGCCTTTAAACTGGACTGGAATGGGCTCCGAGTGGCCCACTGTAATGGGAGATGTTCAGGAGGAGATGGATTTATACCGGATGGGGCCAGCACATTAAAGAGAGCTGGACTTATTCTTTTTTTGTGCGGTTTATAGCTTTTAACTGTAGCTTGTGATTTTTGGGTTGTTCGTGTGAGAGATTATGTAGTAACGGACACTTACGTACGGTTTTTGCCGATATAAATGAAGTCGATACAGTATGTACTATAATTAATTAGTAGACTTTATCTTGAAAAGATATTTCGTTTAAAAACAAGTTACTGTAGAAAAGCTGAAAAGTAGCTTTTAGAAACTGATAAAAATAGGACCACGAATCGTTTGCTTTGTTGATTTTGGACTGTTCGGAGTTGGAACTGATCCCGGAGCTCTGCTTTCCTACTCTGTTTTAGCCTAAGGCTTTTTTAGCACAAGAGGAGGAGCCAGAAAAAACAGAACAGCCTTGGACCCTTTCAGATCTTTCACGCGAAAACTCTATTCTTTGGCTTTGAGTTCTACGACCACGTCACTTGGCGCGTCCACCTGGCTACTCTTTTTTTTTTTTTTGAGACGACCTGGCTACTCGTTTGGTTGGTACAAAGTGTACCAAGGAGAGGACGGTTAACAGATGGTAAAAACTTTTTCAGTTTTGCTATTTGTTAGTTACTTGATTTTTTTAATTCAACTCTAAGTTGATTTTCCTTGTCTCAGATTAGCGAGACGTGTGCATCTGATTGTGATTTTGACCAAATCTATTTATTATTAAAAGTCGATGATAGGTTTTTAGAGTTGCTAAGAAAAAGAGAAATATACTAGAAATTCTCACAAAAAAGCAAAACATCTGGCCCTTAATTTGGTGGATCAAAATTATAACAGTTCAGATTAAAAGAAAGAGTCCAAGTCAAGCACAATCCAAACTAAGAGAAATTCATAATTAAGAATAAATAAAAATTAGCAATTTGATTTCCATACAGCTTCTATACTAACATATATAAATAAATAAAATTCATAATAACAATTAAACAAAAAATAGCAAATTAAAAGAAAGATTTCATGTCAAGTACAATCTAAATTAACTAAAATTCAGAATAAAAATAAAATAAAATTAGTAATTTTATTTTCATATGAATTTCAAACTAAACCCCTAAAAAAATCTAAATTCAAAATAATAATTAGAAGAAAATAGAAATTAGTTTTTTATACGAATTCCACCCTAAAACTAAAAAGAAATCCATAGCAAGTATGATCCAAAACATGCAAATTTAGAATAAAAAATTATAGGATGATTAGATATTTTATTTGTAAACAAATTTGAAACCTAATTTTTTTTTAAAAAAAATAAAATTTGTAAAACCAGAAGAATCTAGCCATCTATCTCACGGATCTAAGTTAGAATCGCTCATATTAAAAAAAGAATCAAATATTAAGAGCAATCCAAATTAACCGAAATCAATTTGATTTCATACAACATCTCAAGTAACGTCTATAAATAACTAAAATTCATAATAATAATTAAATAAAATAAGAAAATTAAAAAAAAGAGTCATGACGTGACGCATTATGCTAGTATGGAATGCCCGGGGTCTAAACTCCAGGGGGCGTCGTGACTCGTGACGCATTATGCGTCCTAATAGACACACACAAAGTCGCTCTGGTGTGTATCCAAGAGACTAAGATGTCTGACATTTTGACATCAGTTGTAACCTCCCTATCCAGTATCCATCAACATTTCACATCCTTATTACAAACCGAGGACCAAGCACCTAGGTCCGTCAATTTGGATGAGGTTGGTCTGCTGGAGCATGATTTGTGTAATCTAGACCAACCGTTTTCTGAAGATGAAGTCCTCCGGACAATTAATGCGTTTCCAGCTGAGAAGGCACCTGGTCCTGACGGATTTACGGGGGGCCTTCTACAAAAAAAGCTTGGGATATCATCAAAGAGGATATCATGGCCGGAATTAGTGCCTTCTTTTCCACAGACCGTCATGGTTTCCACCAACCAAGCTCATTCTTAATCATCCTCTTACCGAAAAAGCAAGGAGCTTCCCATCCATCTGAGTTTAGACCAATCAGCTTAATCCACATCTTCTCAAAACTTATCACCAAGCTTTTGGCGCTTAGGCTATAGCCCCAAATGGATAAATTGGTCGATTATAGGCAAAGTGCCTTCATCAAGGGATGAATGATTCAAGACAACTACAAGTTCGTACATGATGCAGTCAAGACATTGCGGCGGAAAAAGGGAAAGCCAAATTCTCCTCAAACTCGACATTGCCAAAGCATTCGATAGCCTGTCATGGCTGTTCCTTCTTAAAATTGGAAGCAAACGGGGCTTCGGCATTCACTGGAGGGACTGGATTTCAATCCTGCTTTCCACGGTTCCTACCCAAGTGTCGTTAAATAGCAAACCTGGCCAAAAATCCATGATTTTGGAGGACTCCGCCATGGCGACCCTCTATCACCATTGCTCTTTGTCATTGTCATGGATGTGCTCACCAGACTGCTCGACATAGCAATGGGAATGTAGATTGTAATGTCCTCACATTCCCTACCGAGACAATTCTCCTTGTATGTGGATGATGTAATACTCTTCATCTCCTCGATGCCTCAAGACCTTATTGCTGCTAAAGAGATTCTATTGCTTTTCGGATCAGCTACAGGGCTCTGGATGAATATGAGCAAATCCTTTCTGATACCTATTGATTGCACACAAGAGGATCCTGATGCTGCTAAAGAGTTTTTCGGATGCAATGCTACAAACTTCCCTGTCAGTTACCTTGGAGTGCCCCTCACTTCCGGCAAGCTGCGTAGAAGAGACATCCAGCCATACATTGACAAATTTCAAACAAGACTCCCAACCTGGAAAGTGCATCTACTCTCAAGGGCAGGAAGACTTGTCGTCATCAAAGCTGTGTTAACATCCATGGTCATCTACCATCTTGTTTCCTTGGCTCTCCCAAATTGGGTAATCAAAGCAGTTGATAAGACACGTTATGCTTTCCTTTGGACCGAAGACAAGCTGGCAAAGGGAGGACATTGCCTTGTGAACTGGCAGCAGGTTTGTCGACCATTTGAGCATGGAGGATTGGGAATCACAGACCTTAATCTAGCTGGCATTGCTCTCCGCACGCGCTGGGAGTGGCTGGCACGGACTGACCCAGGACGAATTTGGGCATCAGTTAGGGTGCCGGAAAACTCTACAGTGCAGGATTTCTTCAATGCTACAACGACCACCTGGGGGATGGTTTGTGTGACACCCTGGCCTATGTGTGTGTGCGCATGAATTTCTGAGTTAGTTCCATCTTGCTAGGTTACCTTGAGAAGCCCTTACATATAAGCTTAGGAGTTCCAATGATAGCATCACCGGTTAACCATTTTGCGCGAAGCGAGGACGAAGGCGCAAACAGGTTGCTACGTGTGCGTGGCCTATCCAGAATGGGGTTAGGCCTAAGCCAGTTTGGACCCTAGGACGTTACAGTTTGTCAACTTTTTTTTGGGTAGAAAGATGGGTTCAAGGACAAAGTATTCACGAGCTTGCTCCGACAGTCTGATTTATGGTGAAGAACTCTCGTAAAACACAAACTCTCATCAACGAGGCTCTACAGAATCACAGTTGGTTGACAGACTTATAGGGGACATTCAACTCGCAAGACATCCGTGAGGTCCTTGCTTTGAGCTCACTTCTTAATCAGGTCCATTTGCAAGAAGGGGTAGCAGATGAGGTCACTTGGAGGTGGACAGCCGACGGTCGATACACCCTGAAATCGGCCTACAAGGCCTTGTGCCAGGGCACCATTTTACTCCCTTGCGCCCATGAGCTTTGGAAGTGTGCTGCCCCTTTGAAAGCAAAAATGTTCATATCGCTTGCTCTAAAGTGGTGTGTTTGGACTTTTTCAAGGATGACATGTTAGAGTGATCTCAGGGATTTGGCCCAACGGCCAAATCCCAGCCTTCTCCTTGACCGCATACGATCGGGCGTCCATTAAAGGTGGTGGGCCCTGTCGCCACGCCATATAAATAGAGGTGGGAGCCGGGGTGGCACGTACCCCAAGGTTCACCGTGCCTCCGCCGCACCCCACCTACAAACCCTAATCCGATCTATAGAGGCGTCAGAGCGACGGAAGCACCACCGCCGGAGATCGCCGCCGCGGGAGACGCCGCCGAGGAGCTCTGCACCTCCTCCCGACCGTCACGCCGCTTTAGCGCAGATCGTCGTTGATTCACCGTGATGGCCAACCCTTCTTCTACCTCCGACGGTACACATCCCCTACCCCCTCTCCTTCTCTCGGTCTCTCTCATGAACCCCAAAAGAAAAGAACACCCGCAAAAGCAATGCAAACAATGGTATCAGAGCCATGAACGCTAGAAAAATCCGGATCGGCAGCAAAGATTTTTACCTCGGGGTCGCCGCCGCCGCCGCTTAGCGCCGCCGTCGGCCGCCGTTTTGCGCGCAGGACCGCCGCCGCCGCCGCTTGCCCCGCCACGGTCGTGTGATCGCCGCGTTGTTCCTCGGCCGGGCGCTCCCATTGGCCGATGGGCTGCCATGCCATGGGCGCCGCCTGCATCAGCCGGCGCTCCTTGCTCATTGGGCTGGGCGCCGCCACCGAAGCGCCACCATGAGCCGCACCCGCGCTGCTCGAGGCTCCGCCGTCGCCGCCCCGTCCGAAGCGCTGCCGCCGCCGCTCTGCCGCGTCTTGTAGGCGTCGCGCCGTCTTGCGTTTTCGGATCTAACCGGCCGGATTTTTAGGGTTAGGTTATGTTGCCCTTTTATTTCCGGCCACGAGGATCTCGGCCGTCCGATTAGATCGGACGGCCATTTCTTCGTGATGGCTCGTGGGCCGTGGGAGGTCGGCGGTAGTGGTCGCCGTGGGCAGCGGCGTGGGATGGCCGAAAGGCGTTTTCAACGATGAACTTCGGTTTTGAGTTTTATTTATTTTCGAAGCATTTCTTTAGTGAATTTGATTGAAATTTGGTTCTAAATTTACGTAAATTTTGCACCAACGTGCTATTTTTACTGAGATTAAATGTGTACGATATAATGCTTACGAATGATGAATTATTTTAGAATAATTACGCTTTCATTGCAAAAGTAAATGTTGATTAATTTTCATTATTAAATTGAACCAACGGAGAATTTAATTTTGGAAAACAGATAAAATTCTGATTAATTATGATATTGTTATTTTCTGACCAACGTTGATAATAACATTATTATAATTTTAATTGAAGTTTTTTATGCATTGTTTCTATTTCTGCCCAACGGTGATGTAGATTTAATGTATAAATAAAATTGTATGTCGTATTTTGACCAACGTTAAAATAAGGCATATAATTTTCTTGTTAAAAGTATTATAATTTTAATTGATGTTTTACGCATTATTTCTATTTACGCCAACGGTGATGTAGATTTAATGTAAACAAGCTGTATGTTTTAATTTTAACCAACGTTGAAACTAAGGCATGCAGTTATTGTTATTATTGTTGTTCTCACTATATATGAATTGTGTTTTCAGGAGGATACTCTTTGATGGGCTACATCAGAGATATCCCTGTTCTCAAAGGAGACAACTATGGTGAATGGAAGAAAAAGATTGATCTTGCATTCATCCTAGCTGAGGTGGACTGGGTAGTCACCACACCGTGTCCCACAGAGCCTGTGGCACCGGTGAGGGATGAAAATGAGGTCTTGCTCGCGAGACTGCACAGAGGACTTTGCTCCCATAAAGATGTTATATGATCTTGATCATAAAAAGTGGGTCCTTGCCAACAAGAAATGTTTGGGCGTGATAAAGAACACGATTGAGCTCGCAATTGTGGGCTCAATCGCAGAGTGTGACACCGCACGAGTACCTTGATAAAATAAAGAGTCGGTTCTTGGCTCTTCAAAGACTTATGCTACACACCATTAAGCGACTTGTGACGAAAGGTACTACGGTGGTGGCGGTGGCATAAGAGACACATACTAAGGATGAGTAACTTGGCATCCAAGCTTAAACCAATGGATTTGGCTCTCAAGGATGAGTTCCTTATTCATTTGATTTTGCTTCTTTCTCGAAAGAGTTTGACACCTTTGTTGTCAACTACAATATGCAGCAGAAATGGGACTTAGAAAATGCATAGCTATGTGTGTGCAAGAGGAGGAAGATTTAAATCCTCACATGGTGGTTACATCAACTATGTGAAGGATAACGAAAAAGACTTTCAACAGTAATTTCTCCTCAAAGAACAAGGGAAAAGCCCCTGGTTTTCAGCCTCAACAGAACAATTTCACAGTGGAGAAAGATCAGTGTCTTCATTGCAAGAAAAGGGACATTACAAGAAAGATTGTCCGATTTCTTGAAAATGATTATGTCAAAGAAAGGTGAGAACATTATTACGTTCATTAATGAATCCTGTATGTACAATATTCAAAATCTACTTGGTGGATTGATTCAGTGCAACTGTTCATGTTGCTAATAATTTGCTGGATTCGTTCGACGAGGAATACGCAAAGAAAGAAAGATGCGTTAAAGTCGCAAATGGAGTCCAAGTGAAGTTGAAGCCGTTGGTGATCTTTCATTAGAGCTAGTGATGGCTTCAGTCTTTTACTTAGAGATGTTCTTTATGTTCCTCTTCTGACGAGGAATTTGATTAGTGTTTCATGTTTGGACAATGATGGTTATGATTGTAATTTTGGAAATGGCAAGTGTGAAATAATGTTTAATAAAGCATGTGTTGGTCTTGCCATTAAACAAGATGAGCTTTATTTATTGTCACTTAGTGAAAGTGTGAATTCCGTATGTGATGTGAATGAGCATGTATCCTCGCCCGAGAATACGAGCAGAAAAGAAAGAGAACTCATAATGAATCGTCGAAATTATGGCATTGTCGTTTAGGCCATATTTCGAGGGGAGAATAGAAAGACTAGTTAAGAATGATATTCTTCCTCCATTAGAGTTCTCGAGACTTAGAACAATGCATAGAATGCATTAAAGGAAAATTTGTAAAGAAAATTAAGAAAGACGCTAAAAGAAGCATGTGAGTTCTACAAATTGTTCATACGAGACATTTGTGGTCCTTTTTACGTGAAAAGTGTGGATGGTTATGATTCGTTCATAACATTCACGGATGATTACTCCCGTTATGGATACATTTATCCAATCAAAGAAAGAAGTGAAGCCTTGGATAAATTCAAAATATTTAAGGCTGAAGTTGAAAACCAACACGATTTAAAGATTAAGATAGTCCGATCGATCGTGGTGGGGAGTACTACTGATCGACATACCCCATATGGACAAGTTCACGGACCTTTGCAAGGTTTTACAGAAAATGGCATAGTAGCCCAAGATTCTACACCGGCGAACCTCAAGAAATGGAGTAGGCGAAAGACGCAACCGCACTCGATGGATATGGTGCGAAGCATGATGAGCTACTCCACACTGCCGTTGAGTTTATGGATGGAGGCGTTGAAAACCGCCATTCATATACTCAACAGAGTGCCTAGTAAGTCGGTGCCCAAAACACCGTACGAGATGTGGACAGGAAGAGTTCCCTCGCTAAACCACTTACGTGTGTGGGGGTGTCCTGCTGAGGCTAAAGTATTTAACCCAAACCTTGGGAAACTTGATCTCAAAGCGATGAAGTTGCCATTTCATTGGCTATCCTGAAAAGTCAAAAGGCTTTCGTTTCTACTGTCCAGACAGATATACAAAGTTTGTAGAAACGAGACACGCTGTCTTCTTAGAGGATGAGATGATGAGGGGGAGCATGGTAGCTCGAAAGATTGACCTTGAAGAGAAGCGGGCGTATGCGCCCACTCCGATGATTCAAGAGCCATTCTTCGCACTACCTGCTGTCGCTACACCGACGGTACAAGATACTGTGGTGCCAGCACCTGTTATTGTTCCTCCTGTGGCAACAATAAATGAGAATGAAGAACACATTCTTCGGGATCATATAGAACCAATTGCCACGAGATGAGGGGAGCAACAAGCGACCTCAAACAGAAGATGTACCAAATGTGGAGGCCCCAGAAGGTCTCAAAGAGTAAGAAGATCGACTATTTCGATGATTATCGATTTATCATCTGAGAGGATTTTCAAATGGAGGATGATCCCACCTCATTTGAAGAAGCCATGAGAAGAAAATTCCTCAAAATGGCTTGAGGCCATGGAAGAGGAAATGAGGTCCATGAAGGCTAATAAAGTCTGGGACTTGGAAGCTATTCCTAAAGGAGCCAAAACAAGAGGGTCGTAAATGGGTCTACAAGACAAAGCTTGACTCCCAAGGGAATGTAGAAAGATACAAAGCGCGACTTGTGGCAAAAGGCTTTACGCAAAGAGAAGGGATTGATTACAATGAGACGTTTTCTCCAGTCTCATGTAAAGATTCCTTCAGAATCATAATGGCATTAGTTGCACATTATGATTTAGAGTTACATCAAATGGATGTAAAGACGGCATTTCTTAATGGGGATTTGGAGGAAAATGTTTACATGGCACAACCGAAAGGTTTTGTTGTGGAAGGAAATGAAAGAATGGGATGCCGCCTAAAGAAATCGATTTATGGGTTAAAGCAAGCTTCAAGGCAGTGGTACTTGAAGTTTGACAAGACAATAAGAAAATTTGGGTTTAAAGAGAATGTAGAGGACAACCGTGTTTATGCAAAGTTTAAAGATGGGAAGTTTATCTTCCTAATCACGTATGTGGATGATATCCTACTAGCTAGTAGTGATGTCGATGCACTCTTCGAGACAAAGAAGTTTTGTCCTCAAACTTTGATATGAAAGATCTTGGTGAAGCTTCGTTCGTTCTAGGGATCGAAATTCATCGGGATAGAAACAAAGGGTATTGGGACTGTCACAAAAGGCATACATAGAGAATATTAAAGAAATTTGGTATGCATAAATGTAGTCCTTCACCGCACCTATAGTCAAGGGCGGACAGATATGGGGATTTTCAATGCCCGAGAACCAAGATGAGATCGATCAAATGAAAGCGGTTCCATATGCTTGGTGTCGGAAGCTTGCGGTATGCTCAAGTGTGTACGCATACGACTTAGCGTTTGTTACCGGTTACTTGGCGATTCGAGCAATCTCGGAATAGAACATTGGAAATTGATAAAGAAAGTCTTGCGTTATTTGCAAGGCACAAAAGGCCTCATGATGACATACGAAAATCGATACACTCCATATAGTGGGGTATCTGATTCGATTTTGCGGAGATGATAGAAAGTCTACATCCGGATATGTATTCACTCTCGCAGGGAGGAGCTATATCGTGGAAAGCTCAAAGCAAACCGTCACTACATCATCCACAATGTATGCCGAGTTTGTAGCATGTTATGAGGCTACAGGCGGGTGGCTGCTAAAGAAGTTCATACCCGGTTTAAAAGTGGTTGACGACATCAATAGACCACTTAAGTTGTCTGCGATAATGAACCCGCGAACGTATGCCCACAACAATAAGTCAAGTGGTGCTGCCAAACACATTGACATAAAGTACTATGTTGTGAAAGATAAAGTCCGGGATCGATCATAAGTCTTGATCATATAAGTACAACAAAGATGTTAGCGGATCCGCTTACAAAGGCTTACCACCCAACGTGTTCGGAGAACATGTAGCGGCATGGGTTTAAGGGAAAGCCTATGATTCCTGGACTATAAAAGGCCCAAAAGATTAAAGTAACTATTTCAGAACAGAGAGGTGTATTGTAGCTGTTGAATCTATCGGCGATTGACCGTGACGATGAGACATGTTCTATGCGCTAACTGTGATGGAATGTAAAGGCAAAAGTAATTAAAGATAAAGTGTAAAGTGAGATCAAGGGGGAGAATGTTAGAGTGATCTCAGGGATTTGGCCCAACGGCCAAATCCCGCCTTCTCCTTGACCGCGCCGATCGGGCGTCCATTAAAAGGTGGTGGGCCCTGCCGCCGCCATATAAATAGAGGTGGGAGCCGGGGTGGCACGTACCCCAAGGTTCACCGTGCCTCCGCCGCACCCCACCTACAAACCCTAATCCGATCTATAGAGGGGGCGCTGTAGCGACGGGAAGCACCACCGCCGGGAGATCGCCGCCGCCCGGGAGACGTCGCCGCCGAGGAGCTCTGCACCTCCTCCCCGACCGTCGCTGCCTTAGCGCAGATCGTCGCTGATTCACCGTGATGGCCAACCCTTCTTCTACCTCCGACGGTACACATCCCCTACCCCCTCTCCTTCTCTCGGTCTCTCTCATGAACCCCAAAAGAAAAGAACACCCGCAAAAGCAATGCAAACATGACAAAGCACAACTTTCCAGCGCCATCATTTTGCATTTTCTGCGATCAGGAGGCCGAGACGATCGATCACCTTCTTATCCTTTGCTCAGTGGTTAAACAAATTTGGCACCGAGTGTTTATGTGGCTCTCTCTCTTTCTGCACCTCTTACATGTTCATTGAGCAGACCATGCAGGACTAGTGGTCAGCTATCAGGGAATTGGCACCTAGTCCCAAGCGAAAAGGAATAGATGCACTGATCATTCTAGTCATCTGGATGATCTGGAAGGACAGGAATAGAATATGGCATGATCAAAGTAGTCTGAACATTGACGAAGTCCTGCAGCGAATTAAACAGGAGTTTTTTGGTTCGGTCGTCCGCCAAAACATCCAAGCTAAAAGACATTGTTGTCCATTTCGATTCCAGAGTAGCTTTCTTCACTGGCTGAGTCTAGTTTCTCTCTAGCTTTATCCCTCTCGGTTTTAGTCGCCCCTCTCTTGGAACTATCTCCTCTCAGACCATCGTGGCTTTCACGCCATTTTGTAACTCTACCCTTCTTAATGATTGAGACGCAAACCTCCTGCATTTTCAAGAAAAAAAACAGCACGAAAGGAGGGGGAAAAAACCTAGTTACTGACCTCGCACCCTTTCCTCTGCAGGCAGCTCTTGGTAAGTACTTTCGTCGCTAGAAATCTTAACGCACGACCTCCAATTTCAGCTCCTTGAGGAAAGGCAGGTTCAACAACCCCTCGGGGAGCTTCCTAATCTCCTCGCAGCGGCGAAGAGTTAGGTAGGAGAGCTTTGGCATTGCCCCGACCTCCATCCTCCACTCCTCAATGGAAAACCACTTCCAACTCTTGCAGCTGCGGGAACCCATGGGTAGAGCAAGACATGATCCGGCCTTCATATCCCTGGAACCGAAGCACCATGAGACAGGAAAGCTAGCTCCACGGGAGCTAGGTTTCCCGTGCGGCGGCGGCCTCGAGGCGGCGGCGCCTCAGCGGCGGCGGCGGCGGATGAGGCGGCGGCGATGGCGGCGGCGTCGGGTGGCGGGCGTGGGGCGCCTCTGGCGGCGACAGGCGGCGGATGAGGCGGCGGCGTCGGGTGCGGCGATGGCCGTCTTGGGTGACCCGGGCCCAGCGCAGCGGCGACGAGCGCAGGTCGGCGGCGATGGCGGCCGTGAGGCGGCTCGGGCGGCGTCGGATGGCGGCCCGGTGTACGTGCGGCCGGGTGGAGAGCGGCGCGCCGCGGCAGCGTCGGCGGCCCGGGCGGCGGAGGCGGCGGAGCGGCGAGGCGGCCCGAGCGGCGGAGGAGGCCCGGAGAGGCGGCGCGCGCGCGCAGCGGCGGCGGCGGCGATGCGCGGCGGCCCAGCGGCGGTGGCGCTGCGCCGGAGTGGCGGTCCGGATGGAGAGCGTCGGCGGCCGCGGGAGGAGGCCGGCGTCGCGGCCGTGGTCCGGTGGGGCGCGACGGCCGGAGCGGCGGAGGCGCGGGGGAGGAGCGGACCGGATGCGGCGGCGGCCGACGACGACGGGTAGGCCGGACCGGGAGGCCGACGGGGCGACAAGGGAGGCCGACGAAGCGACCGAGGCCGGCGAGGCGGCGGGACAGGCGACGTCGACGGGAGCGGAGGCTAGGTATGGAACCTAGGCTCTGATACCATGTTATGAATAGCGCTTATATTCATATGAGGCCAACGGGCCGGTATATATACACGAGTACAGGATGGTAAATATGGAAAGAATACATATAAGGAAAGAGTACATGTATGGAAAGAATCCAAACTATCCTAATACAATGCAATCATATCTCTAATAGTTCTCTGGGTACTGCTCATTTGCTCAAAGACAAATCAAAACACAGAAAGTCAGCAATCGGGGAGTTGGAGAACAACCCAACGCAAGAAATGCCTGACCGGACAAGCGAACGATGATTTGTGATAGATACACTTCAGTCTTGTCACCAAGTTAACTATCAGATTTCTACTGTTCGTAAGTTTCACGAAAGAAAAATGGCTTTTACAAGTTCGTTTAGCTGATAACTTTTAGCTGCATCTTTAGATACTAGAACAAAGATATATCATATACGGAGAAATCTTCTGTTCATGTCTAGGTGCTGCTCCATCCAGCGTTAGTTAAATTACTACTTATTATAGAATTGATAGGAAAATTTATTGTATGCCATCGTTCAAACCTATAATTCTAAAAAATGCCATCGTTCAAAACTATAATTCTAAAAAATGCCATCCAAAACTGCCTTATTGTGAATATGCCAATGCTTTGTGAGTTTCCTTCTCGCCATGCCACTCCCGTTACATTCAGTTGGCCAGCCATTAGAAAGCCATGTCCAGGGGCGGATTTGGGCCCCGGAAAGGTGGGCTCTAGCCGGGGCATAAGAAAATATACAATGTAAAGCCCATGTATTTTAGCCCAGCCGGTATTAATTCTAAATTTCAGCCGGTAGCAAATACCAAGACCCATCACTGCTTGCATGTCCCCTTCGCCAGTCCCAGCGGCCCACATCGCGCTTCGCCGCTTCGGTCCACCTCGCGCTTGCCGCTCGGCCCACCTCGCGCTCGACGCTATCTCTTCACGCGCTGCTGCCGCTCCCTCCTCGAAACCCTAGCCCACTCACGCCAGCCGCCCACCCGCCCATCTCGGCGCCGCCCGCTTCGGTGCCGCACTGCCCACCCGCCCCTCCTCGGCGGCCCGGCGCCCGCCCGCCTCCGCCACCCGCCTCCGGCCCGCTCCGCCTCGGCGCTTCTGTCTCGGCACCGCACCGGCTCCGCGCCACCCCGCCCGTCTCGGCGCCGCCCGCCTCCGCCACCGCCCCACCTCGGCGCTGCCCGTCTCGGCGCTTCCTGCCCGCCCACCTCGGCGCCGCCCGCCTCGGCCCGCCCGCCTCAGCGCCACCCGCCTCGGCGCGGCCCCCTCCTCCTCGGCTCCTCCGCTGGCGCGCCGCCCACCTCTCCCCAGCGGCCGCCGCCGGCGTTGCCCGATCGCCCCCTCCCGCTCGGGCGCTCGCTCGGCTCACGCCTCTTGTCTTTTCTTGGCAGTCTCGGTGGCGTGGCGTCTGCAGATCCCAGTCTCCCAGTCCCAGTCTTCGAGGTAAAGTGAATGGTGATGAATTGATGAATTGATTGGTAATGTGGTGGTGAATGGTGACTTCAGTTAGGAATGCAATTTCAGGACTTTTAGCGATCGGTGCTTTGGAGCTGCAGTGTGGAGCAAGTGGTCAACACCGGTGGCTAAATTGCTAATTTTGAGTGATTCTTGATGAATGGATTGATAATTGATAGCTTCCCCTGCGTCCTGGTAGTTAAATGAGTCTTGTAATTATTGTAGTTGCTTTTGTTCCATCTTGTAGGGCAATTTGAACTGTTTGATAATATGCAATGCTATAGTATTTGTAATTCATTATGCTCAAATGAATTGTAGCCACATAGCTTTCTAGTATGAAACAATTCATCTACTAGATCCCTTTTTCCTAGTGCTCGCTCATAAATTTCTTGCTAATATATTTTGAATTGAACACAAGCAGGATAAATTCTCTAACTCTGCGACATCATCACTGTCGAGCACTGCTATAGCTGGTGAGATGTCAAAAATGGCAGCGCGGGCTGTTGGTAATTCAGTGCCTGAGTTCCAATCAGGCTTTAGCGATGTGAGGACTGACTTGGCAGCGATGGTTTCCTTCCAGGTCAGCTTTACTTATTGCATCAAGTACATTGTTAGAGGTTTTAAGCATATTTTCTTGACTTGTTTATTGCCGGTACCATTGATAAAATATTACGTTGTTGTGTGGGTAAAAATTGGCGTTACTTCTAGGCTGTTAGCCTTCTAGCATTCAGTCTGAGGCGCGACGAAATTCTGGATCCGCCACTGGCCATGTCAGATTGTTTTCAAAATGACGGTAAATGACCCTGGCTGTCTCCATTCTCACTCCTCTCTCCTACTCACTTCTCTCCAACTCACTTCATCGGATTTTGAGGCAAAGCCTCCAGCACATGCATGTTGAAAATGTTGAAACGTTCTGATTTATTTATGTTGTACTGCTAAGAATTGTGGTCCAAGGATGAACTGCGAACAGTTCAGTGTTTCATGTACTGATGCTCAAGATTCGTATAGATGGAGCCACGCCAAGCAACAGGGCAGCCACACCATCAACAGCTGCATCTACCATTCAACCCTGGAAGACACCTAGAGTTACTAAAGAAATCTGTCCAACCACCAGCAATTGCTTGAATTTATGTGTTATGTGCTGTTAGATCAGACAATGTGATCTACTTTGTAATGTCATGAACCTTGGAGTATTTTGTGACGTTAAATTACAAACCACGAACTTGTATGTTAAGTTAGATGATGTACCACTTGAGATGTACGTACTTTGTGATGTCAGAATCCTTGGGAGTATTTTGTTAGGACATCCACAATGTATGAAAATAGAGAGTCCTAAGGTCCTTTAAGGTCGACCTTATACATTACAAGGATGACCTTAAGCAGGCCATAAGCAAAAAAAGCTTAAGATCAGTCCTCAAGCTAAAGACCTGACCACAAGCATTAAAATACAATTTTTCTTTATCTGTCGAGTGGGACCATCTTAAAGCCTCTTAGGTTATATACATTAAAGCATCAGTTTTAAGGTTTAGATGGGACCCATCTTAAGACCCCTTGGATTATATACACTGTGGATGCCCTTATGTCTAGGTAGCAATGTAGAGAAAGTCAAAATGAACCCAACCAGTAAATTCGCCAAACAAACAAGGTAGCAACGTAGAGAAAGTCAAAAATAAGTTAAGTGTCATTTATTGAGCATATTGCTGCTTGTTTCCATGCACTGCAAATATTTGTAAGTCCTGAACGCAAATACCACTCAAATCAAGGAAAATGAAAGAATGACAAGTAGAGGAGGGAACATAGTTACCAACCTTGCATCCTTTCTGCTGCAGCTCTTTGCAAGTGCTGTCATATCCAGAAATCTGGTCCATGAACAGCACACGTAGCTCTTTGAGGGACGGCAAGTGCAGCAACCCCTTGGGGAGCTTACTCATCTTCCTGCAGTTATCAAATGTCAGTTCGGAGAGCCTTGGCATTGCCCCAACCTCTATCCTCCACTCCTCACTGGAAAACTTCTCAAGGAACAACTCTTCCAGCCGAGGGAACCCTTGGGTGGAGTAGGACACAATCCGGCCTTCATAGCCACTCAACAACAGTACCACAAGACAGGGAAGCTTCTCTAGGATCGGCATCGGGTCTTCTTTAATGACATCAGCTTGCAGAGAGAGGCGCCGTAGACTTTGTGGGAGGAGATGACTCTCAGGAAACTTATCGAGCACATTGAATCCGTGAACACTAACATCAACCAGGTGAGGCATGTTTTTGCCAATATTTTAATCATCTCCGCTGGCATGGGCATCAAGGTCAAGTGCAAGGCAATTAGTTCAGTCATTTGGCCCAAAAACATCACCATGTCACTCCAGAAATATTTACTAGCAATACGGTCTGGAGCACGTAACAATAAGGTCTGGAGCTCTTTCTGTTGGACACTCCTTGTCCTTGGTGGAGAAAACGCCCTACCAAGGTAAACATGCCTTAGAGCAGGGATAGCCCACAGGGAGTTTGGTACTAACGTGTCCAATTTGGTGCCAATCAGATCTATAGTTTGCAAGTAAAGGAGTTGTCCAATTGAAGAAGGGATCGTGACAACTTCACACTCTCTCAACCTGAGACACCTTAGGTGAGTGCAGCCACCTATTGCCCTAGAGAAATTCTTTAGGCTTGAATTTTGTACATAAAGAACTCTCAGGAATCTCAGCTTAGGTAGGGACATTGATGGAAGTCCAAAGCCAAGCAGAGTTCGGAGATTAAGTGTTTCCTGTAAAATCTTATCATTGTAGAAGTTCTGAAAAGAAGAACGATATGATGTCATGGTATTGGATGATGATGCACCAGCTTGACCTGCAATTTTTTTGGAGTAAATCCATATGTCAGCAGGAAATCAATATACTGGGAAATACATTGCAATATACAAAGAGCGGAGATGAAGATTGACCTGTAATTTTGTCAATGACATCAAGAGTGTTATGAATATTGTGTGTGTATTGATATGAGACCCAAAGGGTCATATATATAGGAGAGTATAAGAGATATGCCATATAGAGATAAGGCATATATGGAATAGAATCCAAACTCTATCTCCTAATACAACTCTATCTCTATCTCCTTAACACCCCCTTAAATGCAAGGCGTATGCAATAGCATTGCATTTGAAAAAGGAGTTAACATTCAAACAAGAAAAATCCGAAATCCGAGTCTTGATGATGTCGTCGTTGCGTGCAGTCTTGGAATAAATTGTCAAATTAAGCCGTAGAGGAATAGATAGATGCATGACGGCGCAGATCGAAGCTCGAGACGGCGGCGGCGTAGTGCACAAGAAGCGCAACGGAGGCGCAGTGCAGAAGAAGCGCGGTGGCGTTAAAAGCTCGTCAAAGAATAGAGCGGCGGTTGCTGCTATGCAAAATAAAATTCCTACATTTCTATGACTGACAATAAATTTGTGGACTCGCACGGCTTGGACGAACTAGAGATTAGAGACTACGGATTTTGAATGGACGCAACGAAAGACTTACAAAAAAATAAAAGACTGACTCATTGAACACATATACTAGAAAAATCACGATGCGCCCCACGCGGTCTCGACGACGCCCACAAACAGCGAGATTACCACCGCGTAGCACCGGAATATGCCCCCATATGCATCAGATCCGGAGTGCAGGCACGTTACCCGACCGGCCCATTTGTCCACCATCTTTGTCCTGACATCGAGATAAGAAGTCCACTATATCATCCTCGAGGTCATCATCGAGTGTTTCTTCCAACAAAGCAAGTCCTTGAACCATCCAGTAGCACAGCCAAGTCGATTGGCATCGAGCACATGGAAGCACATCGAACAGGACCGTCTGTGTTATCTCGATTGGTATAGACGGTTCGTATTAAGAACCGTCTGTGAAAGTTCACAGACGGTTATTAACAAAAACCGTCTGTGATGTCTCAATTATGTTCATGTTAATAACCGTCTATGAAAATATCACAGACGGTTGCCAGTAAAACCGTCTGTGATTAGCCGTCTAGTATTAGCCTTTCTGTAGTAGTGTTGGTATTTTCCATGATTTACACTGCTGTTGAGTGTGCTTGCTTGTAATGCCCATGGAGCAGAACCTGTATGCAATGTGGTTGAATGACAATTTGCTCGGCATCTATTGTTTGTTTTGTGTGTTACTTTTGCTTGCACTCCCCCATTCTACTAATTCTCATGGAGATGTTTATATTATGTTTACATGTGAGGAGGATACGAGGCCAATAGATAGTAGTAATTGACTGGTTGCAGGTTGATTATAACTTCCATTCCAATGTTGACCGGTGGAAGGTTGATTATAATTGACTGGTTGAAGTTAGATTATAGATCACCAACTAATGTTAAGGACGCAGTTATGAAGAGGATATAGCTTTCAGAAGATATATAGAAATGGTCCTGATTATCTTGCAAGTGTGACGTGTCTAAAAGAGCCTCTTTGAGAAACACGCACACGAATATGAGAGAGAATCGACATCTCAGTTCGCGATGGAGAACCGTGAGAGAACATATTACATCTCAGTGCCCGGCAAAAATTTAGCTGGGGCACAACGCCATATTACATCCATTCAGAAGAAGGGCAGTGCTGGTTCAGTTCCAAACAATACATGCAAACCGAAACTGACTTAAATTGATGCCGAGTAGTCGCACAAATACCACATATAAATATATATAAACAGAGTTGTAGATTAGGAGTGTGGAAGAAAAATAAAGTAGTGATGCTGAGGAATACAACAGAGAGACAATGCATACTCCAAGAGCGCATATAAGCATTGAGGATGCATCGAAGCCTGACCAGCTTGCCGTTGTTCTATTCTGCAGTCGCTGTGCTATTGTCGTCTGGTCAATAGTGCTAGGTACCCTTCAGTTGTCAGCTTCACACCCTGCGAACTAGAGTGTTGCACTTTGTGAGGTGTAAGAGAGGAACTAGAGTGCATGTGTTGCCTCTAGTGGTAGACTTTGTGTCCAGCGAGTTTGTGCATTCGTTGCACGTGGTGAGAGTTAAGTGAGGGACTTGACTTGTTACTCTTAGAGTTTGTCGACTCCTAGACGGCGTTGGAGGCGTCGTGTGCGGAGATCTTCTCAACGGAGGTTGTGAGAAGACCCGGCGAAATTGTGAAGGTCGGAGCTCACCTACCCGGAGCGGGAAAGAGCTACCACTAGTGGATTGAGATGTTTCGGCTTAATTCGTGGAGCCGGTCCGATTTGTTCGGGCTAATCTCAACATGGACTACGGGAGAGCGGCAACTCTCCGAACACCACGGTAAAAAGAAACCGTGTCAATTATGGTTTACTTTCTTGTACTCTATTTATATTCAAGCAATTTACATTCATAGAATTAAATTGATTACTTGTATTCCTAGAATTCCAAACCTTGACCTAGGATAGAATTTGGTGCACTTAGGCGAATTTACTTGTAGTAGACGCTATTTGAGCTAAACCAAATTGATTTACGCTTCCATATTATATACTTGGTTTAGGCAAATAGAAAAGGTCTTAAATTGCTAGCATTAATTTATAAAGAATTTTTAGACCGCCTATTCACCCCCTCTAGTCGGTCTCCTCGATCTTATAGTGGGGATGAGAAGGCGATGATAATGATCATGGTGGTGATAATGCTCTCCATGCGTTTCCATAAGTCTTTTCTCACCTCCTTGTCCTTGTCCAGTTCGGCATGGTCGGTGGTCCTTGGCAGCTTGTGGTTGACTAGTTGTCGTGTCCTTCGTCTTCATGCCATCGGTCTTCACCCAGCTCCCTATGGGCTCCTCTCCTCTTGGCTTTACTCTATGTCCTCTCTCTGTTGTTGGTGCTCTCTCGATGGCTATGATCAATGTGGGGGATGGTTGTTGGTTTTGGCTCTTCCCTTAGCTTGCGGTGGCTTCGATGAAGGTAGAGAAAGCTTAGGACTTGTTCTTTGCTTGGTCGTGGTGCTCTGGTGACTTTCTCAATGGCTATGGGAGAGTTAGCTTTGCTCTCTGGTTGGTTTGCTTATGAATGGAGGCATGGTTGGCTGGCTCCTCTCTCTTGGATGGTGCAAAGACCTAGTTGTCATTGCCTTATCTTCTTGGCCTTCTTGGCCGACTATGGGCTATGGTAAAATCCTAGGACCTTTGGTCTATCGGGTGAGCTTAGCCTATTCTTCAATTTTTGTACTGCGGAAGGTAAGTCGGTAAAAACAAAAGTGGGTGTTGGACTAAGTTTTCTACCGAATTATTGAAAGCATCTAGGTTTCTAAAAATTGTTTTGATAATTAATGACAAAATATGAATACGAGACTAATATACTTATCAAATGTTTAATAGGTTTAGTCCCGGTGACGAATGTGACAACCTAGAGATGCATGCATGTTATGGATTAACATGAAGATTAATATGGTCCAAAACAAAGGTATCAATATACTAGGATATTTTATCTTTTACTAGTCTTGGGAGAAAAGGTTGGAAGACCGGATTTTAGGTTAGATATTGTACTATTAAGAGGGATCATGACTAGTAGCCTGACAGCATGTTCTTGTGCTATTTAGATCAATTTAGGATCATACATACACTTAGAATTTAAATTGAAAGTCAACTGTGCATTCTAAAAAAAATCGGTAATACCAGAGTTTACATGGAGGTACTACCACACTAGAGTATGACCGAGAAGGTAGTGTGGTATTACTGCACTCCGGTTGGCCCGTAGTTGGCAGTATGTATTTTCCAGAAAGACACTTTTGGAGCATGTTTGCTTCTCTAAAAATGGTAGTACCAAAGTTTAATTGGCAGTACTACCGCATCGTAGTATGACCTCAAATTTTGAGCGGTACTGCCACACATGGGAAGTACCAATTTTTAGTAGGTGGTATGTTGTTTCTAGAGAGGGCCAGTTTTGGTCATGAAAGGGAAGCGGTGGTACCGCTTTATGAAAATGAAACTACTGGAGAGCAGAACTACCATGTAATACCACTGAATTGCAAAAGAGAGAATTAAGAAAGGAAAGGGCGGTTTTTGTCGCCAGACCCATCGGCTTTTAGAATGCTGAATAAGCGACACTCGTAGAGGTTCCCAGACCACCCAGGGACGGTCGGCACCGTCTAGAAAGCGACTAAAACTAGCGCTCGCAGAGGTTCCCAGACCGTCCAGGGCCGGTCGGTACCGTCTCGCGTTGTGGGTTTTCATCATTCGGTAGGAAATTCTATTCTTACCTGTTACCGATTTACCTGCCGCAGTAGAAGAGCACCAAATAGTATAGGGCTGCCATTGGACCAGAAAGCCCATAGTGCCATAACTAGCCAAGGCTAAAGGGGAAGGGCAAAAGCGGCATTTCACAGGGGGAGTGATGGCCATGCCTCTTAAGTAGACAAGACAACACACAACCACTTTACTTGCTCCACTCTTCTGCCATAGCCAGAACCAAGCCACCCATTCACTTTTCCTCCCTCGGCCGAGAGGAAGAGAGAAGGCAGTGAGGGCAAGAAGGAGAAGGCAAGACGGAGAAGGGCAAGGAGGAGAGGAAGTCCCAAGGAGCTCTGAAGGCCGAGGTGTGAGGGCTTCGTCGCCGACGATGGAGGACGTCAACGACCGTCGAATCAACGCCAAGCCAACCCGTGAGTTCGTCCACATCCCCTCCACAACCCCATCGCACTACACAATAGCATGCAAAAGTAGATGAAGAGCACATAAAGTTAGAGGATGGGGGGCAAACCGTCCTGGTAGCAGTAGGAGGCGGCCGGCCGGCTGCAACCGTGGCCGGCAAGCTCAACTCAGAGGGGTGGCAAGGCCGAACCAACCGACGGTGGGACAGGCTTGCGGGCCCATGACCCCGAGTCGGCGAGCTCCAGCCACCGACTGCTGGAGGCGCCACAGGGAGCGGTGAGCTCGGGGAGGCGGCCGAGCCACTCACTGGCGCTGCGTCGGCGGTTGATGACGCCAAGCGCCCTGCCTGCGTGCGCGCCCGAGAGGAATGCCGGATCTGGCCCTAGCCGGCCGGATCCAGGGAAGACGGCGCCGGATCTGGCCATGGCCGGCTGGATCCGGGAGAGAGGGGGAAGTGAGAGGGCGGAGAGGGAGGAAAAGGCGGGGGTGAGCAGAGGACGACCGGCATGAGCCAAGCTCGGCTACGTGCCATCGTGCCGCCTGGGAAGTCGCCTGGGCGGTGCGGCCGAGAGAAGTGAGGAGGGGAGCAAGGCCATTCGGCCGAGTAGAATGGAGAGGGAGAGAGAGAGATGAGAGGAAGGGGGGTTGAGGCCGGTCCGGCCGAATCGAGTAAAGGAGAAAAAAAGAAAGAAAAGGGAAAAAAGAAAGAGAGAAAAAAAAGAGAAAAGAAAAGAGGAGAAAAAAAAGAAAAAAAAGGTTTTGGTACCTGCGCGACAGGTCCCTAACCCCGGGCGTTTTTATGCCAAGATCGGGTAATGCACGTAGGGTTGCCAACGCTCGCTTAATCTCTGGTTTCGATATGATGTGTTGAGTTAGGTTGACGTTTGTACAGGTGGAGGTCCTGAGTCCACGCCGTCTGCACGTCACTTCGCTCTGCTTGGTTAACAGGCAAGTGCATGGTAGAGCGGTAGATCAAAACGTTTATGAAAATATGTGCTGCTTACATGATATGATGATGTTTATGTGGAAGTGTGATGTTTATATGACATGAGGTTGCATGGTATATGATGGTAATGATGATGGAGTAAGGTGGGCAATGAGGCTTACCTGCTAATGATGTTAATGATGAGTATGATTATGACAATGAGCATCTGCATTTGCATTATGTGCACTCAAGAGTTAGGGCGGTGAGAAAGTCTCTAGCTACGAGCAAAGCTAGTTGACTAATCCGGAGCGCTCTTGAGTAAGATCTACTTCAGTAGGCCTCCACGGGAGTAGAGAGACCCCCGTGCCAATATGGGCGGGCTCAAGATTTTGGGTGAACATCGATGGGTGTTCACTCGGCAATACCGGTATATGCAATGTGATGAGCAAATGTGCATGTAGAGCAGGGTTGCATGGCATCGATGATATGAACATGACAATGCATGTGGAGTATGTTATGGTTAATGTGGAAACATGGGAATGATGATATGAGCATGAAAATGCATGCGAAGTATGCTATGGTTGGTTGATTTGCTTACATGTTTTGGAAGTATTTATCGTTCTTTTGTGTACTTGCTGAGTCAATAGACTCACTCTTGCTTTGTTGTTTTATTTCTAGGTGACCGTTGAGGATGTTATGCACGGGTGGGTGTAGCACATGAATAACTTCACCTACTGGCAGCATTTCACATATCCAGCTTGTATTAGTATGTCTAACTCCACTAGTAAGTTAGAATAGTTGCTTAAAAATAGTATGGTGAAAGTGGTCGCTGCTTCTTAAATAAAGTAGAGTTTGTCTAAAATGATTAGCAGTTGTTTAAAAGTGGTATTGTAATGCAATGATGGTAGCACTCTAGGCTCAAAGGATGGGCGGGGTGTTACATACCACCGTTTGAGGTTTAGTAGGAGGCACCTAGCTCAGAGGTTGCTTCTGCTGAGCAGTCAATAGTTAGTAATCCGGCGAGGCCTTCAGCCTTGCTACTGGAGTTCTTAGAGGAGGTCCGAGTGCTTCACGCCAGCAGCGCGCGACACCGCTTTGCGGCCGTGCACCGTGCTGCCCCTATTGCCGTTCCGGTCGTACCGAAAGCAAGAATGAGCATTCGTGAGTGGTTGGCTTTGCGATCCGCTGGCTTTGACGGGTCAGGTACACCCGTCCAAGCTGCGGATTGGTTGCACTATATCGAAGCTACCGCATCACAAGGCTTTAGGTCCGTGGTAGATCAGTCTAAAAGGCTGCAACCCTCTGGTGGTTCGAGCGCTTCTGGTGGTGACCAGAAGAGGAGCTCTATTGAAAGGGGTGGATCCTCTTAGCGACCCGCTCCTAAGAAATCCAAGTGGGGCCAGCGTCCCCCACAGTCATTTAAGTCCAAGACTTCGAGGCCGTCTTCTTCAGTGCCTCGTTCGTCATCAGTGACCCACTTATCGTCTGTCCCGGGATGTGGAATCTGTTTCAAGTGCGGTGATGGACACCGTGCTGCTGAGTGTTCCTGGACAGGGAACTGTCAACATTGTGGCCAAGCGGGCCACAAAATTATGGTTTGTCGATAGAATCCTGCTAGCATCATCAAGTGGGAACCCGTATCTTCATCCTCGTCAAATGCTACACCTCGGGGGTTAGTCCAGATGATGGCGGCCGCCTGCTTGCGCCTTCACTTTCTGGCTCCACCCTCGGGTATTACAGGCATCCCGCACCAACTCCTTCATTCCAGCA
The DNA here is from genome assembly GCA_036346245.1 of Bonia amplexicaulis. Classification (NCBI taxonomy): domain Eukaryota; kingdom Viridiplantae; phylum Streptophyta; class Magnoliopsida; order Poales; family Poaceae; genus Bonia; species Bonia amplexicaulis. Next base: position 8,835,021 of record CM070765.1, read on the forward strand.
TGCTACACCGCCTCCAGTTCCATTGCCGCTAACAGGCGTCGGGGCTCTCGCCCGACACCACCCAAGTCTACACACCGCACTTTGCTAAGTCCATGGGTCGACCTGACGTGGTGACATGTACTCTGTTAGTGGACTCATGTGAAGCCCTTGTTCTTTTTGACTCCGGTGCTACCTATTCTTTTGTGTCTCGGGAGTTTGTTAGTAAGGACAAGTTGAGTGTCCAACAAATTTCCTAATCAGTTGTGGTTAGTACCCCAAGGAGTATCTTTGCTTGCTCCATAGTATGCTCTGGCTGTGTGGTTGCAATAGATGGTGATGAAATTCGTTGCCAACCTCATGGTTATACAGTTAGAGTCTTTTGATGTTATTCTTGGCATGGATTAGTTGCATCGCTACCAAGCCGTGATTTCCTGCTTCTGGAGGACAGTCACCTTGGAAGCTCCTTCAGGGAAGGAGATAGTCTTTCAAGGGAATGCACCCACGTGTTCCCTCTTTGTGTTGGCCAGTTTATTTCCTGGCTGACGAACAATGAAGTCTGGGTTACTCCTAGCAATTGCGGAAAAGTCAAGTGTGCCTTTGCACATTGAGGATATTCCTGCGGTGCGTGAGTATCCTGATGTGTTTCCCGAAGAGCTTCTGGGTATGCCACCCAAACGAGATGTGGAGTTCAGAATTGATCTTGTTCCTGGCACAAGACCTATCTCCATGTCTCCCTACCGTTACAGGAGGAGTTGAAGAAGCAATTGGACGAGCTGTTATCCAAAGGCTTGATTCGTCGTAGTGTGTCACCTTGGGGAGCCCCTGTCCTTTTCACTGAGAAAAAAGATGGGAGTTGGCGCATGTGTATAGATTACCGTGCTCTCAATCAGGTGACCATCAAGAATAAATACCAATTGCCTCGCATCGAGGACTTGTGTCGGGACCCGGATTTCCAAATCCAGACCCTCTGTGTATTACAGCACTAGTCCCAGATCATAGCTAGTGCACACAGTCAAACAGTGATGATTACATAACCAACAACGCTTTATTACAATAATAGAGAGTACAGGCCGAAAGGCAATTGACTGGGGAAACGCAACCTAGTACTCCGGAAAGCCTTCGTCGAATCCATACGCTCCGTAGTCGAATGTTCCATCTTGAGCTTCATACTCTTCTGAGTTTTATTTTAAGTGTAGTATGTGAGTACATAAAGTACTCCGCAAGTCTTGGAAAAATGCAATAGATGTAAGGTTTAACAAAGAAGGGTTATATGGTTCTTTTTGCACAAAGCAATATTTTATTTTAAATACCATTAAGTATTTTTGAAAGCATCAACTTAAGTAAGGTAATTGTTTAAACAAAATTTATCAAGGTAAATAGTGAAGGTTACAACCACCAACACTAGATCACTGACTTTAACTGCCAAGGTTCAAATCAACGGGTTATATCCACCCACACTGGCTACATCCGCCAGGACAACTCCGGAAGTTCCAACCACTCCCGGTTCCCAAATATTTTATTTTAAAACCAAAAACAAATGATCTACCATGTGAATGCATTCCTTGCCCGCCCTTGACCGTGGGCACATCTATTCGAATAGTTTTACACTCTGCAGAGGTTGTACAACTTTACCCACAAGAGATAAGTCATCTTAATAGCCAACATGCTTCCTTAGGCATGAGACCCAGATAAAATATCACAAAGCTTTTACCTTACTCTAGTCTAGCCAGACACCACCCGCTGAGGTTTCACCGCTGAAGGGTTAAACCACCCAGTCAGAAGCTCCCTCTTGCGCCATATGAGTACAGTAAACCCTGTCCCTCACTGTGGATAACCAGTACACCCTGGCACCCACTTTCCACAGGTGGTACCTAGACTAAACTATCGTAAGTTAGTCAGCTAGGTCGTACCCATATAGACTTGTGGTTGTACGGTAGTGTTCAGTCTGGACAAACACAAGCGTCGGTCCTTAATTGACTAGGACGGAACATACACTTAACAAGTTCTCGTGCTAGCCGCACCAAACCAAACCAACCATCCGCCCTGGTCTAAATCCAATTTTCACATTTTATTTTATTTTAAAAGAACTGTGGCAACTCCAATCACCACTAAATTTTGAACAAAAGTCTAGTTCCACAAAATATAATTTCCCATTCTAAGTTACCAAAGGTTATATAGCACGACTAAGCATTTTACTACCGTTACAACATTTACCAAAGTTTAATAATAATCTCATTATTGAGACAAAGGAAATCCTAGGGTGTCAAATATACATGGTTGTCAATGTCAAATGAGGGCATAACAATTGTCGGTTTAACTATTATCGCTAAAACAGAAATTATCATTTTATGTAATATAGCAATGCATTAAATTTAAAATAATCAAAACATTTCTCAAATATGGGTTCAAGATGTTCAAAGGAGACTTGCCTTCGTGTGTGATTTCTTGATTCTCTTGCTGAAGGTCGACAAAGTCCTTGGCGACGTCGAATTCTACGCGTGAAAAAAAACAAAGCAACAAAGCAAATAAATACACCAAAAATTCAGATAAAATTCAAAAATTGAACGGGTCAAATCGGAGTTAAAATGAGAAAGTTATGGCTACGAGAAGTTTTAATCGAAAGAAAAAGAAAAGAAATATTTTCCAATTTATTTTTGTCTTGGAAAACCTTAATTATGACGTCAAGATTAATTTATTTTCGTCGAAATATTTTCTAAAGAAAAGAAATTTATGACGAATCTCGACGTCAAGAAATATTTGAAATTTGAATTTTCGGACATGTGGGCCCGGTCCACCGTAGACCGAGTCCATGGACCGGCGACCGAGCCGAGGTGGCGCACGCGATGATGAGTGGCCGAGCGGCGCGGCGCCGCGGGTGGCGGGCTCGCCGCCGCACGGAGCTCCGCCCGGCGGCCGGCAGGCGGCGAGGGAGAGAGGCGGCGAGTCGGCTCCCTGGCGGTGGCTCGGGAGGTGGCGGAAGAAGGGCGGCGGGGAGAGGATCGGCGATGGCGCCAGCGGCGGCCTTCGGGTGGGCGGGGTGGCGGTAAAGGTGGGAGAAGGAAGAGGAGGAAGAGTGGATGCCGAATAGCTCCCAGGGGCTTTTATAGGGAAATGGGAAGGGAGGCGGTGGGAGTGGGAGAGGAAGGAAATGCGGCCGCAATTAGAGGGGAAATAAAGAGGGAAGCGGTCCGCATTAGACGGGTGGGGCCCACCCGTTGGTGAGAGAGGGAGAGGTGAAGGGGTATGGTGCGGCCGGATGGACGACACGTGGCAAGTGAGTCAATCTCATGCGTAGATTTTAAATGAAGGGGTAAGTTGTGACGGATGGTTGAGATTAAAACGTGGAGAGAGATGGATTTAATCCGGGCGCGACACGTGGCAAGCTAGGATTAAATTGATTTTTATTTTCGGATTAATTTTCAGAAAATACTAGAAACATTATAATTGCTTGGAATAATAATAAATAATATTTTAAAATTCCCAAAATTCATAGAATATTCAGAGAATATTTTAGACTTAATAAAATATTTTTAATTTCAGATTTGCTTTTAATAATTTTATAAAATTCCTTTTATCTTTTAAAATTGATTTTAATTCCGAAAATTCTCAAAATTATTTAAAAATCTGGGAAGGTTAGGAAAAATAAAATGTACTCTTTTTGGCTTTAATAAAATATTTAAAAATACATTTCCTTGTTTTAAATTTTGAAATAAATTCCAGAAAAATCCAAATAAAAGCCAATTGCTTTAAAATAATTAATTTGAATTTAAATTTTCAAAACTTGAAATTTTGGGATGTTACAAACCTACCTCCCTTAGAAAGAATCTCGACCCCGAGATTCGGATGGACTGGGAAAAGATCGTGAACTCGCTCTTAGGTCTTCTTCTCGCTCCCAAGTTGCTTGAGACTCAATGATTACTCCATTGCACTTTACGAACTTGATGCTCTTGCTTCTTGTACGACGCTCTGCTTCATCCAAAATTTTGACTGGATACTCTGGATATGACAAGTCCTCCTTCAAAGATACTTCTTCTAAAGGCATTTGCTCTTCTGGCACTCTGAGGCACTTTCTTAACTGGGACACATGGAAGACGTTGTGCACATTTGACACTGAGGTGGAAGCTCCAACTGGTAAGCAACTTCTCCCCTTTTTGCTACCACAGGAAAAGGTCCAATGAATCTCGGAGCAAGCTTCCCAGTAATGCTGAAACGACGCATCACTTTGAGAGGTGAAACTTTCAGATACACATAATCTTCAGGTACAAATTCTAATGCTCTTCGGTGATTGTCCGCATAACTTTTCTGTTTTGTTTGTGCTGTTTTTAATCTGTCCTGAATCAGACGAACTTACTCTTCTGCTTGTCTTAATACATCCGGACCAAATACTTGTCCTTCTCTGGTTTCTTTCCAATATAACGGTGTCCTGCATTTTCTGCCATACAAAGCTTCAAACGGAGACATCTGTAGGCTGGTTTGATAACTATTATTATAAGAAAATTCTGCATAGGGTAAACTTTGATCCCAACTTGCTTTATTTGCCAAGGCACAAGCTCTCAACATGTCTTCCAATATTTGATTTACTCTTTCTGTTTGACCATCTGTCTGAGGATGATATGTTGTACTGAAATTTATATTTGTGCCCAGAATTTCGTGAAGCTTCTGCCAAAATCTTGAAGTGAATTGAGATCCTCGATCTGACACAATCTTCTTTGGAACTCCATGCAAACACACGATTCTTGACATATATAACTCTGCGAGTCTATCTCCAGAATAAGTGGTCTTTACCGGAATGAAATGTGCGACCTTTGTCAGTCGGTCCACAATAACCCAAATTGAATCATACCCTGCCTTGGTTCTTGGCAATCCAGTTATAAAATCTATTCCAATTTCTTCCCATTTCCATTCAAGTATCCGCAAAGGTTGCAAAAGTCCAGCGGTCTCTGATGTTCTGCTTTAACTCGCTGACATACATCACACAAGGCTACATATTCAGCAATTTCTCTCTTCATACTGGACCACATGTACTTTTCTTTAAGATCTTGGTACATCTTTGTACTTCCAGGGTGAATTGAATATCCAGATTCATGAGCTTCCTTCAGGATTAACTCTTTTATTTCCTTCTTCTCGGGTACAAGAATTCTTTTCCCAAACCAAAGGATTCCTTCTTCATCTTCTGAAAATCCTGGTGCTTTTAATAATTTTATAAAATTACTTTTATCTTTTAAAATTGATTTTTAATTCTAGAAAATTCTCAAAAATTATTTAAAAATCTGGGAAGGTTAGGAAAAATAAAATGTACTCTTTTTGGCTTTAATAAAATATTTAAAAATACATTTCCTTGTTTTAAATTTTGAAATAAATTCCAGAAAAATCCAAATAAAAGCCAATTGCTTTAAAATAATTAATTTGAATTTAAATTTTCAAAACTCGAAATTTTGGGATGTTACAACTTGTTTGATCAATTGGAAGGAGCCAAGGTTTTCTCAAAAAATTGATCTGCAATCTGGGTATAATCAAATCCGAGTGTGGGAGCAAGACATTGAGAAGACAACTTTCTCCACAAGATGTGGGCACTATGAGTTTACAGTTATGTCCTTTGGATTGACTAATGCCCCTACTGTTTTCATGGAAACGATGAACATTATGCTACATAAGTAGCTGGATGACTTTGTAGTGGTGTTCATCGATGATATCCTGATTTATTCCAAGACGGAGGAAGAACATGAGCAGCATCTGAGGCTCGTGCTTAAGACTCTGAGGAAAAATCAATTCTTTGCCAAATTGAAGAAGTGCAAGTTCGGATTTACGAAGTGAGCTTCTGGTCATGTAATTAACCAGAAGGCATTTCGAGATCCAAGCAAGATTTCCACCGTCATGGATTGGAAGAGGTCGTCTAATGTTAAAGAAGTGAGAAGTTTTCTTGGCCTAGTTGGTTATTACCGGTGCTTCGTCAAAGACTTCTCCATCATTGCCAAGTCAATGTCTCAGCTCACACGGAAGAATGTGAAATTCCAGTGGACCGATGAATGTGAGTGCAATTTTAACACATTGAAAGAGAAGTTAGTGATTGCTCCTGTTCTCACACTTCCAGAGCTAGGGAAGCATTTCACGGTCTACTCGGATGCATCTCGAGTGGGTCTAGGTTGTGTGCTCATGCAAGATAACAAAGTGATCGCGTATGACTCATGACAGTTGAAGAAACATGAGCGTAACTACCCTACTCACGATTTAGAGCTTGCATGATGGTTTTGCTCTAAAGATTTGGAGGCATTACTTGTACGGAGAGTCTTGTGATATCTTCACCGACCACAAAAGTCTTAAATACATTTTCACTCAGAAGGAGCTGAATTTGAGGCAACGGAGGTGGTTGGAGCTTATCAAAGACTATGATCTCACTCTTCAGTACCATACGGGCAAGGCAAATGTGGTTGCTGATGCTCTTAGTCGCAAGATGACACCCTCCACCTTAGGTTGTCTCGTTGCTGACTTTGAACGGATGGGAATTTCCTATTGTTTCGATGGTACGGCCCAGGCTGAGATGCAGTTGTTGCTGGAATCAACGATTCCAGAGCGAGTAAAGGAGGCGCAACAGCATGATCGGTTGCTACAGCAAGTGAGGAAGCGCCTTAATGAAGGGAAAACAGGGGATTTCAGCCTTGATGACTCAGGTGCTTTGCGATTTAAAGGCCGCCTTTGCGTGCCGCAAAAGGCTCAAGTCAAGGACGATATTTTGAGGGAAGCTCACCGTACCCCCTACACGGTGCATCCTGGTGAGACTAAGATGTGTCGTGATCTCAAGAAGAGCTTCTGGTGGAAGAGGATGAAAGTGGATATCGCAAGTATGTGGCATCTTGCGGGGTTTGCCAGCAAGTAAAGGCTGAGCATAGGCGTCCCACTGGGCTATTGCAGCCTTTGGAGGTTCCTCAGTGACCATGGGATGATATTACCATGGATTTCATAATTGGCTTACCTCGTACCTAGCGAGGTAAGGGCGCGATTTGGGTAGTGGTGGACCGATTCAGTAAGTCCGTGCACTTCATCCCTATTCGCACGATGAACTCGGCAAGTGAGTTGGTGCCCATCTATGTGCGGGAAATTATGAGATTGCATGGTGTTCCCAAATCGATAGTTTCGGATAGAGACGCCAAGTTTGTCTCCAAGTTTTGGGAGAGCTTGCAGGCGCTGCGGCACGAAACTCCGCTTTAGTATCGCTTTCCACCATAAGCGGATGGACGATCCGACGCACCATTCAGACACTAGAGGACAAGTTGAGGTCCTGTGTTTTGTCCTAGAAAGGTAGCTAGGAGGATCATTTTGTACTTGCAGAGTTTGCTTATAACAACAGCTACCACTCCAGTGTTCAGCAGCGCCATTCGAGGTTCTATATGGGCGAAGGTGTAGATCGCCCCTTTGTTGGGATGCCGTGGGTGAGAAATCCGTTCTAGGCCCGGGTTGGGTCTAGCAAACAGTGAAACGAGTAGAGGAAATTAGACAAAATCTGCTGGCTGCCCAGAGTAAGCAGAAGAGCTACACCGATGTTAGGAGGCGAGAACTAGAGTTGGAAGTAGGGGATCATGTACTCCTGAGAGTATCTCCCACTAAAGGCATAGTGCAATTTGGTACCAAAGGGAAGCTTAGCCCGAGGTACATTGGGCCATTTCCAATTCTGGCACGGATTGGAAAGTTGTCATATCGCTTGGACCTTCTTGAGTCCATGCGAGGAGTGCATAATGTGTTCCATGTGTCGATGTTGAGAAAGTACTTGCGAGATCCAGAGCATAAGGTTGTGTTAGAACCGGTGTCCTTAAAGCAAGACCTCACATTCAAATCCCATACAGTACGGATTCTGGAGGAATCAGAGAAGGTGTTGAGGAATAGAGCGATGAAGTATGTTAAAGTGCTTTGGTCACATCACTTCGAGCGAGAAGCGACTTGAGAGTCGGAGTCTCGCATGCGCGAGAAGTATCCGAACTTGTTCTCCATGGGTATGAGTTAATGCTATGCTTAGTGCAGTTCAATATATTTTATTCATTTGTGCGGATTGTTGAATGCCGGAATTCGGGGTCGAATTCTGTTAAGGGGTAGAATGTAATACCACTGAATTGCAAAAGAGAGAATTAAGAAAGGAAAGGGCGGTTTTTGCCATCAGACCCATCGGCTTTTAGAATGCCGAATAAGCAACGCTCGTAGAGGTTCCCAGACCACCCAGGGACGGTTGGCACCGTCTAGAAAGCGATTAAAAGTAGCGCTCGCAGAGGTTCCCAGACCGTCCATTCGGCAGGAAATTCTATTCTTACCTGTTACCGATTTACCTACTGCAGTAGAAGAGCACCAAATAGTATAGGGCTGCCATTGGACCAAAAAGCCCATAGTGCCATAACCAGCCAAGGCTAAAGGGGAAGGCAAAAGCGGCATTTCACAGGGGGGGTGATGGCCATGTCTCTTAAGTAGATAAGACAACACACAGCCACTTTACTTGCTCCACTCTTCTGCCACAGCCAGAACAAAGCCACCCATTCACTTTTCCTCTCTCAGCCAAGAGGAAGAGAGAAGGCAGTGAGAGCAAGAAGGAGAAGGAAAGACGGAGAAAGGCAAGGAGGAGAGAAAGTCCCAAGGAGCTCTGAAGACCGAGGCGTGAGGGCTTCGTCGCCGACGACGGAGGACGTCGACGACCGTCGAATCAACGCCAAGCCAACCCGTGAGTTCGTCCACGCCCTCCACAACCCCATAGCACAACACAATTCCACAACCCCATAGCACAACACAATAGCGTGCAAAAGTAGATGAACATCACATAGAGTTAGAGGATGGGGGCAAACCGTCCAGTAGCGATGGGGGCGGCCGGCCACAAGCCGTGGCGGCGAGATCAACCTGCAGGCAGCCAAGGCCGAGCCAACCGACGGTGGGACAGGCTTGCGAGCCCATGACCCCGAGTCGGTGAACTTTGGCCACCGACTGGTGGAGGCGCATGGGAGGCGCCACAGGGAGCGGTGAGCTCGGGGAGGCGGCCGAGCCACTCACTGATGCTGCGCCGGCGGTTGATGGTGCCAAGCGCCCTGCCTGCGCTGCGCGCCTGAGAGAAGGCGGATCGCCCCGCCGACCGGATCCGGGGAAGACGGCGTCGGATCTGGCTGTGGTCGGCTGGATCCGGGAGAGAGGGGGAAGTGAGAGGGCGGAGAGGGAGGAAAAGGCGTAGGTGAGCGGAGGACGACCGACGTGAGCCAAGCTCGGCTACGTGCCATCGCGTCGCCTGGTAAGTCGCCTAGGCGGTGCGGCCGAGAGAAGTGAGGATGGGAGCGAGGCCGTTCGGCCGAGTAGAATGGAGAGGGAGAGAGAGAGATGAGAGGAAGGGGTTGAGGCGGTCCTACGAACCGAGTAAAGGAGAAAAAAAGAAAGAAAAGGGAAAAAAGAAAGAAGAAAAAAAAGAGAGAAGAAAAGAGGAGAAAAAAAGAAACAAAGGTTTTGGTACCTGCGCGACAGGTCCCTAACCGCAGGCGTTTTTATGCCAAGATCGAGTAATGCGCGTAGGGTTGCCAACGCTCGCTTAAGCTCTGGTTTCGATATGATGTGTTGAGTTGGGTTGACATTTGTACAGGTGGAGGTCCTGAGTCGACGCCGTCTGCACGTCGCTTCGCTCCGCTTGGTTAACATGCAAATGCATGGTAGAGCGGTAGATCGAAAAGTTTATGAAAATATGTGCTGCTTACATGATATGATGATGTTTATGTGGAAGTGTGATGTTTATATGACATGAGGTTCCATGGTATATGATGGTAATGATAATGGAGTAAGGTGGGCAATGAGGCTTACGGTTATGACTGCGGGGGATGTTAGCTCTTCGGCTTCTTCTCCAGTCTCACCGTCTGCGACGCTCCGTTGTAGATGCAAGGAGGATGTTAGAGTACACTATATGGTAGGATAGAGTCCATTGGGATTACTATCCGTTGTACCATCTTGCCCCCCATGTCTTGTACCTCTATATATACCGCCCGAGAGGCTCAATGCAACACATTCAATTCCACCCAATTCTATTCTCTTTCAGTATCCTCAAGGTCATTTCGGTTCTGTCGGTGTTTCAAGGGTTGTGGTTTATCATTTGTAGTCATGATCTTATATACTCTTCTTAGAAACTATTTCAGTGTGTTATTCCAAACAAGCTCAATTCTGGGTTATTTTGAAGTATTAGAACAATTTTACATATATGTAAATCATGCCATCCGGCCCTATGTACTAGTTTGTTGGTTTTATTAATTTTTTAGAGCACTTTTTTAGTTTTACTTCAGCAATGCCGCGTTCTCTTCTTGCGTTAACTTAGAAAACGAAAAAAGGGATGTAAAGTAGAGATAGGTAGATCGTTTCCATATACCATATACATGAATGGATTTATTGAATCTAACAAAGATTGTATTTGCATGCAAAGCTCTCGTGAAACTAAAGCACCAAGTAGTAGTTAGACTTCGAGCCTCACGCCTTCGGAAAAAAAAACAACTTTGGAGGAGGAGAAGAAGAACCGTCATGGTTAACATGCACAATGCATCAGCTCGGAAGAGACACTGCACCACAACCATGAGACGAAGCACGTTACAATGGCACCACAATCTGGCCTAATGTATGGTTCAATTCGTTGCGTTTGTTAGTTTCATCAAAGACATATAGGCTACACCTACTGTACGACATGATTTGCTACATTAAATTAGATTTTTCATCACTGGCAAAGAAGATCATCTTGTCAATTGCAATGGGAGTTATCATATTTTTTATTAGAAAACACAAAAATATTCTAGAACCCTAATTTTGGAAACCATATTATGTGTTGTGCCTAAAAACTGTATAGTTCTTGTACTATAATATGTATTCAATGCCAAAGTTTTCTTATATATTATGTAACCACGCAAACAGTGCATTTGGAAATAAATAGAAGGCAAGGAAAAGATAGGCAACGATGCCTAAGTATGGACACTAGAGTAGAAGCAAGACGAACAGTAATGTACTGATCAACTCTTTATCTCAATCAGACCAACAGAAAATGCAAACAAAAAAGAGAGATCCATTAAAGGAGAATGCAAACGACAGACAGAGATCTCTGTCTAACCTGATGTTCTGGAGTGGCAGTCTATCTGAAGCAGCAGGGCGCAACAAATCAACAATGACGACTTACAGAGGACACTTGATAAAAGCTTTAAGTCCAAGTTTAGACAGTTGTTAGCATTTTATTTTCTCTTCTCAATAATGAAGAATGCATACCAGGTTGCAAGATTAAAAGAGTAGATGTATACCTTTAGGAATGTTTACAGGATACGATCCCGGTGACTCCTAAACCTACAAGCATGCAAGATAGCATGCGACTCATTGTTCTTGCTAGTTGTTCAGTGGCTACTATCCCATCCATGGTGTTTGTCTCCAAAAAAATCAAGTCTTGGATTACAGGAGGCAGATATTTCAGCTGGCCTTCAATCGTTACATGTACTATTTATAGGAGAAAGAAAGCATATCTTGTAATGAAGTATGATGCTTCAGAAATCAGAATAACTCAGTCGTCAGTTTGTCACGTGTTTCTCTGTCCTCTTTAGCTCAGAAAAATTAAACAAAGCACTACTACTCTTTGCACACCACTATACCTCTGAATTATAATTGTAACCTGACGCGTTGCATCCGGAACTGTTATCTTTTCGGTCTATTTGCATTACTTCAACGAATACGAAATATTGATGCTTTGTGTTCAATACAATTCAGAACATTGATCGATTAGCAAAGATGGAACTAAAAATGTTTTACCCAAGAAATTAAAGAGTAACATATATATGAAGCTACCCAAATTAAAAAGATTAATTAACCAACAAATCAAGAACACAAACACTTATAAATAACATTCTAGGCAGAGTACTTCACTTCCTTCAAACAAATAAGACGAGAAAGTTTGGGAAGTGTAACACCACAAATTTCTAGAGCAAATTTGATAAATAACTGAGCCTAAGGCAATTATCTGACATGAACTTCACTGCAGTTGCAACCATTTTATTTTACACAATTGTCCAAACATTTACCATATTTGCTACCAACACAAAATTTTGCATTTGGAACCCAATAACCAAAACAAATCATACCGTAACCTCCACAGCCGCTCTACTCCAGTCACTAATCTTGCCCAAATAAAAAAAAGAAAGGACGAGAGCAGGAGACGAAAAGCCCTGTGCCCTCTGTTCTTCCCTTCCCAGCAAGAAGCAAAGACTCATGCCTTCTCCTCTCCTCCAAATCCCATCCATTTTTGAAGAATCTAGCCCCGCATGTCACACCATCGCATTCCCCATCACCTAAGCATTCCATCCATCCAAGTTCTTTGCACATGCATGGTCGTTTGGGCAAGTTGAGGAAGCGGCGGCGGCTATTCGTGAGAATGAAGTGAAGATAAGGGGAGAATCTGGTGGGGATTTCAGGCAAAAGCTTCGATTCTCCATGAGTGTTGCATGGATCGATGGAGGCTGATATGCAAGTCCTGGATAAAAAGTTTCATGGACTCTTTGCCAAAATATAACTAGATAATAGGCCATATTATTTGCGTGGTATGATATGATGTTGTCCACAAGACACTCTCTTCGATCGGGAACAAGGCTAACCCAACACTAGAGTACTCTCAGGATGCCGTCGATCCCATGTACTTAGACTATTTGCGTCTTTCAAACCAGTACTTGTTAAGTTTTTGTCCGTAATATAGAAATTTTGCATGAAACAATATAACTTATATAATTAAGATATCCTACTTTAACAAGAACACCACTTTGATCAAAGGAAAAATAAGAGCAGTGCTTCGATCAATGCTCTCCCCAAAGACGAGTACTGCATCAATAATGCTCTTTTTGACGCGCGGGAACTTACTGATTATGGTCCTGCTTATTTTAGTTTAAGCTTCTGATTTCTGGTTTATTTTTCTTTATTTCTAAATTTCCTCATTTTCTAATTTTGGGTTTTTTTGAATTTTTTGTTGGTTCTTTTTTTTCTGTATTCGTTTGTATTGTTTGTGATGTGACCGAGCAACATCTAGATTCACATAGGAATTGAGCCGATTTCTGTAAGAGTTTCTGGGAAATTTAACGTAGAAATCATGTGTTGTACCGCTGAAAACCGTGCCGGCCGAGTCGCTGGGCTGCTCCGGGCACTCATCTTTGCACATGCATGGTCCTTCACGTCGGGCTTGCGAGTTGCGAGTTCCAGCAGCGGCGTGCGGCTCTGCCTTTGCGAGGGCGAGCGCACAACGAGGCCCACGCAGCCACAGCATGGCGTTCTCAGCGGCACGGCACATGGCCAAGCGGTGCGGCCGACCGAGCGAGGTGGAGGTGGCTCGGCGAGAGGCCCTGGACGTGCGGCGTGGTCAGCACGCGGCGAGGCGGGCGCGCACGACGCGCATTGGAGAACAAGCACCACGTGGCGGGGCGTCGCGGGAGGCGAGCGACGGCGTGTAGAGAAGCGGCGGCGGCAGAGCCTATTTGGCCGGACCTGCGAGCAGGCATGCGAGCAAATCAAAGATCACAAAAGCAGTCACGGTAATTTGTGTCGCTAGCAGGGTTTCGGTAACCGGTCCGGAAATCTCGGTGAGGTCCGGTTGGCAGTGTTTTTTGTTTTTCTGCAATCCGTAACCAAAACCCTGGTCGCTAGCAGAGATGGAAAGTTTCCTCAAGTCCGTAAGTTTCCATCAGAATCCAACTACTCGTTAGTAAAAATTTGTACTCGTTGAGAAACCGACGCTGACGACCAGTTCGATCGGGTTCTCTGCTTAGAACAAGAACGAATCAATCACAGAATCACAGAAGAATAGATTGAACACAGAGAGAGGTAGAGAGAACTCTTGGTCTTTCTTTATTGCTTTCATTCATGTGTCAGGTGTACATAATGAGGGGGTATGACTCTCTATTTATAGACTACGGTGGGGTGCCTAAATATGTCAGAATTCTTGGCCATGGGCCCAGTTTCCTAACACTCCCCCTTGGGCACTCACCCAACATGCTCATACCTCGTCAAAACTCCATAAAAACCCAGTGAAAAAAATTTGGAGAAAGAGTACATGATACATGTGCTGCTGCGATGCATGAATTGCCTCATTAAAAACCTTGGTCGAGAAACTTAAGAAAAACTCGTCAAGAGAAAAAGAGTACAATTCACCCAAATACATTTAGTCTTCAGGACTTTATTCCTTTGGGTACTTGATCTTCATGATCAAGATTTACTGATGGGCTTGAGAGAATTCTCCCCCTGAATTCTGCACTTCTCTAAGTCTCATCATTCCAATCCCTCGTACGCACCTTTCAAAGTTAAATGCGGGGAGTGACTTAGTGAACATATCTGCCAGATTTTCACAAGACTTAGTATGCAGTACTTTAATTTCGTCCATCTTTTGCAATTCATGTGCATAGAAGAACTTGGGGTTGATATGCTTTGTGAGATGACTCTTCACATAGCCCGTTTGCACTTCTGCAACGCAAGCGGCATTATCTTCATAGATAATTATGGGAGTTTGCACAATGTTCATCCCACATGACTGCTGGATGTGGTGAACCATTTGGCAGAGCCAAGTGCACTCTCGTGCGGCTTTATACAGCGCTATAATTTCTGAGTGGTTCGTCGAAGTAGCTACAAGGCTTGGCTTAGACGATTTCCAGGAAATTACAGTTCCACCACACAGGAATACATAGCCTATTTGTGACTTTGCGGTATGTGGGTCGGACAGATACCCAGCATCTGCATAGCCAATCAAGTTCAGATATTGATTCTTTCTATAGAACAATCCAAGGTACTTACTTCCTTGAAGGTATCGGAAGATGTCCTTTATGCCCCACCAATGCCTTTTGGTAGGTTCTGCACTGTGCCTTGCTAATAGGTTCACGGCAAATGCAATGTTCGGTGTAGTGCAGTTTGCTAATGACATGAGTGCTTCTACTGCATTCAAGTATGAGAATTCCGGTCCCAGGACTTCCTCCCCCTCTTCCCTAGGTCGGAAAGGATCTTTTTCTTGCTGTAAAGACCTTTCGATCATCGGTACTTTTGATGGGTATGCCTTCTCGAAGCCAAACATTTCTAGCACCTTCTGAGTGTAGGTCGACTGATGTACCAAGATTCCTTCGGGGACATGCTCAAGCTGCAGGCCTGAGCAGAACTTGGTATTGCTCAAATCTTCCATTTCAAATTTTGACTCCAAATAGGAGCTTGCTTCTTTTATATCTTCTACTGTCCCGATGATGTTCAGATCATCTACATACACAGAGATTATACAGAAGCCATTCTGGGATCGCCGTATAATCACACATGGACAATCTCCATTGTTCGTGTAGCATTTCTTTCAAAGAAAGTCGCTTAAACGATTATACCACATTCTTCCAGATTGCTTCAATCTATACAGTGACTTTCTGAGTTTCACACTGTACAGATTTCTATTTTGCTCTGTCTTAGTTCGGGAGATGTATTCCTTCAGGGACTTTCATATAAATCTCCGAATCCAAGTTACCGTAAAGGTATGCAGTCACAACATCCATAAATTTCATTTCTAAGTTCAAGTTCACTGCCATTGAGATCAAATATCTAAAGGTAATTCCACTCATGACTAGGGAGAATGTTTCTTCATAATCAACTCCAAAACGTTGAGTGAAACCTTGTGCTACCAGCCTTGCTTTGTATCTCACGACTTCGTTTCTTTCATTTCTCTTTCGAACAAATACCCACTTATGCCCTACGGGGTGCACATGGGGAGGTGTACGGCATACGGGCCCAAAACCTCTCTTTTGTTCAGAAATAGCAATCCAGTTGCTATTGCCTTCTTCCAATCTTCCCAATCTGATCTTTTCTTACATTCAGCGAGCGATGTAGGCTCGTGATCAAGATCGATGATTGTGGTAATTTTCTTTGCGAAGTATATATCGATATTGGCTGTTGTCCTGTTCATGGACTCTCCCGTGTGCACATAGTTTATAGCTATTTCTTCATGAGTCGCTTCTCCTGGAGCGATTGCTTCTTCTGGAGCTTCTCATTGCACATCGCTTCTTCCAATTGCGGTGGCAAGTCCCTCTAGTTTTTCGGCTCCGATGTGTGCGCATATATCCATGCCGATGGGGATATTCAGATCCAGTATGCCCTTTTCTGAAGGTGTCATACTTGTGCCAGGTCTCAACTGGCTCCCCTTCTTATTCTGGGGTACTTTAGTGATCGGCTGTGATAAGTTCTTCTTATCCTTTTTCACCAGGCTTCCCTGGTTACTTAGGATTCGAGGAGCCGGAGTTCTCGTCCTCTTTTTTATTTTTCTGAGGCCTCTGGACGAGATTAGGGATACCTTCTGCTTTCTTTGGTATTTCAGCCCTTTTCGGTGCAGTGCGTGCAGGCACATGCGACTTAGTCACTCTTTTCAAATCACTAAACTGATCAGGCAGCTGATTTGCTAATGCTTGCAAATCAATTGTCTTCTGGACTTCTCTTGTCTTCTGGACTTTTCTATTTGCTTTACTAGTGCGCGGGTCATTTGCATGATTTCTCGTGGCTTGCCACGTAATTCCCGATATTTTTCATCAACGGGTTGATTTCCTCCCCCTAATGTTGGAAAATTGTCGATGCTGACCCTTGCGCTAGTTGCATAAGCGGATAGATATTGTAGGCCGATGGTCTAAAATTGATGAGATTCATTGCATGTAGGACTGCGTGTCCCAACATGTAGCTGGTAAATTCCAATTCTACAAAGGGGTAGGGCAATAAATTTAATTCTCTTAATTAAAGCCTCTGCCAAACCATTCGGGGTATGGACATGCGGTACCGAGTGCTCAACTGCAATCGCCACGCAATAATCATCAAATGCCTCTGAAGTAAATTCTTCGGCATTGTCTATTCAGATGGACTTGATGTGATGATTAGGGAATACATTTCTGATGCGAATGATCTGCGAGATCAATTTTGCAAAGGCGTGGTTTCTTGTGGACAACAAACCCACATATGACCACTTCGAGGAAGCGTCAATGAGCACTATGAAATACTTAAATGGCCCTGAGATGGGCTGAATGGGACCGCAAATGTCTTCCTGGATGCGTTCCAGGAATGTAGATACTTCATCCTTCACTTTCAGAGTGGAGAGTCTAGTAATTAATTTTCCGGTGACACATGCAGGGCACACAAAATCTTTATGATTCGGGAAATACTTTACATTAATATTATGCCCTTAGGAATTGTTGATTATATTTCTCATCATTCTACGACCTGGGTGGCCTAATCTGTCATGCCAGAGACAGAAGAGTTCATAGCTTCTAAATACTATCTTCAGGACAGTGCAGGCTGCATGTGCCTCGATGTTGGTATAATATAGCCCATTTTCTAGTAAAGCAAGTTTTTCTAATACCCTTTTTCCATTCTCTTCGCACTTCGTAATGAGCAGATATTCCTTACTGTATTCTTCTTCAGTCTCATCGTGGAAACCATTTGCGTGAATATCCTTAAAACTTAGGAGAGTTCTAGTCGATTTTGGGTACAATAAGGCTTCTTTAATGACCAAAGTTGTGCCCATGGGGAGTATAATTGTGGCTCTTCCTAAACCAATTATACAAGCATCGCTTCCTGCGATTGACGTAAGGCTACCAGTGCTCTTACGAATCGACTGAAAACTTAGTCTCTCTTAAGATGGTATTCATTGTGCCACTGCTAGCTAAGCACACTTCCTTCATAGGGCACTACACATGTTCTAATATAGGGTATTTTATTCATATGCATGAGTAGGCAATCAACACATAAATAAAATACTTCAATATCAGAACATATCATGCCATCATAAACTAAATAAATGAATGAATTATTCCAAAATCATCCAACCATCACAAGAAAATAAATGCTAAAGTACCATCCGTGCAAATTCTAACTTGTCCTTTTAACACAAAATAAATGACTTTTAAGTCTAAATGCATTCTGTGCATCAGACTTCTTCTGCTATTTTCTCGGGATTGGCATTCTCTTCAAGAAAAATCATGGCATTGGCTGCTTCTAGGTTGAAAGGGGTTGCTGCTGTCGTGATAGTTTCAACCTCCATTAGCGCAGACAGCTGCTCAAAATTCTTCCCCTCAGTCGACGCAAAGTGGGCTTCATGCTGCCCTTAGTCCCACGTGGAGCGTCTGATTTGCCTTTCTGGGCTGCGGTCTTACCCTTCCTTCCCCTTCTCTTCATTAAGGGATTTCGCACCTTATGGCTCCCAGCGTTGGCTTCATGGCCAGCGGAGCTCCCAGGTGACTAAGTGACGTAGTTCTTGCGGAGAACTTTGTCCTAAGCCTCCGCAACCTTCATCATATCAATCAATTCGGTATACACCTTATAGCCGTCTTGACGATAGTTGCGTGCGAATTGTGCTGCATTGGGGTGGAAGCTGGATAGGGTTTTCTCAATCTTCTGCTCGTTTGTGATCTGCTTGCCACAGAGTTGAAGATTGGTACAAATTCTGTGCAAGTCAGAATTGTACTCCCCGACCGTCTTAAAGTTGGCAGACTTCAGTCTGATCCACTCTTGCTCTGCTTGAGGAAGAATGGTGTACTTTAGCCTCTCAAACCGCTTCTCGAGTGCGGTTCAGAGTACTAGCGCGCTCTTCTCTGCCATGTACTCATTCTTGAGAGTAAGGCTGAAGTGGTGCCTGAGAAAATGAAGTGCTTGATCATTCTCCTCGGTAATGGGTTGGGCGTCATGCTGTCCGTCAATCCCAATAGCCGCACGGAGCTTCTTAGCTCCAAGCACTATCTCGACATCGGAAGCCTACATCAGATAGTTTTGGCCATGCTGGGCCAGCTCTTCGAACTCCCGGTTCGTGATGCCAGTCATCTAAATGTGTATATAAGTTTACTGCTGGTAAACATGCACGGAATAATTTACTACAGGTAAATAAATAGTACAGAAGTTTCTCGTAATGTTTCATAATTTTCTGTGAATTTTCTATAAATTTATTGCTAATTTCAGGGATTAAAAGCAATTTAAACAATTACAATTAACCAAAAGACAGTAAATAAATACAAAAAATACAAAAAATAATAATGGCAGAAATAAATATGCTTCAAATGCTAAAAATAATTCAAAATTCGGATTCGTGAGGCCCATTTTTGCTAGAATATAAATTTTCAGTGAATTCTACAATTTCTGGGGGTTTTTATGCAAATTTTCAGTTCAGAGAAAATTCACGCAATTTTCTGATTCACCGAGGGGTTTGCTGGAAGATTCAGGACCCGTTCGTAAATCTGAGGACCTATCGGAAATTTTCAGAATTACCGAGGCCGTTCTGCAAAATTCTGGACCTAAATTAAAGAATTAAGGGTCGATCGGTGATTCACTGAAAATAGGAGGGCCTCTCTGCAAATTTTCCTCCCCATGGCCGGGCCAGATTTCGGCCCATTTTTCGGCCCGTGAGCGGCCCACATCATCCGGATCAAAGGGGAGGCAGGGGTAGGGTTTCCCCCGCTCACACGCATGCGGCGGCGCAGTAAGGCGGCGGCGGCGCCAT
The DNA here is from genome assembly GCA_036346245.1 of Bonia amplexicaulis. Classification (NCBI taxonomy): domain Eukaryota; kingdom Viridiplantae; phylum Streptophyta; class Magnoliopsida; order Poales; family Poaceae; genus Bonia; species Bonia amplexicaulis. Next base: position 8,854,492 of record CM070765.1, read on the forward strand.
GCGGTGCAGCGAGTGGGCTGCGCCATATGGGGCGGCGAGCGGGCGACGCCATGCGGGTGGCAAGCGGCGGCGGCGGCGCCATGCGGGCGCAGGAGGGCGCCGGTCGGTCCGCCGAGTGCGGGATAAGCCGGCCGGCGGCGCTTCGTGCAATGAGTACCGGCAGCTGCGGGACCGCCGGCGGTTGCGAGTGGCAAGGCGCGGAGGCGGGCGCGACGGCGCGGGCCGAGCGACCAGAGGCGACCGGGTGCGGCTCGGCTGTGGCAGCGGCGGCGGGCGAGCGCTGGTCCGAGGCGCGGCGGCGCACAGATGAAGGCGGCGGCGCCGGCGGCGCGCGCGATGCGGCTTCGATCCGGAGCTCCTCGGGCGTCGCGTCGGCGGCCGGACGGCCTTCCTCGGGTGGCGCGCGGCGGCTTCAGTCGGCCTTCCTCGGGTGGCGCACTCGACGGCAGGCGGCGGCCGAGGTTGCGCATGGCTGCGGAATGCGGCCAAGGCGGTGCACTGCTGGGCTATGGCCATGCGCGAGCAGTGGTACCGGATCCATCTTCGGGCACGGGCAGCGGCGAGCTGGCCACGGCTTCGGGCCGGGCGGCAGTCGACGGCCGACACCCTTTTTTTTGTGTGTGATGCCGTGCAGAGCAAAACAGAATAAAACAATGCCAATTTTTTCGTATAGTGATCATGCAGGATCAAACAAAATCATATAAAATTTTCGTTTCCAACCTACGATGCAATCAACATCTACCCCGTTTCGTAATCTACCGATTGGCATTGTGCCGACGACTTCAAGTCTGCTCGCGGTAGTTTGGGGCGGATTTGCACCGTAGAAAATCAATCTGGAACGCGAAAAGAAAATACAGATTCAAAAGGATCTAGAAAACTCAATCGGTGCTTCGATGATTACCTTCATTCACCAGAGCGATGTCGTGCTGATAACGTGTTGAGAAACCGACGCTGGCGACCAGTCCTATCGGGTTCTCTGCTTAGAACAAGAATGAATCAATCACAGAAGAATAGATTGAACACAGAGAGAGGTAGAGAGAACTCCTGGTCTTTCTTTATTGCTTTCATTCATGTGTGAGGTGTACATAATGAGGGGATATGGCTCTCTTTTTATAGACTACGGTGGGGTGCTAAATATGTCAGGACTCTTGACCATGGGCCCAATTTCCTAACGGTACTAACCGATTACAAGACGTGAAGCACAAACCTTAACCGAAAACAAGCCGTGAGGGAGCTAGAGATAAAATCATAACCGAAATCCAACTTAAATAAATTTTATTATTTACGATTCTAGAGATAAAATCGTATCGTATCCGGCTACTCGCATACGTTACCTTGGGAGTCCGGACGTAAAAATGCAACTCGTATACTCGTTGCCAAATTCTAATACCTCTCAATTCACTGCGTTCTGCTCTTCTGCCCTGCCATACGTGTCATGGTGACCTCGCCGACCGCCGCTGCCGGAGACGACGGTGCCCCAGTCCTGTCAAGTTCCGCGTCCACCACCGTGGCCAAAGGTTCCCATGCGCTATTACTAGTTGAAGGCTTGAACTGATGATGGTCACATAAACTACTAGCCTAGCACTAGAACACCTAGAGTATCATTACATCGGGGAAAAACTTACGGTCAGCGATGAAGACCATTGATCTGAAGTCCACGTGCCTATGTGATGCAGGCGTGAGGCGCGAGTCAGTGAAAGTCGGGGAGGCTTCGCAGTTCGGAAGGTCGCCGGTGATGTCCTGCAGTGGCGGCGGGCTTCCCGTTGCTGGCAGCGCGCAGTAGATCGGAACACTTAGGGTTTGTGCGGGGTTTAGACTCTCACGGGAACGGGAAGAGCGTACTCACGTGAGAGGCCAAAAATCCCCCTTTAATCTTGCGCTGCGCAACGAGGGACCGTAAGCAAAATTGGTTAGGCACCCCCGATCGTGAGAGAAAAGGGTGAACGTGGGCATCACCCCACGTCTCCCTCTTTCAACCGTTTGGTCTAGATCAAAATCCAACATTCTCCCCCTTGATCGTAAGGCCAAACATCATAAGCCCTCTCTCAATAAAAGTTCACACCAAAGTAATGCGTCACAACAGTCAATTAAGTACCGCTGGACATCGGTACTTATAGTGCTCCATTCTATATCAATCGGATAACATAATACTTCATGGGAGTTGGTTACTTTATATGGTCCTCTTATTCCAGGATCATAGGCTCTCCAATAAACACATGCCGGCAACATCATCACGAAAAATATTGGGTGGTAAGCCTTTTGTGAGCGGATCCGCAAGCATAGATTTAGTTCCAATATGCTCAACCTTAATTGTTTGATCCTGGACTCTATCTTTCATAACATGATACTTTATGTCAATGTGCTTGGCAGCCGCACTCGACTTGTTGTTACTCGAATAGAAAACTGCGGGTTGATTATCGCAGTACAGAAATGCTGTCTACCACTCTCAATCCCGGGATAAAGTTCTTAAGCCATACAGCCTGCCTGGTAGCCTCATAACATGCCACAAATTCAGCCTGCATTGTCGACGATGCAGTAAGTGTTTGCTTTACATTTTTCAATGAAATTGCTGCTCCTACGAGGGTGAAAATATAACCTGATGTGGACTTCTTAGTGTCTTTACACCCCGCAAAATCAGCATCAGAAAAACCGACAACCTCAAGGTTATCGCTTTTTCTATATGTGAGCAAGTGACCTTTAGAGCCTTGCATATAGCGTAGGACTTTCTTAACGGCTTTCTTGTGGTCCGGTCTTGGATTTGACTGATATCTGCCAAGCATCCCGGTAACAAAAGCTAAATCAGGGTGTGTACATACTTGAGCATACATAATACTTCCGACAGTAGAAGCGTAATGTACAACCTTCATCTGATCAGATTCATAGTCATTCTTTGGGCATTGAAATTTCCCAAACTTATCGCCCTTAACAATAGGAGCAGGCGAGGCAGAGCATTTAGGCATATTGTATCTCTTTCGTACTCTGTCAATGTATGCCTTTTGTGATAAACCCAATGTTCCTTTGGACCTATCTCGGTGAATTTCAATACAAAGAACATAAGATGCTTCACCGAGATCCTTCATGTCAATGTCGGACGAGAGAAATCTTTTAGTTTCCCGCAGCATGTCCACACTGCTGCTGGCCAATAATATATCGTCCACATAAAGAATTAAGAAGGTGTAATTACTCCCCCTGAACCTAACATATGTACAATTATCAACATCATTTTCCTTAAAACCAAAATTCCTTATGACTTCATCGAACTTAAGGTACCATTGCCTAGAAGTTTGCTTCAGGCCATATATGGATTTCTTTAGCTTGCATCCCAAAAGTTTATCGTCTTCCACAACAAAACCTTCTGGTTGTGTCATGTAAACGTCCTCATACAAGTCTCCATTCAGGAATGTAGTCTTAACATCCATTTGGTGCAACTCTAAATAAAAATGTGCTGTGAGCGCCATTATGATTCTAAATGTTTCTTTAGCCGAGACAGAAGAAAAAGTTTCATTATAGTCAATGTCTTCTCTTTGTGTAAACCCTTTCGCTACAAGTCTTTTCTTAAACCTTTCGATATTCCCTTTGGAGTCACGTTTGGTTTTGTAGACCCATTTGCAGCCTACTATTTTGGCTCCATTAGGAATTTCTAGTAAGTCTCATACACCATTATCGCCCATAGACTTAATTTCATCTTTCATGGCATCTAGCCACTTAGATGAATCCTTACTCTTCATAGCTTCCTTATAAGAGATAGGATCATCCACCTTCTCAAGATCATCTTCATTCAAGTAAACCTCATAATCACTTGGGATAGCAGATCTCCTCACTCATTCTGATCTCCTGACAGGTTCATTAGTAGGCTCATTAGGCTGTTCATTAACTGTCACAGAGGGCTGTGAAGGCTCATCATTAGGTACCGCACTTGTACTTTCAGAGCCCTCAACAGAAGGAGTAGCCACAGAATTAACTGGAAACGCAACAGGAGCTGCAACTATAGGATCAACTGCGGGCACAACCACTTGGGGCATAGGAAAATCAGTCTATCGGATTAGCGGTGAAGCAACATAAATCCGCTTCACCTCAAGATCAATTTTCCTAGGCTCCAAGTAACCACTGATGCCATCATTTTCCAAGAATACAACGTGCCTTGTTTCTACAAATTTTGTGGTACGATCTGGACAATAGAATCGGTACCCTTTAGATCTGTCAGGGTAGCCAATAAAATGACAACTCACAGTCTTGGGATCTAATTTCCCAATTTTTGGGTTAAACAATTTAGCTTCAGCTGCACAACCCCATACATGGAGGTAGTTCAAACTTGGTTTTCTCCCAGTCCAGAATTCATAAGGTATTTTAGGCACTGATTTACTGGGAACCCGATTGAGTATGTGTGCAGCAGTCTTTAATGCTTCCATCCATAACTTTACAGGCAAAGTGGAGTAGCTCAACATACTTCGAACCATGTCCATAAGTGTGCGGTTTCTTCTTTCCGCTACTCCATTTTGCTGAGAATCACCGGGCATTGAGTACTGGGCGACTATACCATTTTCTTGTAAGAACCTGGTAAAAGGACCAGGAATTTGCCCATAAGTTGTGTGTCGCCCATAATACTCTCCCCCACGATCTGAGCGCACTACTTTAATCTTTAGACTGTGCTGATTTTCAACTTCAGCCTTAAATATTTTAAATTTATCAAGTGCTTCCGATCTCTCTTTAATAGGATAGATATAGCCATAATGTGAGTAATCATCGGTGAACATAATAAAAGAATCATAACCATCTACTGATGTCACAGGGAAAGGACCACATATGTCAGTATGAATTATTTTTAAAATCCTTGTGCTTCGAGTAGCACCTTTCTTTATTTTCTTTACATACTTGCCTTTGATGCAATCAAGGCAATGATCATCCGTATCACTAAAGTCTAAAGGGTGGAGAATTTCTTCTTTAATGAGACGTTCAATTCTCCCCCTCAAAATGTGGCCCAAACGACAGTGCCACAATTTCGACGAAGTCTCATCAATTCGCTTGCACTTTTTATTCACATCACATACATTCATGGATATAAGAGAATCTTGCATGGATAACATGTAAAGCTTGTCGTGTCGAATGGCACAACCAACATTATCATTATTAAAATAAACCAAACACTTTCCGTGTCCAAAATTACAAGAATATCCATCATTATCTAATAGTGAAACAGAAATTAAGTTTCTTCTCATCGAGGGAACATAAAGAACATCATTAAGTTTCATTACGAAACCATTATTCAAAACTAAAGAAACTGATCCAATAGCTTCAATTTCGGCTTCCATCCCATTAGCCACTCTTAGGCATCTTTCCCCTCTGAGATTTCTCAACATATGGAATCCTTGCAAGGAATTCGTAACGTGCACAGTGGCACCAGAATCAATCCACCAAGAGTGTATAGGAAAATCAGCATAAAATGCTTCATCAACAAAAGTAATTTCATAAGTACCTTTCTTGGCGAGCCATTTTAGCCATCCAAGACAGTCATCTTGGAAATGGTACTTTGACTTACAAAAGTAGCACTCATCACCTTTTTTCTGTCCATTTGAGCTTCCAGGACCTGAAGCGTTTTTAGGCGCCTTAGGATGCTGTGGGTTCTGTGGCTTTTGTGGCTTCTTATAAGCGGAGTAGGCTTGCTCCTTCTTTCCCTTTCCTTTATAGCCACCTCTATTTCTAGAGGGACCAGCTTTATTTGAGGAGTCAACTTGATTCACAAAATCATTAGCTCCCTCAGCTTTGTGCCAGTCTTCTTCCTGAGAAACATTAGCGATCAACTCGCTCATGGTCCACTTGTCCTTAATGGTGTTATAGTTCACCTTAAAAGCTTCATATTGCTTAGGAAGAGACATCATAATGTAATGGACAGCAAAACCATCAGAAATTTCCATGTCCATTGTCTTAAGTCTAGCAGCAATGTTAATTGTGGTCATAATGTGCTCACGGACATTTCCAGTACCATTGTACTTAGTGTTCATGAGCCTGTGCATCAGTGTGGTAGCATAAACTTTAGAGGACCCCTTAAAGTGATCCTCGATGGAGGACAAGTACTCCTTCACCTTTTCCTTTTCAGGGATTGCTCCCCTAATGGCTTCACTGATGGAGTTCTTCATTACATCAAGTGAAATGCGGTTAGACCGCTCCCACTTCTCAGCATTAGTTTTGTACTCCTTCATTTTATCATCAAATTTGTCTTCTCCCTCACTAGGAGCAACTGGCTCATCGAACCTGAATGCGTAGTCCAGATCCATGAGTTGGAAGGTCGTCATAAGTGCAAACTTCCATTTCTGGAAGTTGCTGCCGTTAAGTGGCTCAATCGCATTAACTTGAGCGGAAACAGTACCAGCTGAAAATTTTAAAATTTTCATTAGGAAAATGCATAATTTACTTGCATGAAAATTAACCTTATGTTGGTATGATTAACAACATGCTCATAAGAATTTTTCACATCACCGTTGGGTAGAAAACAAAAAATTTAACATAATTCATAACATGCAATTGCAATTAACGTTGGTCAAAGGGTAATAGCATGGGAAAATTAAACACAACAAACATAATTGATAACATGCAATTACAATTAACGTTGGTCAAAGGGTAATAGCATGGGAAAATTAAACACAACAAACATAATTGATAACATGCAATTACAATTAACGTTGGTCCAAAAAAATAGCATGTAAAAATAAACATAACTCTCCAATTGAATTTCTCGTTGGTTTCATTCAATTAGAGACAGAACATCAGGCAGCAGAAATGATAGCATAATATTATCAACAGCTAAAAGACATTATTCAGTAATATTTTCATCAGAGACATCAAATAATCATCAATTATACATGAGATATACTATAAATACATGAAAATATATACTGGAAAAGAAAAAAATATTATCATGTGCTGCTGGGCCAAAAAATGCAGCTGGCCCATAAAAAAAACAGCCTTGCGGCTCCAGCAGACCTGGCCCATGACCACCACCGGCTCCCCTCCACCCGCAAAACGGACAAAGATGGCGGCAGCAGGCCGGGCGACGGCGTAGCGGTGGCGGCGCACCGTGGGCGTCGGCGAGAGCATCGGCGGCGGCCGCGTGGGGCGTAAGGCGGTGGCGGCAAGACATTAGTGGCGGCGGTGGCGGCGCGACATGAGGAAAACGGCGGCGGCCACTGGAGCAAGCGGTGCGGCAAGATCGGCGACGGCCATGCGCGCAGTGGCGCGCCGGCGGCGGTCGACGACGGCCCAACGCGGAGCGAAACCGCGTCGGCGGTGGCCCCGAAAACCGTAAGGGTCAGATCCATTTTTTTTTCTTTTCTTCCCACCCCTGATCCGAAAAAAAATTCTATTGATTTGGGGATTTGGGAAAAACTACTTTAGGGTTCATCATGATTTGGGGTTTCTTGGGGTTCGGGATTCATCAAATTTTGGGGAAAACCTTAGGGTTTGCTTGTAATATTTCGATTCCCCTCCTTCTAACATGCTTCCCGAGCCCAAGAATAGGAACGACATTGACCCTAATCCGAAACATTAATGTGCACATCAGTGGGCTAGGGTTCTAGGAAAAACTAGCAGTGGCTCTGATACCAAATGTAGTACCTCAATCATTATGCACATCACATAAACTGCTAGCCTAGCACTAGAACACCTAGAGTTTCACTAAATCGGGGAAAAACTTACGGTCAGCGATGAAGGCCATTGATCTGAAGTCCACGTGCCCGCGTGATGCAGGCGTGAGCCACGAGTCGGTGAAAGTCAGGGAGGATTCGCAGTTCGGAAGGTCACCGGCGATGACATGCAGGATTCACTGCGCGCAGCAGATCTGATCACTTAGGGTTTGTACGGGGTTTAGACTCTCACGGGAACGGGAAGAGCGTACTCACGTGAGAGGCCGAAAATCCCCCTTTTATCTTGCACTGCGCAACGGGGCACCTGATACGGGGTCGCCCGTTCTTCTCGACATAGGATGGATACTCACACGAGTCTTGATGAATCGTAATGATGCTCTAATGCCCATGCAAGGGACGAATACTCTTTAATATGCCAAAACACACTCGTGTTGATTTCACCGACCACCAAGCGAAGATCTATCGTGCATCCAATTCCCAACGGAAAGGCTGAACGAGCTTGATTGAAGAAAAATCACTCCTAATTCCCTATGGAACTTCGGTAGCAATGCTAAACTTGAACAAACTTTAGTAGATTCATTATTCTCAAATGTGGTCCCCTTACAATGGGGGTCTAACCCTCAATATATAGTTCCCTCTTCACCACATGGCTGGCCAAGAGGTCCTAAACCAACTCCAACTCATCCCTACATGTATTTGGAAACAAACTCACACAAAAGGAAAAACCTAAAATTAAACCGCCACCATATTTCGGTCATAACTTTTTATTCGTGACGAATTTGAAGGTGGGGCCAGATCCATTGCGTATCCCTTGAAATTATCTTTCCAACGAGTACAAGAACACCTGAATCGGACTCCATTTGTTAAAGTTATGGCTTTTTAGTAATTGTCTGTCAGGCTGTCCCGAGCCGAATCCGAATTGAATCCTGAGTTGAATCCGAGTTTGAATTGGATTGAGCACATGTGAGGTCCGAATTTGGCTTGAAAATCTTATCTAAAACTTATAGTTTAAGTCCTTGTGCTACTCCCTTTTGCTCTCCCAAGTCTTCACATGAATCATACCTAAGAATACATAAAATAATAGCATGAGGTAGTATTCCAAGTTCATCATCAATTAAAAGAAACTCCTTAAGAAACAAATTCACCTGACAATATATAATGCGGCTCAATACTTCTTTTTCAATGAAATAATGCATTCGCCTAAAAAGTGCTAAGCATATGCGTATCCGCATCATCCTCCCCTTCTTCAAGAAAAGCCATCCTCGGCTTTTGGTAGCCTGAAATTGTACTAAGCAAATAATACAGCGTATATGCCTGGTATATATATTTGTCATCAACACTTCTTTTGCTTAGCATATCAAGAACATCTGAAGGCGTAGTAGATAAAAAGAACAACACATATGCATGGTATATGTATGAATCAATTATCGTGTCATTCTCGTTGTTCCACACAAACAAATTAATATAACAGCAATCATAATATGTATACATTGCAACATTGTCTTTCATGTCATTCTCCCTTCCATGAGAAAAAGTCGTCCTCGACTTTGCTAAGCACATGTACAAGTCATTAATGGGCCAAACCAAATTAAGTTGTTTAAATACGGGGGAGAAAATTTTTAGTTCCTTCCATGCTTCAACTGCGCTACTCTGATTATTTGTACATGATTGTCCATTAAAGGATGAATAAGTAGGCTTAAGAAATCTTTTAAAATATGAAGCACTATTGTTGAAACTCATCTCATTGTCATCATGATATGGCACAAAAGACTGCTTATTCAAAATATGCAATTTCAATTCAACAAACTTATCACATGTAATGCATATTCGGTAAACATAAAACTTATCATCTATACTATAATTTCCAATCAAATTGAACTTATATGTATATGCATAGGTACTAACTAGTGATTTTGAACATGAAATTTCAGCAACATTCTCAATCACACTAGATAGCTCTTTAGGATCATCAAACATGATATAATATAAGGAATCATCAGGAGATATTCTCATAAGAACTTCCTTATGAGTAATCAATTCCACATTATGCAACTTGAGCAAAGAAATTTCAGAACATAGAATTTACATTCGTACATATGAGTTCTCACAAGTACTCACCGTTTCACAATTAATTTCAACACCAATATTGTTACCTTTATTATTCTCCTTAGTTGATATAGGTGTTGTAGGTATTAAATCATCATGATGTAACAACGGGGCATCAAGTACTTCATCTTCAACTATGATTATCTCCTCATAGTTTATCTCCAATGGTGCCAGTTGTTGAACATTTGGCTCCTCTTCCTTAATATCAGCCTGCACAATGTGAGGAACAAAACTAGAAGTAGATATTAATGTGTTAGTTTCAAAATCAACCTCACTTTGTCTATCTTCTACTTCTCTCTTTTCTTTTGGTGTATCTCTCATACTCTCACTTTGGATGCTCTCAAACTCACATATGGTGGAATCACACAACTCACTCTTTTTAACACTCTCACTCAATTTGGCTATATGGCTCTTATTCTTATATGGGTTTTGATGCATCTCAATTGTTGTATGTATCATTGGGGCAGCACAAGATGTCTCCTTTACCAAAAGGAAAGTCTCATACTCGGTCATCTTCGCATGTGTCACACTAGTGGAACCATAAGAGCTGAAGTATGGACATGGATTGAACCGTGATGTATGTGTCTCCATAAGTCTCTTCTCCTCCTTAATAGCACAATTCACAAGATCATGCAAGTTACTAAAATATTTATGTTGAAGTATAGCGGCGATCTCAGAATTCAAGCCACCCTTGAAGTATGCCTTCTCCCTTGATGGACTGGTGACACCGGCACGACACATCGCATCTTGTAGTTCAAAATAGTAATCTTGGACAACATTACTACCTTGTGTGATATTCTCCAAATGGTGAAGCAATTTCTGCGCATAATAGGATGGCACAAACTCGCTCCTCATGAACACCTTCAAATCTGACCAAGATTTAATGAATTGTTTTCGAATTAGTTGTTGCCACCAACTATAAGCATAGTCTTCAAACTCCCTCGTGGCACGTTTCACCTCTTGATCTTTGAAAAGTTTCAGAAATCTAAACACTTTCTCCCTTTGCCATTCCCACTCAAGATACTCCTCTAGATCATCACTGTCATAGAAAGGAACAAAGCTATCTTCTTCTTGTTGTGGACGAAGTGCTCGCACAATATCATTCACGATGTTTTTATGTATCACCTTCATTTGTTGATTGAGCTCAATGCAGAAATCCTGCATATCCACCTGAAGTTGTACATGCTTATCAGTAGTGCCTGATTGGAGCTCTTGTTGCAATGTACTTCTCAATGCCTGATGTTGAAATCGAGTCATCGGGGTATCAAGATTAACTTTAATCTCATCACCATAGTTATCTTCTCCACCTGCCATGGTTAGATTGTACAAAGAAAACACCAAAACCACAAATATATGGGCAATATGTGGAGTTCACTCAATCTCACTTTTCCTCTCCCAAGTAAAGTTCTTACCTTTCCGAAGTGAATTGAGGCCAAAAGAAACTTACACTTGGTGGTGGCTATAATAACAAGTGATGATCAAGCGGATTAAAAAGTGACTCACAATTGCACGACAAAGGATATTTTGTGGAGCTTGGTTAGGAATTATTTATCCTACACTATCTGAATTTCTCGATGTTGTAAAATTAAGTAATAATCCAAGGTAGAAAGTATTGCCTATGTGCTGATCCAAAAGATTTAAGTGAAGCATATGAACGCACACGCAAAGATCAGTGTGACTCGATGCAAACAAAGGAATGAGCTAACTAGAGGCAATCTAAAATTAAAGATTAGATAGCTCGTTTTGCACCAAGTACTAAGAGAGACGCCAGCCAATTGCAATAATATGAATGTAAGGGCACAAGATTGCTCAAAGGAATTAAATACACAAGCTGAAATTATATATTAGAATTAGCTAACTCCAATTTGGCCAATGCTCACTTTCCCTTTTTTTGTCGGCCGCCTTCTTTCTTTCTTTCTTTCCATCTTTCTTTTTATTTTTAACTTGTTGTTGGCACTAAGGTTTAGCTTTCCCTTCCACAAAAGAATAAAATTTCAGCAGGTGTAAATTAATATCAAGAACAGCCTTTAATGCAATTATTAAAGACTAGTCTCAAAGATAAACGAAAAATTAAGGATATATGTAACAGAAACAGCCACAGTGCAGATCTTTTTTTTTTCACGCGGCACTGTAGCAGCACTGTTCATGGTACTGTAGAAGCACTGTTCAAGCACTATAGCGATCTGATTTTTTTTGAATTTTGGATTGGACACAAAGATTAAGCTACACAAATAAACACGAACGACAGCACGTAAACAAACTTTCTAATGGATCAAGACATAATAAAACTCACGAAAATAGCAGATGCGAAACTAGGGTTTGAATTTTTTTTTTGTGTTTTCGGTTCATGGACTATATCACAGTAAGTAATAAACTAAAATTTAAAGGGGATAAGATCCTACCGAGTAAACCGCGCTCTGATACCAAGATGATACGGGGTCGCCCGATCTTCTCGACGTAGGATGGATACTCACAGGAGTATTGATAAATCGTAATGATCCTCCAATGCCAATGCAAGGGACGAACACTCTTTAATACGCCAAAACACACTCGTGTTGATTTCGCCGACCACCAAGCGAAGATCTATCATGCACCTAATTCCCAACGGAAAGGCTGAACGATCTTGATTGAAGAAAATCACTCCTAATTCCCGATGGAACTTCAGTAGCAATGCTAAACTCGAATAAACTTTAGTAGATTCATTATTCTCAAACGTGGTCCCCTTACAATGGGGGTCTAACCCTCAATATATAGTTCTCTCTCCACCACATGGCTGACCAAGAGGTCCTAAACCAACTCCAACTCATCCCTACATGTATTTGGAAACAAACTCACACAAAAGGAAAAATCTAAAATTAAACTGTCACCATATTTCGGTCATAACTTTTTATTCGTTACGAATTTGAAGGTGGGACTAGATCCATTGCGTAGCTCTTGAAATTATCTTTCCAACGAGTACAAGAACACCTGAATCGGACTCCGTTTGTGAAAGTTATGGCTTTTTTAGTAATTATCTGTCAGGCTGTCCCGAGCCGAATCCGAATTGAATCCTGAGTTGAATCCGAGTTTGAATTGGATTGAGCACGTGGGAGGTCCGAATTTGGCTTGAAAATCTTATCTAAAACTTGTAGTTTAAGTCCTTGTGCTCCTCCCTTTTGCTCTCCTAAGTCTTCACATGAATCATACCTAAGAATATATAAAATAATAGCATGAGGTAGTATTCCAAGTTCATCCTCAATTAAAAGAAATTCCTTAAGAAACAAATTCACCTGACAATATATAATGCGGCTCAATACTTCTTTCCAATGAAATAATGCATTCGCCTGAAAAGTGCTAAGCATGTGCGTATCCGCATCAGGACCGTAACCAAAATTGGTTAGGCACCCCCGATCAAGGCGCGTGAGAGAAAAGGGTGAACGTGGGCATCACCCCATGTCTCCCTCTTTCAACCGTTTGGCCTAGATCAAAATCCAACAGGTATGGTTAAGTGTATATTCTTTTATGTATGTATATATTGTCCGTTTATATTATCCATTTCCGATCCAAAACTATCATATATCCGTCTCGATGATATTGTATCTGAAACTCCGAATACTCCAATTTCGTATTCATATCCGGTCTTACCGAATCTAGGAAAATACAGATTAGAATACAATATAAATAATATCCATCCAAATCCGACCGATTATACCCCTAGAGCTATGCGTGGAGGAGCTAGCCACGGAGGAGTCATTCGTCGAGGTGCCACCGTCTAACATGCACCAAGACGGGGCGGACATCATGTTCAAGGTTGGTGAGTAGACTTTTGCTGCGCATGGATATGTGCTCGCCGCTCGGTCGCCGGTCTACAAGGCGGAGCTGTTTGGTTCCAGAAGACTGCAAGATCCATATGTATCAACGACATGGACGCCACTGTGTTTCAGGCACTGCTTCGCTTTATATACACTGATGAGTTGCCAGAGATAAACGAGGAAGATGCGGTAGTAATTGCTCAACATTTACTTGTAGCGGTCGACAGGTACGAGATGGAGAGGCAAGTTGATACGTGAGGACAAGCTATGCAAGTGCCTTGAGGTGAAGACGGTGGCGACCACATTGGCCTTGGCCGAGCAGCATCATTGCCATGGGCTCAAGAAGGGGATATTCATGTTCCTCGGCTTACCTCGGAATATGAAAGCCGATGGTTATGAGCTGTTGGGTTGATCTCTAAGGCTAACTGCCACGAGAGATTTTTCAAGGAGACTTGGTCTTCACTCGCGTCTTGATCGGAGGCGGTTACCAACAGCCTTGGTTCTCGGTCCCGGTCACCTAGCGCTAAATAAAATCAGAAGGGTTTATAGCAGGGGTACGATACGCCAGTTGTTTTACGCCTCCACAAACCCTAACATCACCCGATCCGTACAGGCGCTACGGTGAACGAAGGCCGACGACCGCAGCCGCCGGCCACCCCTACTGTCACCGTCCACGTCCACAGCGTCGACGACCTCACCGCCGCCGTCGGTCGACGACCCCTCTCTCCTTCATCACCTCCGGCCGATCGCCTCCACCGAGCTCCGACCATCCCCATGGAATCTCTGAACTCGGGTACGTCAACTAAGCTTCCGCTCTAAATTTTTTAGGTGTTCATGTTTATGATGTAGACTTAAGACTAAAGCTCATGTTTAGATCTCAGTTTAGTACTTACACCTCTGTCTGCAAGGAGCTTATGGCCAAGTTTATTGACCTGTGCATTTAGTTAGTCCGATGAAATTGAAGTTTGGTTAGTTCTTATTTTTTCTGTATCTTCATCTTCTCCATAAATGGAGTACTAGTTCCATGGATTATCTGCTTAAATGTGTCTGTTAATCTGCTGCATTAATTTGTTTCTGCCCTTGATATTTGAAAAATTGAGAAAAGTATCCAAGGATTGTACTAATGTCGGAGGAAGCATGCTAGTTATCATGTTGTATTTGTCGGATTTGCTATAGTAGTGGCAATGCAACGGTAACTTGTATATGCATGCAGAAAATCACTGATCTAGCCAATGACCAAGATTGTTCTGAACACAACTCCTAACAGAGTACTCTGTAAAATTGTTGCAAGATTGGATGCACTTACTCACTTTGATCGAGAAAGAGATAAAAATTCGTAGCACGTAATGTATGTTGGATCGATTAAATATAGTAAGTTTTTGGCAGCCAACACAACCATCTACCGGACGAGTGACTCAATGGACTGCTGCTCCGTGTGCAGAAGCTGCGCCGAGCCTGACTCGCCGATCCCGTGGAGTGGTCACCACATCGGCGTAAGCACAGTGTTGTCAAAATTGACGCTAGCAGGGCGCAACAAATCAGAAAGAAGACTCGATAAACGCTTTAAGCCCAAGTGCGGACAGTTGTTAGCATTTTATTTTCCCATTTCAATAATCTCTCATTTCAATAATGAAGAATGTATGCTAGGTTGTTAGCATTTTATTTTCTCATTTCAATAATGAAGAATGTATGCTAGGTTGCAAGATTAAAAGGAGTAGATGCATACCTTCGAGGATGTTGTACATGATATGGTCCTGATGCCTCCTAAACCTACATGCATGCAAGATAGCATGCGACTCATTGTTCTTGCTAGTTGTTCAGTGGCTACTATCCCATCCATGGTGTCTGTCTCCAAAAAATCAACCCATGGATTACAGGAGACAGATATTTTAGCTAGCCTTCAATCGTCACATGTACTATTTATAGGGGAGAAAGAAAACATATCTTGTAATAAAGTATGATGCTTCAGAATAACTCAATTGTCACTTTGTCACATGGTTCTCTGTCCTCTTTAGCTCAGAAAGATTAAACAGAGCACTACTACTCTTTGAACACCTATACCTCTGAATTATAATGTAACCTGACGCGTTTGCATCCGGAACTGTTATCTTTTCGGTGTATTTGCATTAATTCAACGAATACGAAATATTGATGCTTTGTGTTCAATACAATTCAGAACATTGATCGATTAGCAAAGATGGAACTAAAAATGTTTTCCCCAAGAAATTGAAGAGTAACATATATATGAAGCTACCCAAATTAGAAAAGATTAATTAACCAACAAATCAAGAACACCAACACTTATCAATATCATTCTAGGCAGAGTACTTCACTTCCATCAAACAAATAAGACGAGAAAGTTGGGGAAGTGTAACACCACAAATTTCTAGAGCAAATTTGATAAGTAACTGAGCCTAAGGCAATTATCTGACATGAACTTCACTGCAGTTGCATCCATTTTATTTTACATAATTATCCAAACATTTACCATATTTCTACCCAGCTCAAAACTTTGCATTTGGAGCCCAACAACCAAAAACAAATCACACCTTAACCGCCACAGCAGCCCAAATAAAAAAAAGGACAAAAAGCCCTGTGCCCTCTGTTCTTCCTATTGCCATTTCTTCCCAGCAAGAAGCAAAGACTCATGCCTTCTCCTCTCCTCCAAATCCCATCCATTTTTGAAGAATCTAGCCCTGCAAGTCACACCATCGCATTCCCCATCACCTAAGCATTCCATCCATCCAAGTTCTTTGCACATGCATGGTCGTTTGCGCAAGTTGAGAAAGCGGGGGACGTCGGGCTAGCGCGGGCGGAATTGCCTTTGCGAGCAGAGATGGAAAGTTTCCTCACGTCCGTAAGTTTCCATCAGAATCCAACTACTCGTTAGTAAAAAATTTGTAGTAACCGATTACAAGACGTGAAGCACAAATCTTAACCGAAACCAAGCCGTGAGGAAGCAACTTAAATAAATCATATCGTATCGGGAGTCCGGACGTAAGAATGCAACTCTCGTATGCTCGTTGCCAAATTCTAATACCTCTCCCTAAAAAAAATTCTAATACCTCGTTCAATTCATCGCATTCTGCGCTTCTGCCCTGCCATACGTGTCATGGAGACCTCCCCGTCCGCCGCTGGTTGAACTTTCAGACAAAAGTGGGAAACCGAGAGGAACTGCTGGAGGGCGCCATGTTGCTCGAGCAAGCTGCAACTGAAGTTCTCTGCCACAAGAGGATGGCGACCAAACTGTTCCAAGCTGCAACTGAAGTACGATGAAAGTTGTAAGCTGTGTTCGGGGGGAGTTATTGTCTATCATTGGCCTCTATGGTAGAACCCGTCGGTGAGGCCTGAGAAGCGGTGGTTTAGCCTGTGGCGGATGTCAGCGGTTCGAGTTCGCTTATCTCCAGCCCGTGAACTTAGCGGATACTATGATAGCACCGAATTTTGCCAATTCGGCAGTTCGATCTATGATTTCGCATTCATGGACGTTGATAAGATCCTTCCATTTAGTAGCACCTTAGGATGGCATAGCCTTAACGTTAATGGTGAGGTTCAAAAGAAGAAAGGCTTGCGGTAGATACCTAGGCACCCAGAGACGAGGAAGGGCGTAGCAAGCGACGAAAAGCTTCGGGTGCTTGAAGACGTTGGAAGACTAGTGCTTGGTTCAGCATTTAGCAGTTTCAGTCGTGCTTGCTGCTTGTAGCCTGTTATTTCATATCTATCTTTTGCTTTGGTTGCAGCACTGGGAGTAGGGAAAAAAGATTTCCTTGGTAACTAGGACTGCTATGTTTTGTTCTCTTTTCTGTAAGAACCTGTTTGGTTTGTAATATCAGAAATAGAAGGGCTTCTTCCTTCAAATTCTAGAAAAACACTAAATCTCTGTCCTTCTCCCATCCTTTTGGCTCCAATATATATAGGTGAAACCTGATATTGTCGTTGAGAGCTATATGACACAGTTCCTCCTTGAATAGTGTTTGGTTCAACTACCCTCTTCACTACGTTTTTCATTGCAAATTCAATGCTACAAGTAGACACACGCATGTGAACTAATAAATCAATAATATATAATACTAGTAATCTAGTATCCCTGTTGCCTTCTGAAAAAAAAATAGTAGCCAGATTCCGTTTCGGATATAGGCGTAGCGCGTTCCACTTCCATCTGGAATCGCCTACGTCTCTGAGTACGTACAACTTGTAGTAATTGTTCCATGTGGAATCGCTATTTCTCATTCTTCGGATTATCCATCTGATCTTTTAATGGAGTATTAGCTAGTTCTATGGGTCATTTGCTTAATCTGTTTCTATCCCCTGTTAGCCCAGCTTCCTGTCGATCAGCACATTAAGTGGATATAGAGGAGAAATACTAGCTAGGTACCATCTTTTATTTGACGGATTTGCTACGTAGTGGCGATGATGAAATGCAATTAATCCCAACGCATGCAGGAAAATCGCTAATCACTAAACCAATCACCAAGACTAACAGCGGATTTCTCGGAAACAGTTCATTTTCTGCTAAAATGAAGGCGCAAATGGAACCTCAATATTGGAGGAAAACTACCAGAATCTAGCATTTGATTGTCGGACTTTTTCAATTGAAACAGAGGAATCCAATTTGTGTTGTTAGAAACCACAGGTTCTACACACTGCTTTTCGCATGCATTACAGTGCTGCCATGTGGGCCTGCGTTCTGAATGTGTGGTGAAAATCACTGTGAGCTTATTCCCAAGACAATTATGAACAGAGTTTCGCATAGTGCAATATTGCTCCTACTATGTCAATTCTAACTCGGCGCAAACCAGTAAGGGCCAAACGTGCTGGGAAATTTTAGAGTCGATCAAATTAGTTCGGAAAGGGAGAGAGAGAAACTACGGAAAATCATAAAGAAAAAAAAGAAAGCATATATAGTTCGGACACCTCCCAAGCCTATATAGAACTACAAGAGATGATGTGAGAACTACAATAGATGATGACTATGCTCGATCAAATTAGTTCTGAAAGGAGAAAGAGAAACTACGGAAAATCAGAAGAGAAAAAAACGAAAGCATATATAGTCCCGACACCTCCTAAGCCTATATGCAACTACAAGAGATGATGAGAGTACTGAAAGCAGCTCATGGTGCTTGCTGGCTAGCAATTAGCAACCGATCCATGGTGTTTCTGTTCCCCACAGTACATCCAGTGTTGGGCTAGCTAGCAGTAAATCTATACAGATTTCCCATCCTTTTGGCTCCAATATAAATAGGTGAAACCTGATATCATCGTTGAGAGCTATACGACACGTACATTGCATGGTTGATGGTTCTTCTTTGAAAAGGGTTTGGTTCAACTACCTCTGCACCACATTTTTCATTGCAAATTCAATGCTACAAGTAGACGCACGCATGTGGACTAATAATAATAATACATAAGAATTAGTAGTAGCCCAGTTGTCTTTTGAAAAACAAAAGTAACCAGAGGATATTATTTCCTTACGGTAAATAGTCATAGCGTGTTCCATGTGAAACGCCAACTTATTGCAAATGTTGCAAATTATTGCATGCAGTTACTCACATATTGCTGTTGAGACAAAAAAAAATGTACATTAATAGGAATGTACATGAATTAATATTCTCACCGAGATTTTTTGTTGCCAGTGTTTGGTTTTCTCATCGAGATTTTTTTCTTAGGCGTAATAAGCATGGTTATGATTGAGCCTAATACGTGCTGACGTGTTGCCAGCCTGCACGTTGCCTCTTGCAATCGGATGTGCTTCGATAGATTGCAGCAGGCCCGGCGAACGCAAATTAAGACATCCATGGTGGGTTAAACATCCCTCTCCAGTCTTAGTAGGTGCTAAATTACCAGTTACGTACTTGGGAGAAATACTGTACGAAGAACTTTTTTTGAGCTGGAAATTCCTATTTCTATTATCAGGAGCCAAATCTACAAGGTTCCCAAAAAAAAAACCATAATACAGGCACAATAGCATGCACTCACACTTGAGTCTACAGAAGCATCCCATCAGACTGGGTGCACCAGTCACCTGAAACTATCCAATTTAATAGACAAAGGCAAACTGAGATACTGAAACTACTCTTGAACATCTAAAGATATTTTCTCTGTCTGAGCAGATTTTGCAACCTTTCCAATTTTTTTGTTTTATATACCACTATTTTTCATCTTTAGTATCTTCGTTCTTCGATAATCTTTAGCATTCTTGATCTCCATCCACGACAACCATTACTTCACTTGCCACCTGTTGGAGCAACCTGGCTAATGTATGCAGTCCCGATACCTCTCAAGCCTGCAACTACATAAGAGTAACGCAAGCAGCTCATCATGCTTACTAAATAGCTCATGAGTTGCTAGCAGCAAAACCTATATATCCGTGGAGTTTTCCTCCCTGCAGGCAGTACGAACAGCCTAGGGGTAGCGCTAAATTTCTGCAGTTCTTTTATCTCTTAGCTCCAATATATAAAGGTGAAACATGGCACATAGCATGTTCTTTTTAGCTACGGCTTATGCCTTTTGAGTTATTCGTGCAAGAGATTACAGAGTAACAGAAACTCACATGTAGTTTTTGCCGATATAAATGAAGTCGGTATAATATGTACTACAATTAACTAGTAGACTCTATCTTATAAAGATACTTTGTTTAAAAGCTAATTACTATAGAAAAATTAAAAAACTGCTTTTAGAAATCAAAAATAACAGGACCACAACATGGTCGATGGCTCCCCTTCGAAGGGCGTTCAACTACACTCCGCACTACATTGTAAATTCAATGTAAGTAGACGCACGCATGATAAATATGTAGCACTAGCACTGTTGCCTTTTCGATTTTTTTTAAAAAAAATTAAAAATAGTAGCCCTGTTTCTAGAGGTGCAAACAGACCAGATAATTTCCATCCGACACTATCGAATACAGAAGAGGTAAATGAGTATCCAGCATTATCCGTATCCGACTCTGACTCCAAAGAAAATATATGGAATAAGATACGGGATGAGTGATATATGTCTGTATATATCTGTATGTCAAGTGATATGCGGAAGTCTGTTGTAACTTCATTTACGAACAAGATAACATATAAGCGGATTATCACATCTAAATAGGCGGGGAATACCGAGTGCTCTTCCTTCGATATTTTAGCGATTAGTCTCTGTGCGTTCGCTTTGATTGCACCCTACTGTCCATTATTCTGTGTAAAGAAGTGGATAATTTCTATCCGACCGACCATCCGAAGGCTTATGGGACAAATATGGAATGAAGAAATAGGTATCTAGTATTATCTGTATCCGACTTCGACTCTGAGGGAAAAATATGAAATAGTATACATACTGAATGATATCTGTCTGTATCTGCTCCAATTACACACGTAGCTATTTCATCTAGAACCATCTACGTCTCTAAAAACTTGTAATACATAAATCCGAATAAAAAATCCGGTTGCAACTGCAGACATGCACGAGAACTACTTCATTGCACTGAACATGAAGCCGTATTATATCAGACTAGTTAGATACGGACTTGTTCCAACTTGGATCACATACCTAGCAGGATAACCCCCAATCACTCACCAACAAAAGCAATCCGCGGAGAGTTCTGAAGACAACACTGCAACAGAATTTGTGTCGCTAGAGATGGATGGTATCGTAACATACCAGATTTCTTACGTCCTTAAGTTTCCATCAGAATCCAACTGTATTGAAAAATATTCTTGTTCGGTGAGTTGATTAGTTTCTGTTTTGAGTCCGACTTGTTTCCCTGTGGAATAAGAATCGGTTTGTTTTTTGGTTTCGTGTTTTTAGCAGATAGATTTTCATTGTTAGCAGATAGGAAAATTTAGAAGGAGTTGATTTGGTTCTGATCTTGTAATCAGTTTCCAGTTTTTTTGCACCGCAACCTCTGTTTTCTCCCTTCCTCTGCTTGCATGTGTTCTCTGTTGTGTTAGCTGTTTTCTCTAATGATGCTCATATCAGGCAAAACGCTCTTCTCGGCAATTCAGCATGGAGGTTTCAGCCGAGAGGGCATGGGTGCTTCCTGAGCATCCAGATATCGTCCAGATAGCTTGTTTTGGGTTTTGATCCTGGTGTTTTCCCAACAAACTACTCGTTAACAAAATTTTTAGTACCCGGCTCATTGTAGCACCCCACACAACCATATGGGATACTGCTATGGAACGTCATCGCCAAAGTGAAGAATAAATAAGAACAACAAAAGAAATCACAAAGAGTTTAAAACTTTATTAACACTTTAATAGAGAACCAATGGAAGCTGGAATAAATATTTAAAACATGAGACCGATCCACTTCTAACTAAATAAAGAACGAATGAAACAACAAAACAGTAGCAAACCACGGTGCTGAAAACTCGAGTCCTCCCACCCATGCATGATGCTATCACTCCACTGGTCTTTTACCTGAGACTGAAAAGAGCAAGCGTGAGATTTGGAAATCTCAGCAAGTACCCAACAACGGTCTGTTCAAGTGATCGGGAAGCCCACTTTGTGGTAAAGCGTCAGATAAAGTTTTTGCTCTGAAGGGCATCTAATGGTCTCTTCAACTTCTCTAACTCAGCATGGGATAGATGGTAAGGGGCCTTGCCAGGGATAATATCAATAGCACAGTCAACTGTTCTATCTGGAGACCGGACTGGAAAATTTGTAGAGATGATGTCAAGAAATTCTCGAACAATAGGTAAATCTTTTAAAAAGAGTCCAATGATAGGTTTCTCTAATATGGCGGGAAGGCACCCCGACTTGGTCATCCAGCGATGATCGAAATAGAAGGCCAAGAATAAGAGATTGAGGCATCACTTTTTGCCTTGATTAACGATCCCTCTATTATCTTGAAGGAAAATAATCTTGCGGTCAAGTAGTGGATAAAAGCGGGATGAAGACACAGCTAGTCCCTATTCACAACCTGTCAAGGGTTGGATGAGTGCCACAACTGCATCAAAGCTGAAATTTGTGGCCTTCAACTCCCGAGCAACACTGAGACAGGTAAGATTGCCAGCAAAGATCTATTAGTAGTGGTCAACACCATGGGATACGCTAAGATACTGATGGGTACAGAGTGCTACTGAAAGAAGAGAGATGCCAAAAAGGAGAACTAGCTCCCGAGTCAACAATGCAAGAGCAGCGCGTAAAATTCAAGGTAACAAAACCTAAAAGGTCAGGAAACGAGGAAAAGTAAGTGGTGGGATGGATAACAATAGGGAGGTAAGGTGTGGTAATAACTACACCACTCCTGAGCCAGTGAGTATGTAGAGACGCGTATCAGTACCCTTTGGTACGATAGCAATTGAAGTATGAAACGGCTACGGCAACCACGTTCTAATTGCCAGCGGTGAAAGTGAGAAAGCAAACTGATTTGCAGTACTAGCCGAGCATTACACCTCTTGAGCAGCCCAGGTAGTAGAATGGAATCAGAATTCAGGGAAGCGTAGGATTGAAATAGTGTCACAGGATAGCAATGGAATAAAATAGATAGAAATTAGATATGAATTTATGGTAATATGCCAGTGACTAGATATACATGCATGAATGAATTAACCCGAAGCCCTGTGTACGTGCGAAACATTTTTTTCTATAAACTACACCCTGAGCTCTGATACCAACTGTAGCACCCCACATACTGATGTGAGATACTACTATGGAACGTCATCGCTAAAGTGAAGAATAAATAATAAAAGCAATAATCGAAATCAGGAGTAAATAAACTTAAAGGTAATTTACTAAAGCATCAACAGAGACTGAAATAAATGTTTGAAACATGGACCGGTCCACTTCTAACCAAATAAAGGATGAATCAAACAACAAATAGTGGCAAGCCACGGTGCAGAAACTCAAGTGCTCCCACCCATGCATGATGCTATCACTCTACTGACGTTTTACCTGAGAATGAAAGAGCAAGCGTGAGATTTTGAAATCTCTGCAAGTACCCAACAACGGTCGCAATACGACGAGAAAAGGTCAGGTAAGCAAGCAAGATATGTAAAAGTCAAACAAAACAAGCAAGTAAGCAATTGATATAGTTTAAGTGCAATGAATATAGGTTATTAAAAATACTGATACATATTGGAGATAGAGATCACATGACCAGTGGCTTTAAAGATAAATATTATTTAGCAAGTTATGACAGTGGCACCGCGATCACTTCCCACATACCCGGTTATACGAGAATAGTCAGGCACACCATTGTCCTCGACTGTATAACTGCCGATGGGGTGCAATATCCTGAGTAACGAAAGTGTACGGCCCCCCATACATTACCAGGTGGGTGAAAATCTCCCCTATATGTGGATGACCCTAGGCCAGGTAACCGTCATCTGATCAACTGGGATAATTGTTAATTAGCAAGTTGTGACAAAGGCACTGACGATTACTCCCCACATACCCGGTTGTATGAGAATAGTCAGGCACGCCATCGTCCTCGACTGTATAACCGCCTACGGGGTGTAATATCCTGAGTAACGAAAGTGTACGGCCCCCCGTACGTTACCAGGTGGGTGAAAACCTCCTCTATATGTGGATAATCTCAGGCCAGGTAACCGTTATATTATTAACATGATATATAATGTGAATTTAAGAAACTAAGAGGAAGTTAAGATAAAATTAGAAAAAGTGAGGTAATTTTCCAAGGTTGGAAATGAAGACGCATAATTCTCGATGTGAAGATGATAAAATGGTGATAAGGTAACTGATACATCATGGACATATTATATAGTATGAATTAAAGAAACTAAGAGATGGCGAGGATAAGACTACGATCAAGTTATGAGAAGTGAATAGATGTGTTAGAGTTGAAAATGGAGAGACATAGTTCCTGACATGGCGCGATGTGGAATAATGATAAGGTGATAGTGATATAGGAATTATCCTAAAGAGATATTATAATATAGCTCACACAAGGTTATCAACCAATCAAGTTTTATTATGTGATAAGTGATTATTAGCCAGGTTAACAGGTTTAATACATACATCCTTCATAGCTCAAATACAACATCATACAATTATTAAAACATAATGTTAGGAACCTAAAACATGGCAGCCCTAATATCAAAATAGTGTCAATAACTTAAACCTAAGTTAAAATATGTTCATATGCTACCCCTCTATTAATGGTTGAAGCATTACTTCTAAATCACTAATTAAAAACATAAAATCTAAAACATAATTAACTGAGCATTCTAGTAAACCTACAAGCATGTGAAACAAGATAAACAATATTAAAAGTCTATAACCAAACAAGTATTAATGATATGATAATAATCAGGTAAGTATTGGTGATGTGATAATAATCAGGTAGGATTTAGTAATATGTTGATAATTAGGTAAATTTAGTGATATGATATTAGCCAGGAATGGTTAGTGATATGATTCGCCCGACGTCCATGCGTGGTGGGCGCACGAGCAAGCGCTGGAGCCACGCGTGCGGGAGATGTTGGCGCACGGCGCTGAGCTTCAGTGAATGTGGGCGCGTGGCGCGCGACTGTTGGAGGGAAAAGCTACTGGCGACACGGCAAGCACAAGAAGGTGACGGCAAGAAATCTTCTGGTGACGGCGATGTGCTGGCGAGTAGCAAGGAGATGGATGGCGGCGCACGAAGAGGATTTTTCTGGCGGCGCACAGGGAGAAGGAACCAGGCTCTCCCTTTTATTAGCCCTCAAGCCCAGTTTAGAAAGGCTAATTAGGGTTTGCCCTTTTTGTGGCTCCTTCCAAAAAGAAAAAAACAGGGCGCTACAGGTCCAAAAAGTAAATAAAAATAAAATTAGTAGCCTTGTTTCGTCTGGAAACATTTATGTCTCTAAGAAGAACTTGTAATATAGAAATCAGAGTCAAAATCCGGGTACAACTGAAACATGCATGGGAACTACTTAAGTTTATCGTATCTAACTTTTAAACGAAGTATTTTTTAAGTTGAGATCTACAAATTAATTGTAGTACACGTTAAAAACCCAATATCTATACCATCTAAAATCGAAAGCGAGTATCTCTTTCCGTAATCTCTGTCACAAGCAGCTAAAATTCAAAAATTTAAATCAAAAACCATAAACTACAGGCCTTATATATAGTATCCAGAGGATATTGTTTCGTTTTGGTAAATAGAATATTGCTATGTGGAATCGCCTACGTCTCTGGGTATGCGCTACTTGTAATTATTATTCCATGTGGAATCGCTCTCTCGTTTTTCTGTATATTCATCCTGATTTTCTAACGAGTATTAGCTAGTTCCATGGGTTATTTGCTTAATCTGTTTCTATCCTCTGTTTGCGTAGCTTCATGTCGATCAGCAGTTTGGCACATTAAAATACTAGTTACTAGGTACCATCTTCTATTCGACGGATTTGCTTATTTACCTTTTTTTAGTACAATTCGGATGCATACACGTACACACGGCACTACACGTATCCACATGGGTACATCCTTTGCAAGATAGAGACAAAGTGCGAAGCATAAGCCTTACTGAACATGGATACAAACCGATACCTTTTTTTAGTACAATTCGGATGCATACATATACACACGACACTACACACATCCATATGGGTGCGTCCTTGTACGTCGTGCGTGGGTGTGTCCTTGTACGTACTCTGCAAGATAGAGACAAACGATACGGCGGCGTCGATCCCGGTCAGATGGGCTACACGGCTCGCATGCCCACCAGCCGAGCAACTCTCGCTCTCCCGGTACCTGCCAAGCCTACTACTACACGAGAGCACTTCAAGTGGCAACCTGTCCGTGGAGTCTTGCAGGGATCCCCGCATGCAGTATGTACAGCCCAGGGATAGCATAAAATTTCTAGAGTTCTTTTAGCTCTTATCTCCATTATATATAGGTGAAACATGGTGCGTAGCATCTTCGAGTGCTCCATTATATATAGGTGAAACATGGTGCGTAGCATCTTCGAGTGCTCCATTATATCTCTTTGAGGAGCGTTCAACTACCCTCTGCACTAGAGTTCATTGTAAACTCAATGCAAGTAGACGCACGCATGCTGATGAATATGTGGCCCTGTCACCTTTCCAAAAAGGTCCAAAAAATAAATAAAAATAAAATTAGTAGTCTTGTTTCGTCTGGAAACATTTATGTCTCTAGGAAGAACTTGTAATATAGAAATCAGAGTCAAAATCCGGGTGCAACTCAAACATGCATGGGAACTACTTAAGTTTATGGCACTGTACATGAAGCCGTATCATAGCATGATATCAGACTAGCTGCTCAAGGAGGTAGTCCAATTCGGATCACATACTAGTCGATTACCTAGCAGGATATCAATTCATTCCTGCTATTTAACTAACAAATACTTAGGCTCGATCGTAATCTTCTGCTCGATCTGCACCACCTGGCCGTACGTGTTCCAATCAACCATGTCCACCTCCGCACCGGCACTGTCGACCGCTGACGAAGGGACGCGCCTGAGCCGACTGTAATGCTCTAGGGTCCAAACCAATTTAGGCCTAACCTCATTCTAGATAGATCACGTATACGTAGCAACCTGTTTGTACTTTCGTCCTCGCTTCACGCAAAACGGTTAACCGGAAGTGCTACCATTGGAACTCCTAGGCTTATATGTAAGTGCTTCTCAAGCTAAACTAGCAAGGTGGGACTAACCCACACCCGCATATGCACACACATATGGGCCATCATGGACCGGGGTGTCACACCAACACGTTCGTCCTCCACCGTCGTCACCAACATAGGGATAGGGAATCACGTACGTGCTAAGGGTCGTTGGCTACTCTGAAACCAAGGCGGTAAAGACCGGCCTGTGCTTTGTAGTCGTACTCCTGCACCTTCCTCGTCGGAGGCCACACATGGCGTATCAGATATTACCCCGACGGCAACCGCGCGGAGTACGACGGCTTCATATCCATATTCCTCGAGCATGTCGGCCAAAACTAGGGCGTGGACACTGACATGCGGTTCAATCTGCTCAACCTTGCCGGCCAAGCAGCCGCATGCAAGCAGCGTGTCCACGCACACCTTGTCACGTGACAACTGAGGATTCCCGTAGTTCATCACGTGACGACTGCTCCGTCATCCGGTGCATCATATGCATCTTGGCGACCGTCTTTGTCGTGGGGAAATCCGTGGAAAAGCCATCTATCAAGGCGCCACTGCCAAAGCTGGACCGGCATCTTGGCGACGCCATTGGAAACGCAGAGGGGTAGACGCCACGCTCAAGGTTGGCGGGGAGACGCTCGTCACAAGACCGTGACGTGCTCACCTCTCAGTCGCTCGTCTTCAAGGTGCAACTCCTGAGTTTCATGAAGGAGAAGGATAAAAGATGCATCATATGCATCGACGACATGCACACCGATGTGTTCAGGGCGTTGCTCCACTTCATCTACACCGACGAATACCTGAGATGGTGAGGAATACGCAGCGATAAGGACCCAACATCTGCTTGTGGTGGAAGACATGTATGACTTACCAAGGCTAAATTTGATCTGCGAGGACAAACTATCACTACTATAAAAAGGGTCATCCTAAATGCCTCATCACAGACGGTTCAACACAAACCATTAGTGATAAAGTTATTATAAATAGTTTTACAAGATGGACCATCTAAATTCACCACGATGGAAAGAACCGTCGATGATGTTTATACTTATCACAGATAATTTTTATTCTGGAACAAAACTCAGATGTGACAACATACGTATCACAAATAGGTTTTTTTTATCTAAAACCATCTGTGATATTATTTCAACTTACCCGCTCTCACTGAATTTGAATTTCCCACTCATTTTGCTGGATTTGCTTTTTAAAATAGAACGCTCAACTGTTCTTTTCTCATTTCTCCTCCTCTACTCTCTCCTAATCTCCTCTTCTCTCTTCTCCTCCACTTCTCCTCGCCAAATTTTTTCTTAAAAATAGAAGGCTCGGTTGGCTCTTCTTCTCCTCATCTCCTTGTTGTGGCTACGAGCCAAACAATAGAAGAGGGACTAGTAGAGTGAGTATGAGAAATGAGCTGTATGCTACCCTTGTTAACCCAAGGAAGTCTATATACATGTCCATAAGGCCTCATTACAATGCTACCTACCCCTATCACAGGGTACTATTTGAAGGGTATACATGTCTTTTGCATGCCTTATTAGCTTCTTGGCATAGTAGGCCAAATGGATACAGGTGGGAGCCATCCCCACAACACTCCTCTTCTTTCTTATCACTTCTCCTTCTCTACTCCTCTCCTTCCCCACCTCTTCTTCAATCCCATCCATCTGGAGCACCCCATCACCAACATCTTCTATCCATCGCCAACCACTCTCTGGCCATCTCCGATAAACCTCGTCCCCACTAACGTATCACTCATGTTCTCCTCTTTGTTTGGGGCACCTCAGCTCACTATCGGCCACCGAAGTGTCGGTGACCGCCCTCGAGTTGTCGCTATCGCCGCCTTCTTCAACTGCTATAGCACTCTCCTCTGACCACTCTAAAGCCTCCGACCGCTCTAAGCCCCGATCGCTCTAAGCCTCCGACCACTCTTAGCCTTTGATTGACTATTGTACCCTTCGACCATGTAGAGCCTTTCAACCGACTACGGTAGATCTGACTACTGCAACCCATGATTACTGTAACTTTCGACCACACATAGCTTTCGACCGGTTACTGTACCTTTCGACGACAAGTAACTTTCAACCAATTACTGTAGTTTCGACCACTATAGATCCAAGGCATAGTAAAATTACCCACTTTTTAGCTCGGGTACAACTATCACAGATGGTTTTTATCAAGAACCGCTTGTGATAACCGACTATTACGCATAATTCTAGTTTCAAATCGTTTGTGATAATGGACGATCATAGATGGTTCTAACTTTGAACCATTTGTGATACGGTCTTCATAGATGGTTCAAAAATCATCTATGAATAACCCCTATTATCACTGACCTATGAAGTCAGACGGTTTTGAACCATCTGTGATGACCTTTTATGTTGTAGTGTATGTAGGTGACTTGCTATGAGCACGGTGGTGACCACATTTCTCTTGGTTGAGCAGCATCATTGTTGTGAGCTTAAAGAGGCGACTTTCAGCTTCCTCATCTTCCTATCAAACATGCAAGCAGTTAGGGCGACCAATGGAAACAAACATCTTATGACAAGCTGCCCCTCTCTTTGCAAGGAGCTCAGATCGAGGCACATCGTCCTATAATCTCTAGAATAGTGTTAGAGAAGTAGCTTTTGCATTTTTATCTTTTTCGTGTACATTTTATACTCGGAAATTTGAATACTTGTTTTTTATAGAGTACATGCATGCTCAGTAATTTGTGTATGCTGACAAATGTGATTCTTGTTAATTTAACATGAAGTCGTTCTTAGTAGATATTATTTGTTTGTGCCCGTTACGAGTAATTAACATCATATCGATCATGAAGTATTTAGTCAAGTTAGGGGTTTACCAGTACACAATGTCAAGCATGGAGGAAACAAATACGAGCAAATTAACCACGACATTGAACATGAAAGTTTCCGTCGAGGTTTACCACGACATTGAACATGAAAGCTTTTGTCGGATTTCTTACAGTGACGAGGAGAATTAATGGGCAACACATGTAGTGGCAGGCATGCGAGTGCACCGTGAAGATCATCGGCGGTGAGCTCGCTCTGAAGACGATTACTAGTAGTGTCTCACATGTTAGCTGCAATGTTGCTTCTATAGACCTTGTGTCAGATGCAGGGTTCAAAGATTTGGTTTGAAAATATTTTTGGAGGGCAGCGAGATGGACGAAAGAATGAAATTTCATTCATTTCGTTCAAAATTTTGGACGAAAATTTCAAAATTTTAATGAAATTTAATCACAATTTAGATAAAATTTGGACAAAATTCAAATGGGAATAAATTCGGCCAAAATCTGACCGAACCACCCTTCATTTGGGGGTAGCAAAATAGACGAAATTTCTAAAATTTTAGCGAAATTATGAACCATGGTCATATACTCGTTCGGTGCCTGCCTAATCACGAAGCATGCCGGAAATTGCAACTGGTAGGCCATGCCATGAGTCCATGACCGCCCTAGTGGACTGTCCCAAGTGGTAGCAACAAGCAACGGCCCCAAGCCGAACGAGAGAGCAGACCATGCGTCGAACACCATCCATGTGCTAACATGAGGACATGGCAAGTCCAGGAATGAGAGACTGCAATGAATATTAGTCCAGATGCCTCCCAAACCTATAAGCATGCATAGGTAGATCTTATGTACTCAATAGCTCGCGAACGAGTAGCAACCGATCCATGGTAATTTTCTCGCCGCCAGAACAGAAAGTCTTGGGCTAGCACTAGAACTTCTTTTAAGCTCTTCTATCATTATTCTCCAATATATATTGGTGAAACTAGGCCGCATATACCATCGAGAACAATAATATGACGTTGTGGTATATTTAAGCAGTCAACTGGCGCATGGTTCCTCTGCATCTTTAGCTCCAAATTTTGAAGAGGATTCAACTACCCTCCACACTACACTGCACTGTGAATTAATGGAAAGTAAACTCTTGGATGTCTAATACTAAATGTAGTAGACTGTTTCATATACAGGAGTGAAGTGTTTGGTCACATACACTACCGGAAAGCTCCTATATGCCGAGTGTCCGGAATTTTACCGAGTGCAATCCATCGGGCACTCGGTAAACAACAGCTTTGCCGAGTGCCTTCATGGGGACACTCGGCGAAAATAAAACACTCGGCACAAATCTCTTTGCCGAGCGCTGAGGATTAGACACTCGGCATATAGCAGCTCTTTGCCGAGTGCTAACAAGAAAACCCTCGGCAAAAATAAAACACTCGGCACCAATCGCCGTCCGTTAGATGTTAGCCGCCGCCGTTAGACCTTCGCCGAGTGTCTGGAGCTGACACTCGGCAAAGAGCTCTTTGCCGAGTGTTTTGTTTGCGACACTCGGCAAAGAAATAAAAACCTTTTCCTCTCCTACCGTTCAAACTTTTTCTACTCTCCACATACAAAATATGGTACTCCATGTTAAAATTTGGTATATTTTTGTATTTGTTTGGTATATTTAATTAATTAATTGCATTTCAAGCAATTTTTTGAATCAAGTCAAATTTGAACTGCAAGTGATTCAAATAATAGGAAAAAATGAGTAGAAAAATGATATTCATGTTATTCAGCCCGGTTTGAGGCCTTACCTGTTAAA
This sequence comes from Bonia amplexicaulis, assembly GCA_036346245.1. Lineage (NCBI taxonomy): Eukaryota > Viridiplantae > Streptophyta > Magnoliopsida > Poales > Poaceae > Bonia > Bonia amplexicaulis. The sequence goes on from CM070765.1 coordinate 8,886,159, forward strand.
TAAAAAGGAATTTCGAACATCTTGTTCAGGAAACACGACCACAAACGTGTGGCCGAATGGTTTTTAAATTTTAAAAAAAGCAAACGAAGTCTGAAAATCATGAGATTTGTCAAGATGTCATGATATTATACGTGGAGGCTGTGGTAAAAAATTGATAAGATTTCGCATAAGTTGTCACGTACGATGTTTACAAACTAAAGCAATTCTGAAGAAGAAGCGTAGAGTTGAGACGGATCCGGTAAGATTTGGAGTCAAAGTGACGGTCGAATTGTGGTTTTACTACAGAACTTTTTGTACAGGCAATAAACAACAAAGATTGTTTCATGTGAAATTTTGGTAATTTTTCGGATCCATTCGATAATTTTAATTTTTAAACTGCAACTGCAATTATATAATTTTACTTGATATAAATTGAATTTGAGCTATAACTGCATGAAATAATGGTCTAATATTCGTAGAAGCATCGAATATGCATTGTTGAGTGAATTTGACAAGGCATTTTCGAAGTACATTCGAACAAATTTGTAAAACACGCTATGAAAAAAATAGAGGAAAGGCAGTTTTATTAAAAAAAAAATATTTGCCGAGTGTCTTGTGAGAGATACTCGGCAAAGTAGGTTTGCCGAGTGCATTGTGGAAGGCACTCGGCAGGTGAAAGTTTGCCGAGTGCCCGATCGGGGCACTCGGCAAGGAGGGTTTGCCGAGTGCCCGATCGGGGCACTCGCAAACAATACAAACAACATATTAAGTTTCCCGCGCCACACACACGCAACACCAAAATCAAACGCCCGCCGCCGCCCGCCCGCGCCGCCGCCCGCCGCCGCCGCCGCACAGACGCCGCCGCCGCCGCCGCGCCCGCCGCCGCCGCCACGCCCCCCGCCGCCGCCCCGCCCGCGCCCGCCGCCCGCCGCCGCTTACCCGCACGGCCGCCGCTACCGCTGACCCGCGGCGGCCGCCGCCGACGCCTCCGCCGCGCCGCCCGCCGCCCGACGCCCCCGACGCCCGCCCCGCCGCCGCCGCCGACTCCACCGCCGCCCGACGCCTCCCGCGGCCGCCGCCCGACGCCCTCCTCGACGCCACCACCTCCTCGGTTCCGCCGCCTTCCTCCGGTTAATGTGATTTGGTGATTTGGTGAGAAACATAGAGTATTATTGTGCATTATTGTGCATGTTTATGAGTTTATGAGTATTATTGTGCATGTTTCATGTGGTGATGTGCATGTTTCATGTGGTAAATTCAGCTCAAAATGAAACATGGATGCATTTTCAAGGACTCTATGGAATGAAATAAGGAATTAATATATCTAAATCGATACTCAGCCTAACACCTGAACATGTTCTTCAAGAAAACTGGTATTTGCAAAGGTGTGTATATATACCATCAAATCAATTCTATAGAAATAATACAAGGAGAGAGTTAAGCCATGCATGAAACACTATTGCCAAGACATGCACAGTGGTGCAAGACAAAGAGGCCATAGCAAACATAACACATGTCGTCAATGGAAACCTTAGGAATCTTTGAATGTGCAAGTCCCAAGAACTTGGGAAAACTAGTCTCTGTTATTTCCTCACACATAGCATCTTGCGATCTATGCATATAGGACAGGAAAACCATGGACGCCGGTTTATTCTCTGGTTAGGCGTAACCTAGTTAGGCGTCTCCCGTTCGAAAGAGATACGGTTGGAAATATGCGATCTTTGCATATCTATAACCGTATCTGCTTCAATTGTCCACGTTTTTGACAACCCGAGGATGCGTAGATGGGTTAGTTTCATGGTTCACTCGATCCGTGACGAGTTTCGGCAGATCTCCCTGTTGTTCTCTGGATACACAATCTCCCTGCCAGGACGTGTATGTGGAGAACAGCGGGGAGGTGCTGCTGAAATTCTGTCTCGGATAGGAGTAGAGCATGGAAACTAACCTCATTTACGCATCCTCGGGTGGGATTAGGACCTATCTTCACCTATTATATAGGAGAAAGATCGTGTAGATGCATTTGATTCTTATATTACTCCCGATATGTTAGAGGATGGATGACCGTGAGTGGATGTACACGGCCGCTCAAGTCGTGGTTCGTTGTCCGATGAATGGATTGAGAAGACCGATGCTTTCTTGGAACTAGCATTTGCCAAGGTTAAAGGAGCGCGTGCCACTTGGTGTCCCTGCAGCAGATGTGCAAACACGCGTCGACAAACAAAGGAGGTCATGGGTAAACATCTTTGCAAGTTTGGATTTACGGCAGACTATACCCGTGGATCTACCACGGTGAATCCGATCGTATGAGAGAGGAGGTCGTGAGACCACGATCGAGGATTATGATGTCGATGGCGGGTAGGAGACATGTTAAATGACTATCATGAAGCACACTTATTGAAGGACGAGGGAGGAGGAGCCGAGGCAACCGCAGGCGACACGACATGTTGTCTGCGGCACGTAAACCCCTTCACGGCCGCACGAAGGTTTCTCAACCGGATGGCATTGGACGCAGAATGGCCTTGAAGTCCCGCTTAGCTTGAGTCGAGACGCCTCGATGCTATGTTGATAGCTTTTGGCGATGCTTCCTGAGGGTCACATTCGCCAAAGAGCATGTACGAGTCAAAGAAACTCCTTCGTGCACTTAAGATGCCATATGAGCGATACATGCTTGTCCGAAGGGTGCATCCTATTTAGGAAAGAACACGCGAAGCAAAGTATCGTGGAAAGTGTGGATCCTCTAGGTTCCCGGAGATGGACTCGTGATGGTCAAGAGGCGCTTGCGATCCCGTGAAAATCCTACGGTACCTTCCGCTCATACCGAGGATCCAACGGCTATACATGACCGAGGAAACCGCGAAATGATGACATGGCACAAAATGGACGCCGATACAATCACGAGAAGTCGGTACATCCATCCGATGGAGAAGCATGGACCCACTTTGATGTGATTCATCGTGAGAAAGCTCTAGAGGCTCAGAATGTACGTGTTATACCGGCAATGATGGGTTCAATCCTTATGGAATGATGGCCGCCCATACACTTGTTGGCCCGTGTTCGTTATCCCCCTCAATCTCCCCCCCGGCGTCCTCTTCCAACGACAGAACATATTCTTGTCGTTGATAATTCCTGAACACCCGGGGAATAATATGGGTGTGTTCATGGAGCCTGTGATTGATGAATTGGTCCGTGCTTGGGAGGAAGGGGTATTGACATACGACCGAGCTACAAAGAGAAACTTCAAATGCATGTTTGGTACCACTACTCCCCGCATGACTTCCCTACGATGGGATATTCTCATGCTGGTGTGTTCACGGGAAGTTCCCATGCCCAGTATGCAAGGCAGCTCTGAAGTTCATTTGGTTGCTGAAGGGTGGCAAGTATTCTTTGTTCGAGGCTATGTTCCTGAGCATGTCTGGCTAGTGCTGGCAGAGTTGAGCAATTTCTTCCGCCAGCTTTGTGCCAAGGAGTTATCTCGGACCGTGATTGCAGACTTGGAAAGAATGGCACCTGTGTTGCTCTGTAAGTTGGAGAAGATCTTTCCACCCGGCTTCTTCAATCCGATGCAGCATTTGATTTTGCACCTCCCGTATGAGGCACGAATGGGGGCCCGTGCAGGGCCGTTGGTGCTATCCAATTGAGAGATGTCTAAAGGTTCATCGAACTAAATGTAAAAATAAATGCAAAATTGAGGCTTCCGCTGCGAGGCATACATTCTAGAGGAGGTGTCAAACTTCACTACAACGTACTATGGTGACAACCTTCCTAGCGTGCACAATCCACCCCCTCGTTACAATGCTGGCGAAAATGAATCGAACCTCAAGATTTTCCGAGGGCAACCTCGAAGTGCAAGTGATGCGACCCCCAAGACCTTGAAACATGAAGAGTGGCGCACTATCATGCTATATGTGTTGAACAACCTTCCCGAAGTGGAGCCGTACATGCGTAAGTTGTCAACAAACTTGTTCTCAGTAGTCACTATTCTCGCATCCAACCCCTTGTTTCTCGTTGGTGTAGGGAATTTCATCATCAATTCGCGTGCATCAAGGGAACCTACCCGCAGAAGTCGAGACCCTTCTTAGCCGTGGTGCGGAGCTGGAATGCCCGATTTCATTTCTTGGTTCAAACAGAAGGTACTGTCCAATTTAGCTCGTACTTAGTTTGACATTACAAGTTGCTCGTACGGGCGAATAATATAACGAACTATCTTGCTTGAGCTTGCAGGGCCAAACCGATGCGTCTATGAGTGCCGAGTTGAGACAGGTTGCCGATGGTCGTGCCTATAGGGTAAGCTCATTTACCGTTATGACGTGAATGGATATCGCTTTCACACAACAAGACATGAGCGTAGTCGCCCAATCAAGAACCACAAATACCGGAGTTTTTACGCCTGGCCTTGATGGGGTCGAGTATTATGGAATAATTGAAGAAATATACGAACTCACGTTTCATGGTTGCAAACCTCTTAATCCTGTCATATTCAAATGCCATTGGTTTGATCCTGAAGTAACGAGACGGACCCCTAATATTGGGCTAGTCGAAATTCGACAGTCATCCGTCTTACCAGGAGACGATGTGTATATTGTGGCTCAACAGGCCACGCAAGTTTATTATCTCTCATACCCGTGCCAAAAGACGACCGTCTTAAGGGTTGGGATGTTGTGTACAAGGTATCGCCACACGGTAAACTACCCGTCCCAAACAATGAAGATTACAACTTTGACCCAAACACATATGACGGAGAGTTCTTTCAAGAAGAGGGGCTAGAAGGCAGTTTTGAGATAGACTTAACCGAAGCGATCGGAATGGAAGTAGACAATGAAAGGGTTGTTGACGAGGACGCGGAGATGAGGTTCAAAATCAAGGACTTAGAATTACTTCAGCGATTACATTTAGGCAATGACAGTGATGACAACATTGCTCCTTCGAATAGTGTTGATTATATGGATATGGCTGATGCTGATGATGAGACTTATGATCCAGCTAATCCCGATCATGATGATTATTTCTAATACATGTAATACTTTGTTATTTTCTAATTATGTTTTGTTTATTTTGCATCTCTTTCTAAGTACGCCTTGTTTATCTCGTGCTTATTGGTTTACTCTTTTTAATTGCAGGTGATTGACCAAAGATGGTGGGCGGTATGAGGAACGTAAGGTCGCTTTACCAAAGACGGCCCGATGCAGCTGAGCAGTCGGGGAGCAAGAGTAGGAGGAGCGGGAGGAGCAGCAGGAGGAGCAGGAGCACTCTTGAGAGGGAGCGGGAGGAGGAGCGGGAGGAGGAGGAGGAGCAGGAGGAGGAGCGGGAGGAGGAGCGGGACCAGGAGGAGGAGCGGGAGCGGGAGTAGGAGGAGGAGCAGGAGCAGGAGGAGGAGCGGGAGCGGGAGCAGGAGGAGGAGGAGGAGCAGAGGAGGAGGCGGCGGATTCCGCTTCCTCCGGTTCGTCGGTGTCTGGTTGCGAGGTCCTCGACCTCCCGAGGCGACCGATACCTCCCGAGACGCCACGATTCGACCCACCGGGCTAGGTAAGTAACTTTAGATGTTATCACTACTTTTCATTTGATATGTTGAAAATCACAATATAAACTAATAATTTATCTTAATCACTTGGGCGGTGTTGGACGCCAGGTCGCAGGTGATCACAAACGCCATGTCAATGGCATCCTGGGTCTTTTGTGCAGGGTACACTTCCCCGGCCCGGTTGCGCTTTGGCGGAGGCGTGAGCCGCCTACACGTGGGACCACTACGCCGCCTTCCCGATTTACCGATCGGGATGGCGGTATTCGCCAACAAGGCGGCGCGGTGACGGCCGAGATGTGGGTAAGTCTTCCTCGCACTACATTGCTCAATACATCGCATTCATTGGACATTCTTAAAATAATGACCGGATACATCGCGCCTATATGCAGGATTTCTTCAGATGCCGGAGGATATTCGCCAAGGCGGCTAGTGTGGCTCATAAAGCCCGTTATAAACTCGTGAAGGACATGCATTACGAGGCGCGTCCGTGCCATCGTAACATACAACGCTACCTACCTTGGAGTGAAGATCAACAAAACTCAAGCAAGAAACATGAGGTCAATTCGGAAGACTACATGCGGTAAATATAGAACATTAATACTGATTTTTCCGAGATTAAGTACGCTTAATTTGATCTTCTTATATGTTATATACTTGATGACGTGTAGGTGCCTCCGTGGTGGTGCGCCCAAGATCTCCAAAGGCCGGGCACGATGGTGGACAAGTGGTGCGCCGAGTGGGAGGAGACGCACAACGCTTGCCGGGAGCGGCGTTTGATGATGCCAGTGCACCACACCATCAAGGCAACAGAGCCTCGACGAAATTGCGGCTACATGGGTACGCGAATTCATTTCTTTATTATAACGCTCAATTCGCATAATTTCTAATCATCTTGCTGTTTTTTCCCGATCGTCGTCACATGGTGGCCACCTTGCTCCCGCTCAAGGCATGGGCTTTGGCCCACAAGGGCAAGGCGACGTCCGACGCCGACTACAACCCGGAGGACCCGCCTCGGTGTACAGCAATGCGACCGTCCACACCGCCTCGGTGAGTACACATCGATGGCAAGGGCGGTCCATGGGCCGAGTACGATCCGAGCACCCAGACCTTGATGGAGAAGTCGTCATGAGGGTGGGAGGAGGCAAGAAGCATGGGCGGTATCGGATTGGCGACAAGACACTCGACACGGCCACTACTCCCACTCTCTCCCAGATTCGAGCAAGGAGCACGAGCTCAAGCCCGCCATTCGCCCACGGCCGACACCGCACGATCCGGATGGAGGCACTCCAGGTTATTTTTGTTTTATTCGTCGTTCATTAATTTTTACATACCTTTGCTTTGCATTGTAACATTGGGGTGAAATATTGTAGGCCCAGCTGGAAGAAGAGAAGAGGCTACGGGAGGAGATGGAGGCGAGGATGGAGGCCGATCGGCAGAGGATGACGCAGATGTTTCAGTGGATGCAAAGTCTTGGCGAGAGGATGGGTCAACCTCTCGCCACCGAGCTATTCCTCCACCTCCTCCTGCAACTACTCCCGTGAGTTTCTAGTGGAGTATGAATGTTTAAGTTTGTATGTTCCTACCTTAAATCTTGTCTCACACATGCAATCTCTTCTCTTTGTGCGTAATCAATCGGCGGCTTCGAATAATATGTCTCATGACCCACCACATCAGTCGGGGTGACTATATGTGACTTGTGATATGTGATATATGATATATTGTGACTATATGTGATATTGTGACTTGTGATGTGATATTTGGAGACTTGTGGTGATATATGTGATATATTGTGACTTGTGGTGATATATGTGATATATTGTGGACTATATGTGATATATGTGATTACTTGTGGTGATTACTTGTTGATATATCGTGATATTGTGATTTGTTTGAGTGGGTGCAATAAACATTTAAAATTGGCGTTTTCGCCACTTTGTCGTAGTGTTACACTCGGCAAAGGGAGGCTTTGCCGAGTGTCATGGAAAACACTCGGCAAAGTAACGCTTCGGGCATTCGGGAACGCACTATGCCGAGTGTTGTGATTTTGCCGAGTGTCATGGTCAAAACACTCGGCAAAGTAACGTTTCTGGGCATTCTGGGAACGTACTATGCCGAGTGTTGTGATTTTGCCGAGTGTCGTGGTAAAAACACTCGGCAAAATTTTAAACTTTGCCGAGTGGTTTTACCATAACACTCGGCAAAGTGTAAAGATTTGCTGAGTGCCATTCCGTCCTGGCACTCGGCAAACGACGCCGTCACCGTGTTCCTTCCGTCCACTATCCTTTTTGCCGAGGGTCGCCGCACTCGGCAAAGACTTTGCCGAGTGCTCGATTAAAGCTCTCAAAAGAGCTCTTGCCGCCGAAACTATGACGGTGAGCTATGCCGTGGGTGGCACTCGGCAAAGACTTTGCCGAGTAGTTTCTGTGCTTGCCGAGTGCCACCGGCACTCGGCAAAGCTGCTGAACCCGGTAGTGATATTGGTCAACAAAAAATTGTGACAAAATATTGGCTTCGTTAGCATGTGAAAAGTATGGTGACATTACTGGGCGTAGCCTGTTACCAGCTTTGCCCAAACTCTGAAAGTTTTCTAGTGGATCTAATTATGTCTTTCTAATGGTATATTATGATCTCAAGCAAATCCAATACGGGAAAGACAAATTAATCAATGTCGTTGTTCCACTTTTGAAGAAGTCACTACTATAGAAAAGCTCATCACAGACGGTTCAGATATGTCACCACAGATGGTTTCCAGAACTATCTGTGCTTATGGGTCAGTAATACCCTAAGAGCATCACAGACGGTTTTTGAACTGTCTGTAATAACCCTTATTATAGATGGTTCTTAACTAAAACCGTCTGTGATAGACTATTATCACAGACAATTCTAGTTAAGAACTGTTTGTGATTGTGTTCTCACGATATCATAAATGGGTCTCCTTCAATTCATCAACATTAATTATCTAATTGCGCAATAAAACAACGCAATCAGATAATGCACTTGAACCAAAGCAGGCCTATTTATGATGATGTTGCTTTAGTATGCCGTGGTCGTAGGCGCGCGGTCGTAAGCCATGGTGATATGTCGTGGTCATATGCCATGCTCGTAAGTCATGGTCATATGCCGTGGTCATAGGCCATGGTCGTAGGCAAGTGGTCATAGCCCGTGGTCATATGCGCTTAGTCTGTTAGCAGCTATGTGTGCCAAATTCTATTAGCAAATGGAGGAAACTACATACGGTGTAAACGGAGACAAGTTTAGGGTGGCGAGAAAGTAAAACATGAATTTCAGCAAGGGCCGAAACACTAGCCATCCATCAATCATCACAAGAACTAAGGGGAGGGGTGGGGGATATATTACCGGCGATGAAGGAGGGGCCGACGACGGCAGCGTCACCGTTGTGTCATGACGGTGACACTGCCCAAGACACTCTTATGACAAGAGTGCCTTGTGCAATGAACCGTGGTGTCACAACCGGAGGCAGAGGAGCTCGGGGAGGTAGTTGGCGTCGTCGGGAGAGGCAGCACTTCAATCCGTTTAGGGGAGCTAGCTAGATGACGCTTCGGTTTGGAGTATTCGGGGGAGGCGTGTGGGCAGCATATATACGTGCATTTGGGTAGTGGAACTGAGAAGTAGTTGAGAGGTCGCGATGCCACTTCAGTTTGAAAGTTTGAACAAAGGGGCAGCAAAATCGGGTGGTGAAATATCACAGACAGTTTTTAATATAAACCATCTGTAATGACTTAATTATCATAAATGGTTTTTAACATAAACCGTCCATGAAGTATCACAAATGGTTTAAATAAAAACCATTTGTGACATTTGGTAATATCACAGACGGTTCTTGCCAATAATCATCTGTGAAGTATCATAGATGGTTTTTCCCATGAGCCGTCTCTGATATTTTCTCTTCACAGATGGTTTTTACCGCTGGCAGCAACACAGACGGACTCTAAATAAAAACCGTCTGTGATTGTATTTAATACAGATGATTTTGGTTAACTGTCTGTGACAAGACGTCTAGTATAGCATGTTTTGTAGTAGTATCTTTCATATGAAAATAATGAACAAATGGAAATACGCAGATTAATCCGAACGAGTAGCCGGTAGAAACCCTTGCAGAACGAGGCGAAGTACCTTCCATTAGTACTACTACGCGTCTTTCAGGAAGCACGCATTGTACGTAATTTGAGAACAGACAAGTTCCGTTAATTTTAGAGCTGCGGAACTAAACTACCGCTTGTTCTGTACAAACCGGGCACAAATGCAATCAAGCTGGAACTTAAGGGAAGCAAGGTACTGAAAGTACTTAGTTTTTTCACTTCACTACACATGCATCTTCTCTTGGGGCCGTCGTTTTTTCACTTTACTACACATGCATCTCTCTTGGGGCCGTCGTTTTTTCACTTTACTACACATGCATCTCTCTTGGGGCCGGTAATTAATATTCATTGACAACTGTACGAACTCAATACTTGGTTAGTCTTTGCAGTGTGAGATTCCTCACGAAGCTGACTCCAAGATGTGCCCGGCCCAATCAATCGTCCGTCATGGCCGCACAGTCATCGGATTTGAGCCAAATTCAGCAGTTATCCAAGTTATGATACTGGGTGAAGAATCATACATTGCCCGTGAAGGATACTGGATGAACAGTAACATACTCTTGATCCGACTTGATTTCTAGAACATGGCATTGTGTATGGTCCCGACACCTCCCAGGCCAACAAGCATGCGACAGACTGCATGCAGTTTTGATCATGCTCACATCAAGAACAGCATCAAAACTTGGGCTACACTAAATCTTTTATGATTCTATATCCTTTGGGTAGGTCCATCATCTATATAGGTGAAACTAGGTCTAATCTTGGAGTACAATATGACATTTTTATACAATTAAGCTTCAATTGGCACGTGGTTCCTCTGTATATATTCTCAGGTCTCAGAAGTTTGAAGACGATTCAATCATCCCTGTACGCATTATATTTCACACTTCCATGTCGAATATATGGTTTAACCAGATGCGGGTCAATGTGATGATTGTTAGGCCATGACATGATCTCCCCAGTAAAGGATCCTAGGCGCCACACGTTACCTGATCAGAATGTGCAATGTTTAGTCCTGATACCTCCTAAGCCTACAAGCATGCAAGAGAACTGTGTGCAATCATGCTTCATGCTCACCAGCCTGTGAATGAGTAGCAACCAATCAATGTTAGTTTTCTCCATGTCATAACCCATAATTGGCTGAATCTTGGGCTAGTACTAAATCTTTGAAGTTTATCTGTCCTTCAGCTCCAATATATATGAGTGAAACTAGGTCATATCTTTGAGTACAATGATATGACATTGTGGTATAATTAAGCTATCAATTGCACGCACATGGTTCCTTTACATCTTTAGCTCAAACTTTGAAGAGGATTCAGTTCCCTATACACTACACATAACTGTGAATTAATGGCAAGTATCCTGAAGTATCCTCCATTCGTACTGGTATCATATATCTGTCAGAAAACAATCACCGTAATTTGAGAATAAGAAGTTTCGTCAGTTTTAAATTTCTGCAAAGCTAAACTACCACTTGTTCAGTAGTACTAGCAACCACAGGTTCACATCACAACTAGTAGTACTTTAGCCGACCACAACTGCAGTTAATCTTGTAGGAACTTGAGGGAAGAAGTTACTGAAATTCCTCAGTTACATTTTTCATTACCGTAAGCACATCTCTCTTGAATAGTTAGTTGGTCTTGCACTTCGAGCTTTCTGATTAGGCCGGCACGGTAAGCAATTCGGTTTCTAATTTCTCCTCAGAAACATTCGGTGGAAATAGGGGGAGAAATATGGTAAGCAATTAAGCAGAGATGCGCTCTCGTCTTGCAACAGCCCAGAGACAGAGAGCAGCAAATGCAAAGCCATACCACCTCAGGTGAACTCTGGTTGTGCTGCACTCTCGCGGCATGTGTAGCAAGATGTACCAAGTCTCATCGACGGCGGAACAAGAGGTGGGAATTGGGCGGCACGGCCTGAGCCTAATGTGCTTCGGGCCGTTTCGTGTCGTGTTAGTTCGGCCCAGTCATCTTATTGTGCCGTGTCGTGTCGGTCTGTCTCGCTTTTGGCCAGGTCCAAGCATGGCCCAAAGCCCGCCGTGCCGGCCGTGCCCGCCATGCCGTGTCGTGCCGTCCAACATACCGGTTTTCTAGGCCCAGCCCGGCCCACCGTTCGTACCATGCTAGCACGGCCTGCCACGTGTCGGGTTGGACCGTACTTGAGTCGTGCTGGACCAGTTATGCTTCGGGCTGACCCAAAAAAGCACAACCCAACTCTCAGCTCTAGGAGGAACCTTGCCAGTCAGGATGCTAGGTGCTAGCTACATGGTCATAGAGTCCTTGCAATGTTTATAGTCCTGACACCTGCCAAACCTACGAGCGTGAGAGAGCACTGAATGGACTCGATCGTACTCACTAGCCTATGAATGACTAGCACAGTCCATGGCAATTTTTCTCCCCGCCAAAATAGAAAAAGTTTTGTCTAGCACAAATCTTGCAATATCTTCAGTCCTTCAGCTCCAATATATATGGGTGAAACTAGGTCATATCTTCGAGTACAATATGACATTATGCTATAATAAAGCAATCAATTGGCACATGATTCCTTCACATCCTCAGCTCAAAATTTTGAGGAGGATTCGACTACCCTCTTTAGGTACTGCTACTATTCACAGTGAATTCAATGGCTGTAGTTTAATTAGACATCATAATATGTTATTCTGTGGGTAATAAGATGCTGCTCATCTGGACTATTGTATATCTTAACTCTGACTAGAATTGCGTTTGGGACAGAAAAGGCCAATAAAAACAACTTTTTAAAAATGCAGAACGTTAAATTACAATCAACCAGTACACCCTTTGAGGACCTGTTTGGATAGGGGAGAAATTTGGCATATGTGCTGATCGTTTACATTATATATATATATATATATATATATATATATATATATATATATATATATATATATATATATGTGTGTGTGTGTGTGTGTGTGTGTGTGTGTGTGTGTGTGTGTGTGTGTGAGCCGCTGTGTAATGGATGAGGTCATTGAACATGCTACCTAAAACTAAGATGCATGTTGAGTGTAGTGACTTATATCATAGTCTTTTAGAATTTAAAAATATGTGTTATAATGAGTCCTAATAAGATTAGGATTCCTACTTTATTTTGGAGTAGTATTCCTAGTCCACATTGGAGGAGGGTTAGAGGGAACTATATAAAGTTATGAGGAGTGGTTATAAAGAATTCAAGCAACCAAACAACAAAGCAAAGAATGAAGTCACTCATCTAAAGGTAGTGGTGCACGAGAGAATTAGAGGTTAGGTTATTCTTTAGCACTAGATTCTTGTATAAGACAAAAATCCGAGAGTCCTAACAGATTTGAGAGGGCTGTGAGAAACCGACAATCCCTTGTACTCTTTTGAGATTGTACTTAAGAAATTTGCGACAGACTTCGCCAGATCTTCTCTCACATCGTGGTTGCTTCAACATCATTATTTTTTCTCTCTCTATGAGATTCATCTTCTTCGTTCTTGATACCATGCACGTTTATACCATATCTCATAAATTCTAATCTGATCTAGAGGTTACTGCGTATAAGAAGGGGTATCAGAGTGTAACAAGTGGTATCAGAGCGAAGACTAAATTAATCTAATTTATAAGAAGATCGATAAAGTGTAGTGACACAAAATCAAGATGATATCGATAGTATGGAGAGTTGCACATTTAAGCTTGTTCCAAAGTTTAACCATAGCCTTGAGTTCCACAGGAACAGCTGTTGACACGCACAGATATTGTACCCACAAACATGCTTTTCAAGTGTGATTCATATACCATGGTGTCCAAGATGCATATTCCCAACACCTTCCAAGCCTAGACGGCCGTGCTAGTAAAGCTCCTTGTCCTCACTAGCCCAACAGTGACTAGAAATCGTATTCCATCCATGCATGTTATCTCTCTCCACAGAACAACAAAGTTCTGGGCTAGCACTACGTCTATGAAATTCTTCTCTCCTTTGCTAGGTCCAATATATATGTGAAACTAGATCATATCCGCAAGTACGATATGGCACTTCTGGTGTAACGAGGGTCAAGAGTTTTTGGCCGTTTTGGTGTTTTTTGAATCCGTATTTATAAGAATGACAGTCGTCATGCTGAATTTACAAAAATAGTGTACCCACCACATGGTGACCATGCGGTAGCCTTGGGAGGTGACGCGTGGCCTCTGTCGCACGGCCACCATGCAGCAAAGGATTAGTTAGGATAATTAGGCTAATATAATTATAATTAGAGATTTCATTTAGGTACACTATTTGTATGATTTTTTAGATATAGCAAATAAATTCTAAAACTTATAAAATTTTATGTGGAGCCTTCGGACACGGTGTACTTGAATGTGTAATTTTTTGTAATTTTGTCCATCCTGAATTTTACTCAAAAATTCATTTAAATACACCTCAAATAGTCTAATTAAATGAATTCTTGAGTGAAATTCAAGATGGATAAAATTATAAAAATTACACTGCGTTGGAAGGCTCCATATAAAATTTCGTAATTTTTAGAGCACATTTGCTATATCTAGAAAAATCACACAAACAGTGCACCTAAACAAAATCCCTAAATACAATTACATTACCACTAATTACTCTAACTAATCCTTCGTGTGGCAGAGGAGGCCACCGCACGATGGCCGTGCGGCAGAGACCACGTGTCACCCTCCTAGGCAGCAAATTCAGTGGGACTAGTATCATTCTTATAAATACAGGTTTTAAAAAAACGCCAAAACGGCTAAAAACTCAGGGTCCAACGTAAGTACGTAACTACCCACTTGCACTATACCCAATGTGAATTCAATAACAAGTTTCGTATTGAAGGCAAATTTCAATGGCATGTTGATACATGCATGTCGTCGATCCTAGCTAGTGTACGTACCTACATATGTTGCTGCCGTGCTGCATGCCAGCGAGGCACACATCAGTGTAGAGCATCACTGCTTTTACCATTGTTTCTGCGTAGGAATTTGAGAATGGAACAAGGGTTCTTTAACTTTGAAGCTGCAGAACTAAACTAGGTACCACGTGGTCAGTATTAAGGCATTCTCAATAGGTCCTAGTCAGCAATATCCATAACATTAATTAGAATACCAACTACGATTTATGCTAAGGTGGAGAGGGGAGTAAAGAAGAGAGAGAGAAGCATCATGCAAGATATTATTTGGGCACAAAATCCAACACACAGTTTACTGTGAAACCTGCACTCTGGCAAGACAATGCCACACCGTTCAACCTCGACCCGCCGAGTGTTGCCACCGCTCCATGCTAGCCTGCTGCGCCGCTCTCCATTGGCCCGCTGAGCACTACTCCACACCGACCCGCTGAGATGCCCGCCGGGTTGCTCACCGCTCTCTGTTGGTCTGCCAAGCGGCGTCACTGCTCCTACAGGGCCACCGCGCCACTCCACGCCGCCCAACTGAGATGCTCACTGGGTTGCCACATCGCTCTCCGTCGGCCCACCGATCGCCGTCGCTGCTCCACATAGGCCATCGTGCCACTCGATGTGCCCTGTTGTGCTGCTTCACGCCGGCCCGTTGACACGCCCATCAGGCTATTGTGCCACTCTCTGTTAGACTGCCAAGCATGTCGCACCACTCCACATCAAGTCGTCGCTCCACTCCATGCAGGGATACTGCACCACTCCACATTAGGCCACCACGCCACTCCACGCTAGCCTGCCGATCCGCCCACGCGTCATGCCGCTCCACACCGGACCGCCTTGTCGCTCCACGCACATGACCGTGTCGCTCAACGCCTCGCTGCCTATCACCATCCACCAGCGTCTTCTCAGATCCATTTGGATTTGGATGCTGCCAGCTCAAATCCGGCCAAATCTAGTAGAAAGAAGGCCGCTGGTGCTAGTGAGGGTGGATGGGGCGGCCGATTGATGATATTTCTATGAGAGAGAGGGGAGAGAGGCAATCGGTGGGAGAGAAGAGAGTCCGTCGGTGGAAGAAGGGAGAGACAGAAACGTGAGAGGTGTTATTTATTATTGATCGGTCAAACTAGTAGACATTATGCATTGGTGAAGTGATGATGTCTATAGTTATTTCTAGCTGATATGGAAAGCATAGATATTGCTTTGCAATGTCTTCTATTGAGAGTGTATAATTTAAATGCAAACCCTCAGCTTGCGCTTCTCACGCTTCCGTCTGACAACAAGATCGGCCACGATCGACGGACGATCACCGGAAATCAGCATGAACCAGTGGTGAAGCAGGACATAGTGATTGGACACATGCAACTCGCCAGTGAAAGATATTGGGTTACCAGTGACATGCTTATGATAAGGGCTACATGCGGAGGATGAACAGGTGGCTATGTATAGTCATGACACCTCTAAAGCCTACGAACATGCGAGAGTATTGCATGCAGTTGATCATGCTCACTACGCTATGAATTACTAGCAATTCATCCATGCATGGTAATCTTCTCACATAATTAACAGCTCAGTCTTGGCCTAGCATTGAATCAAGCTTTTCTATCCTTCAGTCCAATATATATAGGAGTAACTTGTCCGTACATTTTTCTTTGTTAAAGCGAAGCTAAGCCGTATATTCGAGCACGATATGACATCGTGGTATAATTAAGCTATCAATTGGACATGGCTCCCCCACATACTCAGCTCAAATTGTTTTTTTTTACGCGAGGTAGCTCAAATTGTTGAAGAGGATTCAACCACCCTCTGTACGTACTACACTTCACCATGAATTCAATGGCAATTAGACGCTTGGATGTCGAATACTATACATATAGTAGCCCTGTTTCTTATACAGGAGTAAGGCTTCGTTCAAGGCAGTTTCATATACAGGGCTACACGAGCACATCCATCAGGGAGCGTATATGCCGCCGGCGCCGATGCGCTCGCGCGCGCCGTCATGTTATACTTCCTCGAGCTTGCCGGCCGGCGACGCCGACGGCGTCCACGCAACATTCGATCGAGTTTAGCCTTATTGGCGGCGAGCACACTTCTGATGACCGGCGGCCGCAAGGGATGCCGTGGAACCAGGCCTGCAGCTGCACGTACCGATCTAAACCTGTACCGGCATCTCGGCAACCTCCTCTCGACCAAACTGGGTGCTGACATGACGTTCATAGTTGGCCAGGACAAGTATGTCGCGCACCGGTGCGTGATAGCTGCTCGGCCTTGGCATCTGTACTGCATCACAATATACATCAAAATCTTTGTGTATATCTAGTACAACTAACACCGGAGCGGCGGTCAATCTCTTCTCTAGTTCTTGAAAACTTTCCTCATACACTACTATCCATTTAAACTTCTTTTTATTCTTAAAGAGCTGAGTCATTGGTCTTGCGATCTTGGAGAAGTTCTTGATGAACCTACAGTAGTGTCAGACCCGGATTTTTCAATCCAGAATCTGCTGTGCCTTATCGCATTATTCCCTGGATCAGTAGATAATGCACACAGATACATTGCTGAATCATTTCATACATCGCTGAATTCACAACAAGCCATAATATTATTACATAGCATGGGTGAAGTTAGGCCTTCACAAAGGCGCAGCTGATACAGTAGGGCCAGGCAGGCCAAATATTTACATTACAAAAGTCTAACAGCGGAAACGATACAAAGAAGGCCTTTAAACCACAAGCAAAGACTGAGGGCAAAAGTGGTCATACAAATATTCTAGGGCTCTAGAATATCTGGGTGAAACCACACCTTAGTCTAGATGCCTAAGGTTCTAAGCGCGGATTATCCGTCCTAATTCTCGGCGCGGTCTTCTCCATCTGTAGCAGGTGCTTCCTCGTAGGCATACGAATCTTGAGCTCCCGAATCTGGATTTTTGGTATTGCAAGAGTGAGCACACTAACCACCGTGCTCAACGAGTCAACACACAGAATGCAGTAGGTAGTATGCAAGGCTTTTACTAAGGGAAGGCTCAAGTTGTTTTGTTTGCGGAAATATGCTTTTTGAACCATAATACTTAAAATTCCCTAGGACCTAGCTAGTTGAATTTTTAAACATGATACTCAATAACATATACTTTTATTTTTATCGAATCAGAGACCATCCACCATTACATGGTCTCTGCTCCTTATACCATGCCTTCAGCGTATAGTCGCTTACATTACCACTGGGACAACACCCAGGACAATTCAAATAAGGGCCTTTCTCTGCCCTCCACTTTTCCATTTCCACCCCTTCAAAGTTTTTGAAACAGAACTATATCTAGTTAAGTTCCCATGTCCGCCCTTGACCGTGGACACGGCTATTCGAATAGTTTTGACTCGCAGAGTGTACACTTTACCCACATGAGATAGATCTGCTCATTGCCCCACACGATTCCTTAGCCATGCGGTTGAGTAGACTATCACAGAGCTTTTACGATGTATTTTCCTAGCAGAGTTACGACCGCTAAGGTTTCCACTTCCTCCGGGTACGACCACCCTTCCAGAAGCCCCCTCTTGCGCCATCACGTCGGAGGATGTGGCCATCCTCTACCCGCCCGTGTTCACACCGACGCAACTCTTACTAAGTCAATGCAAATTAGTTGGCCCTGCCTACACTTTGCCAGCATGTGGTTGCACATGTTGTACCATGGGAGGTCATCACAAGATTCAGTCCTTAATGGTTATCTGGGCGGTTCTACCACAATCCCCTTGTGCTATCATGGCACCACTTTATCACAAATATGTGCTATCACGGCACCATTCAACACGCACACCCTTCAACCACCCGCCCAGATAATTAAGCATGTAGGGTTCTTTCGGGCGAAAAATACACTTATACCAACATAAACCAGTCATCATCACAATGACTGCCCAATACTGCTTTCTTTAGTTTGCAAGATATGCTAGGGTGCTCTCACACCCTTGTTTATCTAAACAACTCTAAGCATGCATTTATAATTATAGACTTAGTTTCAAAGGAGTTGTAGCATTATTACTTTTACTAGGGTGACAAGGATCACATAGCCAAAAGTATTGCAAGGGATATATACTAAACCAAGAGAACATGGGCATATATCTAAAATCTGAAATTAACATGTATTGCAACATAAATATAAGCATGCAATTTATAATACTTAAACCAAATTAATTTGTTGAAAACATAGGATCAAAATGATCAAAGCATTGACTCACCTTGGATGCAAGGGTCGGGATTCGGGGTGTTGGAGTCTATAGCAGCGGCAGCTTCCTCTTCTTGAGCCTCGAAAGCTACGTTTTATATGCGCGAAAATTTAGATAAAAAAATCATCACAACAATCAAATAACACAATAAAATTTGAACAAGCTTCAAAAATGTTGGTTCTGGTTCCATTAGGTAGCCCTTGATTTTAGATGAATTTAGAAATTGGTTTCACTAAATTTGGAGCTAAAATGAATAAGTTATACACATTTGAATACCTTTGGTTTAATTAAATCTAAAAATTAATAAAACCTCGACACCGGGGCCCACTGTCAGTGACCGCACTCGCGTGGTGCTGACACGTGGGGCCCGGGAGGCAGCGACTCACGCCCGCCTCAGCTGCCCCGACAAAGGGTCCCACGCCGAGGTTGGCGGTGTCTTGTCGGCGACAGTGGGCCCACACACGGGAAATTAAAAGAAAGGCTCAACCTCAGGCGCTGCGTGAGCGGGGGCTCGAACGCGCGCCGAGGGAACCGGGGGGGAAAGAGGGCTGGCGCCGCTAGCCAGCCGGGCTAGCAGCGCATCTCACCCCTTAAGGGGTGCTTTTACCTCTTAAGGGGGGTGCGCGGGGGGTGGAGCAGGGGCGGTCCGAGGCCGGGGGAGGCGGTGGCCGTCGCCGGCGAGGGAGGTTCACCGAGGTTCGGGGAAGCGGTGAAATGCGATGCTGGGCTCGCGGCGAAGCTGATGGCGACGACGAGGAGGGCCGGGGGTCACCGGAGGTGGGTCGGCGACGAGCAGCAGCGGCGGCTCGGGGAGGGCTTACGGCGCCGGCGAGCTACGGTCGTCGGTGAGCTCGGGGGATGCCGGGAGAAGCTTGGCGACTGCCTTGAGATGGTGTGGGAGCAAGGGATCGAGCTCCCACGGCGTGGATTGATGGAATTGCAGCGAGGGCCGACGGCCGGAGTTAGGGAAGAAAGAGGCTCACCGGCGCACGGGTGGCTTTTGGGGCAATTGCGCGCTGGGGAAATGTTGAGGGTGTCACGGCGATCCTTTTGGCGCATCCGCGCTTTATAGCCGACCGAGTGGGCAGCCACGGCGGACCCGCCCATGGGACATGGCGGCTGCCGCGGCGCGCTGTCGGCCGGCGATCAGGGCGCGGCGGGTGTGGCGGGTCGTGGGCGGCGTCGGGGTCCTTCCCATACCACGCCCCTCTGCGGGATTCCCGCAGAGCGGTCGCGCCAGTCGTGGCGGAGGGTCCGGCGGCGCGGAGGAGGAAGAAAGGGGAAACGGCCGACAGCGGGCCCGCTGTCGGCGAGAGAGAGGCGGGTGGAGGCGTCCGCACGGCGGCCGAGATGGCGCGGTGGCGACGTGGCGCCGGGACCGCACGCGCGTCAACCCGAGGGAGAGGGTGGGCGGCTCCGGGGGCGACGTGGGCGGATCCAGTCCGTCCACGCGTCGGCCGGGGGTGGGGGTTGGGGCTTTATTTTGATTTTGAATTTCCAGAAATGATAGAGGGCATAATATAATTCGGAAAAATACTAAATTACCACCAAAAATTCTAGAAATTTCACAGAAATCCCCAGAGACATTTTTGGGCTTAAGAAAATTATTTCCCACAAAGTGGTTATTTCATTTAATATTCTTAGGCCTATAACTGACTACTTTTCCTTTTTCCTTTTAATTTTTCTCCTCTTTTCTTTTATAATTGGAGATATATTTACTTTGTGCAAAAGCATGCATATATATATATATATATATATATATATATATATATATATATATATATATATATATATATATATATATATATATATATATATATCTAAGCTTGCCCTACTTATTTCTAAAAGCTTTCATCAGGCATTTCTGCCACTTCTACTTCTAAATTTTAAATCTGTCTTTGGTTCCTT
Organism: Bonia amplexicaulis; assembly: GCA_036346245.1. Classification (NCBI taxonomy): domain Eukaryota; kingdom Viridiplantae; phylum Streptophyta; class Magnoliopsida; order Poales; family Poaceae; genus Bonia; species Bonia amplexicaulis. The sequence goes on from CM070765.1 coordinate 8,906,749, forward strand.
GAAAGCCTACTTATGTTAACTTTTGAAGTTTTCTCTATGGATCATCTTTTCAGATTTGAATTCAAATTTAGAATTCTCTATTAGTTAAACAGGTGGGCTCTTCCTCGAAGTTCTTCAGAAAAATACTTTCAAAAACCCAACTCAACATAATGCGCTACAGAATATTTTACAACATTTTATTATACAGTTCCTTTAAGTTTTCAGGATGTTACAAGTAGTATCCTGTCGGACCACGAATTTACAACCTGAAACCCTCTATGATTCCACTATTTTATTCGCTAGATCAGTAGATAGTACCCACAGATATATTACTGAATATAAAAAAACATATCTTGCGGAAGTGTAATTAATACAAAAGTAGACTTGCACATGGGCTGATATGGCTGAAACCATTTGAGAGCAGTGGCGAAAACGAAAACATCACATAGGTGAGACCCTCAGGATATACCCATATGTAACCAACTGGGGTTCGCAACCTAGTTCTTAACCTTCCTCGTCTTTTAGTATGATTGACATCTTTCGATGACCGCGGGGCTTTTCTTTTTTCTTCTTACTTACTAAATAATAGTAATTGAGCAATAGCTCAACAAGCTACCATACAGAATGCAATAATAATAGATGCAACGCTGACAAGGGAGGTTAAGGTTCTTTTATTTGTAGAAAAGTCATAATTAAAGTACAATAGGTAGAAACCTAATACTTAGCAATTTAACTAAACCATGTTTTTAAAGAATATAAGAGTATGCAATAATAGTAGTACAGTTCCATCCACTTATTACAGAGCATGGTTTCATCCACTATATGCTATTTTTGATACTTGGGTTTTATCCGCCCATTATAATCACTAGGTTCTATCTACCTAGGGGAAATCAAACTAGGGTTCTATCCACCCATTGTTTTTATTTTCTTTCCACCCGCAAATGGTTTTATAAAATAGATACTAACTCGAGCAAATTTCCATGCCCACTTATGACCATAGTGTTCGAACAATTTTCATTCTGTAGAGATCGTATACTTTACCCATAAGAGATAACAAATTTGTAATATTCTATATGTTTTCTTAGACATACAGATCAAGAAAAATCACCACAAGATCTTTACAACGTATCTTTCCAGTGAGGCTACACCCGTTAAGGTCTCCACATACTATGGGGTTCTATCCATCCTCTCCAGAGGTCCCCTCTTACGTCACATGAAGGCTTCTATCCTGTAACTCATCCTGTGTTCAATTGGATGGTACAACCTGCGCTGGGTTGATCCAAATTAATTAGCCAGGTTATGGCTATTATAGATTTGTGGTTGCACTATTTTACATTGAGAGGTCACCACAAGATTCAGTCCTTATGATTATCTAGGCTATTCTCCCACATACCACACTCTCGTGCTCCATCTACACCAGCCTCTCTTACTATCTGCCAAAATATTTAAGCAAGTTTAGAGTTTTAGTAATACAAAATATCCTTTCAATTTAAATACCGACCATTTTCATCCAATGGTTGCCTAAATCTAAGTTTACATGTTTAAAGTAATGTCTGCGTAGCGACGAGGGGAGGTAACGGTCGTAGGCACAATGCTATTTTGTGACCGGGTTGGTTGGGGAGGAAGAAGAGAAGCTCAGCAGCTTAAATAGCTGAGGGGGCAATGGGTGATGTGAGCATGCTTCATGGTTGAGGCCACGGTGGTGTCATGGTGGCATGGCGGTGGTGTGGGCGTCCACTCATGCGCAGTGCTCGGCATTGGCGCCGGCACGGTGGAGTGACTGGAGTTGGCAAAGGTGATGCCTAGGTAGTGGAGGTGGCGAGAGTAGTTGAGCATGCGTGGCATGACGTGGGCACGGTTACTACGGCGGTAACTGGCAGGTGGGGCTCCGAGGGGACGGCTATGCGGAGTCAGCGGCTACGTGGCGAGCGGGCGAACGCCCCCGCTGGGTTGGGTGGCGAGGTGGCAGGGTGGAGCCGGGCGAGGCACGCAGCTGGCGGAGCGAGCGGACGAGGGGAGCTGACAGGCGGGACCCCGAGGGGGCATCTGATGACGCGTGGCAAGGGGACGTGGGCGGATTCGGACCGCATCCGCGGCGAGGCGAGGGGAGTCCTCGGGTGCGGGCGCTCCCCGGAGAAAGGCGGAAAGAGAGAAAGGCGCCAGCGGCAGAAGAAAACGGTTCGGCCCGGAAAGGAAAGTGGAAAGAGCCGAAAATTTCCAAATTGGGAAAGTTTTCAAAAATTCACCAAAAATTCAGGAAAAAATTAGGAAAAAAATTTGGTTTCAAATTTTGGGGTCTTTCAACCTACCCCCCTTAAAAGAATCTCGACCCCGAGATTCACTCGGATCAGGGAGTAAGTTGGGAAAATCCCGCTGCAAGTCTGATTCTCTTTCCCAAGTAGACTCATCGGCCGTGTGATTCTTCCATTGTACTCTGTAGAATTTAACGTTTCTATTTCTGAGCTGCCTCTCTGACGTCTCAAGTATCTGTAGCGGTTCTTCTGGATAGGTCCAATCGTCCTGTAGTTCAATATCTGACAATGGTACTTCATCTGTAGGTTGTCGTAGACATTTCCGAAGTTGGGATACGTGGAATACGTTGTGTATCCTGGATAAGTTGGGTGGGAGTTGCACTCTATATGCTACTTCCCCAACTCTTTCAGTTATTTGGAAAGGTCCCACATATCTTGGAGCTAATTTCCCTTTGACTTGAAATCTTTTGATGATTTTGAATGGGGTGACTTTGATGTAGACAAAATCTCCAATTTCGAAGCTTAAATCTTTTCTATGGTTGTCAGCGTAACTCTTCTGTCGGTCTTGTGCAATCTTTAGTCTGTCTCTGATAATCTTGACATGAGCTTCTGAATCTTGAACAATTTGGGGACCCACAAGTTGGCGTTCTCCGGTTTCTGACCAATTTAAAGGTGTTCTACATTTTCTGCCATACAGTGCTTCAAATGGGGCCATTTTAATGCTGGCTTGGTAGCTATTGTTGTATGAAAACTGAGCAAATAGTAGGCATGTGTTCCATGCTGCTCCATATACAATAGTGCAAGCTCTCAACATATCTTCCAAAATTTGGTTTGTCCTTTCTGTCTGACCACCTGTTTGTGGGTGATATGCTGTGCTGAAATTCAGGTCAGTACCCATAGCTTCATGTAACTTCTTCCAGAATTTTGATGTAAATTGTGCTCCTCTATCTGAAACAATTCTTTTGGGGACTCCATGGAGTGTCACAATCTTTGTTAAATACAACTCAGCGAGTTTATCCTTCCCATAAGTTTGCTTGATTGGGAGGAAATGAGCCACTTTGGTTAATCTATCAACAATAACCCAGATAGCGTCAAAACCTTCACGAGTTTTGGGAAGCCCAGTGATGAAGTCCATGCCGATACTGTCCCATTTCCATTCAGGAATCGGTAAAGGTTGTAGTAACCCTGAGGGCTTCTGATGGTCTATTTTGATTTGTTGGCAGACATCACATTTTGCTACGTATTCTGCTACTTCTTTCTTCATTGCATTCCACCAATATTTCTTTTTCAAATCTTGGTACATCTTGGTGCTTCCTGGATGAATCGAGAATTGAGAGGAGTGAGCCTCAGTTAGGATCAATTCTCTCAACTCCTTTTTGTTAGGGATGCAATAGCGACCACGGAAAATGAGAATCCCATGTTCGTCTATTGCATAATCTGTCAATCCTTCTTCTTGAATTTTCTTCTTAAGTTCTTGAATTTCTTCATCTTCTTCTTGCACTGTTTTGATTTGATCTGTCAGTAGAGGTGGAATTTCTAGTGCTGCTTCATCACCTTCTTCTGTTATAATTAAGTTCAGTCGCTGTATATCTTTTTGCAATTCTGAAGGGTATTCAACGGTCTTGGTTTTGTTTTGACGGGTCTTTTGGCTAAGGGCATCAGCAACCACATTTGCTTTTTCCGGGTGGTATTGAAGATTAACATCATAGTCCTTGATTAATTCTAACCATCTTCGTTGCCTCATGTTCAATTCTAGCTGAGTGAAGAGGTATTTCAAGCTCTTATGGTCAGAAAATATTTCGCAACGATTTCCTAGCAGGTAGTGCCTCCAAATTTTGAGAGAATGAACTACGGCTGCTAGCTCCAAATCGTGTGTTGGATAGTTTTCTTCATGTGGTTTCAACTGTTTGGATGCATAAGCAACAACCCTTCTATCTTGCATTAGCACGCATCCCAAACCCTGTTTCGAGGCATCACAATAAATCTGGAATTCTTTTTCTGGTTTGCCAGAATCAAAACTGGCGTTGTTGTTAACTTGGTCTTCAATATTTGAAAGCTCTCTGCACAGGCATTTGTCCAAGTGAATGGCTTGTCTTTCTTCAATAGTTGAGTGAGTGGACGGGAGATTTTCAAGAATCCCTCTATGAATCGGCGATAATAACCCGCCAATCCAAGAAAACTTCTCACTTCAGTCACTGTCTTGGGTTGGTTCCACTTCATGACTGCTGCAATCTTCTCTGGATCAACTTTGACCCCTTCTTCTGAAATAATGTGACCCAAGAAACCTACTTCTTTTAACCAGAAACTGCATTTCTCAAACTAGGCATATAATTGATGTTCTCTGAGTCTGGATAATGCCATATGCAAATGTTGTTGGTGTTCTTCTTCGCTTTTGGAGTAAATCAGGATGTCATCTATGAAGACTATCACAAATCGGTCCAGTTGGTCCATATGCACCAAGTTCGTAAGATTCATGAAATATGCTGGTGCGTTGGTCAGACCAAATGGCACAACTGCGAATTCAAACAATCCATATCTGGTTGTGAAAGCTGTCTTCTCTCGATCTTGTTTTCGAATCTTGAGCTGGTAATAACCTGAACGTAAATCAATCTTGGAAAATACTTTAGCTCCTCTAAGTTGGTCGAATAAGTCATCAATCCTTGGTAATGGATATTTATTCTTGATTGTGATAGCATTCAATCCTCGATAATCAACACACATTCTCAATTCTCCACTCTTCTTCTTTACAAATAGGACTGGAGCTGACCAAGGTGAAATACTTGGTCGAATAAACTCTTTCTTTTGTAATTCATCCAGTTGTCTTTTGAGTTCTTTTAATTCACTTGCTGACATCCTGTACTGATGTTTAGCAATTCTATAGCAAGTTCTATTTGTCTGTCAGGTGGTCTTCCGGGCAATTCTTCTGGAAATACGTCAGGGTACTCATGCACCACAGGTACTTGATTAAGTGTAACTGTCAGTGCATTAAGTACATGCTTCTTGGTTTTCTTTATTAATTCTCGATCTGTTTTTACCACTACTGTCTGACCTTCTGGGCTGACTAACATGACTGTCTTGGACTCACAGTCTACCTGGCCTTTATTCCTGGCTAACCAATTCATACCCAGAATGGCATCTAGCCCTATCATGTCTAACTGCAATAAGTCTGCCTTAAATTCTATCCCTTGTATTTTTACTGTAAGTCCACCACACCCGATATGGGACTCCATTCTAATCCCAGGGGTTTGGACTACATAAGGTTTTGGCAAGGAAATAGATGGCAACTGATTTCTTGAAGCAAAACTCTTTGAAATGAAAGAATGTGTTGCACCAGGGTCAAATAAAATCAGTGCAGGTATGGAATTGATTGGAAACATACCCGCAATGATGTCGCTGGCTCCTGCTGCGTCTTCAGCAGATACATGGTTGACTCTGGCTAAGAAGGTAGGTCTTGAGCGGCCTCTGCCTCTGCCTGCAGCTGTGTAGTTCGCTATGCTGGCTGGTGACTGAGGTCCTGTTGGCTTTATCTGTAAGAATCCTCCTCTTGTAGTGCCGGTGCCTGTCTGTGGTTTCATCTCCTGCTGCTGATTGAGAATTTGTGTCTTGGCCACCTCTGACGGCAAATTTTTCTTGGGACACTGGTCTCTATAGTGACCCATTTCTCCACAATGGAAGCATGCATTTGTCCTTCGTGGACAATTGCTAGCTAGGTGGTTACCACCACATGTGAAGCATTTAATGGACAGTGGTCGAGGGGCTTGATTTTGTTGTGACTGATTTGATTGAGCTCTTGGAAGAATCACAAGCTGTCGTGACGATTGGGGTCGATATGAGGATGACTCCGTTGTCCGTCCTCGTTGAGCACCATGTGAAAATGATTGAGGCTTATACATTGCTTTGCGTTTCTTAAAATCTTCTTTCTCATTTCTGGCTTCTTTAGAGCTGATAAGACTATCCACCATTTCAGATAGGTCTTTGAATTTTATTGCAGAAATGTGAAATTTTAATGACTTCTGTAATCCAGTTCTAAATTTTCCCATCTTCTTATCTTCGTTGTCGACGTCATTTGGAGCAAATCTTGAAAGATGATTAAACTGATGTAAATACTCCATTACTGTATTATTTCCTTGCTTAAGTGCTAAAAACTCTCGGCGTTTAGCTTCGATGATCCCATCTGGGATATGTGCTTTACGAAAGGCTTTTGAGAATTCCTCCCAAGTGATTTCTTCATTTCGTTGTATACGTTGGTAGTTGATCCACCATGTCGATGCAGGGCCTTGTAATTGATGTGAAGCATACAATACTTTTTCTTTATCATCACACTGTACTGTTTATAGCTTCCTTTCTACATCCAGCAGCCAGTCCTCTGCTGCTAGAGGATCAGCCGATGTAGAAAAGATTGGTGGACGGGTCTTCTGGAAATCCTCTCGATTGACATTATTCCCACCTAGTTGCAATCTGTTCAAGAAGTCTGGTGTGCTGTTCTAACATTCCGCCATATTCGCTCTCGACGACATCTGCTCGTTCTATCATAGCCAACACACTTGCTATTGTAGTCTGATCTGTGGCAGGTGCACCCTGCCCGTTGGTCTGCTCACTCTGCTGTGTTGGGTCCATTGTGAGAGTCTGTCAATTGGAATCTTGAGATTAGTTTGCAGCGGTTTTAATAAACAAGAATAGATAAGTAAGACTTGAATTTTCAAGGCAAGTATAGGATGAAAAGGTAAGAATTAAGACGAATGAGACAGAAGAAAGCTTTGAAGGCAACGAGAATACTAATAATTAGATAAACAACATAAAAGATAATTAACATAAAGCTTACAATAAGCAAGTGGTATACACACACCACTTAGGGTTCATGATACAACTTGCATTACATTACAAAAGTACCACTATTACACAGGGTCAGACTAAACTAACGGATACTAACTACTCCTCCCTGGCATCTGGTGCTGGCAAGGCGCGAGGGGCTGCAGGGCGAAACCACGCACGGTACTCCCTAGCAGTCGGCCTGCGCCTCAGCGGAGACTGCACGGAGTCGCACGAGGAGGCGACGCTGGGGGACTCTCCGCAGTCCGACATCTCGCCCGCCTCGACTGCCTCATGGCGGACAAGGGCGAGACGGAGCTGCTGCACCTCCTGACGTGCCTCGCGCAGCTGCTGCTGTAGGGACCGTGACTCCTTCACGGCCCGCTCGTACTGGAGCTCCTGCTGGGCCACGATGTTGGCGACCCCCGGCAGACGGGGATCGTCTCCCTCGTGGAACTGGGGCACTAAGAAGGCCCTCCCGCCGTCCAACGACCTCGGAATCAGATCGAAAGGAGACTCGGCCAACTCCAGGTCGTAGTAGTCACGCAGGTAAATTGCGGCCTTCCTGGCCACATCCTGCAGGGCGTCCTCCTGGCTGATGCGGCGAGCACCCATGCCTTCCACTCGTACCTCTCCTGGTCGTGGAAGCAGCTGACGGCGTGAAACACAGGGGTGTGCCAGCCGTCTGCTCCCAAGAACTGCTGCATCTCCCAAAGCTTGGAGGGCCAACCCTCCATACGCCCGGGACGGGAGTGGATGAAGTGCACCATCTGCCGAAACGAAAATTTTGAAGTTAGACAAGTAAAGTAATAAACATTTTGCAAAAATAAAACTTAAGCTGATTTAAACTAAGACAGGTAAGATAGCAACAAGAGAGGAGCAAGACAGCAGTAATACTTATATTTTTCGTCAACTTCTTTTTAGAATTTATATTAAGTTTTGCGATAAAATTGCTTCCTAATTTGCCTTAGGTCTCAACCTACGGTCAAGCAACCTGCTCTGATACCACTTCTTGTAACACCCCTGTTTCCAGGGATGCTGTGAGGACACAGCGTCCCACAACTATTCACGCATGAGTAGTTATGGAACGTCGCGCAAGAGTATACCATCGCAGTTTACAGCAAAAGACCAACTTATATTACGAGATATGGTTTAACAACCCAGTTTTACAGCAGCGGGCATGCAAGCCCGAAATATATTACAACACAAAAGAACTTTCAGGACATGGCTGACCAAGAGGTCCTAAACCAACTCCAACTCATCCCTACATGTATTTGGAAACAAACTCACACAAAAGGAAAAACCTAAAATTAAACTGTCACCATATTTCGGTTATAACTTTTTATTCGTTACGAATTTGAAGGTGGAGCTAGATCCATTGTGTAGCTCTTGAAATTATCTTTCTAACGAGTACAAGAACACCTGAATCGGACTCCGTTTGTGAAAGTTATGGCTTTTTTAGTAATTGTCTGTCAGGCTGTCCCGAGCCGAATCCGAATTGAATCCTGAGTTGAATCCGAGTTTGAATTGGATTGAGCACGTGGGATGTCCGAATTTGGCTTGAAAATCTTATCTAAAACTTGTAGTTTAAGTCCTTGTGCTCCTCCCTTTTGCTCTCCCAAGTCTTCACATGAATCATACCTAAGAATACATAAAATAATAGCATGAGGTAGTATTCCAAGTTCATCATCAATTAAAAGAAATTCCTTAAGAAACAAATTCACCTGACAATATATAATGCGGCTCAATACTTCTTTCCAATGAAATAATGCATTCGCCAGAAAAGTGCTAAGCATGTGCGTATCCGCATCAGGACCGTAACCAAAATTGGTTAGGCACCCCCGATCAAGGCGCGTGAGAGAAAAGGGTGAACGTGGGCATCACCCCACGTCTCCCTCTTTCAACCGTTTGGCCTAGATCAAAATCCAACAGGTATGGTTAAGTGTATATTCTTTTATGTATGTATATATTGTCCGTTTATATTATCCATTTCCGATCCAAAACTATCATATATCCGTCTCGATGATATTTTATCTGAAACTCCGAATACTCCAATTTCGTATTCATATCCGGTCTTACCATATCCGATTCCGAATCTAGGAAAAATACAGATTAGGATACAATATAAATAATATCCATTCAAATCCGACCGATTATACCCCTAGAGCTATGCGTGGAGGAGCTAGCCATGGAGGAGTCATTCGTCGAGGTGCCACCTCTAACATGTACCAAGACGGGGCAGACATCATGTTCAAGGTTGGTGAGTAGACGTTTGCTGCGCATGGATATGTGCTCGCCGCTCGGTCGCCGGTCTACAAGGCGGAGCTGTTTGGTTCCAGAAGACTGCAAGATCCATATGTATCAACGACATGGACGCCACTGTGTTTCAGGCACTGTTTCGCTTTATATACACTGATGAGTTGCCAGAGATAAACGAGGAAGATGCGGTAGTAATTGCTCAACATTTACTTGTAGCGGTCGACAGGTACGAGATGGAGAGGCAAGTTGATACGTGAGGACAAGCTATGCAGGTGCCTTGAGGTGAAGACGGTGGCGACCACATTGGCCTTGGCCGAGCAGCATCATTGCCATGGGCTCAAGAAGGGGATATTCATGTTCCTCGGCTTACCTCGGAATATGAAAGCCGATGGTTATGAGCTGTTGGGTTGATCTCTAAGGCTAATTGCCACGAGAGATTTTTCAAGGAGACTTGGTCTTCACTCACGTCTTAATCGGAGGCGGTTACCAACAGCCTTGGTTCTCGGTCCCGGTCACCTAGCGCTAAATAAAATCAGAAGGGTTTACAGCAGGGGTACGATACGCCAGTTGTTTTACACCTCCACAAACCCTAACATCACCCGATCCGTACGGGCGCTACGGTGAACGAAGGCCGACGATCGCAGCCGCCGGCCACCCCTACTGTCACCGTCCACGTCCACAGCGTCGACGACCTCACCGCCGCCATTGGTCGACGACCCCTCTCTTCTTCATCACCTCCGGCCGATCGCCTCCACCGAGCTCCGACCATCCCCATGGAATCTCTGAACTCGGGTACGTCAACTAAGCTTCTGCTCTAAATTTTTTAGGTGTTCATGTTTATGATGTAGACTTAAGACTAAAGCTCATGTTTAGATCTCAGTTTAGTACTTACACCTCTGTCTGCAAGGAGCTTATGGCCAAGTTTATTGACCTGTGCATTTAGTTAGTCCGATGAAATTGAAGTTTGGTTAGTTCTTATTTTTTCTGTATCTTCATCTTCTCCATAAATGGAGTACTAGTTCCATGGATTATCTGCTTAAATGTGTCTGTTAATCTGCTGCATTAATTTGTTTCTGCCCTTGATATTTGAAAAATTGAGAAAAGTATCCAAGGATTGTACTAATGTCGGAGGAAGCATGCTAGTTATCATGTTGTATTTGTCGGATTTGCTATAGTAGTGGCAATGCAACGGTAACTTGTATATGCATGCAGAAAATCACCGATCTAGCCAATGACCAAGATTGTTCTGAACACAACTCCTAACAGAGTACTCTGTAAAATTGTTGCAAGATTGGATGCACTTACTTACTTTGATCGAGAAAGAGATAAAAATTCGTAGCACGTAATGTATGTTGGATTGATTAAATATAGTAAGTTTTTGGCAGCCAAAACAACCATCTACCGGACGAGCTGCTGCTCCGTGTGCAGAAGCCGCGCCGAGCCTGACTCGCCGATCCCGTGGAGTGGTCACCACATCGGCGTAAGCACAGTGTTGTCAAAATTGACGCTAGCAGGGTGCAACAAATCAGAAAGAAGACTCGATAAACGCTTTAAGCCCAAGTGTGGACAGTTGTTAGCATTTTATTTTCCCATTTCAATAATCTCTCATTTCAACAATGAAGAATGTATGCTAGGTTGTTAGCATTTTATTTTCTCATTTCAATAATGAAGAATGTATGCTAGGTTGCAAGATTAAAAGGAGTAGATGCATACCTTCGAGGATGTTGTACATGATATGGTCCTGATGCCTCCTAAACCTACATGCATGCAAGATAGCATGCGACTCATTGTTCTTGCTAGTTGTTGAGTGGCTACTATCCCATCCATGGTGTCTGTCTCCAAAAAATCAACCCATGGATTACAGGAGACAGATATTTTAGCTAGCCTTCAATCGTCACATGTACTATTTATAGGGGAGAAAGAAAACATATCTTGTAATAAAGTTTGATGCTTCAGAATAACTCAATTGTCACTTTGTCACATGGTTCTCTGTCCTCTTTAGCTCAGAAAGATTAAACAGAGCACTACTACTCTTTGAACACCTATACCTCTGAATTATAATGTAACCTGACGTGTTTGCATCCGGAACTGTTATCTTTTCGGTGTATTTGCATTAATTCAACGAATACTAAATATTGATGCTTTGTGTTCAATACAATTCAGAACATTGATGGATTAGCAAAGATGGAACTAAAAATGTTTTACCCAAGAAATTGAAGAGTAACATATATATGAAGCTACCCAAATTAGAAAAGATTAATTAACCAACAAATCAAGAACACCAACACTTATCAATATCATTCTAGGCAGAGTACTTCACTTCCTTCAAACAAATAAGACGAGAAAGTTGGGGAAGTGTAACACCACAAATTTCTAGAGCAAATTTGATAAGTAACTGAGCCTAAGGCAATTATCTGACATGAACTTCACTGCAGTTGCATCCATTTTATTTTACATAATTATCCAAACATTTACCATATTTCTACCCAGCTCAAAACTTTGCATTTGGAGCCCAACAACCAAAAACAAATCACACCTTAACCGCCACAGCAGCCCAAATAAAAAAAAGGACAAAAAGCCCTGTGCCCTCTGTTCTTCCTATTGCCATTTCTTCCCAGCAAGAAGCAAAGACTCATGCCTTCTCCTCTCCTCCAAATCCCATCCATTTTGAAGAATCTAGCCCTGCAAGTCACACCATCGCATTCCCCATCACCTAAGCATTCCATCCATCCAAGTTCTTTGCACATGCATGGTCGTTTGCGCAAGTTGAGAAAGCGGGGGACGTCGGGCTAGCGCGGGCGGAATTGCCTTTGCGAGCAGAGATGGAAAGTTTCCTCACGTCCGTAAGTTTCCATCAGAATCCAACTACTCGTTAGTAAAAAATTTGTAGTAACCGATTACAAGACGTGAAGCACAAATCTTAACCGAAACCAAGCCGTGAGGAAGCAACTTAAATAAATCATATCGTATCGGGAGTCCGGACGTAAGAATGCAACTCTCGTATGCTCGTTGCCAAATTCTAATACCTCTCCCTAAAAAAAATTCTAATACCTCGTTCAATTCATCGCATTCTGCGCTTCTGCCCTGCCATACGTGTCATGGAGACCTCCCCGTCCGCCGCTGCCGGAGACGACGGTGCCCCCGTCCTGTCACGTTCCGCGTCCACCACCGTCGCCACCGTGGCGAAAGGTTCCCACGTGCACAACATCGACGGCTACTCCTGGATCAAGAAGACCATCGACACCTGCAACAGCACCCACTCGTGCACTTTTGAGGTAGGAGGTCACACATGGCGTATACAATATTATCCCAACGGCAGCAAGGAAAACTATGCCGACCGCCGAAGGCGTGAACGCCGAGTTCCAGTTCGATCTACTCGACGGTGGCGGGAGGGTAGTGCCGTCGTACCGCTGCACAACCAAGCGCACCTTCACGAAGCATGAACGCGCGTGGGGATGGTCGAGGTTCATCATACGGGAGGAGCTAGAGAAATCAGATCATCTCAAGAACGACCGCCTCACCATCCGGTGCGACGTCACCGTCCTTAAGGAGCTATGCGTCGAGGAGCTGGCCGTGGAGGAGTCGTTCGTCGAGGTGCCACCGTCTAACATGCACCGCCATCTCGGCGATCTCCTCCTGACCCAGGCGGGAGCGGACGTCACGTTCAAGGTTGGTGAGGAGACGTTTGCTGTGCATCGGTATGTGCTCGCCGCTCGATCGCCGGTCTTCAAGGCGGAGCTGTTTGGTTCCATGAGGGAGAAGACTGCAAGATCCATACGTATCAACGACATGGACGCCACTGTGTTCAAGGCGCTGCTTCACTTTATATACACCGACGAGTTGCCAGAGATAAACGAGGAAGATGCAGTAGTAATTGCTCAACATTTGCTTGTAGCGGCCGACAGGTACGAGATGGAGAGGCTGAAGTTGATCTGTGAGGACAAGCTGTGCAAGTGCCTCGAGGTGAAGACGGCGGCGACCACATTGGCCTTGGCCGAGCAGCATCATTGCCATGGGCTCAAGAAGGGGATATTCAAGTTCCTCGGCTTACCCCGGAATATGAAAGCGGTCATGGCAACCGATGATTATGAGCATCTCATGACAAGCTGCCCCTCTGTTTGCAAGGAGATTATGGCCAAGTTTGTTGACCTGTGCATTTAGTCAGTCCGATGAAATTGAACTTTGGTTACTTCTTATTTTTTCTGTATTTTCATCTTCTCCATAAATGGAGCACTAGTTCCATGGACTATCTGCTTAAATGTGTCTGTTAATCTGCTTCATGAATTTGTTTCTGTCCTCGATCTTTGAAAAATTGAGAATATGCAGACATAGTCAAATAGGTGATCCATGGATTGTCTGCCTAAATGTTTCTGTTAATCTGCTTCATTAATTTGTTTCTGCCCTCGATATTTGAAAAATTGAAAAATTAAGTCAGATATAGTCAAATAGGTGATCCATGGATTGTACTAATGTCGGAGGAAGCATGCTAGTTATCATGTTGTATTTGTTGGTGTTGCTACAGTGGTGGCGATGCAACGGTAACTTACTTGTATATGCATGCAGAAAATCACTGGTCACTTAGCCAATGACCAAGAGTAGTTCTGAACACAACTCCTAACAGATTACTCTGCAAAATTGTTGCAGAATTGCATGCACTTACTCACTTTGATCGAGAAAAAGATAAAAACTCGTAGTACCTAACATACGTAGGTTCGATTAAACATAGTTTTTGGCAGCCAACACAACCATCTACCGGACGAGCGACTCAATGGGCTGCTGCTCTGCGCCGAGCCTGACTCGCCCATCCCGTGGAGCGGTCACCACAAGCCAACAACAATTGATCAAAAAGAAAACATGCATTGTGGCTTAGACTTCCAATTCTCCAGTCTCTTCAAGCCAAGAATACTGTAGGTAGGTTAATTGTCTGCTGATTTCTTAGGATAATTGTTATACACTTTTACGCCCAACTTGGTTTCATCTAACGTATATAGTCCCAACAGCCCCAAGCATATAACTAACTACACGAGCTGAGTAATTGACTAGCAAGTAGCAAATATCAGTTCCTCACTAGATCCAGTACATCCAGTGTTGGGATAGCTAGCAGTAGCACTAAATCTCTGTATAATAACCACATATCAGTTCTGTTAAGGAGATAGAGATAGAGATAGAGTTGTATTAGGAGATAGAGTTTGTATCCTATTCCATATATGCCTTATCTCTATATGGCATATCTCTTGTACTCTCCTATATATATGACCCTTTGGGTCTCATATCAACACACACAATATTCATAACATGGTATCAGAGCCTAGGTTCCATACCTAACCTCCGTTCGTCTTCCGCTGTCGCTGCCCCCGGGAGACTCGATCTCTCCTGGGGGCGGCCATCTTGTTGGGCTACGTCGCCGAGTCGTCATCAGCTACGAGACCGGCAAGCGCATCTTCCACCTCCTCGAGGACCTGCAGTGTCTCACCGCGCGCTCCAGCCGCTACCTCTGGATCCCCGGCTCCTTCTGCATCGAGGCGTGACTACATACATCAAACACCACGCATGCATGCATGCATGCAATCCCTACGTACACGCACTACACCAGAGAGTCGATCATCATCTTCAATTAATAATGGAGATCAAGACCAAGAGCCTGCAGGGCCTCGTCATCTTCTGCTGCGTGCTTCTGGTGGCGACGGCTCCGTCGGCGGCGATGGCCAGCTGCCGCGACGAGTGCCTCGCCGGCTGCAACGGCTGGGCGCTCATCTGCCACCTCTCCTGCAACAGCGCCTGCCTCGGAGAAGTCGGCATCTCCACCATGAACACAGCCGCCGGGGACGGCCAACGGGGACGGCCGGATCTCGCGGGCGGAGCTGGCGGCGCTGTTCGAGAGCGTGGGCCACGTGACCACAGACGACGAGGTGACGCGCATGATGGAGGAGGCCGACGCGGACGGCGACGGCTACATCAGCCTCGCCGAGTTCGTGGCCATCAACGCCGCCTCCGCCGTGACGGTTCCGTCTCCGCTGTGCTCTGCACGCTCATCATCGCGCTCGGCCCCATCCAGTTCGGCTTCACCTGCGGCTACTCCTCGCCCACCCAGGACGCCATCATCTCCAATCTCGGGCTCTCCCTCTCGGAGTTCTCGGTGTTTGGGTCGTTGTCGAACGTCGGGGCGATGCTGGGCGCCATAGCCAGCGGGCAGATCGCCGAGTACATCGGCCGCAAGGCGCGTCGGCGGGCATGCCGTTTTGCCGGATGCGAAGTCCTCCCGCGTCCTCCTCCGCCACAACGGCGTCTTCTGCCGCCTCTGCTCCTCCTGCGCCCTCCTTGCGGTCTCATCGCCTCCTGTGGCGACCACGATGGGACCTCGCCGGAGCTCAGAATAGACGTTAAAAGCTCGTCAAAGAATAGAGCGGCGGCTGCTGTCATGCAAAATAAAATTCCTACACTTCTATGACTGACAATAAATTTGTGGACTCGCACGGCTTGGACAAACTAGAGATTAGAGGCTACGGATTTGGATGGACGCAACGGAAGATTCAAAGAGAGATAATTAAAGACTGACTCACTGAAACGAACGGCGTAGCGGCAGTGGAGATAATTAAAGACTGACTCACTAAAATAAGATAAATCCGAAATCCGAGTCTTGATGATGTCGTCGTTGCGTGCAGTCTTGGAATAAACTGTCAAATCAAGCCGAAGAGGAATAGATAGAAGCATGACGGCGCAGATCGAAGCTCGAGACGGCGGCGGCGGCGGCGCAATGCACAAGAAGCGCAACGGAGGCGCAGTGCAGAAGAAGCGCGGCGGCGTTAAAAGCTCGTCAAGACGGCGGCGGCGCAGTGCACAAGAAGCGCAACGGAGGCGCAGTGCAGAAGAAGCGCGGCGGCGTTACAAGCTCGTCAAAGAATAGAGCGGCGGCTGCTGCCATGCAAAATAAAATTCCTACACTTTTATGACTGACAATAAATTTGTGGACTCGCACGGCTGAGACGAACTAATAATTTGAAACTACGGATTTGAATGGACGCAACGGAAGACTCATGAGAAAAACTAGTAGCAAAGACACTAAAATACTAGCAAATATGCAGATACAGATAGCAGTTTCTTATCTGAAGAAACATTTAAGTAGCAATACCAAAGGACTCAAAAAGACATCAGCCTTCATCCTCTTTTCTCCATCTCGGTCGGCGCACCTCATCACGTTAGGCACAGCAACGCAGCAAGAAGAAGTCGAGTCGTCCACACTCGCGCGAGATGCGACATGGCTCTCCATCTCTCCCTCGCGTCTCTGCCTCATTCCCTCGCGTCTCTCCCTCTCACTCGTCCCAGCGGCCGGCGCGCAGCACGGGAGGCGCACGGCGAGGCGGGATCCGGCGGCCGATGCCGGGCGGCCGAAGGGAGCGGCGGCCTCGGGCGACGGGGAGGCCGAGGCCGGATCGGGTGTGGAGGAGGGCCGGCCAGATGCTGGGAGGCCGAGTGGGGAGCGGCGGCGGCGAGCGCGAGGCTCGGCGATGGAGCTCGGCCGAGGAGGCGCCCTTCAGCAAAGACGGCCGGACCGGCTCGGGCGGCGTCGACCAAGACGGCGCGGCTGCAGCGGGCGGCCGAGGCGAGGCGGCCCGTCACGGGAGCCGAGGCGGCGGCGGCCGGGCGGCACGCGCAAGAGCCGAGGGCGGTCGACGACCGAGGACGGCGGCGGTCCGGTTGGACCGAGCAGCGGCGGCGCGCGGTGCAGAGGTGCGAGCACAAAGCGGACGCGACGACGGAGCAGGACGACGACGTCCCGGCGCAGAGTCGGCGCGGATCCGAGGGCCAGTCGACGACCTGAGGACGGCGGCGGTCCGTTGGACCGAGCGGCGGCGGCGGAGCGGTGGCGACGGGAGCTCCCAGCATCTGGATGAATGACACGAGAGGTAGGTTCAGTTCTAGGCGCTGCCCCCGGCGGAGATAGATCTCCCCGGGGGCGCGCGGTGCGGAGGCCAGCGGCGGCTAAGGTTAGGATCTAAACCTAGAGCTCTGATACCTAGGCACCCAGAGACGCGGAAGGGCGTAGTGTTACCTAAAAGCTTCGGGTGCTTGAAGACGTTGGAAGACTAGTGCTTGGTTCAGCATTTAGCAGTTTCAGTCGTGCTTGCTGCTTGTAGCCTGTTATTTCATATCTATCTTTTGCTTTGGTTGCAGCACTGGGAGTAGGGAAAAAAGATTTCCTTGGTAACTAGGACTGCTATGTTTTGTTCTCTTTTCTGTAAGAACCTGTTTGGTTTGTAATATCAGAAATAGAAGGGCTTCTTCCTTCAAATTCTAGAAAAACACTAAATCTCTGTCCTTCTCCCATCCTTTTGGCTCCAATATATATAGGTGAAACCTGATATTGTCGTTGAGAGCTATATGACACAGTTCCTCCTTGAATAGTGTTTGGTTCAACTACCCTCTTCACTACGTTTTTCATTGCAAATTCAATGCTACAAGTAGACACACGCATGTGAACTAATGAATCAATAATATATAATACTAGTATCCCTGTTGCCTTCTGAAAAAAAAAATAGTAGCCAAATTCCGTTTCGGATATAGGCGTAGCGCGTTCCACTTCCATCTGGAATCGCCTACGTCTCTGAGTACGTACAACTTGTAGTAATTGTTCCATGTGGAATCGCTATTTCTTATTCTTCGGATTATCCATCTGATCTTTTAATGGAGTATTAGCTAGTTCTATGGGTCATTTGCTTAATCTGTTTCTATCCCCTGTTAGCCCAGCTTCCTGTCGATCAGCACATTAAGTGGATATAGAGGAGAAATACTAGCTAGGTACCATCTTTTATTTGACGGATTTGCTACGTAGTGGCGATGATGAAATGCAATTAATCCCAACGCATGCAGGAAAATCGCTAA